>JAPWDS010000006.1:1820040-2426720 GCA_028828255.1 Penicillium fimorum
CATTGCAATAACCTCCTGGGAGGCATAGAAATTTCATCGCGATGAAGATCAACTCAGAAATATCTTTCCGGAAAAGCGCGAGGCTAAAATACCAGTCGGAGTATCCTACAACATATAAAGGCACTTTAAACGCGAGGAGGCAACCCGGAATTATGCCATCAGGAATCTGCCAGGGCATCGGGGGTTTTACCCCTGTGGTTGGAATGTGGGGAGTACGCACCCTCGCCCCAGCAAGGGCATTGAAACAAGTGCTATCCAAGACACTATGACATCGGAAGGACCAGATCTACTGATTCTGATCTGCAGTTTACTAAAAAAGAGTGGAGGTGATGTCCTCGTGCATGGCAGATCTAATTGATGTACCTGCGAATTTCTGGATTCGCCACCAACAAAGACAGCCTTGAAGGCATGGGGCTTCTCTCAACATATCATGGCCCAACTCTAATTTGAATCCCGTTTTTCAAGCGGGGCATATACTGGACAGAGATCGCCATGCAAGGGTGGGTTGTACGCTAGAACTAACAGTCTTGACGCGTTTTTTTTTTTTTGTCTGCCTTTTAGGAAGTACTTAGATCAATCGGTTGCCTATTTGGAACGATCCATGATTGTACTGTTCTATACATTTCTTTTCTTGCAAATCGATTTTTTGCTTGGACACTTGCTGGACATTGGTGGTGACCACACTGCTAGGTACATAATTCGACATCTTCAAACCAAACACTGAATCTATCAAAGATGCACCTTCAACAGACCTCTGGGACTGGAATACCAATTATTGAGAGCCAAAATGCCTCTTTGCCCGAGCAGCTCATCGATCTCACCGACAATCCCACTGGCGATGTGCCTAAGCGAGCGGCCATCATCGGCATGTCCTGCCGCGTCCCAGGAGATGTTTCCACGCCCGACGAGTTCTGGGACCTGTGCTCACGAGGCCGAAGTGCCTGGTCACCAATTCCGAAGAACCGATTCAACGCTGGTTCCTTCTATCACCCTGATCCCGATCGACCGGGCTCCTTCAACGCAGTTGGAGCCCACTTCCTGACAGAAGACATTGGTCTGTTCGATGCGCCCTTTTTTAACATTACACTTCAAGAGGCGCAGGCAATGGATCCTCAACAGCGAATCTTCCTCGAATGTGTGTATGAAGCACTAGAGAATGCCGGGATCCCGAGCCATGAGATCACCGGCCAAAAGGTGGGGGTCTTTACAGGCGCTTCATTTTCCGACTACGAAATCAACAACGGCAGAGATACTTCGGCTATACCCATGTATACTGCCACTGGAACGGCTGTGGCATTGCAGGCGAATCGGATTTCGTATTATTTTGACTTGAACGGGCCCAGTGTTACAGTTGACACAGCTTGCTCTTCTAGCTTGTCTGCTCTGCACCTGGCTACTCAGAGTATTCGGAACGGTGAATGCTCGATGGCCATTGTGGGAGGATGTCACTTGAATATAACCCCAGAGGCTTTCGTTTTCATGACACGTGCTAGGTAAGTGCAACTGGCAGTCCTGAAATACACAAGCTGATTGGTACCCCCTCAAAGACTACTCTCAGACACTGGTCGCTCATATTCCTTTGATCACCGCGGCACTGGCTTTGGCCGAGGTGAAGGTGCTGGATGTGTTATATTGAAGTCTCTCGAGGATGCAGAGGCCGCTGGAGATGCCATCCGATCTGTAATTGTCAACACTGGTATCAATCAAGATGGGCGGACTAGAGGCATCGCAACGCCAAATGGCAAGGCACAGGAAGCATTGATACGTCAAGTCTATAAAGAGGCGAGGGTTGACCCGGCCATGACAGGATTTGTGGAGGCTCACGGCACAGGAACTAAAGTTGGTGACCCCATTGAAGCCACTGCATTGAATGCAGTCTTTGGAAAAGGGCGCAGCCCGCGTCAACCATTGCTTGTTGGGTCTGTGAAATCGAACATTGGTCATGCAGAAGGAGCAAGCGGTCTTATTTCTGTGATCAAAACAACGCTGGCACTCGAGCGAGGCTTCGTACCCCCAAACTGCAACTTTGAGGAGGCGAATGTCGAGATACCCATGGACCAATGGAATATGAAGGTGAGATCTAGGAGTGGCCCGTAATATTGACGACCAGTGCTAAACAACCAACTAGGTTCCCAAGAGACTGATGCCATGGCCTCGTGGGAAGCCATACGCAAGTGTGAACAACTTTGGCTTTGGCGGGACTAATGCCCATGTCATTCTACAGCGTGCTCCCCGACATGAAGGCAATCTTGAATTCAACGACGATCCTCTCAAGCGCAAGTTGTTCGTAGTCTCTGCGTACGATAAAAATGCTGCCCTTGGGATCGGAAAATCAGTTGCAGCGCATGTCGACCATTTTCCAGCGCTTTTCAATGACAGCACTATGGATAACATGGCCTATACACTAGGCCAGAGACGAACATTCCTGCCATGGAGATTGGCATCATCTGGAATCACTGGCCAGGAGCTGACCCAATCGCTGGCTATTGATGCAGTCCCTGTTCGTTCTTCCAAAGAGCCTACTGTCGGCTTTGTGTTCACTGGACAAGGTGCGCAATGGCACGGTATGGGCAAAGAACTCTTGAGCACCTATCCCGTCTTCCGGCAGACTATACAAGACGTGGATGCTTGCTTGAAATCCCTTGGCGCTACTTTCTCAATTATCGGTATGTCTCAACTTAATTTCAATCCTGCTTACAGTAATATTCTCAGACACTAACATCCCATATAAAGATGAATTGATTTTGACCGATCCTAGCGCAAGCTCTATATCTGCTGCATACATGAGCCAGCCCGCTTGTACCGCAGTTCAGCTGGCGCTAGTTGATTTGCTCTCATCCTGGGGTATTCGCCCCAAGGCAGTGGTCGGCCATTCCAGCGGTGAGATTGCAGCAGCTTATGCCGCGGGAATTCTCAACATCGAGGAGTGTGTTCGGGTGGCGTACTCTCGTGGTGTTGCAGCAAATCTGGTTGCAAATGATAAGTCTATCAAGGGAGGTATGTTGGCGGTTGGAGCCAGCGCCTCAGATATCCAACAAATTTTGGATGCCATGCGAGGGACCAAGGCCGTTATTGCCTGTGTGAACAGCAAGTCAAGTGTGACTTTGTCTGGAGATGCGGATGTTATCGCCGATCTGCAGACTGCCTTGGATAAAGAAGGGATCTTCACCCGAAGACTGCAGGTCGAGGTTGCTTACCACTCCCACCATATGAAGACTGTGTCGCAGCAATATCAATCCCTGCTCGGCAAGATTATGCCTCGGGACTCTGAGGTTCCATTCCATTCGACCGTTTATGGAAAATTGGTTCCAGGAAGCACTTTGGATGCCTCATACTGGGTCGATAATCTGGTTTCCCGTGTGGAGTTTGTGGAGGGTCTGAAGAGCCTTGTAACCGACGAGCAGGCAGCTACGCCAATCAATACATTAATCGAAATTGGCCCTCACCCTGCCCTGCAAACACCTGTCAAAGAAATTGCTCAGGAATACGCCCCAAATTCCAATGTGCAATACTTTTCCACCTTGAAACGCAAGGTAGATGATATTGAAGCTGTTCAAAACCTCGCTGGGTCATTGTTTAAGCAGGGTCTGAATCTCGACTTTCAGGCTATCAACTTCCCGAACTTGAAAACAACAACAAGAAAGCCGGCTGTTATGACAAATTTGCCTAAATACCCGTGGAACCACTCTGAAAGATACTGGTTTAGCTCACGGCTAGGTGATAATCATCTCTATCGCCAATTCCCTAAGAGTGATATCCTTGGCTCATTGTGCATAGAGAATGTCGACTTCGAGCCTCGATGGAGGAACGTCATTCGTGCAGATGACCACCCTTGGATCCGCGAGCACAGAGTACATGACAGAACTGTGTATCCAATGACCGGCTTTTTGGCCATGGCTATGGAAGCTATCTCGCAACACGCACAGCTCCATCATGTTACTCCTGGAAAGATCGATCTTCGCGATATCTTCATCAATCGTGTTCTCTCTATCCCGGACAACTCATCCGTTGAGACCATGCTGAGCTTGAAACCATCCCGAGCGGAAGCTCCTAGTAAATCAGTCCTCGGCTGGCACGAGTTCAAGGTTTTCTCATGGGCCGAGGGTCGTGGATGGGACCAACACTGCAATGGTTTTGTCATGGTGCAAGAAGCCAAGGACGTCAATCCTGTTGATGGGTCTCGACAACAGCTCGAGAGAACCGCACATTTCACTCAACAATCATTGAAGATGCAAAATTCATGCAACACGCCCGTGGATAGCAATGTCCTCTATGAGAACATCGCTAGCGGTGGTGTCCAGTACGGTCCTCTTTTCAAAGGACTGACTGATATCTCTGTGAGCAGGGATGGACAAGCGATGGCTACCCTCCGTATCCCAGACACAAAAGCAGCAATGCCCCACCAGCATGAAACCCCTTGCATTGTACACCCTGTTATACTGGATCTATTTAGTCAAGTTCTGTGGATCCTTTTTGGTTACGGTGAGCCTGGGCCGAAAGTCACCCATGTGCCATCGCATGTCAAGCAAGTCTCCATTTCCTTGTGCCCCGAACTCAGTGTCGGTACTGTACTGCAACTATATGGTCGCAAATCAGGAAATAAATCCCCAAGTAACCCTGAGACCAACCGCATATTCGCCACTGTTCCCAACAACCCAGCGGATCCGATCATTGACATTAATGGTGTCACTTTGGTACCAGTAACGAACGATATAAAAGGCTCAAAGAACAGATCGCCGGACCATATTTGCTACAAGGTACAATATGAGCCCTGCTTCGATTTCCTCTCCGCCGAAGATTATCGACAGCTCCCTCGCCCCGAGACTGATGTTGCTCAAGGCACTGAAAGAATGCGGCAACTCGAATCTGTGGCAGAGCATTACCTCGCCCAGGCGATTAGAACTGTGACAGAGGACGAGTTGTCGACCTTCGAGCCCCACCGTCAGAAATTCTATCGTTGGGCCCAGAAAACTTGCCAAAATGCGGACACCAAATATCCCTTGACCGTTGATGTTCTCGAACAGACCCGAACATTCAACGGAGCAGGTGAGTTGACATGTAAAGTGGGAGAGCTGCTTCCCCAAATCCTCAGGGGCAAGGTAGACGCCTTGACTGTACTGCTGGAGGATGACGGAATTGGAAGACACTATAGTGATCTTGACTCTCTCCGTGAGGCTTATGCCAATGCCTCTGTCTGCATTGACAAGATGGCACACCAGAACCCTACACTCGACATCATTGAGATTGGTGCTGGTACCGGTGGTGCCACCATGCCGATTTTGCAGAGTCTGGGTGGACATGAACCAGGATCTACGCCTCGGTTCGCGCATTACACCTACACTGACATCTCTCCAGGCTTCTTTGAAAAAGCCAAGACAAAGTTCGGGAGCTGGGGACATCTTATGACATACCAGACACTAGACGTGTCGGCTGATCCTACTGAGCAAGGCTTCGATAATGGCACATACGACGTTGTAGTTGCCTGCAACGTGCTGCATGCTACTTCTGACATCAGCCAGACAATGGCAAACATCCGAGCACTTTTGAAGCCTGGTGGCAAGATCCTACTCATCGAGGAAACTGCCCCAAAGGCACGGCATTTCCCATTCGCACTCCTCTCTGGATGGTGGCTCGCCAATGACAAATTCCGGACCGACGGACCACTGCTCACCGTCGAAGAGTGGAGCAATGTCATGAAAAAGAATGACTTCTCTGGAATTGACCTATGTGTCGAGGAGTACCCTGGAGCATCTTTCCAATCTGGTTGTCTCATGATTTCCACCGCCAACAGCCCAATAACCGGTCCCGCAAACGCCGGCGATGTTGTGATTCTTGGCATCGACTCGATCGACACTTTATCGTCCCTTACCCTCGAGTATGGGCTCAAGAAGATGACTGGTGTTGAGCCCATCACTGCTACGGACCCAGATGAGGTTGATGTGACCGGGAAATGGTGTATTTTCCTTGGAGGAATGGATCGCTCGATCCTATCACATCTCACCGAAGAAAAGTTCCAGACACTGCAGCGCCTTCTGAGCCGGGCTCGAGGTATACTGTGGGTTGTTCGTCACACCAAAACTGACCTGGAATCCCTCGGCGCTAACATGGCAATTGGCCTGGCTCGCACTGTGAGATCAGAGACTGGCCTCCAATTCGCCACGCTTGACCTGGGAGAACGGGAGAACATCCCTGATACCTTGGCCGTGGGCCACATGCTCAATGTATTTAATGGAGTCTTCTGCGAGAAATCGCAGCTGGTCCAGAACGACTGGGAATTTGTTGTCCGAAATGGCAATGTTTGTGTGCCGCGCTTGGTGGATAACAACACATTGAACCTCAGCGTCCAGCAAGAGACACCGGATGCGCCCCCACAGATGCAGCCGTTCAACCAAGATCGCGCTTTGAGACTTGGTGCCGGAGGCGGGAGGGGTCTCGATGAGCTTTACTTCACTGATGATGTTTCCCTCAATGGACTCCTGCCCGAAAACCAAATCGAGATCCAGGTCCACAGCGCCGGTCTCAACTTTAGAGACGTTTTGTTGGCCATGGGTCAACTTCACGGTGACAGACTCGGACAGGAATGTAGTGGAGTCGTGATTAAAGTGGGCGCTGCGGTATCTGACTTCAAGGTTGGAGATCGCGTTTGTGCTATTTCACCAGGTTGCTTGTCCACTTTCACTCGCTGCCCGGCCTCTGGATCCTGGGTCATTCCTAAGGACATGCCATTTGAGATTGCAGCTTCGATCCCGGCTGTGTTCTGTACTGCCTACTACTCTCTCATTGACCTGGGGCGATTGAGTAAAGCTGAGAGCGTCTTGATCCACGCCGCTGCAGGAGGTGTTGGCCAAGCGGCAATTATCATTGCTCAAAGTATTGGAGCTACTATCTTCGCAACCGTTGGAAGTCTTGAGAAGAAAAACTTCCTCATGGAAACTTACCAGCTCAAGGAAGAACATATTTTCTTCAGTCGTGACATGTCATTTGCACAAGGCATCCACCAAGCCACTGGTGGTCAGGGTGTGGATGTTGCCCTCAACTCGCTCAGCGGCGATGCTTTGCACGCAACATTCGAGTGTGTTGCGCCATTTGGTCGCTTCATTGAACTCGGCAAGCGAGATATCACGACAAACTCTCGGTTGGAGATGGCTCACTTTAACAAGAACGTCTCTTTCGCATCTGTCGACTTGGGGTTGGTCAGAGAGAAGCGTCCACAACTGATGAAGCGGCTGTTGCGTGATGTGTTCCAGCTATTTGTCAGTACAAATGCCCAGTCAAGGTGGTCTGTCACCACCCTTCCCATCTCAGATGTTGAGGTTGGATTCCGGGCACTGCAGGGTGGACAAGTGATCGGAAAAATGGTAGTCCAGGTTACGGATGATTCCATGGTTAAGGTAAGTCTTTTTCATGTTTACGGCAATCGCGTTTACAGCGGATGATTGCTAACTCACAGTACAGGTCCACCCCGCCAGAAGGGACGAAAATCTTCTCCGCGCTGACGCTTCATATGTCATCGTGGGTGGAACTGGCGGTATTGGTCTCGACATTGCCAGTTGGCTACCAGATAAGGGAGCCAAGAATCTTGTCCTGGTTTCTCGAGGTGGCATCAAGACTGAAAAGGCGCAGCAAACTATCCGGGATCTTATTAGCCAGGGTGTCAATGTGGAAATCTGTCGCTGCGATGTGGCAGACAAGCAGAGCGTGGAGCAAAATCTTGTTCCGCTCCTCGCTCGCATGCCCACAGCTCGTGGTGTTGTATACGGTGCTATGGTTCTCCGGGTAAGTTTCCAAGACCAACCAAAAATCAAATATCCCCTAACGCTAACTCCTCTATCAGGATACCCTCTTTGAAAAGCTTAGTTTCGCCGACTACCAGACCGTCGTGATGCCCAGAGTCAATGGAATCTGGAACGTTCAGCAGTCATTGATAACAACCGATGCTAGCGTGGATTTCTTCGTCAGCCTCTCATCTGCCTCCAGCTTTATCGGTAATATGGGCCAATCCCCCTACGCCGCCAGTGGAACCTTCATGGCGGCGCTCTCCCAGTACCCCGAGACAGCCAAGATGCGCTGTTCGACAATCGACCTACCCGTTGTGCGCGGAATCGGATACCTCTCTGACGAAAAGAAGAGGGAGACAGTGTCCAAACAACTCGGCACAGACTCCGTTGACGCAACAGACATCCGCGGTCTTGTCACTGCAGCAATCCGCAACGAGTTCGACGTTTCCTTCGAGGGACACTGCGTGGCCGGGTTCGAAGGCATCAAATCCACACCCGCTAGTGCACAGCCCTTCTGGGTAAACGATGCCAAACTGTCGCACCTATTACGCCTCTGCACCCTCGGTGGTGGGGGTGCATTGACCGAGCTTGCACAGAACAATACCGAGATTTCGCCGGCCCTTGCTATTCGGCAATCGAAGACCCGCGAAGCGGCCGAGCTCATCATTGGGAGTGCCGTGCTCACCAAGATCTCGAGCATCCTTATGCGGCCGCGGGAAGACCTTGATCCTGCTGCGCCTATCATGGTTTATGGTCTGGATTCGCTGGTGGCCATTGAAATCAGAAACTGGATCACCCGCGAGTTGGAGGCAAATTTGCAGATCCTGGTGATCTTGACTAGTGACTCTATCCCAGCTCTTTCTGAGACGATTCTCAAGAAATCGGGTATACTTACTTCAGAACTCAAGGCCGAATGGGGTCTCAATGTGGCTGACGGTCAAACTGGCCAAGAATGAATATTTTCCTCCACACCTTTTGATTGAGAATATATCCTGCGCGGCATTAATTTCTTGTTCTTTTTTTGGGAATTTTATTGTGCTCTACACTTTTTATGTTCATCTTATTTTTTTGGCATGAATATTGAATTCTAAACTTTTCCTTCTCAAAATTTTCCTCGCCTCTTATGCACTAAAATGATACAGTAAGAAGATTGATAGCACTGCACGAGACATAAAATCGTATTAAACAGTAAGCTGCAGGAACCACATTGTAGCACAGAGTCTGTTCTTCCATTTGCCCAACAGCAAGCAACAGAGCTTAAGAATCTCATGACAGATGGTCCATGGATATCTTTGCCATCCCTTGTCTGCGTCAATCTGACACATAGCTATGTGACCACCGGCACCAATATTCATTCAAGCCCGATCTGTTAACATCTCTGTTATGGGGGCTACTCACACCTATCGGCCTCGAAGCTTGAGTCATATTTCTTTTCACAAAGAGGTCTACTATATTATCGAAACTTACACAAGAGCATCATACTCGAGGACCTGTCGAAAACCCAGATTCAAAAACCAGAGAATGCTCTTTTCACCAAACCTTATACCTTCGAGCTGTCTTAGGATCGTCATCTGTCAAGATTCAGACGGGGGATTCAACTATGACCCATTGAAATTGTCTGGCCTCCGAGAGACAGAGCAGACTTTTGTAATTGAGAGACGGCTTTGGCGATGGATTTTGGAATTTAAAAGACAACATTGTGAGAGATTCAGCACTAAACAGACTCTGTAATGAATATGACTAGTTCGAGAGGGATGGGTGCACAAATTTAGTTCATACAGTTCACATGGAGAACAAATGTGTATTATTAGGGGCACAAGCCACAAGAGATTATGATTATGCCCACTCAATCCATGTCCAATTTTCCAGACCCCGCAAGACTCACAACCCAAGTGAGCAGACAGTTCATTCTGACAAAATTTGTTAGTCTATTGTGACAATTGACGGTACTCTGCATGGATATCTTACCATGGCGTTTCATCCTTTTACCTAAAAGAAGTCTCTCGGATTGGTTCGTTGAGTACAATCAAAAGGCTCATCAATGAACCAAGTATCATGCTGCTGATCATAGACAATGGGGTAGGTAGTATTAGGATCACAAAGCTTGTTGATCTGAGTCTTGTCGCCAGCACTGATAGTGAACCAGTAGTTGTTTGTATCATCGCTAACCTTCTCGCACTTGTAGAAGAACCCCGAAACACCGGGACCAAAAACGTCGCTGCGGAAGTCGACAGCCAACTTCTTGTTGAGGTTAATATTGTCGCAATCTTGCTTCAATCCCTCCACAGAGGCCGTGTCTGCCGATTCGCTGGTGTATCCCTTCGCTGTGTGTGTGCCGCTGGCTGACCATGTCGATGCTGGCAGGGATAGTTGTTCGGCAACGTCGGCTAGTAGTAGGCTGTTTGTGACAGTTGCCGCAGAGCAGCCGATACTGGCGCTCATGATGCCCAAGGTGGTGAGTAGCATTGAGTTATTGATCTGAACCATGTTGAGTTGATTTCAGGTTGACTGTGGTGTAGTGGGCTGGGTTCTTACATTTCTGGGGAATCTGTGATTTATATGGATCTTCTGCACTCCTTTTAACCTGGTATTCCACTTCGTTTATAGTGGGGATTATCTACCATTCAAATGTTGTCTCTGGTCAAAAGTCCCTGAAAAGCATCTGGAGACATCACGGGCATGATGTAACAGGGCGATCCCCACGTCCGAATTAGGGGATCATAGCCGCGTCTATGATACCCCGTTACAGCATAACTTGGAAATTGGTCATCCGGATAATTCTGGGGTCAGTGTTGGATTATATGTCATTGAGAAGGGCAAGCACTTCACTTTGTATCCACCTTGTGATTTCATCCTATTAACACGTTATGATTAGATGCTGATTTTTATGATACTTGCAGTCTAATCGTATCCATTGAGATGCGCACTCTTTCGCCTATATTATCGCGATGCAAACCAGTTGACTCGTCACAATCGGCTTATCACACACAGACTGCTTGCTTTTCTACCGAACTATTAGATTTTGACAGAAATCTGTCTGTATCAAAATGTATGGTAAAACTCAGTATATTGAAACTCTCTAACTAGCAATAAAACAGGATAAACGCGCGGGCTTAAATAGACAAAATCACTAGTCAACACTGCATTTTTTGGTCGGTTATATGAAGCCGACGTTTGTGGAGATTCAGGGTAAATTATATCCAATCGGGTGGTTTAGTACTGTATCTGACCGGGTATTTGGACTCGGTATTTGACACACCCCCCAGCTGTTGAAGCTTTTTCTTCTTATAGGTTCAAGAGCTGCATCTCTCAAATCCTTCATTTCTGCACTCTTTTATCAAATCAACCTCTGTTTGATTAGGTGACTGATATCTGTCATCCCTATCATTTCTCGGAAGATCTGTTGTTTCTGTTTCGGCAGCGGTTTGGTGAGTCCATCTGCCGGCATCTCGGTTGTTGGAACCCAGTCAAGGTGGACTCTTCCGGCTGACACTTCTTGTCTCATCCAGCAGCGATTTATATCGACGTGTCGAAGCTTCGTATACATAGTTGCACCCTCCTTTTTCATCAAGTCGACTGTTTGACGGTTGTCGCATTTGATTGAGAGAGGGTGGTCGGGTTCGAATCCCATATTTTTTAGGACTCGGCGCCACCATTGGACAGTTTTTCCTGCTTCTGCAAGAGCAAGTAACTCTGCTTCGGTGGTGGAGGTGGTGACAGTTCGTTGTTTTGAAGCTTTCCAGTCAATTGGACCCCCGTATAGCTTGCAGATATAGCCTTCGGAGCTTCGTCGATCAGGGTTGTCACCAAAAGAGGCGTCACTGGCGAATTCAACGGATTTTGCTGCCAGTTCGAGACCAGGACCATTATTGTTTTTCGTTGTTCTGATTCCGTATTCAATCGCATAATACCTCGTTTCAAAGAGATATTGGATGATTCGATCAACCGCATCTATATGTTTTGGGCCGGGGTTTGTGAGGAATTCAGCTACCTTTGAGGTTGCTTTTGCAGCGTCGGGTCTTGAGATGGTGGAAGCATACTGGGCTGAACCCACTTTTTGTTGATAACCATGGATTTGTGTAGGGGTGGCAACCCCGTTATATGGTATCAAGGGCTCAATTCCCATTGGCGTACTGACCTGGCGATTGGTGATTAGGTCGTATTTCGTTGCCATAGCCTCGATATAGCTATCCTGGCATAACCAGAGCTTCTTCTGCTTCCTATCACGAATAACCCTGATATTTAAGAACCAATTTGCGTCTAGTTCTCGGACTTCCCACTGTTTTTTGATAGCTATATCTAGCATATCTGCTTGCTTTGCGTAGGACGGGTGATTTGCAATAATAATATCATCAACGTAGAAGAAAACGATGATACCATCTGTCGTGAAAATGCAGGGATCCTCGGGTATCGGGTTTAAACCCAGTTTGACAAGAACCCTTGTTGCTTCTTGCTGCCAGAGCTTTGGGGATAGTCGTAATCCGTAGAGAGCTCTGTGGAGTAGCCAGCAATACCCCTCCTTTTCAAATCCTGGGGGTAAACGCGTATACACTTCGTTTTGTAGGCGTGAATTTAGGAATGCTGTGATGACGTCTCTTTGTCGCATATCTAGGTCAAAAGCTGCTATCAATGAGAACACTGCTCTTGCCGTTTTGACTGCGAGTGTTGCTGCCTTCTTTTCCTCTGTGGTCATCCACTGTAGGTCCCCTCTAACACAGATTCTCGCTTTGAATTTCTCGAGATATCCGTCTGCGTCAAGTTTGTAGTTGAAACCCCATTTCAATGGTAGGATTTGGGTTCGTTTATCGTCTGGAAGAGGAACTTCAGTGCTGGTTTCTTTTCTTCGGAGTGTTTCGATTTCAAACGCTGCGGCTGTGTGGAATTCCTTTGCGTAAGGGTGGACCCTTAGCTCTGTCATATTCTGTGGTTCCGGTGGCAGGTTGTTTCTGTGAGGTCGTTTCTTTTGTTGCTCGAACCTCTCGTTTATACTGACTGTGAACGCGTGAAGGATTTCGGGAGGATTCCGTTCGTTGGATTCGTCGTCGTCCAGAGCTATATATGCTGCATAGTCTGGGTCTTGTTTCGGTTTTCGAGTTCGTCTACCGGTGAGGATATTTGACGTGTCAACCGCTGACGTGATATCTCTTGGTGCTCGGTCTGATATTGACGGGTTTATCGACTGTTGGAATGACAACTCTGGCGTAGGTGACAGGGCAGGTGATAGAGCAAGCTCTTGTTGTAGTTGCATACCGCTGTCTGATTCCGTCTCGTCGGCGTCATTTATCTCTGATATATCTCTCACTTCTGCGTCACTTTGACCTGTCATTTCTCTCACTTCGCTTCGCTCCTGCCCCCCAGTTTCGATGCTCTGTATCATAGGGGTCGGATCTGGTGATAGCGATATCGTCTCTCGGAGTCTAGATCTCGATCGATCTATTGGAATCGGAGGATTTCTCGATGAAATAGGAGTTTTTGGAGGGTTTCTTGATGATATTGGTGATAAAGGTGAGGATATTGACTGAGGAGAGATTGGCTGATCTGCTGGAAATGCTCCGGGTATGCTTGCTTCGGACCATGTTTGCTTGCTAATCTGCTGCGTCGGTCTGATCATTTGTTTGCTTGACTGCGGCGTCAATGGCAAATCGGAGGCTGATTTAGCAGATAGCTCCATTTGCGTTTCCTCTCTTGCTTCGTCAATTCTTGCTTCGTCAACTTGCGGGTTCATCTGATTAGCTCCATCAATACGGAGGTCAGATTCATCAATTTCAGGGTTGGTTTGACCAGTTTCACCGGTTTCATCATATAGCGTGATCCTTGCTATCGATCTCGGTAGTCCCATTTTCTCAGTGATCTCGATTTGTGCTTCGGATATTGACAGCAAATTTGGCCAGTTATCCTCTTCCACTCCTTCTATCAGTGCGCTGACTACGTCTTCTGATATTGGTGATTTATCGGATCCCGTATACCGCCGTGTTTCGTCGAAAACAGCGTCCCTAACGACGTCGACCCTTCCTCCCGATCCCCCTTTGTGTGGAAACCATATACGGTATAGATTCCGGGAGATATAGCCGACGAGATATCCTATCTCTGCTCGAGGGGCCATTTTATCTGACTGGACACGTTTGATGATTCTTGAGTACGTCAAGCACCCATACAACCTAACATTTGACAGATTCACTGTCTGATTTTTCGCTGCTTCGGGGACTGAGTATTTCATCAATTCCTTCCATGGTATGACCCATTTATTGTCAATTTTTGTAGGTGTTCGGTTGAGAATATACGCTGCTGCATATACCGCTTCCGTCCATAGGGATCGAGGGAGATCTGTATCATTGATCAACGCTCTTGCTGTGCGTATAATGACCCCCCCAGATCTCTCGGCAGGACCGTTCATCTCGGGTAACCCAGGTGGTGAGTGCTCAATAGTGCATCCCACATTTTCAATCATGGTTTCAACCTCGTTTCCAGCTGACCTTTCGTTGTCATAGTGAAAGACTCGGACCTCAATTTTCATCCACCTTATAATTAGATGGATAAACTTCCGAACCGCCATTTGACATTCGTTTTTCTTACCGTGTGTGAACACGATATGGCACCTTATTCCGTCAAGGTAGAAGTGCGTCAACCAGGTATGTTTGTTGATTGACGGAGGCAGTTGAACTAGGTCGAAGTGCACCCTTCCGAGTACGCCGTACGCCTGTCCTATCCTTCTCCTTGATATCTGCTTTGGGGCGTCTGCCAATTGACAAGCTTCGCATACCTGCTTCTCTTTGCCAGGGTTGCTTTCAATGGTTATCCCCTCAGATAATTCAGCCAATTTTAGGATTTTTCCTCTTCCAATATGACCTAGTCTTCGGTGCCAGGTATGGAGAGGAGCCTTTGACTCTGGTTCCTTTGCTGATTTCTTTGCTGTTGCTAGCGCTAAGTCGTCGTTTTGGGTAGGGGCTTTAAACCCTATTGAAAATCCTTGTCTTCTGGCTGTGTCAGCCAGGATAATTCCTGGTCTTGGTAGACCGAGAGTAGGGGGTTTCCTTCAACTGTTTCAATACAGTTCTTTCTGAAATTCATAAGGGCCCCCCCTTTGATAATCAACCCGTGAGAGATAAGGTTGGTGTGAAATCGTGGAGAATATCTTACGTTCTTCAGCTCCATTTTTGCGATTTGTCTTGTGACTGGACTGACGCCTTCGACTATCACTGTACCAGTGCCTTTGACTTTGGTTTTTGTGTCTCCCACGTTGACGCTGCTTTGCTCGTTTTCGAAGCTTACGAATAAGCTCCTATTGTTGCAAATATGCATTTGCGCTCCTGTATCGACTACCCATTTGTCCTTCATCGATGACGATGATTTGGTGGACATAATCAGGGGTTTCTTGGTGGATTTGGTGGTTATGAAGCCGCATACAACGTTGCTTTTGACTGCTATATTCGCTTGTTTCGTACCCTGACCCATTGTTGATCTCTTTTTATCAACGTATTCTTTCCATTTAGGGTCTGCTTTCATAGCTTTCTCCCATTTGGCTTTTGCTTCTTGGTTGATCGAGTAATCTTGTGGTCTTTTCTCAGGGAAAATGTCTCGACAGGTCCAGCTAGAATGCCTACCTCCAGCTTGTCCACAGGGACAGTTCCTTTTCCAGTGAGGTATATTGTCAATTGATTTAGCAGCTGATTTCTCTGGCTTTTCAATCTCTGGTTGTGCTTCTTGGTGACCCTGCCAGGTGCTGAAAACTGCCTTTGACACATTTCTCTGAGCGGTTGCACGACCATGGGTTCTCATCCAATGAGCTTTGTATTTGGTGATTAGGTCTGCAAATTGAATATCGGTATCTCCTCCTTCTGTGAGATCCATATCCATCATTCTATCGTCGTAGAACGATGGTGACATTACTGATATCGCATCCAGGAATTCGATCAAAGCTGTTTTCTTCGTGACAATTCCTGCTTTGACACAGCGGTTTTGGATGATCTCCCAGTTCAAAGTCCATTTCTCGATATCGGTGTTTTTCTCGAGACCTCTACCTAGGTTTCTCCACTGTTCTCTCAATTGCGCGCTGTACTCGCTGTTGTACTTCGGTGAGAACCTTTGTCGTAGGATTCGAAGCAGTTTCCAAGCTGATTCTTCAACGATGAACTCTTGGAATTTGGGATGCAAAGTATCCTTGATCTTTGTGGCGACAAAGTTGACTCCTTTTATCTGCCTTGCTAGCTTTGCTTCCTTTTTATCGCAGTCTTGGCGGTTGAGTTTGATCACTTTGAACCAGTCTTCTGGGTCTTGTCGCTTAGCTTCTGCTATAGTCATCTCTTCTGGCACCTTTAGAAGCGCTGGTTGCTCCGATTTTTCCGGGTCACAGAGATCCCAGACTCCATATTGATGGGCAGATCCTTTAATCATTGACAGCCATGACTCCCATGTGGCTGTATCCTTCAGGATAACGCGAGAGGAATTGGTCGCGGAGAGAGCGTGTTCGTCCATATTGTGCAAGATAGATCTCTGATTTCGATTTCAGGGGTCGTTTTCGGCGTTTTCAATGGATTGAATTGATTCCAATTGATGCTTTTGCGTCGAGAAACGTGTTTAATCGAACAAAACCGGGCTCATAACTGACAGAAATCTGTCTGTATCAAAATGTATGGTAAAACTCAGTATATTGAAACTCTCTAACTAGCAATAAAACAGGATAAACGCGCGGGCTTAAATAGACAAAATCACTAGTCAACACTGCATTTTTTGGTCGGTTATATGAAGCCGACGTTTGTGGAGATTCAGGGTAAATTATATCCAATCGGGTGGTTTAGTACTGTATCTGACCGGGTATTTGGACTCGGTATTTGACAGATTTCACTGCTATTTTGCACAGCCAGATATAGGTACTATGGGTTTATTCGATAATACATGGCATATTTAAGCCTATTGTTCTGTCTCTTGCACGGACTGTCGTCAAAGGAATTGATACCCTAGAAGCACATCCACTGGATAAGCAAATTGCTGTCGATTGGCAAGAATTCCAGCAAATCTAGGTACGATCACATCTGTGTACAACAGCGCCTCAGCCGAAGATATCCGCCCGCTCGGATCCCTCGCGGGCACCAATCAACACTCTGCCTATTATCGAACGCCCTACCCTTGTTGCTGGCGTCATATGGATGTTTGATTCTAAGATTTGGGGCTTTGTCCATTTTTAATAGGTCAAGCTTATTATCTTATCATTACTATGTGCCTGCCTCGGGTTCTAGCGGAGACCTCCGACGGCCTTCTAGAATTTCCAAGGAGTTTTATGTTCACATGGCCATGGATTTAACTAAGCAGACTACCTACGGAGCCCCGTGGAGAGCCCCGATGGGGCTGATAGAGAATAGATATGCTAACGGGTTAATACAGTGAGTTCAATATAACTCGATCGATCAAGGTCTGGTGATGTGGACATGCCTGTCTCACATATTTTCCGTCCATTGCGTTGGCGAATTCCATAATCTTAACCAACTAATATGTCTCTCTCACCTCGAGACGCCATCTTTGACTGCGGTCCAAGGCTACTGAGAGATATTTGGACGCTCACTGGTATCGCCATTGTGATAGTCATCTTGAGGGTGGTTGCAAAAATAAGGATCCGAAAAATTGGCTGGGATGATATTCTCATGGTTTCATCATTGGTTAGCCAATTCATGTCTCTTGGGGTCATAATAGGTTGAAGATCAAAACTAACCTGTTGGCTGGCACTTAGTGTCTCACTATAGTCGGATCAGCTCTGCTTACCGTGGGCGTCAGACATGGGTTCTGTCGTCATGTTTGGGACCTTGACACAAAGTTGGTCGTCCCCAAAGTTATTATGTTCGACTATTTGACACAGACATTCGGCATTGCTGGCGGTACTTTGGGTCGAGTTTCCTTCATTGTCTTCGTCATTGGCCTACTTGGCACCAGAAAATCACACAGAGTGATACTGTGGATCATAGTTGGGTTGCAAATCTTGACCAACTTGATATTGATCATCATTTTATTTGTTCAATGTCCAGGACATGCTTCTGCTATCTGGACTCAGAGTGGGGAGCATAAATGCTGGGATGTCCGCATCCAAGCATACTACGGGTACTATCAAGGCTGTACGAGCTTCCATTCATTGCCCTAATCTACATATAGCTGACACTAATCCTCGAACATAGCGTTTAATTCGGCGACAGATCTTTATCTGGCAGTGTTTTCAACATACATATTCTGGAGTTTGAATTTAAAGTTAACGGTCAAGTTGGGCTTGGTAACACTCCTCGGATTAGGCATTTTGTGAGTGATCAATAAGACCATGATTTGAGCGATACCTAGCTAACATATTCATCTTTAATTTAGCGCAATGGCAGCCTCCGTTATTAAAGTAGTGCAAACTCAAGTCCTCGCACATGCAGCTGATGATCCAACTGTGGCAACCGTCAACTACAATCGCTGGTTATACATCGAAGCCTACCTGGTCATCATAACAGCGTCAATACCTTGTATTAGATCTATATTACGATCTGTTCGAGGGCAGACAGCTGGAACGGGACGGAGCACATACGAGTTGAGTTCGCCATATTGTGGAAACTCCATGCCAACATCTAGATCCCGGAGATTGACAGCAATACCCGGAAAGTCGATGATACGTATCTCTGATAATTCTAGTGCGGATGATATTTCGGAATGGAATAATGAGATTGATGGAGTGCACGAGAGGACGGACTCGAAGCAATCAATATATGTCCATGTATAGAATTCTGTGGATTTTGAGCTTGCAAAATTCTACCATAAATTAGATATCCGAAGTCGAACTGTAGATCATAATTGACAAATTACATACTACTATGCGCCTGTGCCTGTCCTCTCACTTATGCCGGTAGATATCATTTAAGCAGTTAGTGCAAATTGGTGTTTCGGAGGTTACAAGTAGCAGATGGTTTACAGATTGACAATACACACTCCTACACCTCTCTGAGTTCACTTCTTAGTTCGCTGTCCCGGTTTGCTTTGTACGTTGGGGAAGGTATGAAGCTGGGTTACAGCTGCTGAATCGACCCGTATGCCAGAGAGCATACTGCCTTGAGCGTTCCCTTCTTCAATATCTAGATTTTAGACATGAGATGGCTTTCCCTTTTCGAGGTGCTTATCCTGTGTGTTATATAAGCATCAATTTCGCCCCTTTTGTGGGATCGGCATCGGAGATACTGGATTTGGGAGTTTTTGAACAAATCAAAATGAAGTATTTTAGGATTAGGACCAAAGAGGAAATTCAACAACCAATAAGAAGCTGGTATATATCTGGTGATCTATAACTTGTATAGAAATATCTACTTTAGTTGGTGTTGGTTATACCTCTATGACATTGGAACTTATTTCATTTCATCGAAGTCAACTGAAGCACCGCTTGATCTCTGAATTCTTCCTTATCGAAAGCAAAAATGGGATACGAACAAGGTGGAATTTCGCAACCTCTATCCTGAATTTGTTGAAAGCCATTTTGAGAAGCATTGATACTTGTATTGCCCCGGGGCCATCTTCCCAGACACAAAGGACCTGATGTGAACCTAAGATATTTGCGTGTTTGCATATATTTATAGCCCTGAGAATCCAGGCATAACAAATCCCAAAACGGCAGGAGCAAACGAGTCGGGATTAAAGGAAGGAGGTTGAATATGCCTGGTTTTCTCGCAGGCTGCACTTCTTCTCTTCTAGCAGTTCTATCAATTTTCATTGTAACTTTATCAAATCAATTATTCTCTCAAAATGAATCTTCCAGCACAAAAGAATGCTAATCTTAGTAGGGTACTACTCGGAGGGAAGGAAGGGGAAAAAAATACACAAGAGATCTTTTTGCAGAAAAAATATACATAGTTCTCGGAGCTTGTCTCCTTTTGTTAATACAGCTCTTTTCACCTTTCGCCTTTGCGATCAACATATAGGGTTGGTATATATCATCAACCCTAGGTTTTCTGGACAGTAACCGACGGTCCAACGTAGTCCTTCCGGCCCTTGAAAACATACATCACGAGACTGATGATGAAGACTCCCACAAACAGAACCACACTCCAGTTAAAGCTTTCCGCCGTGACGACAACATCACCTGGCCACAACGCCCAGAAGAGCGCGAAACAGCAATATAGCAGCCCAGCAATATTGATACCCAGTCCCCAACGTCCCAAGTCCCACCGACGGCGTGGGAGGGTCTCGGGATGCCGGATTTTGCGGTAGATGACGCAGCTAATTGAGATGATGTACGTGTACATCAGGGCCGCCACGTTCAGAGAGATAATGGCATTGAACGCAGTCTCGGATCCGATATTGATAAGGGAAAGCGCGCAGCTGATAATGCAGGACAGAATAATAGCATTCGTGGGGATCTTGCGCTTTTGGTCGACTTTGCCGATCCACTTGGAGAATGGGAGGCCATTGTCACGAGCGAAGGCAAAGGTTTGCCTGGAGGTAGAGGCATTGAAGAGGATGTTGCTAAAGATAACGGGTAGAAGGATGATAGCTGTCAGTCCGTTCACTCCTGCCACTGAGGTCGCCTGTTGGAAGACATAAAGGAATGGGAAGCCAGTAGGATCGTCTAGGGCGGCTTCCACTGATGGCATAGCGAAGAGCAAAGTGATAATTAGGACAATGGCCATAAGACCGTTGCTAAAGTAGCCCCAGGCAATAGCGACGGGTACGTTGCGGCCTGCGTCCTTCACCTCTTCGGACATGTGCGCAGTTGCGTCAGAGCCTATGTATCTGTTAGTATTTTCTATACATGTTAAAAGCTTGCTTGAGCCGTACTTAGAGAGCCGTAGATAGCCGAAATTTGTCCAACCATAACGCTTAGTCCCATTGTAGACCAACCTCCAAAATTCTTCCACTCTGTAGCGAAGACAGCTTCGGCGGATTGGCGAGGAGCCATAGCCCATAGAACAATGACAATGATTGCCCAGGAGAGAACGTGCAAAATCATCAAGAGGTTGTTTAGGATTGGCATCAGGTCGGATGCGTAGACATTAACAATGAAAATTACTAGGACCATTGCAAAGACAAGTAAAGTCCCCTGCCAGCTCTGTGGGTCGTAATCAGGGTTTCGAACACTGATTAATCCCTGAATGATAGTTCCAGTGAGGAATGAGCCAGATGCTGCTCCAGCTTGCCATGCTAACACTGACATCCAGCCTATATAAGAGAAATTTATTAGCCAAAAGGAATTTTTTCCAAAAGAAAAAAAAAAAGAATTTAGGGCCATAAAACAAACGTACCTGTAACATAACTGAGAAATCTTTGGTATCGAGGTGAGGACCACTCAGAAACCCAGTGATATTGTCCGCCGGAAGTTGGTGCCATTGATGCCATTTCGGAGATCGAAGCAATAATGAAACCGAACCCAATGAAGGTCCATATATAAGAGTAAAAGAAACCCGGTAGGCCGCCATTGTATAGACCTTCGTAGTTGGAGCTGAAATAACGTTCACGGATTAGAAACATGTTCAACAGAAGTATGCAGAGTGATATACTTACATAAGAATGAACTCCCAGGTTGCCTGTAAAACCGATGCAAAACTTAAAGCAGCCAAAGGCCTTAGGTTTCTCTATTTGACAATGTTAGATAGAGATCAATGCGGCGCAGATAGAAAAAAAAAAACTTACCTTAAGTTCCTGGGACTTTCCCATTCGTTGCATGTCACTGTCGTCTGCAACAGCTGCCTTTGGATCATGGTCTGAAGAACCATCTCTATCCAAAGATTGCAGCTCTGTATCCCGCACCGCGGAACCGGATTGTTTGAAAGGATCCATGGCGGTCTAGCAGCGACTGAGCTGCTGGGAGGTGGGGGAGAGAAATGGAATGTCACAGAGAGAGAGATGGGGAAATCGAGAATAAATGGAAAAATGCAAGGGGGGAAGAGATCAAGGGGCCATAGTGAATTAGTGAATCATATTAAAGATTCCTTGTATAACAACGTAGATTGGCGGAATACAGCGACATTTGCTCCACAAGTCTTGATCTCAATGGCACTGTATAGGTGGGGTGTGCTAATACTCATTGTCTTGGCTTTGAACTAGGCTTATTACGCTGAAGTTCAGAATATTGTACTTTTGTTGGGTTAATAAGTTTACCTTTTTTTTTTTTTTAGCAAGAATCAAATGACAAAAAAACAGAACAATGGAAGATCCCATGTTGCATGCAGGGAATAAACGCCATGTTGGTGCGCATGCGGATAACACGAAGGTAGTATCGGACTAAGAGCTAAGGCGCATGAGCCTAGTTCCTTGCGATTCGGGAAACTATTTCAAGCGAGATGATGCCACGCTAAGTGAAAATTTCGTTATTTGTCTGATAACGGTCCAATTTATTTTCGTGTCTAATCCATGCATAGATGAAGATCTCCACATTTACATCCGATGCATAGTGATATTGGAACGAAGGATGCGATTGGTTCTAATTTTGATTAAGTACTTTCTATGCCTTCTACGAAGCACCTATGGACTTCTTATGGCCTGTTCTTCATCATAATCCTTGTCCTTCCACCTTTTATAACCCTTGCTGCCGAAAATCTTGATAATTTGCCTACCGCCTTAAATAATAAGCAATTTTCGCCCCCAAATTCATTACATAGATGGCCCCCTTGTTTCCACATGCCTTCAAATATATCCTGTCTGGACTTTCAATGTGCAAATCTGCCTTTAGACAATCATGTCGGCTTCTTCGCCTTTGCCTCCAGGCATAAGCCCGCCTCTCTCAACAGATAACCCCAATAACCATAGCGGGTTGATCGTAGTGATCACCTCCCTCTATCTCGTTTTGATTATTGCTGCGCTCGCTACACGAATATCCGTCTCATTCACTAGGCGTATTATGCAGCATAACAACGTTTCGTTTGGCGTACTGATAGTAGGTTCATTCATTCGCAGAGCGATTTGCACCTAATTCTGTTACCCCTACTAACAATAAAGTAGGTTGTTGCAACTACTCAAGCAGCGGTAGTACTCGCTCAGGTTCACGAGGGCTGGGGGATCCGGACAAAACTTGGCCAAACTATAAGTGAACGCATGCTGAAAACTGGATATGCAGCTGAAATCCTATCAGTAATTGTCTTGGGCTGCTCCAAGATATCGACTTGTCTATTCTACAGTACGCTCTTTTCACAGATACAAAAGATGTTTATCCGCATCAACCTGGTTGGAATGGTTGTTTGGACGACCCTTTCTGTGATACTATTAGCAGTCCGCTGTAGCCACAACCCATGGGTTGATATCAGTGACGCTCAGTGCAGCAGTCTGGTAAGATAAGGAAGCACTCTACATATGAGGACATGAGTAAACTGACTGAACGTGAATATGCTGTAGTTACCCCGATGGCAAGCGATTACAGCGATCGATATCGCCACCGAGGCCTCTCTGTTCGTGTATACTGCAATAGCAGTGCAAAAAATCCAGATATCAACAAGGAAAAAGCTGGTGGTATTCATAGCTCTCCAGGCCCGAGTACTGTGAGTCCATTTTCCTACCCCGGATACCTTTCGATTCTCACCATAAATTAACATCTGACTTCCAACCAGTCTCATCCCCCTCGCCAGTCTCCGTCTATACTATGCCAAAGTACAAATCACTTCCAACGACCCGGTTCTCCTCGGTGCCTTCGCAACCATCATAGCGGAGATCTATCTTGCGATAAGCGTATTATGTGTCGTGAGCGCATTCTTCAAATCCTTCATCGCAGCCTACGAAGACGGCAACGGAATTTCCTACACTAACGGAACTTCTGGGTCGCATTCAAAATCAAGGAGGATGGACTCGAGGAATACCTTTACGCCGCACAAGGACAACAATGATATTTCGGGTGTTCTGCGCGGCTGGGAACGAGAGGAGGATCCCATTATTGGCCCCACTGATCCGAAGAGTGGTCTGAAGATTTATACATCGGTCCACTTCAGTGTTCGGGATGAGAATATTGAGTTAGCGGATCGTGAGAGTGCCGAAGCGCGCCGTGGTGGGTTTTAATTTGTTTATACTAGAATTGACCGCGTTCAACGGAATGCCATATTCACGATGCCGTCCCTTTTGTCACTGGTTTTTTTTTTTTTTTGCATCAATTTGATTCTCCACACGAAGTAACGTACGATATATCAAATCAGCTATTTCCCGAAATATACTATCAATTTGGCACGTGGATGTCTTATCTTTACGAAACCGGACTAAAATAGTTAGCCGCTGAGTGGCCAATCAAAGTATGAGCGTTATCACGGTAAAGGGATTCCAAAATCTTCAGCTCGCGCTACAGTAGAGAATTTGCATTTCAGGGGGAAAAGACGGAGAAAAAGAAAGTCTTGGTCTTGGAGGTTTTTTTCTCTTCTTTTTAGCAAAAGTCCAACATGCATATTAATAGGCAAAGGTAAATTTCTGGGATGATGTGCCTCCTAAGACATTTGTCCCAGTTCCCACCTGGGCAGGAGCTATCCACTAAGCTTGTCCCAAAGCATTTAAGGAGTATTCCTTGAAACGGATTGTTAGTGATAGGGGCTAGAGTCTGGACTAGTCGAGACTCCATCCGACTTCTTGGAACTTCACGTGCCTATATCCTAGAGAGTTCTAATATAGATATAGATCTACGCATCAACATTTCAGCTAGGTAGCCGAGAGGTGGAATTTAACCCCAAAGACCAAATCGGCAATTTTTATCACAGGATGCCGACCTGAGGCCTGGGCTCCCGAGGGAAGACAGATCTACCCGTGCCGTCATTATGCCAAGCGTGGTAGAATGCGCTCGCAAAGATACCATGCAATGCCGTATATCTATCGAAAACGTACTATTTGGGTCTTGTATAACTAGTCTAGAAAGAGAATGCTCCGCAACTATGCACTACTAAACTCCGAGGCGCATACAACGCAATTCATAAGCAAGGTGGACACGTGGGCCACTTACCCCGTTATGTACAGTATTTATAGACTATTGCATGGAAAGAGTGTGTAAACTGTACCTATTAATGACAAATGTGGGAATTCAATTTCTGCCCAGGTGGTGATAGCAAAGTGCAAGCGAATGACGCGAACAGGGCTGGTTGAAACTGTAGAGTGATCTGCATATCCTCCGGCATGTTTCCCATCTTAGAAGACGGGCGGAGTTTCTCCGCAAGAACTATTCCCGCCAAATAAAATACTCCGGAGTTTCAACCACCGCTGGAGTAGTCTACAGGCAATGGAGGTATATGCGGAGTACTCGTGTGGAGGACCCTGGAATTTTATACATGTGTACACTGAACATTCAGTGTACGCCTTATCCCACCGGAAAAAAAATGTAAGCTTAAAAGGGATTCGTTGTCACTGCACTCGTATAGCTAGGCCCATATCTATATCGTCAAATCGACTAGCCTTTCAACGAGACTTTCTATCCGCCTGTCGGAGCCACCCAAAATGCTACACTCCAAAGACTGGCAGAAACCCCTCGCAATATTAGTTTACTTGTTTTTTTCTCTTTCCTGTTTGGTCAATGGAAAGTCCAACTTGAAGATCAAGGATGTCAGAGCCCAGGCTTTTGCATTCGAGCTTGGCGGAGTCGAATTAGCCCAAGACCGCTTCCTGGAAAACCAGGGCCGTACCCTTAGATATTTGAAAGAGATAGATGTCGACAGACTACTTTACGTCTTCCGAATGACCCACAGAGTATCTACACAGCAGGCAACACCGAACGGTGGTTGGGATGCTCCGGATTTCCCGTTCCGTTCGCATGTTCAGGGTCATTTCCTCAGTGCCTGGGCGCAGTGCTATGCTGTACTCCGCGACCAAACATGTTACGATCGGGCGATATACTTTGCTGCTGAGCTGGAAAAATGTCAGGCCAACAACAAGGCTGTGGGTTTCACGGACGGATATGTATCTGGCTTTCCAGAATCAGACTTCGCAAAACTGGAGAATGGTACCCTAACAAATGGCAATGTCCCGTATTACGCGGTGCACAAGACTATCGCAGGTCTTTTGGATATCTGGCGCTTGACAAACGACACTACCTCTCGAGATGTCTTACTGTCCCTAGCCGGGTGGGTCGACAAACGCACCGAATCACTCAGTTACGATGCAATGCAGAAGCTGCTACAAACGGAGTTCGGCGGTATGAACGAGGTGATGGCTGACCTCTACCACCAAACTGGCAACAAGAGGTGGCTTACTGTTGCCCAACGCTTTGATCATGCGGTTATATTCGATCCCCTTGCCAATAACAAAGACGAGTTCGACAGTCTACATGCAAACACGCAAGTACCAAAGTGGATTGGGGCAGCTCGTCAATACAAAGCCACCGGAAACTCTCGCTACCTAGATATTGCCCGCAATGCCTGGAATATCAATGTCAAATCACACACGTACGCTATCGGCGGTAACAGTCAAGCCGAGCACTTCCATGCTCCAAATGCCATCGCCGCTTATCTTGACAACGACACATGTGAAGCATGCAACTCCTATAACATGCTCAAGCTGACCCGTGAGCTGTGGCTTCTTGATTCCGAGAACTCAAAATACTTTGATTTCTACGAAAACGCCTTACTCAACCACCTGCTGGGCCAACAGGACCCTGATGATCGCCATGGTCACATCACTTACTTCACGCCTCTCAACGCTGGAGGTCGCCGCGGTGTTGGTCCCGCCTGGGGTGGCGGTACTTGGAGTACAGACTACGACTCATTCTGGTGCTGTCAAGGAACGGCACTTGAAACAAACACCAAGTTGATGGATTCTATCTATTTCCACAATGACTCGACGTTGTTTATCAACTTATTCATGTCTTCCGTTCTGAAATGGCGGGAGATGGGTATTACCCTAAAACAATCTACGAATTACCCAGTTGGTGATACAACAAAACTGGAAGTGTCTGGTAGCGGTGACTGGACGATGAATATCCGCATTCCTGCATGGGCATCAAGCGCAGAGCTGAAGCTAAACGGAGAGGCTTTACCGAATGTAAAAGCTAAACCTGGCACATACGCTCAAATCCCACGCAAATGGGCCGATGGAGATATCGTCGAGGTCCGCTTTCCCATGAGTTTGCATACGGTAGCCGCAAATGATAATTCAAGTATGGTTGCAATTGCATATGGGCCAACTGTCTTGTGTGGCAATTACGGCAACCAAACACTGAGTAGTACTCCTACCCTCGCCCTTGACACTATCAAACGCTCTGGGGATTCTAGCCTTGACTTTACCTCCGCCGCCGATGGCAAAAGTGTTACACTGGGTGCGTTCTATGATGCTCAGGGATACAATTATAACGTATACTGGGCTACCACAGGAAGTCTCCAGTAATAGCCCTACAGTGAAAATTTGTCCAATTAATTTTCAAGCACACTATTGTGTTACAGTTGTTCATTATACCGGTCTATCCTGACAAACTATAGTGTAAAGTCCTGTTGAGCATTTGGTGTGGAGACAAAGTGGATACAAACAAGCGCCCTTTTACCTTACACACCCATGTAGACAGGTTCGCTTCTGATCTGCTTACTACTGATTATTCGGGCCTGAAATCCTTAACCTAGTGTGTCCCGTGAATGGAGTTGGATAGGATGTGAGGACAGTAGGCTGGACGCGATCTGGAAGAAGTTCACAGGTGGAAACCTTGGAAACTTAGACCCTTGTTCATTTCGTTCCATGGTTGAATCCGGAACTCCACTCTTCCCCGCAAACGCTTATTCGAAACTTGGAACACCTCCATAAACTCTAATCCAGTCGCCGACGGCTGTTCTAAGGTTCGTACCCCGACCGACTCCTCCTCCACCGGAATTTATACAAGTTTGGAACTCCCAAGATGGATAGAAACCACAGATCAACGCGCGAATATGATCTCACTAGAAGAGCATAAGGTATTTCACTTGTATCCTTAGCTGTATGCCCAGACTGAACAACTGACACAATGTGGTAAAAAGACAATCAACGAGGTCCAGGCGAACTGGATCTGGGTTTCAAACTGGTCCAATTGTTCAGATGCGAACACAGCTGGAAAGATAGTTCGCTTCACGTGAAACGTTAGTTTGTCGTCACGACTGACAAAACCAGTATTGTATTTCTCAGGCGACACGCATTAAAGCTATATGTGAATAGGAAGCATATTGCCGTTGGACCGAGGCAATCCTTTGATCTGGTATTATAATACCCTGGACATTGCCCCCTACCTGAAAGCGGGGGATGATGAAATTCGACTTTTGGTTGTCTGGTACTTCGCGGCTTCAAAAAGCGCAATGCCCTTTTGCAGACGGCTCTTCCAGGATTGACGGTTATTGAAAACATTGAGGCAGGAAAAGAGGTTGTCAATCTTGCTTCTTCCAGGAATTGGACAGCATGTGTGGATGAAAGCATACAGTTTCCGATCGGATTGGCTGACGATGTCTTCCTTCATGTAAGACTGGCTCAGGATAAAAGCCCTCCTGGACTGAACTGAAATTATTTCATAGACCAGCGAGCCAATTACTCCTACAACCCCCAGCTCTGTTGTCACATCGTTCGCCTACAAGGCGAAGAAGCTCAATGGCGATATTCTGCCCTGGAATTTGCGTCCACGCTCTATCCCCATGCTCGAGTCAACGTCAGCCGTTATAAAGTCCATCAGAGCATGCGAGAGCGCGACCGAGGCTAGCTATGGGCAGTCTTCTTTGCACTACTGTCTTCCCCTTCCTGCGAGATCAACTAAGTTTGAAGTGCAGGCGGATGTCCATTCGACCGCATTCCTTCGATAAGCCTTCAAGGCAGCCAAAGGAGCTTCTCATATCAGACTCAAAGTAATATACACAGAAGGCTATGAGGGAGCCATGACTGAAGACCTATAGTTGGGCTTATTTTGTAGTTCAATTGAATTTAGGTTGTCCATTTTGCTCTGGACGAGAGGTGCGGCCGAAATTACGTTGGGGATATCATCTAAACGGCGGCGATTCAATCCAATAATGACATTTCCGACATAGCTTGCAGCTAAATCAATGAATGCTGGTCCGTAAGTAAGAGTCTCGGTCGACAAGATATCATATGTCGCACGGTCCCTGGGTACTGTCAACAACATATAATGACCTATAACAAGGATATACATACTGGGTCGTGCCTGCAATTCCCATAGGGGCTATGTTCCTGTTAGACCCTTTAGGTTCTAGAGACATGTTATAGTTGATTCGACATCTTCAATGTAATCGTGGCAAGCTCGCCAACACATATCCCGTGTTAAAGTACGCGAGAATTGTGACAACCTAAAATCCAGTACATAGAGATGGCTTTGCCTTTCTATTTATGTGCTCACACGTTATCTTTGATTTAGATCCAATGTACGACGATCAAAAGCGGGCAGTAATGTCATCGGGAACAGATTGGCATCACCGCCCTCAAGCCAACCTTTTCAACAACACAAAATCCAAAGCTTTGCTCAAGGGGTGAATCCAAGGCGCAATGTGGCCATTTTCAACATACCCAGAGAAGACAGCGAGTGATGTAGCCGGAAAGACGTTCGATTACATCATTGTCGGTGGTGTGTCTCACTTCCCCCTGAGCAAAAGCCATCAAACAAGCTAACCCAAAATCATTGCTTAGGCGGTACAGCTGGATGCCTGATTGCGCACCGCCTTTCCGCCTCCCCAAACGTCTCAGTTCTAGTTTTGGACAAGGGTCGCGTCCACGCTGGGATTCTCTCACGGGTCCCACTACTTGGCATTCTGCAGAGCGGGGTCGTTCGTTACCATGCTGAACCCAACGCGCATCTCCGCGGGCGGCATGTGCAACTTCTGGCTGGCGAAATGCTGGGTGGGACCAGTCGCGCTCACTCCATGGTATGGAGTCCCGGCGGTCGCCCCGAATTCGACGGCTGGGCGTGTGAGCTGGGGTTGGATGAATGGAGCTGGGAGAAGGTAGCACCAGCTTTTGAACGGGTCGAGAAGGCGATTCAACGCAAGGGGGCGGGCGATCTTGGGCTTATGCCGTATGTAGATGTGGCGATGGAAAGAGTAGGACTGGGTGAGGGGGAGCGAGGCACCCAGAGATATACCCGCAGTGAGGTCTCGGTTGATGCAGATGGGAACAGAGTCTCAGCCTTGACGGCGTGGCTAAATTTCTCAGTTGTGAATGAGAGGAAGGGGCGACTGACGGTCTGTACAGGCGTGACAGCGACCAAGCTCGAGTTTTCGGATGATGGAATGACGGTTACAGGCGTATGGATTAATTCTGGAGGGAATGCAGATATTTTGGTCGAAGCTCAGCAGGAGGTGATTCTCTGTAGTGGCGTATTCGGAACGCCACAGCTGCTAATGCAAAGGTTGGTCGCACTTTCCAAGGAGGCTCACTGCCTGATACTAACCACGAACAGTGGCATCGGCACCAAGGAACATTTATCCGCTCATAAGATTTCTGTGGTGCACGATCTTCCTGCAGTGGGTGCGCATTTGACCACCCACATCCTTGTACCAGTCATGACAGAGCTCCCACTCAAACACACGCTGCATATTATTCAGACGGTGGCTATCTTATGGCACTTTTTGCTGTGGCTCTTCTTCGGGACTGGAGTGCTTTCGTCAAACGGTCAATGGGGCGCCGCGTTTTTGCACTCGGATTCGCTCAATGAGACCACGATGACAGTGGTCCCACCCGAAGACGGCGATAAGGAAGTGACAGATCTCGAAATATTGATTACCCCACTTAGCACATTGATCGAGCATGGTGTCCCCGGAGTGCCCTGCATGACGTGGTACGCGGCTCTTGTGCAGCCCCACACTACAGGCAGTGTCGAGCTTTCATCTGATGTGACAGCGCCCCTCAAGATTACACTCCCATTGCTGATCGATGCCCGCGACAGCGCGCGCCTGCGTAAGGCGGTGCGCTTCGCTATGCGGTTGGCGGACGAGTTTGCGGGGCCCGAAGTTGGGTATCCACACCCGGCACCGTTAACTATGGCTCCGGGGATGGGTTTGGAATACTTAGATGGTCTTATGGACAAGAAAAAGAGCAAGAGTGACAAGAGAAGGCTTACAAAGGTGTTGCCGCCACAGAGGGACGCTTGGAGAAATGTGACTGATACGGAAATTGATGAGTATATAAAGAGGCTGGTGACAGGAAGCTATGATCCTGCTGGCACGTGCCGGATGAGTCTTACAAAGGAGGAGGGTGTAGTGGACCAGAGCCTGAAGGTATTTGGAGTGCGCAACTTGCGAATTGCAGATGCAAGTGTGCTTCCCCGATGTGGGGGCGCCTCGATTTCGGGGTCCATTTATATGATTGGGGAGCGGTGCGCTGAGTTTATCATGCAGCAGGATAATTTTCCTTCCTAGATATGCTGTAATACATTATTTCCAAAATTCATGAGGAAGCAGGCCAAGCATTTGTTCTTAATAGGCCTGGCTACTATGGACAAGTCTAAGGATGAAGAAGAGAGAATTCTTTTCTGTTCTGACTTCGAGGAGTATACTGCCATTGTTGCTGAACAAAATAAGGACCTAAAGGCCAACTGTCAGAAGGGACTACGTAGAAGTGCATGGTGCAATGTGAGATATGATTGAAGAGTTGAGAAAGCTAAGTTCTGGAGACTATGAAATTCGGCACTAATCTTGCCGCCGAGTCTATGGTTACCCTCCAGGGCTGGATGTCAAGCCCTAAACAACTTCGGTAATATTGAGAGGCGGAAGGCTGGTTCATAAATTATGTATTATACCGTTGGTTTTAATGGTACAAACACGTTAAGTTCAATTTGGACTCGACTGCCTGCAGGCCATGGAAGGCCATGAAGTGAAATTTCCGTTGGCCTCACCACCCATTGATGTGCAAATAATGTTTAATATCTAAAATTACATATATATATATATATATAAAAGTCATATTAATACCTCAGGAACCATCCTCCATAGTTGAAATGTCCGCTGGGGTTGCAGTTTTGGTCTTGTCGCGTTTGGTTATGCTTCGAATGACGAACATTGTCGCAATGCCAACTCCCAGACCGGCAAGGCCAATGCCCATGTAGCTTGCACCGCGATAACCTCGGAATGTGTCCGTGCCACCGCGGCTAACTTGGGTTTCGACGGTTCCAGCAAGCCCAAGCCCAATCGAGATGGAGTAGTTCACAATGGTGTTGACGAGTGAGGCAGCAAGTCCTTGATGCTCCCGTGCCATGCTATTGCTGAGGATAATTGTCCCGGATGGAAAGGACATGTCCCTGATAAAGATTAGCTCATTGTAGACACATCTAGGTACTCAACAGAGCATGGGGAAGTTATACTTACATGCCCCATGGGGTCAAGATAGAAAGGACAAATGCTTGGGCCCAATATGTTTGGTGAACAGGCAATGTGGCCAGGAGGATTTGGCCACCTGTAAATGCAAGCATAGCCGCCAACATAATCGCACTGGGAGGCACTCGAGCCAGAATAAAGCCAGTTGTCACTGCAGCGATTGCGCCAGATACAGCCGCCGGTGCGAACTTCGCCAGCGCCAGAAGGGGTGCATCTCCCTTGATAACTTCCATGAATTGGAAGAAATAGAAAACCACGACTCCAAAGCTGGACCAACCAGCAGCGATACAACCTAGTACCCACGCAACCTCCTCGGTAAAAACATCCCGAGGCAGTAAGGGGCACCTTGCGTGGAACTCGACCCATAAGAATAGGGCTAGGAATAGGAAACCGACGATCAAAAGAACGTAGACATAGACGGTCGGCCAGCCAACGATTGGTCCTTGATTCCAAGAGAAATTAATCAAAATAAGGGCGGCGACACCGAGGGAGCCCCCTAGTAGATCACATTTGACCCACCATGGGATTTGAGCCGATACTTTTGGGGGTTGTGAATCGGGGATAGCAAAGAATCCGAGGACCGAAAATGCTATGCAAACGATTCCCATGATCCAATATCCCCATGGCCACCAGGCACGCTCTGCGAGTAGAGCCGAGAAGGCACCCCCAACAATAAACCCTCCTGGTGCTGTCGCGCCGAAGATACTAAACACCATATCCTTTCGAGGGCCAGCTGGGTATGTGCGTCCCAGAATAGCCAGGGCATTTGGTAGCAGAAAAGCCGGTCCAATTCCTTGAAATGCACGGCAGATGTCGAAAAATATTTGGTTCGACCATACCGAGAACCCTCCAAGGATAGACCATAGTCCAAACCAAGCGAAACCACCGATGAACATAAGTTTATGCCCATAAAGGTCCCCTAGCCTTCCTGCAACCAGAATGAAGGTACCAACCGTTAGGCTGTATGCGGCTGCGTACCAACTTAATTGACCGGGATTGGTGACATGGAAGCTGTCACCAATGATATGAAGGGGAACAATAGCAATGGCAAGGCCTGCCTGTGTCATGAATTGAGCAGCACACACCACGGCGATGAATATGACCTCATGCAAGAAGCTTTTTGGTATTTCCATCGCTGATTGGTTGGTTATCGCCCGAGCGAGATCTCCCTGGTGGGAGTTCGAATGTTCGGCATCGGAATTATAGTCAGATGGCTCGTTTGAAGATTTTCTGTGGAATTCTCCTCGTTCGTCGGCCATGTTCGCACGCAAGGTCTAGCTGTAGAGATATGAGGGTGTTGGGGGTTTGCAAAAATCTGCCGAACGACGCGGGTGGGTCCGAACGGGTTCGGAGATAGGAGATCGGGATTATGACGCCGAAGGCAAAAATTCACCTCCAGCAGCATCTGCGCTAAGTTATCCAAAAACAAGTAAGGTAGGGCAGGTAGGCAATAATTCTATCCTTAGAGCCTCCGCAATTAATCGAACTCTGGTCGCTGGTCACTTTTCTTGTCCCTCTGTGAAATCGAAATATCCTTATTAGATTCATCTCAGACGCAATGAAGGCTTTGCAACTTTCAAAAAAGCTCGGGGCTTCTTTCCCAATTCTTACAGTTGTGGATTGCCAATCACCCCTGGCCATTCGGTCGTCTAAGTCAAACATTTCTGCCTTAATCCGTCTCATACATTCAGCAGTATCGGCAGGTTCCCAAAGACAATCTTCCCACTCGTTCCTGGTCCCGACAGCTCTGCGGTGTCTCACACTGGCCAAAGCGAAACCAGATGACGTTGCTCTTGTTCTTGGCGTCAGTGAGGTCGTTTGATCACGACTTTTCAACATAAAACTTTCAATATTTCGAGTGATACGATCGAGACATTGATATGTCATTGCACTTTCGCCCGGGGTGATCGGATCAGAACCCGTCCCGGAACAGCCTGCCCAGGTGACCCGGTCGCGCGTCAAAAGATGTGTCTGGTAAGTGCCTGGCTCCCGTTGTATGCAGCACGGAAGGTGAACCCTAGAACGGACGTAATAATCACGCATCAGTCTAATAGAGTGCGAGGGCCAAATTTTAGGCCGAAGATGCCTGGAGCTCTCGATACTCCTTCAACGCAGGAAGATCATGATACGACACATGGTATATGGAGAACGGAAGGACTTCCGGCAATCCAGTTGCTGTATCAGCGGCTTCACCATATCTTTCCACAGAATGGAACATTCCCGGATCCACGATGAGAAGATCCATCAGTGCTAGGGCCTGGGCCAGTCCCCACGTGTTCCCTATCGTCCGAAGACACTGTATTACCCACCGCCGCTGTGGATGAGTTGGTCCCTCGACCATGCCGGCAATGAATAGGGCCCAGAGCATCATAAGACCGCCCAGATAGCTCTCTGGTGGGAGTATAGGCGCTTCTGGGAGCACCTCCGAGTTGCACGCGCCCAGGTGAAATGGGCCACTGCGGCAGATGTCGGCACTTAGGCGACGGATGGTCGACCATAGAGACATGCAGTATAAACGAAAGTCGTCGGATACGGAGGTAGGCGAGCGGTTGGACAGTTTGTGGACTTGGGATAATATAAGTTCACTGACAAGAATGCGTGCGCAACGGTAGTGCTTCCAGCAGTTAGCCACCCAGATGTCTGGATAGATGTGGTATTCATCGTTGTATGGTCGAATTCCGTGACAGCGGCGTTCGAAAGAACGGTCCTGTAGCATGATTGTATGGCTACTATATGTAAAGTCAGGTGGTAGAGCGGCTAACCAGGCAAGAAGGTCTGCTTCGATGGCACAAGCCGCTCTGATGATCTCTTGGGGATCGGTCAAGGCTTGCGTATGAATACTTGCACGCAGATTCGACAAATTGCCGATGATTAAGATAATTTCAGTGCCAAAGGCATCATTTATTGCGGGGGTTATATCGAGTGTTGTACATTCCAGTAGAGAGCTGGGTACATGCACATCGTGCTGGAGACAACTGATGATCTGTGTACGACTTAGCTTCTCCTTCATGGTTCTAGGAATCCTCTCTCACGCACGATCTGATATCTCACATTCAGAAAAAGCCGGATTCCTACCTCACTTTGCAATTGTGCGGCCCCCCGGTGTTGCAGTAGAGCTGCCGCTCCACAAATATGATTCATCCAACCCTCGATGCCCTGCGGAGCTCTTGACATGATGATCTACTAATGTGAGTATTTGGGTTATTTTCTTGGGGTTGGATGGGGGTGCTCACTTCATATAATGATAAAAGAACAACCGCACCAAGCGTCTGGTCCGTCTTAGCATCGTCGGGATTGGTGAGCGCCTGATTGACTAACTCCAGCGCAGATCCGTATTCTTGAATTGCGGTGTGCCTCAGTGATGCGACTTTTCGAACACGCGAGAGCATGGCGCTGGCAACCGCGACAATGCTGCATTGTATAGCCCGTTGGCCTAGTGACTCACTAGAATCCGTGAGAAATTTTGTCAATATGTCGATTACTAGAAAACTGCCGGAAATGGTGTGGGACTGAAGGAAAAAGCAAATAGCCTCCTGTTTCGAAACCGTCGTGTTGGGATGTGTCTCCACGGGACTTTGTCTGGCCTGCTGCATACAAAATGTGTATTCAGGATCAGAGTGGAAACCAAAGCCTGGATCTTCCAATCCTGCAGATACATATTTAGTTATCACAGAGGATGAGTACGTTTGTCCTGGGAAAACGGAACCAGCCGATCGGGGCGGTATTTTGGGTCTAGATGAAGATGACGGGGTAAATACCGCAGAAGACTGATTAGAACGCGCCTTCTGCGTGACAGATGCAGTCTCATCGCGGAACATTAGTGACAGCTCATCGCGATCTCAAGGCATTTTCGGTTGGTTCGAGTACATTGCCAGCAGACCGGTCGGGCCTGGTCACATCTGATCTTGCGCGAGCGACAATTCCCACAACCTTTACTAGGTTTACCACCATATACCATGGTGTAAACTCTTTCAGTGTGATGAATGGATTCAATGAAATGTTGATAATTATGTGCAGTGTTAAAATTTTTAAAGAATCAAGAATAATGGGCAGTCGAGGTAGTGAAAATAAGGAGCTTAGCCCCCATGACAGGCTGAGATTAAATAGCTAACCCGAATAGGAGAAAGAGTGACTCCGCGCGTTCATAAGCAGCGTCCTAAAGGTAACTAAGCCCTTTTCAAAAAGCTTGGGCTCTTCCGCCAAAGCTTCTGGCTTTTAGTGGCATTTAGTGTCATTCACAATCCTATAGTTGGGATGGATGAAGGATGCTCATATCGGAGAATGTGTAGCCGAAGCAAATAGTGCAAAGAAATAATATACAATAAGTGGAATATTTCAACATTCGACCTGTTAATATCACAAACTGAGCTGACGGTGTGTGCTAACCCCAAATGGACACAGTTGCGAGGGCCAATCAGGTGAGAACTCGCATATATCACCCAAACGGGTCCCCTTGGATCTTTCAAGTCACAGGTTGGTTACTAAACTCAGCCATAGCCACGGTGGACTGAATATGGAGACTCTGTAGATCCTGCATGGTTAGTAGCCAATCTGATGCATGAAAGAACTAAGCTTCCTGAGGCTTATTGGGTCGCAATATCTGCTGTAAATACATTATTGTGATGCCTGAAAGTTTATGTTTTGTTTGAATAATGAGATATTACTGAACCTAAATGAAGTCTGGACTAGTATAAAGAAGTGAAGACCTCGCAGTGCCATTTTTGTTTTTCGCCTCCGAATATTTCGTTCATTATCTCAAGCATGAAACTCCCTCTGATAGCTTTTCTGCCAGCTTTTGCAGCCGCAGTATCACCCTCGCCTTCTGCCACAATTGATGCTGGCATAGTTCAAGGTGGAAGATGTGAAGATGGTCAAAATGCAGTATTTTACAAGGCAATCCCCTTCGCTGAGCCACCTATTACAGCACTACGCTTCGAACCTCCAAAGGCCTACACGAAGCAATTCCCTCGGGGTAAACTGAATGCAACCACTTCGGCCCCAACTTGCATTCAATTTTCGGATGACTTTACCCCGCAAAAGCTGAATACATCGGCGCTTTCATCTGAAGACTGGTAAGTCGTAAAATCGCGCCTCGGACCTCTCAGATATCTCATCCTACTAACATGCCAATTTTACAGCCTTTACTTGGACATTTGGGCACCGTCTCATGCCACCAAGGACTCAAAACTTCCAGTCAAGGTTTGGGTCTACGGTGGCTCGGAAACAGAGGGCTCTATCTCGGACCCTTTATATGATGGCTGTAACACTGCAGAGGCGGGTTCAATTCTTGTCTCAGTCAACTACAGACTTGGTCCTCTTGGGTTTATGGCGCTTGAAACTGCCGGAATCCACGGTAACCAGGGAATTCAAGACCTCCTTATGGGACTAGAGTGGGTTCGCGACAATATCGCGGCCTTTGGTGGGGACCCGGTATGATAATTTGCATCAAGCTACAATCAAAATGTGAGAAATCAAAGCTGACATATATGTTCTAATCTAGAAAAAGGTCCTTCTCTTTGGTCAATCAGCTGGTGCTGAAAATGTATACATCATCGGTTCTCTCCCCCAGGTGCCTTTTTTGATCAATAGTATCATCTCGGAATCGGGGGGTGGGAGGAGGCTAGTGTCAAATTCAACCCAGCAAAAAGTGGGCGCATCATTCGCTCAAACTCTAAAATGTAGCTCGAGTGATGTAAGTTCACGGGGTTTTCAAGTATGCTTTAGATGGCGGACACTGACATTTTTACAGAAAGCTTGTCTTCAGTCTAAGACAGTTTCCGACTTGTTTATCGCATATTCAGCGGATACCTTCTTAACTCAGGGAATTGGATACTACGGGGTTGGATCTCTCAGTATCCTGACACAGGGGACTCATAATTTTTATCCCTATGTCGACGGCAATGTCATCGATCAAGACCCCTACAATCGCGGAGTCCAAGTCCCAGCTATCTTTGGATCTAGTATGTACATGATTATATGTGTTTTAAGCCATAAAGCTTCGTTAACCAGGTAATCTGCAGATTCCAATGAAGCTATCGTTTATACTTTACAGTGGGCCGCCAAATACCAGCAAAATCCAACGACATCGGTATATAAATATTTCCTTCGCAGCAATTTTGGCAAAGCCGCCTCACTCGTTGAAAAAGTCTATTCGCCATCTTTATTCGAATGGGAGGCCAAAGCCGTCATCGCAGCTTCCAGTCAGTTTGCTCAGCTTGGCTACAACACAACCTCGCTCGAAATACTTTTGGCTATGACACAGATCATCACAGATTCCAGCTATAGATGCTCGGCATGGTACGGTGCAGCACAAGCCGCTCGCAATAATATTCCCGCATGGACATACACATTTTCGCACAGTCCTACATGTCCATGGCTGTTCCCAATTGATGATAGGAATGTCGGTTTGTTCGGTGGCGCTCACAGTGCTGAAATTCCCTTTCTCTTCGGTAATTTGAACAATTCATATCTTCCCAATGGGACTTGTAATTCTACATCGGCTGAATGGCATCTCGGCGACCAGATGATGGACTTGTGGACTGCAATGGCAGAAAATGCTGAACCATCAACTGAGGAGATTAAATGGCCGCGATTCCAGACCCAAGGGAAGAATCTTTCTACTCCCGGCTTGATCTTTGAAAACTCAACTGTGGCTGGTATAATCGACTACACCGGATGTGATCTGTGGATCCAAGTCAATGCGATGCTGTCAGCAAGCAACGCCACAGCCATGGGGGACACCAGCAAAGGCCAACGGCGATCCAACATTTTCGCAGTCCTCCATTCCAAGTAATGGGGCAACGACCCTTCTGTTTAAAACTGAAGCCTACCTTGCTTTCAGTGCGCTGTTCATGGCATTGGCTGCATTTTGACGGAATTTCTCTATTTTACAATATGGAAAAAGGCATAAAACTTGTTTCGTGGGGTAAACCTCCGCTTCTTTTCATGCCAGATGCGTTGGGGCCTGTCACACATACTTAAATTATACAACTTTTTCCAGGTTTACCGAGTCACCACTCTACGTAAACTTCCAAGCTTCAAGAGTACCTAGGTGGAGGTATGTATTCTTGTTTTATGGGACTACCGTCCGGGCCGCTAAGATTAGTCCCCACACACCCATTGGGTGGGACACCGAGAGCCTTAAACAGACATTTTACCAGACTTATTGCACAAGTTTGAGATGGATAAGTACTCCATTTGTATTTGATTATATTGCTCGAGAATAATATTAAAATCCAGTATTAGACAACTTTCCAAATCCCCCTTCCTGCACAAGGCCGGAAGTGGATATTTATACAACTTAGCTTAGCCCACCTGGTAGTACCTCCTCTTTTTCCACTGCAACATGTCCAACATACATGTGTGACATGCCAACAGATCCCAATAAGTAAAGCCTCACTCAAGCATCGTCATCCGTGAGTTTCTCGGTAACGGTACCATCGTCTTGAACAACAATCTTGTGCACATTGAGGGAAGCCTTGACAGGGTTGGGCTGCTGGTAAACCCACTCCAACTGTTCGAGAGTACGGCCCTGGGATTCGACACTGTAGTACCAATGGTTAGCACGAGAGGGATCTGACATGTGGGAGAATTGGAATCGGAATCGGAAGAAACATACCAGAAGAAGTACCAGAAGACGGACTCGACAATGTCCCAGCCAACGAAGATCCAGAAGTAGTTGGTGGAAATGTTGGCAAGACCAATGGGCGTAGCAAACTGACTGATGAAACTGATGCTGGACACCATGAAGCCAGACAGGGCCAAACCCTTCGAGCGAGTGGTGGTCTCTAGGGCCTCAGCGGGAATGACACCCTGGAGGGGAGTGTAGGTGAACGAGAAGACCACATTGAAAAGGTAGTAGAAAGCGAGAGCAGCCTGACCCTTGACCTTGCTGATGGAACCGGTATTGGCGACTTCTTGCAGAATACCAGCGTTGATAGCAAGGGTAATAGCACAGGCTATATGTTGGTTAGCCGAGTTGGTCTTGATGAAGCTAGGGGGAAGACAAGACTCACCAAGAGTACCGAAGATAAGAACAGGGCGACGGCGCATTCTGTCGCAGTAATACACGGCGGTCAATGCACCCACAGCGGAGACAATAGAGTTGACGAGGTTAAGCAACAGCTGCATTGAGCTGGACTCGTATCCAATAACCTTGAAGATAGTGGCGTTGAAGTAACCGAGACCGTTTCCAGACCACTGTCCAAAGATAGAAATCATGATGACCTGGGCGAAACGCCAGCGTCCACTCTTGGTCGTGAGGAATGGGCGGTCTAGGGAGTTGGACACCTTGGTCAGTTGCTATTGCGATAAATGATACTGAATATCTCGGAAGTGCACAACTTACAATCCCACCATCTCTTGTCAATACCGTCAATTCGAATACCTTCCTTCATTTCTTCAATCTCAAGACGGACCAAGCGGGCATTGGGGTCACCATTGCCGTGATACTTGACCAGGAATGCTTCGGCCTCTGCGTTGCGGCCGTTGGCGATGAGCCAACGAGGTGACTCGGGGATGAACCAAACAGAGCAAATGACAATGATGCAGGCGAAGCATTGGCAAATGAAGGGAATGCGCCACTGCCAGTTGTTGTTGATCTTCTCGGTACCGAATGTGAGAGCGGCGGCAGGGATGGAGCCACCGAACCAACCACAGTTGTAGAAGCCTATTCTAACGTTAGAACTGATATCCAGAGTTTATCTTTTCCAACAAGATCAAGATACTCACCGACGGCACGACCACGCCAGTGAGGCGGGGCAATTTCGACAGCGTAGGCAGGAGCGGAGACAACCATGACTTGAATGCCGAGGCCGAGAACGAACCGACCAACGACGAATTGAGCCAGGGTCATAGCGCTGGTGATAATGACGGATCCAATGATAATGACGCATGCTCCAATGAACATGCACTTGCGACGGCCAAGTCTATCGGAAATGATAGCACTGATAGGAGTGCAGACCATTGAGCCACTGGGAGGAATTCATATCAGTTGCTGTATCACGTGTAGGACAAGATAGAGAGGAAGCATACACTGTGTAGAGTGAAGTAACAACGGAGACCTTGGGGCCGTCCATTCCGGTCTTGAAGATAGCTTGATAGTGGTCCATGGCGAGGATAGATCCCATCAGAGATCCTATGTTTGGTTAGTAAATTGCATTTTTCGAGGTTGAGAAAATACGCACCATCATAACCGTTGGCACAAGCACAGCAGAATGCGATGAAGATACAGACTGTAATGGTCGCGTCAGATATTAGTGTCTGAAAAGTATTTGCTGCATTGGTCGAAAGGTCGTCACTTACAGTACAAGTGGATGGATTCCTTGCTCCATCTTGCGATCTTGGTCTCCTCGAGGGCAGCAAAGAGATCGGCCTGTATTACTCGGAGATCTAGATCAGTATTTCGCCCGTAAACAATTCAAATTTAAAATGTCACTGACATTAAGGACCTCCTTGGTCTTTGCGCCGTGACGGAGCTTGGCCTCTCCATTACCAGCGGCAGCTTTAGGATGATCTTCGATGGCAGAGGAGATGCCGTAGACCTCCTCTTGGGCTTTCTTTTCGTCCGACATGATGTGATCCCGGTATTGGAATCGACGATCTCGGTAGATGATCCAGTCAATGATAGACGGGACTGGCGCGATGAATCGTGAAATTCATGAACAGCGGGGCGGGATGTGGTTCTTATAATGTTAGAATTTGAATGTCAGATCGAGTAATTAAGAAAATTGACTATAATCCATTTTGGGAACTGAGTCGAGTCTCCGGTTCCCCAGACTCTATTTGCCTTGTGACCCTATGTACCCCCTGTTCCCGCCAGTAATAGGCGCCTGTAGTTGGTGGCTTTTTCAAATACCTCCGCGTCCTGATCGGAATCGGGACATTCCCCAATCATACCATTATTCCCCCACCATACTTGCCAAATTTCGATTCACGCATTGAAAGAAATTAGGGTCTGATGCCTGGATGATCGGCCCTGTGTCCCGCGTAGAGAAACTAGAAACTTGGTCGAAACGTCCAAGCAGTTGGGGCCGGAAACCCCCTTTTCAAATTTATCTAGCTAGTCTCAATGCAAGCATTACGCAAGGGAGCCTCGCGAGCCTAGAATTCTAGGCCGAATACTTGCTACAATGGTATTAGACCAATGTTAGGTACATATTCACATGGCCTGCAACAAGATTGCTTAATTTACTCGACACGCCTCTTAATGCGAGTGGTGACGTGCAAAACGTATTATTTTGGGGGTTATTTAGTCTATTCAAGCTTGATATGCTTGACATGTATTTGCCATCTAACAAGGTCTCGTGTTCCAAAAATGACCATTCGCATGATACCCTCAGTGAAATCCATATTCAATTCCTTCGACTCATGGGGAAAACAAGTCGGAAACGTTGCACGGAGGCCATGGTCAGCGCGGAGGTCACTCCGTGTTGGATCCTTCACGGGTCCTCCCCCTTCCCCCACAATCCACTAAGCTTTTTATGGTCGACCTGACCTCTTTTGTTAGCTGCTGCTCTAGCGTTTGCTCTTAGATTATGGTGGAAATATGCAATTCCTTTGATTATTACGCTTCGTTGGATTTCGGCCCGATTCTTCCATCAACTGTACCCCGGAATCTCTCCACTGAATCTAGACCGTGCGCTGCGTTAGGTTTGGACGAACACCAAGACAGAATTTAGATGCATCTAAACTGGGTTGGCTGAGCGCCATTCTGACGGAGGTTGGACCGAAGACGAGAAACGAAATCACAGCTCCGGGCCGAACTGAGAATTACTATAGGCGACATTTCCGAAACGGAGATGGGGACGGAGATGGGTCGTGAGACACACTCGACAAGGGTCTAGAGTGATTTTAGCCACTCATACCTCCGTACGGAGAACTCCCCAGCGAGTAATTTCTCGGGGTCACCCGTGATGTCTTGGCAGCTGGACTGACTGGAATCATTAAAGGGGGTAGGCCCCGCTAGAAGGCTGGGGAATCGGTACGAGACCATCTACCAACCATTTCTCGGAATAAAACTCCCAAATCATTAAGCGCACATCGAAAGACGTTAGGGGTGGGTGGATATCCTGGAGTCCTGGGGTCGGTCCACTCGGACGAAAACAAGCTCGTATGCGACAGCTCCCGACGGTTGTCGGGAATCAGCGAGCCTCGGCCCATTTTTCAACTCGTCGGCGTTTGGTCTTGGCGTAGATTTCCATTTAGCATCTTGCCGAGAGAGGCAAACAATAGCATACGATTATGTTCCAAGCGTTGTTAGGAGTCATATTTGCTATCTACACTTGAATGCATGTAGCTAAGCTGATAGGATATCTTGATATGTCGGATGAGGTTGAGGCACGAGTCAATATAGCATTGTTTACTGTATGGATGTATCGTATTTAGATCCGCGCTTGGAAATCGTCGATGTCCTGCTATTTGTATAGACTATGAACATCGTATATCTAATCCCGGAGAAGTTGCACTACTCCGTAGGTACTATATTGGGCTAATATAAAGCCATGCATGTTAAAGAAGATTAATTCCCAGGCCATACGGAATATGGAGTAACCATAAAGTCAAGCCTCTTTAGGCATCGGCACCGCGCTATGGAGCTAGGCGTACATACACGCAGCTAACAGGTCGATCAGAAATTCCAAAATCTCCACCTACGGATTTTGTCTTTCTCACTAACCCGAATTAATATAACAAACTGTATCATGTCGAAGCAAGATGGGCCGATCGCCAAACCAAGACGGATGTGTCAGTGTTCTACTCCGTACGGAGTACGCTCTACTAGTTTGGATGGCTAAAGGGATCTGCCAGGGATGACAGACAACCCCGGAACTCTCCAATCGGCCGTGGTCACAAGGTGTTATCAAGTCTTCAAGTCTCTCATAGAGCCATCAATGTCTGAGCGTTACTTCCCCCCCTCCATGTTGGAGTTTTGTTCATGCTATCGGTCAAGCAACGGACCAGTAACATATTACGCTCATCGAAGAGAATGCCTCGCTCTCTGATGTTTTAGAAAAAAACAGTCTCCCCCTGTGATAAAAGGTCCATGCACACCGAGCTTTTTCTCTCCTCAGCTCTCTACTGACTCCTCCTCTCTTGAAGCAACCAGCTTCACAGTGGAAGTACCTTGACCATTGCAGAATTTCAAAAGTGATCCCCCAACAAACTAGTCACTCTGACCATCTTAACTTGCAAGTTACATCCTGCGCCCGGCGATACCCTACAATAGCCTACCGAACCACATGAATCTTGTCATTGATTTTCCCGCATTCCCATAACATCCTCTCTATTGGGCCGCAAACTACATGGTAACGCGTCGACTGTCCAATTTCAGACTGACATTTTGGCGGAGAGCTGGTTTGGGGGCTTCCCAGAGGGCATCGGCGATGGGGACTTGAAGCTCAATGTGGAGCATACCACCTCCAAGCTAATGGCCATTTAGAGAGAACAAAACGAACCTTCCATATCATGTTACGGTATCTGACTGCGAGTCAGCATCGTCCGGACGACCCCAGTGCACTACAAGAGGACTTGTTGCCATTTCTTCGGGCCATCCCAGAATTCCTCTCAAGAAGAAGCCTAGTTGGGGAACATAAGAAAACCAAGCTTTCAAAGTATCAATTGGTGCAGTCTCGACTCTAGAATACATATCATTATGATCATAGAGATCCGTTCATCACAAACTTTCCCCTTCCCCGAGTTTCCTCGTTCTCATACATGCTATCCATATCGTTAGTGGTCGAATTATGAAGCAAACGAAATTCAAATATCTGACCTTGGACCAACTTGTCCTTAGTTATTCCGGGCCCCAGTTCAACCACTGCACGATAGCTTGGCAGTAGGTTGAGATCCATGTCTCGCGTGTGTACCTCATCCAGGAAGACTGCCCCATGGACATGCCCCATGTTTTCCATTTTTCTTCCATATAGACCAGCTTCATCAGCATAGAAGGGCCTCTCGGCAGTGAGAATGCACGTTGCGGTGTCGAACCTAATGATTATATCGCTACATCTGTATCGATTTAGGTAGCTTCGACCCGGCTTTTAAAGTTCTGTCATAGATGCAATGGCTCAGAGAAGTTATTTTGTGTCTTGTGGTAGAGGCCTTTTTTTTCTTTTTCGGGGCCGAGTCGGAGAAAAGGGAGCGGAGACACTAAGATCCCACGTATCGAGGGGTTTTATCTCACTAGTAATAGTTTGAAATCTTTTGCCCACTGCTTTGTAGATGGTTGATACGGTGGCGCCGTTATCTGAGGTTCTCCGGTTCTTCCCGGTGCAGTACCAGCTCGGTTGCTATGATATTGCGGTGACAAGGGGTACGGGCTGAAGTTTTGTTGAAGCTGCAGCGGCGGCGATCAGGTGAGAATATAAAATTTCAGGAAGGACTTCAGAATGTATACCCGTTCATACCTAGATCTTTCTCACTTCGCTAAATGGTCTGTTGGACTAAGCCCTAAAGGCCATCCCTATCCGAATGTTCTTCCCATAGCACACTCTAAATAGGCAAGACAAAACTAACCTTTGAGATCACACTTCCTATGCTTAGTGTGGCATAGAAATGCCTTCACTTCACTCTCACTTTGATCTCACTTTCTTTTGAGTGGGCATATGCCACGAGTTCTCACATGGATAGCGAGACCGGAACCCACGAGACGATCCGGCACGTCGACATCTTCCCTGCTATTACCATCGGTACGGATACCTTCCCACCTGTCGAATGAGCAGTCTAGGTAAAGATGACGAAGTGCCAAAAAGCTAGAGATAGGAACGCGCTAGACAAAGCCCCTGCCCTCGCCGATGTGCTATCAAAGTAACCGACGTCTCAGGGCTACCCTGACATTACCAACCGACTCAAGATTCCAGAAGACAATATTCGGGGACTCCAGGAAGAGCAGGAAGGGCCCCAGACGGACCTTGCCAAATTCTGGGCTCTCCAGAGTGAGGTAACGACCCGAGTTTTCGCATTGATCGAGATGTTCTTTGAGTAAGGACTGGACACCAGGAACAGGTGATAACCATCCAACAAGAACTAGACCGCCCCGAAGAGCGCTATCAAAACCGAGATCACCGTCCCCGAGATGCCCGTTAACCATATCATGCCGGAGAACATCCTTGCCTTCTACGGTCCTCTACCATCACAATAGCCGTGAAAAGAACTACACACTATGGAAAGAAACCTTCTATGTGCCGGAACACCTATTAAATCCCCAAGAACAAAATGCTTGTCATTGATGAAATTAGTGAGTTCATCACTCTCCCAGCGCTACAGCCACGGGGACAAACCTGAATGACGCGTCCATCCCTCATCTCCTAGGCCCTGCACCATATCTAAAGCTGAAACAAAAGGAAACGTGGACCCAATAGACCTAGCACAATTGATCGAAATACAAGCCACTACCTAACACATCCAAAAAAACTGCTGTCCAGAGCGCTACCTACAGATAACCTTTAACCCACCCAACGTCAACAAAAGTCGCGGTACATCACCCTGTCCAGTGATGCATCGCTTGCTATTCTATATCAGGAGCATGAATTATCGCGCCCCTTCGAGCACAAATCGAGGAGCTGTGTACCCAAAACACTAAATACGCCCAACCCATCAAAATTTATACAGAGAGATCTAGAAACATTACCAGCAGATACCATAGGAGGACATCAACAAGGAAATAAGTGAACTTCGGGAAAGAAATATTACTGTGTCTTATATCCAAAGTGTAACTAAAATGCAGACAGAAATATTAGTGGTAGGGGATGCTCGGTGTGGTATATATTTTGTGCATGAGACTGTCCGAAGACGAAATCTACAAGTCGCCCGAGCAGCGGGCCTCCATCGGCCAAGGCAAACCCTTCTTAGGAGATAGCTGTATTTACATCCAGTACGGAAAAGAAACAGCCAGCTCCACAAAACAAACCCAGTTATAGACGCGGTAGAAGATACAATATTGGCGGGTAAGGATAATCCCCGGATGTGGGCTTTGGCCGGAGATAGCGAACAACATAACTATAATGACCAAGAGTAGCCCATTCTCTGTCATGAACGACATGGGACTTTAATAATCCGGTTTATCTAGGTAGCAAATAATATTAAGCTATTTATATAACTAAACCCCGGCAGTAATGGGAATTAGTAGTACGGAGTAGACATGTTTGGGTTATCGCTCTGCGGCAATATGGACAAAAAGAAATAAATCAGCTGCGGGGCCTTTCTAGGTATAAGGCAATTATCTCTCACGTCCATGAAAGTCAAGTTCAGTGCTCAGGTGAGCCTCCAAGGTCCTTTGAGGGTCGGCACGTGACGAAGTCATTGGCTGTAGGTCTCGTGAGCACGTCGATCCGGGGATATCAAACCAACTCTAAATTGAGTTATTAGGTGATTTCGTACTCCGTACATAAATGAGAGAGGATCATTTATAACCTCTTCACTGTTCCCAGGTGTTTCTCTCTAAAGCGACTACCCTCTGATTGGTTATGTGGAGTTCGGCTGCCGCACCCGCCTAGTGACGTGACCGTGCAGATAAGATCCCAAAGGTTTCCAAGGAAATATTCTCATCCACTTTCGACTCTTAGACTTGGGTTAGAGGACTCATGCAGTCAATTTTCTTGCTGCTGGGCCTCTTTGCCGACGCCATCTCCGCCAGCCCCTTGGGGCAACAGCTGGGGCAACAGCCGTTGGGCATCCCAACGGAGCCTGCAGGCCTGGCGGAGGGTTTGCGCAAACCTATCCGCGGACGATTCTTGCATATAACTGGTAAGCGGACGGTTCTCTTGGTCCAGGTGTCTGTTGTGTAACACCATGCTGACCAACAGATTTTCATCCCGACCGCCTCTACAAGCCCGGAACCTCGATTGATCGCTCGTGCCATCATGGTAACGGGCCTGCGGGGTATTTTGGAGCAGAGGGCACAGATTGCGATTCACCCTTATCACTCGTGAACGAGACCTTTCGCTGGATCGAAGAAAACTTGAAGGATGAGATTGACTTTGTGATTTGGACCGGGGATTCTGTCCGACACGACAATGACGAAAAGCTCCCTCGAACAGCAGATGAGATTATGGATTTGAATGACTTCCTGTCACAAAAATGGATTAGCATTTTCGGGGGGAGGGGGTTCATGAGGCCTCCAATGCCGCGCCCAAGATGTCGATCCCTGTGATCCCGACTTTTGGTAACAACGATATCATGCCTCACAACATCTTCAACGAGGGTCCGAACAAGTGGACAAAGCGCTTTGCGGAGATATGGGGCCAGTTTATCCCAGAAGATCAGCGTCACACCTTCGTCGAGGGCGGCTGGTTCACCGCGGAGGTGGTCCCCGGTCGGCTAGCGGTCATCAGCCTCAACACGATGTACTTTTTCGATTCCAACAGTGCGGTGGATGGATGCAACGCCAAGTCGGAACCCGGATACGAGCACATGGAGTGGTTGCGGGTGCAGTTGAAAATACTGCGCAGTCGCAACATGAAAGCTATTCTCATAGGTCATGTTCCACCGGCGCGGTCGAGCGAGAAAAAGAACTGGGATGAGACATGCTGGCAGAAATATACGCTCTGGATGCACCAGTATCGTGACGTCGTTGTCGGCAGCTTTTACGGCCATATGAACATCGACCATTTCATAATCCAGGATAGCAACAAGGTGAACATTGATTCAACGGCCGATGGAAAGGTGTCAATCAGGTCCAAAACCGACTACCTTGAGTCGCTTCGAAAACAATGGTCCTCATTGCCATCTCCTCCGTCGGGCATTTTCGAGAAGCTTGACTCCGCGTCGAATTTAAGCGATCTCTCGGAAATTGAACCAACGAAGAAAGCTAAGAAGGGTAAAAAGAAGGATAAGAAGAAGCAAAAGTTCTTGGACAAGATTGGCGGCCCGTGGGCAGAGCGATACAGCGTATCGCTAGTAGCCCCCAGTTTAGTCCCGAATTTCTTCCCTAGCCTGCGCGTGATCGACTACAACATCACGGGGCTGAACGATGCCGCACACGGGGTGGATTTGTTACGTGAGGTTGACAATACAACCTTTGAACTAGACCATGATTCGATTGATACACCAGAACCCAGCGATGATTCTCTACTTGCTCCCGAAATTCAGAAGAAGAAAAAGAAGAACAAGGACAAGAAAAAGAAACCCAACTTCAAAGTCCCCGAGCCCCCATCGTCAACCACTCCTCCTGGCCCTGCATATTCGAACCAGGCGTTCACGTTGCTTGGCTACACCCAATACTACTCCAACCTAACCAAACTCCACGAACAGATCGCGGCAGGCGAACGAGGCAAGGACCCTCGTGTCGATTACGAGATCGAGTACACCACAAATGATGATGTGTATCAAATGAAGGACCTGACGGTCCGCAGCTTCTTCCAACTCGCAGGCAGAATTGCCGAAGACGGAGCCGAACAAAAACAGACGGGGGATGTCAATAGCCCAGACGCTGATGCGTTTGCCAAGAAGAAGAGAAAGAAGCCAATGAACGATATTTGGCGGGCGTTCTTGAGGCGCGCATTTGTTGGATATGAGATTGATGACCTGGATGTATAGGGCGATTTTGCAGCTTTTTTTTGAAAACTTTTGCATGTACGATACATAATAGCTTGCATCCCAGGTTTATACAATGGAGACTTGGGGATTCACAAGATGTTCATTCTAGATTATATATGGCTGGATATGAAAACATTAGATTGGAGTACAAAGTACAAATCAAAAAAACTAAATTACCAATTTTTTTCATTCCTCTATCGAAAATGCGTTTGGCCTTGCATACTCGCAACTAGGCGTCTTAAAAAAGGCGGCGTATCACCTAGAGAGCTTAATACAGCCGGGTTAAATTACTCTATGGCCGCTATTGTATCAAGATGCGGTGGACTAAGCGGTCAATAGGCGGTCAAAATTTACTGGCAAAATCCTCATGACGATAGGCCGTACAATGCCATTGCATTCTGGCGGTGTAACAGCTTGGAGATTGTAACTTTAAATACACACAAACTGTAGTATTATTCGTTTAGAGTAACTCAGTAGATGTTGTACAACATACAAGATCTTCAAATGTCGACTTCCCTCACATCAGATAGGTGGATTTCAATACTCTGTAACTCCAATACACAGCCACTGCCAGCGTGGCAGTCCGTGCTGACTTGGGCACCTAGGGTATCCTATAATAGGGCATGAAATCATCATTTTCCAGCCAATCTGCGATGCCTCCTTTTCGCCTTCAGCCGCTGCCACGTAGCAAACCCGTCATTTACCGTGTACAATATAGGTCACAGTTGGCGTGAAACTTAGAGTGGGAGACAACACATCACTTATAGATAGGATGAGATCAGTTGCCACTGGGTATGCAATTGTAGCCTTTAGGTCATGAATTTATTGTAGATTTAGTTCATAGTTAGACCGTTACCTCCACTATCTCATCAATTTTGTATCTGAGATTACTGTGGGACTCCACTAGTGTCATTTACTATACAGTACGCATATCCCGAGCTCAATATCAGGGGGAACCTCGAGGACCTTGCATGAGGGAAAATCTCTCTTTCTGATTATCTTCTTGTCCATGGGCTTTGACTCCCCCAGGCAGCCCTAAGTCCCCCAATTCCAATTCCAACCTAACCCACCGAGCTCGAGCCCCCTAGTAGCTTCATACCCGAGAAACAGTCCCCAATTCCTTCCCCGCACAGAGTTCGCTGGCCAAAATCGCATTGCGTCCACTCTACCCCCTACTTTTCCGACCACACGATGCGTCAAGTCTACTTGCGATTCAGCTCCGAGCTCCGTCACCTTGTCAGCTCCTTGCGTTGTTAGCTGAATTTCCAGCGAGAAGACCATTCGGAACTCGCCCGTCGCTAGACCGAAACAGGCAATATTGATTCGATTGATCGGATAACGTCGTTCCGCGTGTCGACTACAATTTTTAACCGTTATAGACTTTTTCGCAAGTGGATTTGGTACCTGCGCCAGGAACGAAAGCCATTGGCTGTGATTTACTCCGTGGTCTGAACAATCGCCCCCTGGGGTCCCGCCGAACCTTGCAGCTTGTGCGGAACTTACTACTCTCGGTTTCGGATATTCCGTGCATTTTCCCTTTTCGATTCGACGCATTGCCGGGACAATCTGAGCTTTTTGTGCGCCAAGCTCCTGGTTTTGCAGGTCAATTGGTCCGCGACTTGGGAACACGCGCATGGTTGGAGCATGATTCAGTCGCTGCGTTTGGCTATTTGAAATTCTGTTTGCGCGCTTTTCGGTAAGTGCAAGCTGTTTTCGCCTATTCCCTTGCCTGTTGAGACATTCCCAGTTTCGCAATTGAGTTTTCTTTCGGTCAATTGGTCTTTTCCGAACCTCCCCAGCCTACTGCTCAAGACCAATGACCAATATGACTGACACCATATATCCAGACTCCCCAATTTCTGGGTCCTGGGCTTTGTGGATGGCCTCCTCCGAAGTGGACCAGAAGGCCCTGGGCAATTTTGCCGCCATCATGGGCCTCGAAAACCCCCTGCTCTCGACAATGCTATACAAAGTCCTCGGCGTCTCCGTCATGCTATCAAAAAAACTTCTTAGAGCTCGCAAGCTGCGCCGCCTCGACACAACACGCGAAACAAGATCCCTCCAGCTGTACCATCACATAATATGGCTCTCCCGCGAAGGCCTACTAATACTGGAGGGCTACATTCTCCCTATGGTAGACAGGTTCGTCGAGCTAAAAGTGCTCGCCTACAAACTCCGCGCTTCCTTCTACCATATATTTGTCCTATTCCATAATCGTCCAATCTTCACCCCCGACACCGACATGCCAATCCGCTTCAAACATGACTCTATATACGGCGCAGACGCCCTAACCGCCCTCGGTGTCTCAGACTACAAGTCCAAAATGAATGAGACATCAACACCAACATCTAGACCCCCGGGACTACCAGTAATGCAACCGGTCCAGCCACCCCAGCCGGTATCCACCTTCCTGCTCCCCCCATTGGACTATACAGCCACAGCAACAGCCTGCTTCAACCACGTAGCAACCCTCTCTGACAAACTCCTCCCTGGCTCACACCCTCTCCGTCTATCAGTCAAGCTCGAATACGCAGCCTATCTATACGACTGCCTCCAAGATGCCACTGCGTGTCGTCATCTCGCAAAACAGGCCATCGCAGACGTCTACAATGCCCAAGAAGGCATGGACGATGAGAGCTTCGAAGATGCCGCAGAGATCGTCAGCGTGCTGGGGAAGATGGTCAAACGCGGCGGGAAACCGGGTTCTAGTACCGACACCCCCGGGAGTAGTGTCTCCCGCGCTGGTCGCTCACACAGTCGCAGTAGTCTCGCGCCTAGTCATCTTGATACGAGTGTACCGACGACCGTCTCGCCTGTACCGGTTACGAAATCTACGCCTGTTTCTGAGCCTCGGGTGGGAGTGAGCCGACCCGCTGTTCCTGATGCTTCTATGATGAATCCCATTTAATGGGAGGGAAATTTGCATGATTATGATTTTACGGGGATGAAATGTGAATGATTAAAGAAGAGCTGATGATCTACCTTATCCTCGTCTTTGGCGTGTTGCGCTTTTATGTGTGGGATGTATTGATTTCTTTTTTCTTTTTGTTTTTTCTTTTTGTCCAGCATGTGTGTATATGGACATTATGCCTTTTTTTTTGATATCTGTAGATATATGCTACGATCCATTTTGATGATTTTGACTCACTATTAACGAAGTAATGCCATGTTTTATACTATGTTGTTAAATGATGCCGCGTTGTACGGTTTGTTGCAGCGCCCATACATATCGCACTACATGCACAGAATTCCGGAAGCAAATATGAGACATGGTGATTTGCTACTTGGCCTGCCCCAATATTTCTGCTATAAAAGCGGCAAGAAGGTAGAATAGGTGACACATCTTTTGATTCTATTTTTATTTTGTCATATCCGCCTAGAAGTTGTCTATGGATCAAGATCGTTAACTATCGTTACTTTCTATATCGAATATACAATCTGTATATAAACCACGGCTCCAAAACCTTCCTGTCTTCCATCTATTGGATGGAATTACCCAAGAGCCGGAATCCCGATGCAGCTGATGTCCAAAGGCTGTCGAGGTCAATGTCTTTGATACCACACGATAACCCGGTATATTTCGCTTTTATTCTATCTGTGAGATCTTCAGGGGTTAGTAACGAGAATGGAACATGTATAAAACCATATAGAGCTGAGGTTATAACAAGGAATTACGACTAACACTCGGTCTAGGGAAAGGTTGAGCAAGGTACATGTGTGCCTTCTGGTGGTAGGCCCTCTGCATTTACTAGGAGTTCTATGAGAAGTAACAACAATCCGAGAAAAGTGAGAGGTAATTGGAATGGAGAAAGTAAGAAAGGTATGAGAAAAGATAATGAATCACCATTTATTCAACCATGCTGAAATGAGCGAATACTTACTACTCATTTGGTCGGTTCTAGGTAAAATATCGACCAATTCGGTCAATATGTCGACTTAAGGCATCCCAAATCCCTCCATACAATCCCATACAAATCTTTGGTGGGCTTCGAGCGTTATATCAAACCGCAATCCCGGAGACGGTTCCTATGGACTGGAAAAGGTGGACCAAGCTCCGGTACCGCCCGGGAAACTCGATCAAGCGTTTCAAAGTTTGAAAGCACTGCGTGATCTTATATATATCATTCCTTGTAGTATGTTAAGCTATCCGGGTAGAGGAAAATTATATTATTGAAGCCCTACGCCGTTAGGAATAGAGGCCGTATGCGTGACTACTATTGTAGATTAATTATATGGCGAAGCGATGTTTCAGTTAACGTTTTGAATATATGAAATAGCGGTAATAACACATTCTTAGGTCTTGACAACCCCAAGCAAAGGGAAAAAAGCAATGACCGTCCCCATTTCAATTGGCGCCGCAGCAAGTTATGGTCGAGGCAGCATGATCATCCAAGCCAGAGGCAATTGCCACACACTCAAAGCAGGGCTCCTCATAAAGGCACCAGAACATAACTGAATTTAAGATGGATAGTTGCCAGGGGGAGAAAATATCCGAAAATATAATACATCTAAAAAGAATATTTGAGAAGATTGCCAACAAGATTTCGAAACAAAAAGGTACTGAAGTACCTCTTGTTCCCAGCCTACCTCAATCTGAAGGGATATCCAACGATCTGCACGCCCTAAAAGGAAAAGGGAAGACACAAATAAGTAGTAGGCCACTAGCTCTAGGACTGTGCAGTCCAGACCAAGTCATATCATTAGGGCGCTACACGTGGACCATGATGCCGATCTATTGCTATTATTGTCCAATGTTGATCGGGTTGCCTCGAGCGATAGAGTTGGCTCACATCACAATATGCGGGTACTCCGTAAACAAGATCGGAATAAACAAAATAGCTGTAGTGGGCTGAAAAATAGCCAAGGCACTTCAAGTGGGAAATCCTGTTTTCCTGTTTTTGGAGTGATCGACATGGGGATAATGTCGGCGCAGATACACCGGGATACCGGAGGATTTATTAATCCTAAATATGCAGTAATTTTTCTTATGTAATCCAGTTAGTATAAATTGCCAGAATAGTGGATACAGAAATACAGAGAGTTGAATACCATTGATTGGACCCATACATTACACAATACGGAATACTCCAACAGATAATAAATGCCTCAGGCCAGCATTGCTGGAAACAGAAAATAGAAAACTTCAAACTGTCAAACTGTCAAACTGTCCAAAATGTGGCCAACGTGGGAAACATTCTTTGACCTTTTGACATAGGGGGTTTTGTACATTGGAGATCAAACGGGAGATTCAAAACAAGTCCCAAGTTGATAGTGATCGACGTCATACTCGGAGCTCTGTGCGAAAAAAAAAAAGAGCCAAGACAACCGCATCCGACCCTTAAGGGCTCCATATCGTGCTAATATTCCGAATCCACTTGAATCCACCGCTGCTATTTCGGATCTTTTCTCTCCAGCTACTCCGTACACATCCTCCCGACCACCCGATACAGCCCCCCTGCGCGTCGGCGCGTTGCTCTGCAGAAACGCTACATCCCACGGAACGTTGCATTAGACGCGAAAACGGTCAATCCCCTCCATGGCCTTCAGATTGCCATTCTTGCTTCTCCTCGATTCTCGTGAACCTTGAACTATAAACACACCCTTTGGAAGCTCCTGGACCGAGTCAGGGAGCAGGGATGATGGGATCTGGCTTCGACAAACCTGGCGCGCTCTCACTCCTGATTCTGATTGTGTTCTCGCTGCTCACCTTGGTGCCCTCGCTACCGAATCTCTACCACTCCAAGTTTGCCGACTTCAGCTTTTACACTGGTGCAGCTCGCCGTATGTCCCCCTTTCCTCCAAGTTCAACCTCAACCTCGAGCTCATTCAAGTTAACTAACCAAGCCGACTGTCCAGCGGTCCCTCTCCTTCAAGATAGTGTCACCGAATTAGCACCGAAAACACACCTTCTCAACGAACCTCGCAGATCATGGGTTCTTTCGGCATCACATCGATCGCGAGGCAATCGCACACCACTCACAGCACGCGTTGGAAATGCCGCTGTGGTCCCAGCGAGCGAAACAACCACCGTCGCAAATAAAAGTCGTCTCTCATCGTTCACCCGCGAATCCTCATTTTCATTCGGTCGCAGAGCCCGCGCATTCAGAACCTACTTCATCCGACAATTAGACGACTACCCGTTCCTCACCTCATTCTCCAACCGCAGCCTTGCAGGCTCAACGCATCCATATCCTACCATTACCATCAACGAATCTCTCCCAACCTCCGACAACAAATCTCCTCCTAGCATCCCGCCATATAATAATTCCTCCGATAGCATCCGGGGGCCACTACTGCCCTTTCCTGCCTGCCTCCGCGATATGTATCAGCAGGCCTGCCACGTCGCCCTTGATTTTGGAAAACGCGTCGGACTCCACGGAGCAAATTATGCGAAATCCATCTTCCTCCCCCAGCAGATCACAGGGGCTCCCACAACATTAATACCCCACCCCACAATTCCCAACGGCGCCTCGAATCAAGACCCATTCATCCTATCCGAGCAAGCACCGCCTCAACAAAAAGTTGGCGCTGAGGATTCCACCGATGCTGCCGCTGGTCGGCACTCGCGAGAGCTCCATGGAAGCTGTATGGCTGTTGTGATTGGTCTCGTTGCAGGTATCATGTGGTTCTAGAGCAGGCTGTTTTGAGTTACCTGCTGATATGTGTGATGACCTTTCTTGTTTTTATTTCATTTGGCGCATTGTATTAGATACGTGTAGACAATGGGGCCGGTGGCTCTGGTTTAGCCTCCTGTTAGAATCTTGGAATCTAATAATCACATTTACCTTTTCTCGTCGTGGCACAAATTCATATCTCTAGACTCTGACGCCAATAGCATCGATATCTGCGCGTATTATTATCTACCTGGTTCTTATCAACAAGGGCCCCTTCGGGTCTCGCCAAGACCACGCGGCTTGAGCTTCCAGTTGCTGTGGGTTGGTCAAGCACTCTTCCCGTCGTCCTACTGAAGATAGAGCTGAACCATAAGTGTTAAATATCAAGTTATGTAAACTAACCAGGGATTGTTGGGAGAAATCCGACTCTATCACTTTCACCATTCTACTCAGCACAATCTACGGCGGTGCCCCCTGAGAAATCCGTGATATGAGCTGATTCTCCCCACTCAACTAAGAGCATAATCTACAGTTGCACAAGGTTACATGTGCAACTGAGGCGGCTTCGTGCATGCGTTTTGGTCCGTTATTTCCTCTCAGTTTGATCACCTCGTTTTATTTCTCTTCAAGAATTAAGCCCACTACCTACCTGTCGCTTACTATTGTTTATGGTCTATTTAGTTAGGTACAATTGTATCATAATATCGTACGTGGACGTGTTCTGAGATTAGATTAGATCTAGTCTCGCTGCAAATGGCACAGTTTACGGGAGTTAACGGAGATTTCATCCAAGTCCTCGGCAATTCTCAAAAAACCATGGTCCTAGTATGTTCTATTATCTTCTAAGCGCTTATCGAAACTGTTTGAAGGAACAACATGATGGACTTGATAGTTGATGACAGTAGGCTAACCTGATATGGTAAGGTCCGGACTCTAGTGGGTATTTTAGTAAACGCTGGTTGGTCGTTCCGAACTATACCCACGATGCACTTAAAGAACACTTAATATTATCACCGAGAGGAAACGTATAAAGGGGGGACCATTGTGTCTGGTTGAAAGGAGACATCAATTAAGACTCCTTTGCTTTCTTCCTTGTGCCTATTTCTATCCTCAAGCACCTTCACCCAACATGTCGAACAGTCAACAGATCCTCCGCTCCGAGGTCGTTCTCGAGAAGTATGGCAAGACCCTTGCTGGAAAGACAGGTAATGAAAAGTCCCTCCCATTCTCCGTCAAGTACCAAAGGACTGACAAAACCCCTTCATTTTCTAGTGCTCATCACCGGCGTTTCCGACGAGTCCATTGCAGGCGAACTCGCACTTCAACTTTCCGCTGCCGATCCAAAACTACTCATCCTAACTGCCCGTGCCGAGTCAAAGGTGACAGGAATTCAAGAGAAGATCCGATTAGCCAAGCCGAATGTGAAAACTCGCTTCCTTAAGATGGAACTGAGTGACTTGAACGCCGTGCGAAATGCTGTCAGAGACCTAGATGATGTGTCTCACATCGACCACCTTGTCGCCTTGGCCGGCGTCATGTTCCCGCCTTTCAGCAAGACTAAAGATGGATTTGAGAGCCAACTGGGAGTCAACTATCTGGCGAACTTCTTGCTTGTGAAGTTGCTTCTACCAAAAGTCCGTGCTGCGGGAGCAGATTCATCTGTGGTTATCATGACCTCGTCCATAGTCAGACAAGGGAAGATGCACTTTGACGACTTCAACTTCAGTGTAGGTTTGACTTTCAGGTTATATTCAATAGTGCTGACATTCCATTTCGTTGCAGGATGGCCAAACCTATGATGCTATGGCCGCATACGGCCAGTCGAACGCTGCGAGAGTCATGTTTGTTAAGAGACTGGGTGAGAAGCTGAAGAACGAGAAAATCCGTGTTTTCAGTGTTGATCCTGGTGGTACGTTGTGCTTCTTCTTTCTATTCAATGCATGTGGCTGACCAACACTTAGCCGTTCACACCGGTCTGCAACGACACTGCTCTCCTGAATTCTTTGACCAGGTCGCTGAATGGAAAAAGGCTGGATGTATGTGCACCCCCTTGTGAATCTATTATTTCTCGCTAACTGATTTCTCTAGTCATGATTGACATGGATGGAAAGCCAATCGATATTCCCCCGTGGACTACTACCTCGGAAGGAGCCGCTACCGTCATCACGGCAATGGTTGACCCTACCATCGCAGGTAATTAGAACACCTTGGCAAGCCCGTATTTCCAGTGTCTTTTGCTAATCATATCTGCATCCAGAGTACAACGGCTCGTACCTCAGCCAGAACGCAGTCTCAGACCACGAATTACACACCCATATCTATGACGAAGACAACTGGACGAAACTTTGGAAGCTGAGCGAGGACCTAACCAAAGAAGAATTTTCGCTGTGAGGAATGTAAAGACTTTGATATGTTTATTATATAGAGGCTAAATATCATTAGATCCTTTTGAACACGATGGGCTTCTCCCCTCGCTGTTTCCTCCAGTAATTAGAAGATTCAATTATGTCTGGACAATCTTTTACCATCCAACTCCATTTCTTGATCAATGACTCCGAGGCCTCGTACGCAGATGGATCCCAAGCTTCGCCCCAAACACGAAGTCCGACTTCCTGCGAAGAATCACGGGTGTCATAAAAATCGCCGCATATTTCATCTTCGTCAATTTCATCTGTCCTAGCCAATAGGGCCTCTCGTAGCGACAACATTGGAATCAAATCGATCCAGGGGTGGTGAATGATTTTCCTTTGCTTTTGGGATGGATACAGGCTTGGCGGGAGATGTAGCGTCGATGGACCGACGAGATTGAACTGCGATGCGAGGTCTTCCTCGAGAAGTTCGATTGTGAGGCCCATGAGATTGGCGTTGACTAACATCGCTTGAATTACACTGCACGAGGCGGCGGTGGGATTGGGCGAGAGAACTGGGTTCTCAATCATATACAAAAAAGCTTTTGCATGGAAACTGTTCATAACCTCATCGCACTGGATAGAGCTGCAGTGATGTGGATATTCTTCGTTTTGGTGAGGAGGTGATGATAATTTCGCGACTTGATGACTTGTTGCTGTTCTTGTGAATGCATTCATTTTTGGAATGTTTGAACCCTCGATATAGACAACCCATTTCTGGTCTGACGTTTTGTGGTGTTTAGTCTCTAGTGCCTTCCGTTTTCCTATATAAAACATTAGTCTATATAGTTCATATTTAGGGGGTTGGAGTGGCGAATAGGAGTGCCACGTACTGCTCGCACGTTGATTGAGGCGATTTTGGAGCCGTCTCCGGGCTACGGGATCTGACATCTCCATCAACATATCTGAGCTTGTTTGCTCGAGAGCAGGCAATTTATCATCTTGGAAAGTCATCTTCAAAGCACTGTAGTTGAGGGAACGAAATGGTGAGACGGGCGAAAGTTCGAGCGGGATGGTCCGGAGTTAACAAAGTCCGGCACGTTAGGTCCGAATGGTCGTGTCGCGGTGTCAAATACAGCAGATTACCACTGAGCCACAACAAAAACTAAGCTTCCTGTTTATAGTTAACTAACTAGTTATGAGGAGATTGTACTGCGCTAACTAATTAACAGGTCGCGACAGCCTAAGGCGACACACTACAAATAAATATTTTAAAGCTGAACTCATTTTCGTTTCTGATCAGGTGAATAATATTCATACACTTTTAATTATCCTACTAAACCTCCTGGCAACTCGGAGACACCTCCGATAATCTATTCATCTCCTTCATATTCATGACGTAGCATGGTGGCCAAATACCGACAATACGCTCTCCTATGTCTTGGAGACAATGATCGTATGGAAATTCATACGTCACATTATACAAATCTTTGGCCTTGATCTCATTTTTTGGCTGGATAGAATATGAATCTTTCTAAACTCCGGCGAATACTCACCTGTGGTCGTAAGAAAGACTCAGAATCGGCAACAGAAAGCAAGCCACAAACAAATGCCGAGCATGACAATGGAGATAACGAACCTTATGGCGGTTTGAGCGAGGTCGCTGCTCCGATTCCGGTTGAACGCACAACTGAACAGGAACAAGCGCGGCACGAATCACTCGATAGCAACCTGTCTAGGTCACATTCACAGCCTCATCTCTCCAATAATTAAATGCCTTGAGTATAAGTATATGGTTCGTATACCCTTCTTATTTCTTGTCTCAGTGGAATGGTACTAATTTACAAATGAACAACTTTGCAGAGTGCGCAGAGGCTTGTCTGGGAGATGCGTAACAGTGGACATGAATAGTTCCAAATATGCCTTTTTTTGCCTCAAAAGGCCTTTTACATAAGAGAACACTGTCCCGCTTTGACTTGGCATTCCAAAGGAATTTACATGAGCTTCTCTGCTTGAACGTGGCGAGCCGCTGTATTTTGCACCTATAGGTGAATATCAGAACCAAGGTTGGGGCTGACGGCTAAAAGTATTTCCATTCTCATTCGTCAAATGCAGTGACATGCCAGAAATAGTGAGAGCCAATGAGATGCTCAAAAATATCGTGAAAATATCCAATCGAGGTATGACGGAGTAGTATCAAATCATTCTAGGGTTTGTTTATTGGCGGGACGTAGTGCGTGGGGATTTGAAATGCAAATTGGTGACATGCTGCTATCCGCCACGCGAGATATATAATAATTCTGCGCCCCTCTACCGTTAGGACCTAATTCTCTTCCAACCAACTGTTTTGTCAATTAAATTCACTATGGGTTCAAATTCCATCTATGGTAGTGTCCAAGACCGCTATGGTGAATTGGCCGATCGCTCTTCCACAAGCGAACAGAAGAAAACCGAGCAAAGTATTGCCCAAGCATTTGGTTATGATGCTGCAGACCTCAGCTCAATTCCCCAGGCTGCAAACCTTGGAGTCAGCTGTGGAAACCCCTTGGCCCTTGCCAACCTGCGAGAGGTGACTGTTATCGCCAACTGATCCTATCGTGCGACTGTCTAATAATTTCCTCTAGGGTGAAACAGTGATTGACTTGGGTAGTGGTGGTGGGATCGACGTTTTGCTGGCAGCCAAGAAAGTCGGCCCCAAAGGGAAAGCCATTGGTGTGGATATGACGAAGGTGAAGCTCCCACGTCCATCGACGACTTTGAGACATTCCAGCTGAGACCAGTGGCATAGAGCATGCTCGAACTCGCTCGCAAAAATGCGGAGAAAGCGGGTGCGTCCAACGCGTCCTTCATCGAAGCCTCGATCACGTCTATCCCTCTGCCTAACGCCACTGCAGACTGTATCATCAGCAACTGTGTGGTAAACCTCGTTCCTACGGTGGACAAACATCTTGCGTTCAACGAGATGTTCCGCTTGCTGGGACCCGGAGGTCGCGTTGCCATCAGCGATATCCTGACTCGCAAGGAACTCCCCCAAGAAGTGGTCAACAGCCTATCTTTCTATGTTGGATGCATTGCAGGAGCCAGCCAGGTTCACGAGTATGAGAAGTATCTCTCCGAAGCGGGATTCGAAGGTATCCATCCAAGTGTGATTGTGCTTTAGCGTTTCGCTAATCATCATTTTCTTCTTAGATGTCGTGATTGTCGACACCCACAGTGATATCAATGTTTACAAAGATTTGGTTCAAGGGCAAATGGATCTTGGAGAGACGAGTAACCAGTTGGAACCTACTTCGTGCTGTGGTGGAAAACAAGAAAAGCACACCAGTGGAGGAAACTTGCTGGAGTGTGACTTTAATGAATGGGCTGGTGAGTCTTCAAGGGTTTTCGATTGCCCAACCAACACTGACTTTCATTCAGGCTCGTTTCAAATTTATGCAGTTAAGCAGTAGGGGAAATAACGCATAGTTGCAATCAAATCGACATATCTCAAGAGATTTCCGTCAAAACTTTAAGAAGCACTTGATTATCCACCCTGCATCCCTCCAGCGGACTGTTGCCTTGCTTGAAACCACGCTCCATCCGAAAGTACAAGACATCCAACTCCACGCCTTTGGTGTTGCATTGGATCACCCATTGACAAGCTAAAGAGCATAGGGTTGTATTCAGGTCGCTTGGACTACTTATTTCAGTGCTCTCGTGGGTCTCTTGATACTGGCTAGGCTCTAGAACAGGCTCTGCCGGTTCCGCCAGTTCTACCGGGAGAGGATCCAAATTGGATGGATTATTGGTCTCGTTCGACAGTAACGGGATATTGAAATCCAGCCCCATGTCTGGCAATAAACCCGACGAATCCCATTCTTCCCAAAATGACAAGGAAGTTGGATTTGTCGTATGTTGGTGCGTCTCCATACTACTAGCCAACGAACCTGTAATCTGTGAGAATAATTAGAATCTTAAGACAATGATTGTTCAAGTAGTGACCTCACTGCCGATACCATATTGGGTTCGCTGTCGCGAATGTTCCCGGGAGGCGCATCCAACGAGTTGAAGTTGATGTCTAGAGTAGCCAATAACCCTCTCATCCAGGCATTTTCGGATTGCAATTTATCAAATGCTGATAGCGATGGCGAATGTGTGGATGCCATTAATTCGTCGTATTTTTTGGCTTTTTCTTCTAATTCACGGATATATTCGAGGCGTTTTGCCCTTGATCGTCGTTGATTATTGCGAATGCGGGCGAGGTCTTCGCTCTGTACGAGTAGAATATGAGTGGGATGGAATATAAAGATAAGAAGATGGGACGATGTCTAGCTAACCGACCTTGGTCTTGGTTTTTGGGCGAGGCATAGTTGAATTGGGGCAGTATAATTTTTGTAGCAAAGGACTTTGGTAGCAACCGTAGAGGGGAGATGAAATTGAAGATATTCAAATATAGATGGATGATTTGACGTTGAAATAAAAAAGAACTGGAGAACCCTGGAAGGTAAGTCGATTTCGACCAATCAGATGAAAGTGGCATGTCACTGGTAACCCCGCAGACCGCGTGACTTGAACATAATATTAAGGGCTGTCTCTCTATTAATTCTTGATAGTCTAGTGTACAATTTGGTCTTAATCATTCCAGCCAACTCGGCGGGCTATCCATTTGACAGCATATACCAGACCCAATAGCACAGGAACCTCTATGAGAGGCCCAACAGTCGCAGCAAGAGCCTGATTGCTATCCGCACCAAACATCGCCACCGCAACAGCAATTGCCAATTCAAAGTTGTTGCTAGCAGCCGTAAAGCTCTGCACGGTGGCTAGCTTGTAGCCAAATCCTAATTTGTATGCGACAAGGAGAGTCGCAAAGAAGATGATCAGGAAGTAAACGATGAGCGGTGCGGCGACTCGAACCACGGAGACAATTTGGTGCACCACGTGGCGGCCCTGTGAGGCGAATAACACGAGAATCGTGAACAGCAGGCCGATAAGAGACCAAGGGCTAAGCCATTTCAAAAAGGTTTCATCGTACCACTTTACAGAAATTCGTCGGAGTACGAAACGCGTGACGATTGCAGCGCCGAGAGGGATTCCGAGGAATACCGCGACACTTTGGGCGGCTGTTGAATATTCGAATGTGACTGGATCGCCGCTGATGACACTGATGAAGAAGACTCCCATTGGAGCGAAAAGAACCATCTGCAACACTGAATTGAAAGCGACAAGGATAGCACAGTATTCGTTATCGCCTCCGGCCAGTCCTGTCCAAACTAGTACCTGATGGAGGCTAGTGGTTAGCATACTGTCATTTCCAAAGGGGGATTGCTGATGGGTGTAGGCTTACCATAGCAATGCATCGTGCTAATCCAACAACGATCAGTCCCTGTCGCAATTCTGGCTCGTCGGGCAAAAATGCCCAAGCTAAGGCCAGCTAATGAAACCATCTCAGCAATTGGCTCTGTGTCTTAGAAGTGTGGAAAAGACTAACCATAAGAAAGGGGGCAATAATCCAATTCAGAATAAGACTAAAGGCCAGCTGGACCCAAATACCTCTTTCTCGGAAAACATGATGCAGGGATTCGAACCGAATCTTACACAGGATAGGGTACATCATGACAAGAAGACCCACGGCTGGAAACACATATTAAAGACGGTAAAAATGTAAGGACTTGCTTGAACGTACCAATGGGAACAGAGACTCCCACGAATTTCCCCCTTTGTAGGGCAGGACCTGTGCTTGGGACAAAGTTGCCCAGGATGATTCCAATTGCCATAGCAAGAAAGATCCATAATGCCAAGAATCGGTCTAGGAGGCCGAGACTTGAGAACATCGACTGTTTCTCCGATGGCTCATCTGGAGAAGATGTTTGGTCTTGCTTTTCAATGTCGCATGTTTGTGTCTGACCGTTGGAGGCACTGGGGGAGCCATGTAAACATGACTGTGGTCGTATGGATGCCATGAGGATTAACCGAACAAAATTTACTGAGCAGACAATGGATGTCAATATACCAGACAGCAGAGTTTGGGATTTTATATTCCCTCGTGTTTCTGGATATTTTCCATAGAACTAAACGGCGATGATATGTCACTGGCCATCGCTGATTGGCCGAAGAATTAGACTATCAGTGGGGCCGTAATTTGTCACCCGAAGCATCTCAGCCAATCATAATGCGGGAATGAATTTCTCACTAGCGGGGTATTCAACCTCAGGTATTCTAGCAGAGTCAACAGTCTGAGTATCAAGTCTCTCAATTCACACTTTGAGCATTTACAAAATGTCAGCTGAGCTTCCATGGCATGCTGCATATCCCGCACCAAGGAGTGCAGCGCCATCCATCTCGCGAGAAGAACTATTGCAATGGATTCGGGAGGGTAAACAGGCAGGCAAAGACTTTGTACTTGTTGACTTGCGTCGCACAGACTATGAGGTATGGGCAGTTGAAGAAAAGTGATGTTTTCATTCGCTTATATGTGGAAAGGGAGGAACGATCCAAGGGTCATTGAACTTGCCCGCTCAGAGCTTATACCCTACGATCCCAACATTATATTCTCTTGTGTCGAACAGCACCGCGAAATATGTGATTTGGTACTGTGGTGAGATTTAATCAATATGATAATGACTTCCTGATACACGAATACTGATCTGTGTTTAGGGTCATCTGGAGGTCGGGGTACTCGTGCAGGAGGCTGGTTTGCGGATTACCTTGAAGATCAACACGATACAGAGGTCAAGAGCTTGGTCTTAACAGGAGGCATTAAAGGATGGGCGGCGGCCGGTCCTGATTATACATCATTAATGACTGGTTATGATGCCTCTGTCTGGACAAAATAAAAGCAGCTAGTTGAAGCAATGAACATTGAATCGAATGGCGTGATGTTTATTGTCAACTTCCCATTTCTTAGGGACCTATTAAGTGGAACCATGGAAAATAAAAGATTTCGTAGAGAATTTACACATACATGGAGCAGTATTTGAAGTCCGAGTTCTCACATTCCCTGCTTATCCAGGCTCGAGGGAATGCTCTCCATCCAGCCAAAGGTCAATCGCCGACCTGTAACAGGGAGGGCAAGCCTTTGACAATCGATCGAATGGAACATCGAGTTCCGTTATATCATAAAATTGCTGTCAGACACTCGGAGCAAGACAGATAGGGACATAGTAAATGTGGTAAGACAGCTTCTGATCTTAGATGCTTTCTCCACAAGATGTAGGAACACAAGAGAGCGTGCGATGTGATGTTTCTATTTAAGGGTGTAAATAGAACACCCCCGTACTTTCGTAGCAGAACACCCGGGCGCTGGAATTGCGATTCCGTGGTTCTCATCGACCTGGTCGTGCCTCCAGCTTCTTTCGAAGTATAAATGAAAAGGAGAAAGAGATGAGAGAAGAAGGGCGGGAAAGGTTACCATAGCTGGGTAGATGCTGAAAAGAACAGATCTAACCTGCTAGGAGGTTTAGACGGTCCAATGATCCCAAGTATAAAGATCTGATGCGAGTGGTTCGGTATTGTGGGCCATTGAGAATGTTGTAGGTAGTTGTGAAGGACGCTGAAGTGTCTTTGGCCAGGTGATAATAGGCATAGTTCCGAGATATAGCCTGTAGATCAAGAGGTCCTTGGTGGCTGTGGACACGATCTTGTCCTTGATGCGGTAAGTAGATCTCCGCGAGCATCAATGCGACAAGTGTGGGTGATGAGGTGGGGTAGTTCGGTGGGCATAGGAGGTGGGAGCTTGTAGAGTGTTCACAAAGAGGTAGTCTCTGAAACGCGAGGTGTCAAAATGCAGAAGTGGAGACTCGGGAAAGGTGAAAGAGAAAGCACGTTGAGGCGTTGACAAGTTGTTCTCAGGTGGAAGTTTGGTTGGAATAGTTTGGAGATACAAGTTGAGTATCCAGGGTGTTGTATGTTGAGGCAGTCATCCAAGAGAAGTAGGTGATATGAAGATCTTCATTAAGAAAAAGAAAAAAAGGAGAAGCCCCCGGACCCACGAACCTCGCCCGTCAGGATCGCCAACCCCCTTCAGGTTTGGACCCAGTATGATGCCCATTTAGATGACCACCATCTATAAACCCTAATCAACCTTAAGAATGGCAGGAACCTTAAATATACCCTGGGGTCATGAAGCCCAAGATCACTTGAAGGTAATACGCACTCACCATCCCACGAGGTATATAGACTACAGGGCCCCACACGCAATGAGCTAACCGGGGTGGATCTGGAGGTAACAGGACTTCTTCAAAGTGACCTATATAGGACCATTTCCTAATTGGGAACTCATTGAACTGACCAGAGTTCGATTACCCCCACGAGATCAGTTTTATTTTTACGCTTTGGTATATCCCCAGGTCTTTCTATATCTTGCTAGTCAACCCACTAATCACCCATATTTACGCATCAAGGGAAAGCATTTAGAAGTATTCATTTGTAAACTAACACGCATGGTTGAGACTCGGTACAAAAAGATGAATTTCTCAAATTTTAGCAGCCCTAGACAGGAGAGGTATTTGACTAGTTACCGCTGTCCATGTCAACTGGCAGACTTTCGATCCAGCCAAGCGTCATCCTACGGCCGGAAACTATGGAGCCAGGGGCCAGACGGAACCTCTCGAACGGAAGGTCAAGCCCGAGTCTGTCATAGATCTTTTGCCAGACAACACTTTCGAAATGCAGGTTGTTATCTGTGACTAGTCCATCGGATGACACCGATTGTAGTCTGATTTGGTCTAAAGCAGCACGCACACGTTGAATACGGCACTTCAACTTCGGGGCCTGTTCGCAACTTTCCTCGAAGTTGCGCATCAAGGTGTCGACCTCCCGAAGCTCCTCCGTCATTGTCGTGACGGACTTCGTGATCGCGGCAGTTGCCGCCATGCCGGGCCCAGTGCCATTCATCACACCAGGGACCGCTCGGGCAGCGATCAGAATAGCAGCAGCAGCGTAGAGGTACTCAAGATGTTCACACTTAGCACTCTCGTCACGCGCGTGTGCATGGGATGCGCCGAGAGTTTTAACAATCTCCTGGGCAGCATTCAAACATTTGACAGCACTGTAAAACACTAGGCCGAGGAAAGGAGACGCGTCCACCGAATCGATATCTTTGCCAGTGATATGAGGACTCATTTCACAAGCGCACGATTGGGAAAGTCGCATGGTCAAAATGAAGAAAGGCCGGTATTGACGAAGTCGGAAATAGACAAATCGCAAATAAGCCAGGACGGACATGCAACGAATAAGAGGATCCTTCGTCATGGTGAAGTCGATGCCCGAGCCTTTCCATTCCAGACAGCTGGGCAGACCATTCTTCCAGCTGGACAGCTTTTCGTTCAGTTCCTGGAAGCCACGCAGATCTACAACAGAAAGCCATTTGATCGGGCATTCTATGCGGGTCACACGAAGATCATTTTCAACGGTGATCAAATCGTCGGTGTAGTTGGCAAGGGAAGTACAAACAATGAAAAAAGAAGATGTCGCGCGGCGACGTTCCATTGTTTCGGCGCCAGGCACTCCCAGGTTCTCTTGAATAAATGACTGCATCGGCATGGGTGACTCGTAAAAGGTGTCAAGGGATTGATCGACAACGCCAAACTGGAGAGTGAGAGATAGTTTCTTCGTCCAAAGACACTGCCATACCATCCGAACGTGCTGCAATGAGTCTTCGTTCATGGCGAGACATCCGCCATGCATAGTTTGCATTCGAAGAGATTGCGCTCTGCCGATAGCCATAGTTAAAATGTCCCAAGCCAGTCGCAGGTGTCCTACCATTTGGAGGTAGTGAACTTGGAGGATATGGTGATGGAAAGATTGAATCGAGGGTCGAGAATTGAGGGTATCAGCCATGTTAGATTGAGCTGCATCATACCATTTGCGAGCTTGCCATAAATCCTTATCACGGGTGAGCTGGGAGGCAATTGCAATGCAAAACCCAAAGGTTGGTTCAATGACTGTGGGTCCGACTTTCCCATGGTTCACGGCCAGGGCGAAACCGGCTTTTAGTTGGTCGAGGTTGAGCATAGGCAGCATAGGAGCGTGTTTCGTAACGAAGATATTCCAGAGTCTCTTCGGGATTTCGGAGCTGAGGGGCTGGCTGTCAGAAGCAGCACGACTGGGACCCGGAACGAGGGCATTGTCGGGAGATGGGGGAATGATGTCACCGGAGTTCGATGACTGATTGCGAGAAGCAGTACAGTCTGGAGATGGGACAAGGATCTCATCGGGGTTGGATAAATGAGTGCCAGAAGCGGCACGCTTTGAATACGGGGCAGTAATGTCGTTAGACTGGCCGCCAGAAGTAGGACGTTTCTTGGACGCAGACTGCGTTGCAGGAGACGCCGCAGTGCCGTTGGATTGCGACGACTGGCTACGAGGACCCGAAACCACGCGCTTGGTGATCTTGCGCTTCAAGTTTGTTACAGGAATCATGGTGTCGTCAGTCAGATCGATGGATTCCAGATGTGGAGTGGATAAAGATGAATGAGAGGGGAAAGGAGGGGGTTGGGTTGGTGAAGAGAGAGGGGGAGGGGAAGGAAGATGAGTTGGTGAAGGAGACAGAGATGGAGCAGGATTTTGTTTACGAGTTAGTCGCGATGGTGATTCTGGCGTGTACGAGGAAGGCACGCGTGGAGAGGAGGGTTTGGGCGGCACCTTCCATTTTCGGGTCACGGTCTTTGCTTTGACGCCTGGACCGTCCAAGTTGGCATTGGCAATATCTCTATCAGGGTCTAAGAGCTCCGCAAATTTCCTACAGTTCGCACGACTCAGTTTGGATTTGGCCGATATGGCTGTAAGGAGATGGTTGTGGAGGAATCCGATTTGTGAGTCTTTCTCGTCCATGCCATAGGCATCAGGATTGGACGTGACTTTGCTTAGGCGATGGAGAAACAGCTCGTTGTGGTTAGATGTCGGTTCAGCCGATGCACTTGACAGACACTCTTCAACGCATATGATACGCTCTTGCATCCTCTTCTCCTCGGGGCTCATGAATGGCCCGTACAAGAAGTTCTCAAAACGACTGAGAAGAGCACGAGAGCATCGGCCACCCTTTTCCAGCTTGTTGAATGCAATTTCCATAAGATCATCTTCTTCACGCCACTCGTCATTCAATTGAGTATCCCCGTGAGAAATCGTAGGTTCAGGGCTCGGGCGTTCAACCTTAGCTTTTTTTAATATTTTTATGATGTTGCGCAGAGCCCCTGCTGCAAGATTGCGATGCCTCGTTCTTTGAACGTTGATTTCGGTGGTCAAGTTGCAACGGAGCTCCGTTTCATCTTCATGCAGAGTAGGAGAGATACTGCGCATGCGGGGTGGAGGATTCGGCCTACTTCCACCGGGCATCCCGGTGTCAAACGGTGTGACCTGACCTTGTGCTAGCGCAGGTTGCCTAGCGGGACTTCCAGGGCCAATTTCGGATATCTTCTGTCGTTTCGCAGGAGACTGTTGGAGTATCTCCGTCCGCTGGTGACAATAATCATTTTGGATGGGTAATCCAACCACAGCATTGACAAGTTGAGTTCGTTCAGGGCTGTCTGCAGCTCTTGGTCTTTTGTCACCCGTTGAGGGTAAGGCATTATTGAACATTGGCCCTAAGAACAGAGCACCGGTCTTCTGGGTGGTTCTGTTCTTGGCACTTTTGTTCTCGGTACTAGATTATGTAAAATTAGTCATTTTGACTCGGCCACGCTGATCGGACGAATAAACATACCCTGGTAAAGCTGCAGAAGGATATGAGCATTCAACTGCAAAGCCCATACTCTGACAAGCGCTGCAGACTATGTAAATACATCAATACTTGCAACCCTCGTCGCCCTCTCAAACCACGGAGTACTTACCTGGTTTACCGCGGTCACAGTGCTTATGTCTTGCCTTGCAGTTCGTACAAGGAAATCCCAGCTGATGGTTTGACAGTGCTGAATAGGTCGTTGATAATGGAGCGGACGGTGACCGCGAAATGTCAGTGCCCTTCACCATTGGCATTTGATCAGCCATTCTCGGGTTCAGTTCAATGCATCAGTTAATTGAAGAATAGCATCTATGAATGTATCAGTATTAGTCTACGCTGCTCAGACTTGGGTTGGCCTGGCTGGTTTGACTATAGCTTGATAGAGACCGTACAGCACCGCTATAAAGCCAGGAACAAAGCGTGAGTTGAGGAAATCACTCACCCATATCAACCTGAGTTTGCATGAAATGATCAAATGGAACTGAACACGATGGACACGTTAGTTGTTGGTTGGTTCGCGAAGTATATTTATTGTACATATGTACCTGTACGTGTCGGATTTTAGGCCACGGTCGCGACTTTCCCGATCGGGGTGCCGCCGCTTTATGAGGGCGCTCTGGGTCCTGCTCACTGAGTATTTCACGGCACAGGTGATCACTGTGAGCACTTCCAAGGTCAGTGTATGCTTAGTAACATAGAAAATATTGTCTAGTTAGTATTTTTCAAATATTACTCAGTGAACGCTCAGGTCGTGCTCAGCGAGCGCACAGACATGTTCATATTTATGGCCTGAAGATAAAGGCCAAAACGGAACATATTGAAGTCACGTGATAAGTGGATCGTTTATCAGTAGGCTTCCGCAGCACCAAATTTAGTACTACGCTAGTATAACTTGCCAAGAAATTACCTATTTGGATATATAAAATGCTGATTCGGTAGTATAAAGTCGTACTGTCAGAATCATATGATCTTGAACTTATTATATACCTCTTATTACTAGGGATTATTATTAATTATTAATTATTTATATAATTAGATCATTTTTTTGTTTTTCTTTTAGTTGTGACGATCCACGTGCTTCGTACTTGCTTCCTTGTACTTGCTTCCTTGTACTTGCTTCCTTGTACTTGCTTCCTTGTACTTGCTTCCTTCCTGTTTGGGGTTACTGTCTCAAGCGAGCAAGTTGTCTGTTTGTAAGGTTTGCACTTCTGGGGTCCTGGACCCACAAATCCCAGCAGCCCATCAATGCTTTCCTTCTCTTTCTTTCTCCTCTCTGTACTTAGTATTCTCAGTTAAATGCACTCTTTGTTAAAAGAACTGGCTCGTAACATTAGTGAAGTCAACTAGTTAGTTACTATAACACTTTAACCATTTATACCCTTTTTCAGAAATATTTTAATTACGCGTTTTCTAGTATAAACAAGGGAGAATATTATAGTTATATTACTATTTAAATATTAATAAAATACGCGTTTACAGCAATAATCACTAAACTGTATAGTATTTTTAGCATAGTTGATGTTTGCACTGTTTATCTAATTATTTATAAAATAGTTATAACTATGTAATAATATATTTAAGTATAACGGAAATGCTGCAGCACCCCTGCCGCAGCACTGCAGTACAGAACCGAGTGTCTGGTGCTGCCAAGCCTTAGTGCTGCGAACCAAGGGCCTACCTAGTGCTGCTGCTGCACCGGTGCTGCGGGACTTGTCAAGGGCTATTAAGTAGGGAACAGAAGAGAATGACATTTTTTGTAATAATAAAGATAATTTAATAGGATTGGTATTCTTATTCCTTATTTCCGAGCGTTCTCGGAGCTCTAGTTACCGCGAGGTTGAACCAATCCGAGTAATGGAGCCCAAACCATAGATTCGTACTCCGTATATATATGATCCGTGGTTCTTGTATAAGTATGATTGATTTATTTGTTTTAATAGAGTTCTTGCTCTACACTATAGTGATATCTTATAGTTATAGGGTTTATTATAGTATATCTTATAAACCGATATACATACCATACCAACTTGTATCACGATAGCTGGCCTTTCGGCTTAGCCCCCGGGCGCTAATAAATTGTGTGTCTGTGTGTGTGTGTATTTAGGCAAACGTTTTTCGCCCACTTCAAATCGTCTTGTCGTCTTGTGCTTTCTCTTTCCAGTCCTTTTTTACCGTATCGTTATCCGAACTTGGCATTCACCTCATCCAGCCTTACCGTGTGTCTCCACGCGGAACGGGACAGTCCCCACTCTCTTATTCACGTACTAAGTCGGTGCGTTGGGTTTGATGCCTGACACATTTCCCCGCCTATCCATCCACGATCATCATCACCACTTGGGCCATCATGGTCTACTGCGGTCGTCCTTCAACAAGTTGCAACAATTGTCGCTCCAAGAAGAGAAGAGTAAGTCATTACTGTTTGCGCCCCCTTACAAAAGACAGAAAATCATCAGGGAAAAAAGTAAGAAAGGCATTTTGGCTTACATTTAACCTCAAAAAAAAAAAAAGTGCGACAAAGCAGTCCCAGAATGTGGCCAATGTTGTCGCACGGGTCAGAAATGCCACGGGTACAGAGATCCCTCAAGCCTCATCTTTCGCGATGAGAGCACCCAGGTCATCAACCGCGCCCGCTCAAAAGTCTCAAAGAGGACTTTGACGGCCGCCCCAACCGATGGCCTCTCGGTGGAGCGCACAGCCCCACGACAGGGACAGAACCAACAACAATACAACTCCGCACCGGACTATCACCCCAGCCGCCCCTCCGATGTCGTCGACGAGACCATGTTGGATATGAGCGACGTCGATGTCGGAGCCGGGGTGTTCGCCGGCGGCAGCTTCATGCCCGAGTTGATGAGCTTCCACGACCCTTTCAACCCGGACGAGACTGGGCTCTTCTCCCTCCACCAGGATGCCTCGCCCAGCGCCATACCGGCATCGGGTGACGGTCCTGGATCCGCTGATTCTGTTCCTGTCTCAGTGTCTGGGCGTCGTTCCCGTGTCGGCACTTCTAGCGTAGGGGGCGACGATGTGGCTCACGATCAGTTCCCTGATGACGGCAGCAACCGCGGCGACCGCCAACGGCTGGGACACAACAACTTCACCAGCAGTCAGTCCGAGTCCATAGCGCGTCCCTTCTCCTTGCCTCTCGTCATCATCGGTCTTGATTTCTTCCTCTCTCACTACGTCGTTCGGCAGTCCGGTCCCTCCTCCGGCTTCTTCGACTACGTTCCAGCCATGCTGGCACAAGACGACGGAGGCAATGAAATGCTCGAGGGTGCCATTCTGGCTGTCGGCTTCAGTGGGCTCGCTCGCACCACTAGCCAGGCCGACCTGTTGACCCGGTCCATGATGATGTACACCCGCACCATGGAGCGTGTCAATCTCGCCCTCGCCGACCCCCAGGCCGCCCGTCGCGACAGCACCATCGTCTCTGTCCTCGTCCTCGCCCTCTACGAGTTCAGCAAGGCATCTATCGACGGCTGGAAGCACCACACTGAGGGTGCCTCTTCGCTCCTCAACCTGCGCGGCCGCTCCCAGTTCTCCACCTCGACCGGCCTGCAGATCTTCAAGGATGTCTTCTCCCAGCTCCTCACCAACTGCCTGCGCTCCGGCTCCCCCATGCCCTCGAGCCTACGCATGCTCCGCATCGAGGCTGCCAACGCCATCGGCATCTCGGATCCCTACTGGGCCGCCTGCAGCGGCATGGTCGAGCTTCTGGATCTCTACCAGCACATTTCCCCGGGCGGCTACTCGTTCTTTCCTAACTCTTCCGGCGTCTCCTCCGGTCTCGCCGCCCCTTCCAATGCCTCCAACTCCCCCTCTACTGCATCCAGTTCTTCCCCCGCCTCTACCTCCATCCTCTCCGGTCCTCTCAAGGGTGCCAACATCTCCATTGAGCACCTCGAGCGCCATCTCTCACAGGCGTTCGAGATTGACTACCGCCTCGAGAGCACATTCTCCAACTGCCCTTCCGAGTGGCTGTTCACCACCGAATCCAACTCGCCCAGCAACAGCTACGATCCGACTCGTAGCCGGCGCGATGTCAACCACATCTACCACGATGTCTGGATCGCCTCCGTGTGGAACAGCATGCGCATCTGCCGCATCCTCGCCAACCACGCCATCAGCCACCTCCTCCTCCGCGGCGCTAACACCGACAGCAACTGGTTCTTCGCCAACAACTACGCCGACCGCCTGCACCAGGCCACCCAGACTATCGTCCGCCTGCGCGACGAGATACTTGCCTCCGTGCCCCAACTCATGGGCTCCGTCACTTCCTCGGCGCAGGAGCAGCAGGCGCAGCAGCACGAGCGCTCCAAGAACAACGCTGGCTCGGCCGTCGGCGGCTACTTTGCCTGCTGGGTTCTCCTCACTGTGGGCTGCATGCACAACCTCGGCCACGAGACCCGTGCGTGGACTGCCGCCCAGTTGCGCAGAATCAGCAGCCAAGCAGGTCTTGCGCAGGCAGATGATTTCGCCAACTTTGTTGAATCAAGCAACCTCCGTCCACCATTAAGTGGATAGCATGGAAGCATCATTCAAATGTAGATATTTCATACAGCGATAAACTGCATATAGAGAGCATAGACCGTATATATAGGGTTACATAAAAGTATATAAAACAAATCGCCTCATGTGGAAGAGTTTTTCAAGTGTTTGTGCAAATGTCCAAGTCTCGCAAGTCGTAGTCTCGCTTATGGGACTTTTGGTTAGGTAGCATCCCTGCACGAGTACAAACGAGGCATAGTATGACACATTTCATCCCAGTTAATCCGAGATTGATCCAAATTACATTATTACCGGAGCAATGTGGGTGCTGAATAACCACCAACTGTCGGACCTCGGGAGAATTTACGGTATTTTACCTCTTTTAAAACTGACAGAACTAAATCTGGCGAGATAATGTCGACCAGAATGACTCCCTTAATTTCTTCCCGAGCAAAAAAGGTTCGTTTACAAATGAGCAGAAGTACCCAAACTGAATAACATGAATATCAATCGATGAAAGTTGCCCAAGGTCCACAAGAGGCATTGCAATTCTTGCATAGGTAAAATAAATCGGAACGGAGTGATGATGGTGCTGCAGTTGCTTGGTCTAGGGTAGAGGCAGCAATCAAGGCGGCGAAAGAGGAACGGCTGCACCACTTGCAACGGCGTTGTTTGATGTAATTTTAGTACTTCGGAATCCGATAGGACGTATTATTGCAATAAACAGCACATTGGTTTTTGAAGAGATAGAATCATCCCAGTTAACAGTTAGTTCACCACTCATAAACATCTACTGTTGTCTTGCCTCGACAAGTCTCACGGGGTCAAACTCTCCATCAGGGTTGTGCAAGATCTGATTGAGCGCATGGTTCAGGGTCAGCAGCAAGCCTTGGGCCCACTCCTGGGTCATGAACTCGTAGCCCGGCCAGCGTTTGTTGTACGTACAGCGTAGGCGGATCTTCTCATCCTCGCTGTCGCGCCCGGGCCAGAGCTCCATCAAGAGAGGGTAGCCCTGATTGCTCTCCTTCCAGGGAGCCTGCAGGTGCTCCTCGCGGGTGAACCCAGGCAAGGTCTCCATGGTGGTCTTGGGCAGCCCGCTGGCGTCGACATCGACCTCCTCCTTGGGGTAGGCCTGCAGGATGATAGTGTTGTCGAAACGGCGCGTCAGCTTGGCAAATTCGATGGTGGGACAGGGCATTTCCGAGTACGCTAGGGAGTCGACGTACTGCGTGAACAGCTCCTGGCAGATCTCGCGGTGCGTGCGCTTCTTGGGCCCGCCTTTCTCCTCACCCTTGTACGCGTCCGAGAAGACGATGCGTGTGGGGAAGACGTCTAGCATCAGGGCCACGCAGCGGAGGGCCTCAGGGCTGTGGCGGCCGTGGAAGACGCTGCCAAATTGCACGTCGAGGTTGGCCGCGGAAGGCTCCTGGTCAGCGTTCTTGGCCTTAACAAGAGTCTGCGCCAGTGTCATGGCCCAGGCACCCTGAACAATGGCCATGGGCGAGGGAAATTTGGCCTTGCTGAGGGTGAAGAGCTCGTTCAGCCTAATGGAGGACTCGAGGATCTCGCAGGCGGTGTCCTGGGTGGTGAGGATCGACGTGAACTGTCCGGGAACCGCACCCTTGAGCACCGTCTGGCCAGCCTTGAAGGGGGCCACACCGGCGAGACGCTTCATCCAGTACATGCTGGTAGCAAGCCAGTCGGTGCTGTAGTGCTCCTCGACGGGGAGGCGCATGCCGACCACAGGCAGGTTGCTGGGAGGAACGCCCTCGTACGCCTGGGCGAATGAGCGGCGCAGGAAGTCGAGACTCACACCGTCGTAGATGAGGTGGAAGAGGGAGAAGATGAAGACGTGGTGCTTGTTGTCGGCCGACCGCACGACCTGGACAACGGCACCAACGCGGTCCAGACGGATGTACTCCTCGGCGCTGCGCTGGGTGTTGCCGATGGTCTGTTCCCAGAGGCTATCTGGGCTGGTGTCGTACTCGTGTACGACGCTGTGGACCATGGGCAGCTGGGCACGGGGGTGCCCAGGGTTGAGGATGCACTGGGCGTAGGGGCTCAGGGGGTGCTCAACCTGTACCCAAACGGTGCGGAAGGCGTCGTGGCGCTTGGTGACGTCGACGATGGCCTGCGCAAGGCGGGTGGGGTCGAGCACGTCGGGCATGTGGTAAACAAAGTGCTCGATGCAGGGCTTGGTGATGTTCATATCCCTGGCCTCCTCGAGGAAGACGAGCATGCGGGTCTGGATACCGGTGGCGGGCAGAACCTCCTGGATGTCCTCACTGGCAATGCCTAGCGACTTGACGCACTGCTGACGGGCAACAGAGTTGAAATGTTGCAGCTTGGTGGCCAGCGACATGGTCAGCAGTTCCTCCTCGTCCTCGATCTCAATGGCCTCGTCCTCGCCGGAGCCCTGGTCCAGCTTTTCCCGGGGCAAATTACCCAGCGACTCGCCAACCTTTTTGGCCAGATCAGCAACCACAGGGTAGGCGAACACGTCACGCAGGAGAATAGTTGCATTCAGGCGCTGGTTGATGCGCGCAGCAACACGCGGGGCCGTGAGCGAGTGGCCGCCAAGGTCGAAGAAGTTGTCGGTGATGCCGACGGCATCGACGTTGAGCACACTGGAGAGCTCCTCGCACACGGCATGCTCCAGGTCTGTGCGCGGCTCCACGATCTGGTGGGAGCTCTTGGTCGCCTTGGCGAACACGCTCGCTAGTCTGGCCAGCTGCTTGCGGTCCACCTTGCCATTGGCATTGATGGGCATCTTGTCCAGCACGGCGATGCGTGCAGGTATCATGTACTTGGGCAGCGAAGCCTGCAGCTCTGTCTTGAGCAGAGCTTCGACTACCTGGGCCTCTTGACGGCGCAGGGGACTGTTGGTCAGGGACTCTTTAGACCGACCCTCGTGCTCAGTCGGGAAGCGGAACAAGGGGCGCAGACCCTCGACCCGGTGGAAGACGGCGTCCATGCCGCCGCGAAGGGAACGCTGGCGCGCCCAGCTCAGCTCGACTTTGAAGCCAGCCTGTTCAGCTAGCTCAGCCAGGTCCAAAGCTGACAGGGCTGGGCAGCGCTCGGCAGCCTCACGCTGTGACAAAAGCCAGTCGACTCCCCCTCGCTCTCGTCGTCAAGCGAGTCCACAATGTGGCGCTCCAGAATGGTCTTGCTGTGGGGCACGTTGCTCAGGGCAACTGTGGAAGCGGCCGAGGACGCCTGCAAGAGGCCTAACAAGCCAGCACGATCCAGCTGCTTGGCCTTGAAATCGACCCAGGCGCCCTCGCTGATCTCCTGGATAGTCTTGGGCTGACCGGCCTGGCGCTTGTGAATGACGGCCGCGAAACGGTAGCAGCTCAGCTCGTTGGTGGCCTTCATGCGCTTGGGAAGAATCTCGACGTGCTCGACAATCTCTGGCAGGCGGTTCATCAAGTTGGTGAAAAAGGCCGGGTCGGCGAGGAACTCCTCCTCCTCCTCAGCCTTCTCCGCCAGCTCGTGTCGCACTGTTTCCTTGGTGGAAGAGGAGCCTAGTTGGTGCAGGGCCCTGGTAGTGCAGAAGTCACGGTAGATGGCCCAGGAGCGTATGTCGCCAAAGTAGATGCGCTCCACGCCGTTAATGGCCAGCAACTTGTCCACTACAGAGGAGATGTACTCTTGCGTGGGGAAGTACTGTGCCACCGAGTTAATCACCACCAAGTCTGGGTGATTAAGCTCGCCCAGGGAGTCGACGTCGATGGCGGTGCCGACGCGCACGTCGACCTTGTCAGCCAGGGCTGGTCTTGACTGGGCCATCTTGTTGACAAAAGCAGCAGCAGACGCAGACGGATCAAACCCGACATAGCTGTTAAGGTTGTCGATGAGATTGAACAAGATCATACCCGTACCGGTTCCGACCTCTAGGACATTGCGTGGCTGTCCGCCATTGCGGTTCATGTGGTGTATGGTGTCATCCAGCCACTCGTTCATCTCGGCGGTGTCGATAGTCCAACCCATAAAGTCTCTGCCGACCTTGGTAGTGTCGATTGTGTTGATGTCGGCATAGGTGCTATTCTCGAACAGATCCCTCCAAGACTCGACCTGGCTCTCGAGTCGGCCGTCGTCGCCGGCGTCCTTCTGGTCCTGAGAGTCCTGCTGAGCAGCGGCATCCGTGATATCACCTTGAACAGTGACAAAGCTAACAAGCGCCGCCGGCTCGCCCTCAGGTTGGTGCACCAGAGTCACGGCATCGCTGACAGACTCGTTGCGCAGAAGAGCATGCTCGATCTCGGGCAGCTCAATGCGGTGACCACGGATCTTGACCTGGAAGTCCATACGGCCAAAAAACTCAATCATGCCGTCCGAAGGGCGGTGGCGCACTCGGTCACCGGTGCGGTAGGCGCGGACAGACTCGCCATTGATGACCACATGCACGAAGCGGTTCTTGTTGAGCTCCGCGTTGGTGTATCCACGGGCGAGACCGTCGCCAGTGACGATAAGCTCACCCATGACACCAGGAGGCACGAGGCGCTGCTCCGGGTCCATGATGAAGGCGCCAGAGTTACTGATGGGTACGCCGATGGGCATGCCGTTGACACACTTCTCATTGGCCGGCACCTTGTAGATGGTGCTGAAGGTGGTGTTCTCGGTGGGACCGTAGGCGTTGACGAGGTCACCCTTGATGATGCCCTTGGCCTGGGCAGCATCGCGTGGGTCAAAGCGGTCTCCGGCAGCGAAGAGTAGTTCCAGGCCGGAAAGAGCAGATGGCGCACTGGCAAGGCACTGTTTGAGGAGAGCAGGCGTGAGCATGCAGGACCGCACGTTCTCGCGCTGCAGCACCCGTCCCAGAGTGACCGGGTCGATGACCGTCATGTAGTCGATGCAGACGAGCGTGCCGCCGTTGAGCAGTGCGGCGTAGATTTCCCATGTCGCGGCGTCAAAGGCCAGGTTGGCAACGTGCGCAATGTTGCCACTTGACTGCGTATTGGAGGCCACGTTGGTCTCGCACACCAGGCGCACGATGCCGCGGTGCTCCACTTGGACACCTTTGGGCTTGCCCGTTGACCCGGACGTGAACATGACGTATGCGAGACTAGAAGCCGTTGGCGTCGGCAGAGCGCCAGCGAAGAGCTGGTCTTGCTCGTCTAGGACCCGGGCAATGTGGCGGAAGCTCACGTCCTTGAGCTTCAGAGCGGGAGGCGTGACGCCGGCACCGAGAAGGACGAGCTTATCTCCCTGGACCGCGGAGAGGATGCTCCCGAGGCGGCCAACGGGAACGTTGACGTCGAGAGGCAAATAGGCCAGGTTGGCCTTGAGAATGGCCAACAGGGCCACGATTGTCTCGCACGACCGCGGCGCCAGCACCGCGACCATGGTCTCTGGGGCGAGCTCACGCTGGACCAGCCAGTGGGCGAGCTGATCCGATTGCCCGTCCAGCTCCGCGTACGTGAGCTGAGAAGACGAGTATGCGTTCTTGACGGCAACGGCGTTGGGGCTGAGAGAGACCTGTCTCTGGAAGAGCTCGACGACGCTGGAGTCGCGCGGGTAATCGGTGCGCGCAGCATCTGTGAGGCCCATATCGGCCAGTTCTGAGAGGCCCTGGGTGAGAGGCAGTGTCGAGACGAGGGTCTCGGGTGTCTTGAGGCCACGGCTGAGGACCTCGGTGAAGACTGACTCGACGAAGCGGATGGACGAAGTTTCAAACAGATCATCCGAGAAGATGATGTGACCACTCATGCGCTGAACATCCTGGATGAGATGGAATTCAATGTCAAACTTGGACGTGGCTACCGTCACACCGTCGAGCCGTGGGCTGTTGGCATCTTCTGACGAGTGAACTGCAAATATCGTCTGAACGAGCGGGTTACGGGACCGATCGGTGGCGCCGGGACGCAGCTCCGAGACGATCTTCTGGAAGGCGACATCCTGGTTGCTAGAAGCAGCGCTGTTGGTTTGCTGAACGCGCTGGACGAGAGCATGGAACGAGTCCTCTGGCTCGACGGTGGTGCGAACGCATAGGAGGTTGGTGTTGCTGGGGATGGGTATGCCAATGGTGGCATCGTCGACACCGGTGAGGCGGTAGTGCGTGGCCCTGAAAGCGGCGAGGAGCACCACAAAGGGAGTGGCCTGGTGTGTCTGGCAGAAGGCCCGGAGCTCCTGGTAAAGCTGGTCATCGACGGCGAAGTGGTGGACCTGCGCCTTCCCAGAGGAGATGCCCGACCGGGGCTTGTCACGGAGCAGCTCGGCGGGCTGGCTTCCCTCGAGCTGCTCCAGCCAATACTCGAGCTGACGCTGCTCGGTCTCGGCCATTGTGATAGATTGGTCTTTGTTTTTTTGGTGGTGGTGAAAAGAAAACAAAAGCCGGCTAAATGTGTAAAGAATAAGAAGGCCAGGGCGATGGAAGGCCGAGATGATGGATCTTCAAAACATGTTTATCCCCACAAAGCAGACATCCGGTCTTGTTGTCTTTTATATAGGCGGAATGCCATCACATTGTCAGCAGTGTTCCTGGCTAGATGTCGCCCGGATCTCCGCTTTGGGGGATTGCTACAAGTAGAAACAAAACGGTAACTCACGATCCTCCGGGCTGACATTGTCTGTTTGTAGTAACGATCTTGAAGAGTGCTAGTCCCTCTGGGAAACGACAAAGTAGGGTAGATAACGGAGGTCCCTGGCAGTCGACACTAGTAAAATAATAGGGTTGTTACAGAAACTACGCCCAAAGTAGGCTGTTCAAAGGAAGGAGACGGACATTGCACGTGTTTCTAGTGGGATGGTGGTTGCGTCGATTAATCTCACTAATTGGGGGGTAGGGTGAGGTTAGGCGACAGCAACTCTTGGGAAATGGTACCCAAAATGGACAGCTCGGAGTTCGGCAAAAGGAACAAAACGGTGACCGAAACGGAATAGCGCGGGGCAAGATAGGCTGCCACACAGAGGTACCGCCACCAAGGAGATCTCTGGGGCGATGACCGGGTAGTCCAGTAGTAGACTAGCCGGCAGAGCAGCCACAGGTATCCACATCATCACCTATTCCTAATAAGGTATGCTTGATGTTAGTAGTTCTACATGGAGATGCCCGAAACCCTCAAGTTGTCATTGAATCCCTCGTTCGTCTATTCAAGTGCACACAGCCCGAACCCATTGCAATCTTTTCATCGTACACCTCCACGGGAGGCCGCTCTCTTATTATACCCCTAGTCGTTTGTTTCATTTATTACCCTCGTATCGTTTTCTCCTAGGCAAGAGCTGGTGTTCGAATGAACTCCCAAACCTCGCCCTATCCTTCATACTTGTTTCATCAGATCATACCGGTTTTCTAGGGCCTTCAATCCCTCCCTGCCCTGGTTTTGTAGTCCAGATTTCCCATCAATCCGCCATCAGCAAGACACCTGTCCGCCATATTCGCCGCTCCGGCCCCTCTCGATCCAAGATGACGTTTGGCTATGAAGATGGTATCGCGTTGTTGCAGCTCATCGTCTTCGTGCCCTGCCTCTGCCTCGCCATTCTTTTGTGTTACCAGCAAGGAATGAAGGCCGTGGCATCATGTTGGAGATTCCTCATTATCCTCGCCTGTCTCCGAATCGCTGGCGCTATATGCCAGCTCATCACCATCACTGACGACTCGATCAATGTTGTCACCACAAAAATCACATGCGACTTGTTGGGCATCGCTCCCCTAACACTGGCTGCCGTGGGTTTGCTGCAAAGAGTGTAAGTCGCAACCTGATATACACCTACGCGTGACTCGGGACTGACATAGGCATGTCTTATTCAGAAACGCCTCGATCAACAAGCTCTCCAGATGGATCTTTATCTTTGTGAGCATCGTCAGCTTGGTCGGGCTGGCCCTCGGTGTCGCCGGCGCTATCAAAGCCCTCGATAGCTACACCATCCCCCCCATGCTCCAAGCCGCATTGGGCATGTTCGTCGGCTGCTTGGGTCTCCTGCTGGCCATTCTGGGGTACCTGACCATCTACCGCAACGAGATGCCTCGCAACGAGAAGATCATCCTGTACTCAGTCTACGCCTGTGCGCCACTGCTCATCGTGCGCACCGTATACGGCTGCTTGGGTGACTACACGACCATCGCACGCTTCAACCTGTTTGAGCCCAACCCCACCGTCAATCTCTGCATGGGCGTCCTCGAGGAGATTATTCTTATGATTATCTGCCTCTCTGTTGGCTTTTACTGCCCCCCGCCCCCGGAGCCTCAACCTGGTAAGTCTTGTGGTCATTTGAACGTAATTAATTGTTTTCGTGACGAATACACGCTAACAATTCTTAGATGCTGCCGACACGACGAATTCGGGCGAGACCGACATTGTGGAGAAACGCTCCTCTCCCCCCAGTGATACCCGCTCTGACATCGTTGACACCATGAACAAGGAGAAAATTGCTGAGGAGGGACGCATGGGGACCTCACCTGCCGAGGCTTTGTAAGATCTAGCTGTCCCTTCACACGTCACAAAGCGCCTATAAAACTTGCACTGTCTTGGGAGGCCTTTCGTTGCAATGATGAACTTTGGGATTGGCCCTGAATCTCTCGGCATGTGAATAGTTATAGATAATAGATTACTAGCGCATTATATAATAGCACAGTCCCATGGGTCAGGCCAGGGTAGTTCTCGTCTTTTATCCCAGATTCGAAGTACACTCCGTATGGCAGACTTTCTAGAGAACGACCTCGATATCGGGGCATGAATTGAGCAGCAGCTTATGGAACCAATACAATAACGTATTTCACAAGCGAGTGGGCCACCCAACCCAGAACGCGTCCATGATTTAGCACTTGGTTAATTCAACCACCCACTATGCCACCAATCTGCTCTCGATGCTCTGGCAATTTAGCTGAATAAGAGGATAGGATCTTATTAGCTATTTAAGCTTTTAAAAATAAAGAAATTGCTACTATTCGTGTAGTAGCACGTTAATTCGAAGTAGACTGCGGCATATCCTCTCTCCATTGGATATCGGGTCATATACATTATCCGCAAATTGAGGATAATAGATATCGTTTCAATACCATATCCTCAATAAGGATATAAGGATATATTACGGATATCCGCAGTAGTATAAAATTCGCTTAATTATCTACTTCGGTGTAGCTATAGCTACCTCTTATATAACTAGCTTATCAATTTATTTTTTAAAATGAAAGATATATATATTCGGTCCTAACTATACTAACGACCTTATTTACCCTAGTACTTAATGAAATATCAAGAAATAGTCTTATATTATACAATATACAGGTATACGTTATATTATATATATTTTTATCAAGTCGAATATCTTTAATATGATATAATTATTATAGACTACTCTACTTGGACGCGGCACGACATTGCTGGCCGTTTTGAGATATCACCAAACGGTACAAGCACTTAATTCACACGATTTTCTCGACCGTTTCTATGTACTATTGTCAAAGACAAACAGAAAATAGACCAAAGGCAATGCTCATCAATTAGATAAAAACGGGGAAAAAACTCGAGCGGCAAGGGATTCCTCTGACCCCAACGGCCAACTCATCAAATAAATTTGCTGTCAGCACATAGCCTCAAGATCATCGCTATTCAGCACCCAAAACGACCCCCTTCCCCTTGAGGCCCTTAGCAGAGTAGCCTCGTAAAAAACAAAATGGGAAAAAAAATGAGCAACGGCTGACACCCAAAAGTTCGACACTACTGATCCACCTCGTAAACGAGCTTGAAACCGCTGACCTCCTTTCTCCGAATCATGTCCAAACCTTCCAGAATACCGGGAAACCCGCCCGACATGACCTTGGCAGGGTGGTTCTTGAGCTTGCCCTCGAGCAGGTGCTTCTGGGCGCCGCCGTAGAGCTCGTCAGCAAAGATACGCGCATTGGGGTCCGCGTCCCGCCCGTAGGGGGCCGCCCAGCCACTACCGCGACCCTTGACGGTGGAACCTAGGATCCAGTCGGGCTTGACAACCTTGCGAGTGGCCTGCGCCTCGGGGTACGGGTCCAGCGCCGTGTAGCGACCGCCCGCGCGGCCAATGGCCTCGTAGCACAGCTTCATGGACGAATTGACGGTGATGCAGTCGATGGCGTAGGCCAGGGCGTTCTTGGTGTAAGATCTGATGTCCTTGGCGCAGTCGGCGGACCGGTAGTCAAACGTCTTCTCGGCGCCGTAGGAGCAGACCAGCTCCTCGTGGGACGGCGAGCAGGTGGCGATGGGCCGGAAGCCCGCCAGCTTGAGCAGCTGCAGGGCCATGGTGCCCGTTGAGGTGCTACCACCGTTGACGAGCACGTGGGGCGAGCTGACGGCCGAGTTGGGCGCGGTCAATGACCCGGGCACCTTCATGGAGTGAAACAGGGCAATGCCTGCAGACGACAGCGACGTGCCCATGCAAGCGGCATCGGTGAAGGACATGTCATCCGGCAGACGCAGAGCTTGGGTGGCCACAGTCGAGGCGTACTGGCAGAAGCCGCCGCCGCTAGGCCTATTACGGTCCATGCTGTCTGCGGTTCCCAGTACTCGGTCCCCCACCTTGAGGTCTTGCCTGGTGACACCGGTGCCAATGGCCACGACGACGCCGGCAAAGTCGAAGCCGAGAATGGCGTTGGGCACAGCGAAGCCCTTGGCAATCTTGGAGTCGACGGGGTTGAGGGCCAGCGCGGCCGTCTTGACAAGCACGGAATCCGGCTCCAGGTCGATTACGGGCACATCCTGCGAGATACGGAGAGTGCCCTCCTCGTCAACAGCGATGATGGCGGTCTGCGTCTTGGGGATGGAGGCGGCCATTGTGAAGGATGATGGTGCAGGTGGTAGTGTTGGTGATGGTGGCGGTGGTGACGTTGCTGCTGTTCTCCTTGTTGTTGATTGGCCAGGGAGAGAAATAAAAGGATTATCGGAAATGACAAGAGGAGAGAAAGAAGTATGGGAATAGTTTGTAGTTGTCGTAAACCAGCAACAGCATTAAACTCGTACCTAATGTCTTAATAACAACAATATCGACCTGTCTTTTCACGCGGTAGTTGTCGACTGCAGGATCTATATACACGGGCGCGATCTCGTACAAGTATGGCTCGAGGTGGGCCAGGATGGGGGAAAGGTAACCTCTTCTCTCTTCTTGGGATTGGCTTGAGAGGTTACCATCACCCTCCGGCCGGCCGTCAGCACTCGGGTCACTTTACTCTGGGCAAACAGGTCCACATTCCCATTGTGGCAAGTCAAGAGATGGCCGCACTGTTGGCAAGAAAAAGGATGAAGCTGTCGTCTCAAAGAAGAAACAAAATGCCAGGGCGGGATATATGGCCAAAAGCGAAAAGGGCTTTAGGAGTGCGTGTACCTCTGTGGCTTGTAAATGAGAATCACATTTGGACGATGCTTGATTAAGACAAGCACCGATGACATTGTAGCCGGCAATCCATCGGGGCGGGAAAATAGATCCATATCGGGTATTAGGGAAAACAGTGTTGAACAGGGGCGAAGAATAGGTGGTGGGTGGTGGACGGACCGCTGGTGTGGAGGCGTTTAATTTCCGACGCATTGTCTTACAATAAGCACTTGTAAAGCACCTCAATCCTGTCGGATTTTGGCCCCAAAAATCCTGTAGAATCCTGTAGGATTTCGCCGCTAGACTGCACAATTCTCCACTGTGAACTGGTTTGAAGCTACGTGTATGCTCATCATCGCCAGAGATGCTAGTAGCGGTGTTTCTTTCGACACTTGGCCCGGTGCCGAGTATCTGCCGGCCCGGCAACACCCTGCCCTTGTTTGACGATTTCGCGGTGTTGCAGAAGCAGGGTTCGGATCTACCCTCGATGCTTAATCATACATAAAGACACGTGTGGACCAACCGGATTGTCTCGGCAAAGCTTATTATCTATGTAGGGCCGAGCAAGGGTAAGCCCCCACACATGTTGGCCCCACACATGTCGGTAACACACAACCCTATTCGCTCGCCTATGCCCGAGTCCTCTGTCCGAGCTCGCGCTAGGTCGTATCTAACCCACGAGGTCAATGTCCGAGCTAGCAACCAGGTACGCTGACAAGACCAACGCAGCCTTGCATGGATTCCTCTGCCTGCATCGCCGAATCGCAGGTACTTCACAAGCCAGTTCCAGACCATATGTCACCTGCACATTATACTGCGGGTCGCTCAACATTGAATAACCGGATTAGGAAGCCCTGAAAGAGAAAATATTGAGGGAGGTTCACAAATTAGAACTAGTAGATTACCGGTTTAACCGAATATCTGTGGGGCGCGGAGAAACGGATACCATAATAATAGATCTGTGGATACATGTGTATCTAGTTCACGAGCCAGTTCTTTCTTCATCGGGATACCATCTCCGTCCTCAACAATAATTTTTTCACATCAAGGCGAGCTCTTGAGGTAAGCCTCTGGAAATTTGCCAAGGCGATAGCATGGGTTCGCTCGATGGAGACGCGACCTGAAGCTGTCAGGTTTAAACATAAAACCTATCCATCATGGCATCTCAGCTCGTCCATCGAGCTTGATCGTCAGCGCTTGCAGCTTCAATCCTTTCTTCTCTATTCAACTTTGTCTGGTCTGATACCTGTACCAAGTCTCACCAGGCCTACTAAATCTTACCAAGCCTTTACCAGGTCCTTTTGATCTTTTGTGCACCAAGTCTTACCAAGTCTCTTTGTGCCTTTTGATTCAAGTCTAGCTACTTGAATATCTTTGATTCTATTCCATTCCATTTACCAGATAAGTCAAGCAATATACACACCCCACCCATATCCGTATTTTCCATCACCTCCGTCAAAATGTCTTCTTCACACAACGAGCCCATTGCCATTGTTGGCAATGCCTGTCGATTCCCTGGGGACGCCACATCTCCTTCTAAGCTATGGGAACTGCTCAAGGAGCCCCGGGAGGTGGCCCGACCCATCGACCGTTTCGCGGCCTCGAGCTTCTACCACGAAAATGGTCACTACCACGGCGCCAGCAACGTCCGCGATGCTTACCTCCTGTCCGAAGACCCCCGCTACTTCGATGCCCAGTTCTTCAATATTCCCCCTGGTGAGGCCGACTCTATCGACCCCCAGCAACGCACAGTCCTCGAGACTGTGTACGAAGCCATCGAATCCTCTGGCCTGGTGCTCGAGGACCTGCGCGGCTCAGACACGGCTGTCTACGTCGGTGTCATGTGTGACGACTACGGCAACATTTGCTACGTCGACCAGGAGGCGGTCCCCACCTACGCCGCCACCGGCACAGCCCGTAGCATTCTGTCCAACCGTGTCTCTTTCACCTTCGACTGGCGGGGTCCGTCGATGACCATTGACACGGCCTGTTCGTCGTCCCTGGTCGCTATCCACCAGGCTGTTCAGGTTCTGCGCAGCAGAAACTCCAAGGTCGCCGTGGCCGCCGGTGCCAACTTGATTTTCAGCCCGAGTATGTGCCTCTTAACGACCCCCTTTGCTACAAAATGTTTTAGAAACTTTGCTAATCTTCGGACTAAAGACATGTTCATCGCTGAGTCGAACCTTAACATGCTTTCCCCCACGGGCAAGTCCCAGATGTGGGACGCCAACGCCAACGGCTACGCCCGTGGTGAGGGTATCGGCGCTGTCATCATGAAGCGTCTCTCCGACGCAATCCGCGATGGTGACCACATTGAGTGCGTCATTCGCGAGACGGGCTGCAACCAGGACGGTCACACTCCTGGTATCACCATGCCCAGCCAGGAGGCTCAGACCAAGCTGATTCGCGACACCTACCGTCGTGCCGGCTTGGACCTGAGCAAGCCCGAGGACCGTCCTCAGTATTTTGAGGCTCACGGCACTGGTACCAAGGCTGGTGACGGCGTTGAGTCCAAGGCCATCTACCACGCCTTCTTCCCCGAGGGTCAGACCACTGACGAGAGTCTGTGGGTTGGCTCCATCAAAACCATTATCGGCCACACAGAGGGTACCGCCGGTATCGCCGGTGTCATGAAGGCCTCCCTTGCCATCCAGAGCAAGACTATCCCGCCAAACTTGCACCTCAAGACCCTGAACCCGGAGATTGTCCCGTACTACGGCAAGCTGCAAATTGCCAAGACTGCGCTGGACTGGCCCGCGCTCCCCGCCGGCGCCGTTCGCCGTGCCTCCGTCAACTCCTTCGGTTTCGGTGGCACCAACGCTCACGCCATTATTGAGGCGTACGAGCCCGATGTCTCTCCTGTGAAGGCTGAGGCGGCTGCGGCCAAGGCTGCTATCGCCTTGCCCCTCAGCTTTTCCGCCACCTCGGAGAAGTCTCTCACCAACCTCATGGCCAAGTACCTAGAGTACCTGACTGAGAACCCCGATGCCGACCTCACTAGTCTGGCCTTCACCCTGCACGACCGTCGTTCTACCTTTGCGTACCGTAGCCACATTTCTGGCCAGTCGGTTGAGGAGATCTTGCCCAAGCTACAGAACGCTGTTGAGGAGCAGCAGTCTGGCAACCTGGCCAGCATCGTCCGCGGTACTTCTGCCAAGAAGCACCTACTCGGTGTCTTCACCGGTCAGGGCGCTCAGTGGGCGACCATGGGTCGTGAGCTGATCCGCGCCTCCAAGCTCGCCCAGGACATCATTGATAAGCTCGAGCAGTCCCTCGCCGAGCTCCCTGCCTCTGACCGCCCGTCCTGGTCTCTCATGGAGCAGCTGATGGCTGACCCGGCCCAGTCTCGCATTGCTGAGGGTGAGCTATCTCAGCCGCTGTGTACTGCCATTCAGGTCGTTCTGGTCGAGGTACTCAAGCTGGCCGGGATCACTTTCGATGTCGTCGTCGGCCACTCCAGTGGTGAGATTGGTGCCGCGTATGCCGCCGGATTCTTCAACGCCACTGATGCCATCCGCATTGCCTTCTACCGTGGTCGCTACGCCTTCATGGCGAAGGGTCCTGAGGGCCAGAAGGGTGGTATGTTGGCTGTTGGTACCACTCTTGAGGATGCTCGAGAGCTTGTCGAGCTCCCCGCATTTGAGGGTCGCGTGTCCGTCGCCGCATACAACTCCGACGCCAGCGTCACCCTCTCCGGTGACCTTGACGTTATTGAGGAGGTCAAGGAGGTCTTGGACGACGAGCGCGTCTTCAACCGTCAGCTCAAGGTTGACACCGCCTACCACTCGCACCACATGATCCCCTGCTCCGCCAAGTACTATGAGGCTCTTGACAACTGCAAGGTTCAGATCCTCAAGCCCTCTGGTGAGACCAAGTGGTACTCGTCTGTGTACGGCGGCAAGCTCATGGAGCCTTGCGACGAGCTCAAGCACACTTACTGGGTCGACAACATGGTCAATATTGTCCTGTTTGCTACGTCCCTCAAGTCTGCTCTCAACAATGCCGTAGCCCAGCCCACCCAGGTCATTGAAGTCGGTCCTCACGCCGCCCTCAAGGGTCCTGCCTCCAACGTCATCGAGGAGGTGGTCAAGGCTGCGCTGCCTTACACCGGCACCCTTGCTCGTGGCCAAAACGACGTCAATGCCGTGGCCTCCACCCTCGGTTACCTCTGGGCTCAGTTTGGCCGCAGCTCCGCCGACTGGAAGGGTTACTCGCAGATCTTCTCCTCGAGCATTCCTACCTTTCTCCAGGAGCTGCCCAGCTACCCCTGGAACCACGACCGTCTGTTCTGGTACGAGGCTCGCAAGTCCCGTGTCAACCGCCTTCGTAAAGACCCCGCTCACGTCCTGCTCGGTACACGCACCGACTCCATCAACGAGCGCGAGTACCGCTGGCGCAACTACATCAGCTCTAAGGAGATTCCCTGGCTCTCCGGCCACAGCATTCAGGGCCAGGCCTTGTTCCCTGCTGCTGGTTTCCTCGTGATGGCTGTTGAGGCTGCTCGTGTCGTTGGCCGTGACCAGGCCATCCATGCCATTGAGCTGCAGAACTCCCAGATCCACCGCGCCCTGGCTGTCAACGAGGACAAGAGTATCGAGACCCTCTTCACCCTGTCCAATGTCACTTCTGTCCAAACGGGTGCAGACACCTCTACTGTCACTGCCCACTTCGCTTGCGATGCCTGCCTCCAGAAGGGTTCTGACGTCTTCACCTCCATCGCCAGCGGTAAACTCATCATGAGCCTTGGCACTCCCTCTTCCTCGGCCCTGGTAGAGTACCCAAAGGAGGCTGCCCTCGGCCTCCTGGACGTCGACTGTGATGAGTTCTACGCCTACCTCGCCTCCATCGGCTACAACTATGCCGACCTCTTCAGGGGTATCACCTCCATGAGCCGATGCTGCGACTTGGCTCAGGGTGAGATCATCACCTCTACTGCCAGCCAGAGCGGCCCCATGGACGAGTTCCTGCTCCACCCGTCCACTCTTGACGTTGCCTTCCAGGCCATCTTTGCGGCCATCAGTTACCCCGGAGACGGTGCACTGTGGGCTCTGCATATCCCGACCACTATCCGCCGTGTCGTTATCAACCCTGTCATCTGTCCGATGAACGGTGGTCTTGACGAGAAGGTCCGCTTCTCGGCTACCTCCAACCGCGCTGATGACGGTACCTTCTCCGGCAGCGTTGACATCTTCCCTATCCACAGCGACCATTCACTGTGCCAGGTTGAGGGAATGGAGGTCAGCCCCGTGGCTCCCCCTACGGCCAAGGATGACCGCCACATGTTTGGCCACACCAGCCGCTGGCTCAGCACTCTTGACGCTGAGGCCGTGGCCAAGCCTGTCTCAATGACCACTGAGCAGGAGCAGGAGCACCAGGTTCTCGACTGTGTTGCACTCCAGGAGCTCCAGAAGATGGTTGCCTCTGGTAACTCCGAGCACATCCATCTGCGCACCTGGGCCCAGGGTATCCTCAAGGTTGCTGACGCCGATGCCTCCACTGAGCAGAATGACAGCTCTAGCGTCACTGTTGACGAGGCTTTCGCTGCCGACCTTGCTGTCCTCAAGTCCCTTGAGTCTGGTGAGTCCAGCTTGCTGAACAAGTTCTACGCCTCGGCGTTCGGTGCTGCTGAGGCTCGCAGCTGTTTGATCTCGTTGGTTCACCAGATCTCCCGCCGCTACCCTCACATGCGCATCATGGAGCTCAGCGCCGGCAACGGTGCCGCTACCAAGCCTCTCCTAGAGACTCTCGGTGCCTTGTGCTCCGCCTACACCGTCACTGACTCGACTGACGAGCACTTCGCGGCCCTTAACAAGGAGCACGGTGATGACCTCTTCACCCAGACCCTCGACTTGGACCAGGACCTTGAGGAGCAGGGCTTCTCCGCCGGCAGCTTTGATCTTATCATTGCCCCTGCCGGCCTCCACAATGTGCAGGACCGTGCTCAGACCATCCAGAAGCTGCGCTGGCTTACCAGGCCTGGCGGTTTCCTCTTTGTCCAGCAGATTACCAATGCCAGTGCTGCCCACGTTGGCCTGACCGTGGCCAGCTTGACGTCGCAGACTGAGGTTCCCGGACTGTCTGAATACGATGCTCTACTTCAGGACGCTGGCTTCTCCGGCATTGACTCTGTCACTCCGGACTCTGTCAGCCCCTTCAGCGTCTTCGTGTCTCAGGCCGTCGACGCTCAAATCAACGCCATCCGTGCTCCTCTCACTGCTGGTAACAAGACCACCATTGACCAGATTCTCCTCATCGGTGGTCGACGCTTCCAGACCTCTCGCATGATCGACAACATTAAGAACACCCTCGCCCAGTACTGCGGCAACATCACGTCGATCCAGAGCATGCGCGAGTTCAAGTCGTCCCTGCTGGTGTCTAGGCCTCTTGTGCTTTCGCTCACTGAGCTCGACGAGCCCTTCTTCCAGGACCTGACCGACCAGAAGTACAAGGCTCTGCAGACCCTGTTCTTCCGCTCGCGTTACATTGTCTGGGCCACTCGCGGTGCCAACGGCGACAACCCTTACGCCAACGTCATGAAGGGTGTCGTTCGCTGCTTGCTGATTGAGATTCCTCACCTTCACTGCCAGATGTTCAACATCGAGGGCAAGGTCAAGATCGACCAGCACGCCACCGTCCTGGCCGAGCAGCTGCTGCGCCTGCACATTGCTGACGGTTGGAAGGACAAGATCCCTGCGTACAGCGCTTTGTGGACTTCGGAGCGCGAGCTGATGCTTGCCGACGACAAGCTCCACATTACTCGCTACGACTCCGAGGCCGAGCTCAATGACCACTACAACATCTTGCGCCGTCGTGTCGTGGCTGATGTCTCTACCGCTGACCGCGTGGTTGCCATCACCGCCGACAAGATGCTCCAGCAGTTCCGCCTCAACCCCCAGGCTCCCATTGGTGCCGAGGAAGCCAAGGTCTCCGTCAACGTCGAGAAGTCCCTGTCTACCGCCTTCAAGGTTGGCGACCTCGGCTACTTCTACCTCAGCATCGGCACCAACAAGGAGACTAGCGACACTGTCCTCGCGCTGACCGACCAGCACCAGTCTCTTCTCACCGTTCCTGAGTCCCGCCTCCTAGCCGTCAATGTCGCCGCCAGTGAGCGTCGCACCCTGCTCGTTTCTGTCGGTGCCACGCTCCTTGCCTCAGCTCTCCTCGAAAAGTCCACTGCTAGCGACAGACTCGTCTTCCACGAGGCGCCCACCATCCTGGCCGAGCTTCTCCGCGAGAAGGCCCGCAAGACCGGCGCCCAGGTTGTCTTCACTACCACCGACAAGGAGGCCACTGGTTACTGGCGACACGTCCACGCTTACACTCCCGGTCGCGAGCTGAGCAGGCTGGTGCAGGCCAACACGAGCCTGTTTGTCAACTTCTCTCCCGCCAGCGAGGGTAGCGAGGTTGTCAACCGCCTTAAGGCCCAGCTGCCGTTCCGCGCTCGCAGCCGTACTCTCTCAGACTACCTCCCTTCGCAGTCCGTCCTCTACTCGGACACGACCGAGGCTCAACTCGCCAAGGCCCTCAAGGATGCCCATGACAAGGCTGTCTCTGAGGCCTCGTCGGTTGCCTTTGGCCAGGTTGCCAATACCTTTGTGCAGCAGCTTGCCGCTGACCAGACTCTCGGTGAGCCCCTGACCACCATGGACTGGACTGACCCTACTCCTTTCCCTGCCAACTTGACCCTCGCCATGGACGAGGTGCGCTTCCGCTCTGACCGCACCTACTTCCTCGTCGGTATGACTGGCAGTTTGGGTTTGTCCACCTGCGAGTTCATGATGGAGCGCGGCGCCAGGCACTTTGCCCTGTCCTCCCGTCGCCCCAACATCGACCAGCGCTGGCTGGACAAGGTCGAGACCAACTTTGGCGCCTCGGTCAAGCCGTACCCGCTGAACATCACCAGTCGCGAGAGCCTGCAGGGTGTGTACAAGGAGATCTGTGCGACTCAGCCCCCGATCGCGGGTGTGGCCAACGCTGCCCTCATCATGCGCGATGGTCTCTTCATGGAGTCCAACGCGACCACCATGAACGAGGCTCTGGGCCCCAAGATCGACGGTACCGTCTACCTGGACGAACTGTTTGCTAACGTCAATCTCGACTTTTTCATGCTCTTCTCCTCCCTGGTGTACATCACTGGCAACATTGGTCAGACCTCCTACGCTGCCGGCAACGGCTTCATGGTCAGCTTGGCCCATCAGCGTCGCCAGCGCGGCCAGTGCGCCAGTGTCATGAACCTGGGTGGTATCAACGGTATTGGCTACATCACTCGTACCGACCACAACATTCTCAGCCGTCTCGACATCATGGGCTATGGTATCATGTCCGAGCTCGACTACAAGTACTTCTTTGCCGAGGCGGTCATGGCCGGTCCTCCCGACTCCGGCCGCGACCCCGAGGTCTCTGCTGGTCTCAAGTTCGTCAACCCCAAGACCGACAAGAACCCACCCAAGTGGTGGGAGGACCCCAAGTTCAGCCACTGCGTCATTGACAAGAGCGCTCGCGAGGTTGGTGACAAGGGCGCTGAGGGTGCCCTGTCCACAAAGGCCCAGCTGCAGGAGGCTGCCACCGATAAGGACGCCTTTAACATCATCCTGACGGCCCTGCAGGCCATGCTTCACAAGAAGCTCGACCTGCCGCCCTTGGAGAGCGTCCTATCCGATGTCGCGATTGTCGAGATGGGTGTCGACTCCCTCGTCGCCGTTGACATGCGCTCTTGGTTCAGTAGCGAGTTTGATCACGACATCCCCATCATCAAGATTTTGGGTGGTGCTACTCTTACTGACCTAGTCGAGGACACTGTTGCCAACCTGTCACCGTCCATTGCCCCCAGCTTGGGCGGCACCGCCGCTGCCAAAGAGGAGCCCAAGATCGAGGCCGAGACACCTGCTGAGGCTACTACCGCTGCTCCCTCTGACGATGAGCCTATGTTTTCTGATGATGACACCCCTGCCACCACCGACATTGATGAGGGCTCTGTCGCTGGCAAGCCTACCGCCGACGAGAAGGTCGAGACTGAAGCTGCCCCTGCTGCGCCGGCTATCGTTCGTCCCGATTTTGTCCGCGTCGAGAAGATGACGCACGGCTGCTCTCGCTTCTGGTTCCTCCGCCAGTACCTAGAGGATGCCAGCTGCTTCAACATCATTGTCCGCACGCGTCTGACCGGTCAGGTTGACGTGGCTCGTGTCCAAGAGGCCGTCTGCAAGGTCGGTGCCCGTCACGAGGCCCTGCGCACCGCCTACTACGTCGACGAGGAGGGCGAACCCATGATGGGTGTCATGTCCGGCTCCAAGCTCCGGCTCGAGGTCAGCAAGATTTCCCACGAGAGCGAGGCCGAGAAGGCCCACAAGGAGGTGTCCAAGTACAACTTCGACATCGAGAACGGTGAGGTCATTCGTATGCAGCTGCTGACTGTCGGCCCCCGTGAGCACCATCTCATCTTCGCTGTCCACCACATTGCCATTGACGGCTTCTCCTTCAACCTCATGATCCGCGACATGAACATGTTCTACCAGGGCAAGCCCGTGCCCCAGATTGCCTCGCAGTTCACCGACCTGGCCATCCAGCAGCGCAAGGACATTGAGAGCGGTCGCCTGCAGGACGACATTGTCTTCTGGAAGAATAACTACACCACGTTGCCCGACCCTCTGCCTCTCTTCCCCTTCCCTGGCGTCGGTTCCCGTCTCCCACAGACCAAGTACGAGCACGAGGAGGTCGAGATGGTGCTCGACGCGGCCATTGCGCAGAAGATCCGCACCCTCTGCCGCCAGAACCGCTGCACCACGTTCCACTTCTTTCTCGCCACCTTCCGCCTCTTCCTCACCCGCTGGCTAGAGATTGACGACTTGTGCATTGGTATCGCCGATGCCAACCGCAAGGACATCAAGACCCTGGCCACCGTCGGTTTCCTGCTGAACCTGATCCCTCTTCGCTTCGGCGGCCTCACAGGCAAGGAGACCTTCTCCACCCTCCTCAACTCCGCCAAGCATACCTCATACTCTGCCCTCAACCACTCTGCATTGCCCTTTGACCTGCTGCTGCAGGAGCTCGAGGTGCCTCGCTCCTCCTCTCACAGCCCCATGTTCCAGGCTTTCCTCGACTACCGTCAGCTCGCCCTGAAGACACCTCCCATGCTCGAGTCCCAGACCGAGGGTGAGAGCAACTTCGGTGCCACCGCCTACGACGTCGTTCTTGACGTCACTGACGACGCCGCCTCGGACATCACCATCAAGTGGCAGACGCAGAAGTCGCTGTACAACGGCCGCCACACCCAGGCCATGATAGACAGCTACATGCACCTGCTGCACCACTGTGCCAAGGGTCCCGCCAGCTCCATCGCCTCCGCTCCCCTCTATCGGGACGAGGATGTCACGGCTGCCATTAAGGCTGGACGTGGTAAGTATCAAATGAACTGTCCCCTACTCCTACTCCTACTGAACCCCGATTAACTGTATTGTCTTTCTCTCTGTGTAGGCCCCCAGTTTGACAGTCAGTGGCCCGAGACCCTGTCCTTGAAGGTCGACCAAGTCTCTGCCCAGTTCCCCAACGACATTGCCCTGCGCGACGGCCTCGGCGACTCCATGACCTACAAAGCCATGAACCGCACCCTCGATCAGATCTCCGAGGAGCTCGTCCAAGCTGGCATCCAACCCGGTCACAAGGTCGGTGTGTTCCAGCAGCCCTCGGCCATGTGGATCTGCTCCTTGCTCGCCATATGGCGCAGCGGTGCCGTCTACGTGCCTCTTGACCCCCGCAACGGCCTGCCCCGTCTGGCGGCCACTTGCGGTGTTGTCGAGCCCAGCTCAGTGCTCTGCGACAGCTCCACTGCCGCCGATGTCGCCCAGCTCGCTCTTCCTGCCGGCGCCAGCACCATCAATGTTGACCAGGTCCGCAAGGCCAACAACTCTCCCGCTCGCCGTCCCAACTTGTCCAAGGGTGATTCGTCTGCCATCATCGTCTCCAGCAGTGGTTCCACCGGTGTCCCCAAGGGTATCGAGGTCCGCCACCTGAGCTTGCTCAACCTCTTCGAGGGTGACAGCCTGACCTGGAACCTCGGCCGCCCCAACGCCGTTCAGCAGAGCGCCTACAGCTTCGACGTCTCTCTTGACCAGATCTTCACCTCTCTCGTCAACGGTGGCAACCTCTACGTCGCTTCCCAGGCCCAGCGCTCCGACCCTCAGGCCATGGCTGAGCTCATTGCCAACAACCAGATCACCTACACCATGGCCACCCCGTCCGAGTATTCCAACTGGATCAACTACGCCGCTCCCACCCTGTCCAAGGCCACGAGCTGGCACCGCGCCAACGTTGGTGGTGAGGGCTGGAACGCCACCCTGCGTGACTCCTTTGCCACCCTCAACCTTCCCAACCTCAAGATCCAGAACTGCTATGGTCCTGCCGAGAACAGCGTCTGGTGCACTCGTCAGCCCATTGCTTACCCTACCGAGTCTACTCTCATTCCTGCCGGTTCTGCTCTTCCCAACTACTCCTTCTACATCGTGGACAAGCAGCTCAATGTTGTTCCCACCGGAGTCCAGGGCGAGATCCTCATCGGTGGTGCCGGTACCGCCGTCGGCTACTACAAGCGCACCGACCTAACCCACGAGAAGTTCATCGAGGACAAGAACGCCTCCTCTGTTCACGTTGCCAAGGGCTGGAACCGCGCCTACCGCACCGGCGACAAGGGTTACCTCATGATCGACGGCACCCTCGTTGTCCTGGGCCGCATCACTGGCGACACACAGATCAAGCTTCGTGGTTTCCGTATCGAGCTTGAGGACATCGAGGCCACCATTGTCCGCGCCTCCAACGGCGTTCTGTCTCGCGTCGTTGCCAACGTGCGCGGCGAGGGTCAGGAGAGCTACCTGGTCGGCTTCGTCGAGTTTGCTGACGGTTACCTACCCGACCAGCAGAAGACCTACCTCACCCATCTGCTCAACAAAGTGCCCCTGCCCCAGTACATGAGGCCCAACATGCTCACTGTCCTTAACCGCATCCCCTTGAACTCCCACGGAAAAGTCAACAGGCTGGCCATTGCCACCATCCCTGTCCAATCCCAGGTCGATGATGCCGAGATCTCCACCGAGGTCACCGACACTGAGAAGGCCATCTGGGAGCTGTGGCAGGAGATGCTGCCCCAGTCCGTTATGGATGGTGTGTTCATCAACTTGAACCATGATTTCTTCCAGCTCGGAGGTAACTCCTTGCTTACTGTCCGCCTCCAGTCTCGCATCCGCGAGGCTTTTGGAATCGTCGTCCCTCTCCCCAAACTCATCGAGTCCAGCAAGCTCTCTGCTTTGGGTGCCCTCCTCGATAACCTCTTGGCCAACTCTGGCATCAACTGGGACCTCGAGACTGCCCTCACCGATGACATGCTCCAGATCCCTCCTGCTGACGCCTCCTCTTCCACCCGCAAGAACGCCCAGCCCCTGATTGTCATCCTCACCGGTGCCTCTGGTTTCATTGGTCGTCACATCTTGGAGCGCCTCATCCAGGACCCAAAGATCGGCCGGGTCCACTGCATTGCCCACCGTCCTCTGTCGGACGAGCTGCCCCACCGCCAGAATTTCAACGCCGTCGTCGCTTCCTCTTCCAAGATCTCCGTACACGAGGGTGATCTGAACGCTCCTCGCCTCGGCCTGTCCGAGACCGAGTTCGCCGCTCTAGCCCAGCAGGCCGACATGATCATCCACAGCGGTGCCAACCGGTCCTTCTTCAGCACCTACGAGCAAGTCCAGGCCATCAACGTCCAGTCCACCAAGGAGCTCGCTCTCATGTCTGCCACTTCCCTGCGTGACCACCGCCGCGTCGTGCCCTTCCACTTCCTCTCTGGCACTGAGGCCGCCACCATCAAGCCTGCTTCGGACGGCTCCGAGGGGTACGTCGCCTCAAAGTGGGCCAGCGAGCGCTTCCTCGAGAAGTACGCCGATCAGCTGCGCCTCCCCGTCCACGTCCACCGCCAACTGCCCGTGCCCGAGGGTCGTGAGGCCCAGGGCGAGGAGCTCGACCAGATCCTCCAGGAGTTCGTCGACGTCGCCGCCAAGATGACTGAGCTGCCCAACTCGACCACCTGGGGCGGTCACTACGACCTGATCCCCGCCGACCGTCTGTCTCGCGACATTGTCGGCCACGCCTTCACGGCCCTGGCCTCGACCGACAACCAGATCTCCGCCGACAACGTCAGGCAGTACTCGCACCTGAGCTCCGTCCGCATGGACATTGGCAAGGTTGTCGAGAAGCTTGGCTCGCTGCCCGAGTACGCCCAGAGCGGCCGGCCCAAGATCCCGGCCCACGTCTGGATCGGCAAGGCCAAGATTGCCGGCTTCCGTTACCAGTTCAGCACCATGAACATGGTCCTGCAGGATGCCGAGGGCAAGGGCCTCGCTAGGCTGTCGCGGTAGAGCGTTCACCATTCTATCTGGCGTGTTCGTTCTTGTATATAGCTTCACTGATCACTCTCCCTATTTCTTTCCTATGTCTAAAATCCTCATGTTTATGTTAGCTTTTCCTTTAGTGTTATAAAAGACTTGGTACAAACCTTTTCCTCTCTTCTGCAGTGATGCCTTAAAATGTAATATCTTGTAAGTTCTACTTTGCTTTCAACTTCCACTTTGCTTTCAAGCACAATGTGTTTAATATGAGCTGAGAAGCTGGAGATGTCGAATCATATAATCCATGGTTTTCACCTTTTTCCAATCCTTTGGCTGCGTGATGGCAAAGGCTTTGAACATCTATTCCAATAAATTCTCTCCTAGTTTTACTACAACGTCTTGGCCACAGTTAGCATCGTTCATCTCAATTCTGACTTTTTCGCAAGCAATGAAAGCTGCTTTTAGGTAAGAGTGGGTGTAAATCTAACTATCTCGTCTTTTTCTGGCAAAGTCAAGTCACTATGAATTGGCTACTACAGTTCGCGACGTTTGCATTGCACGGAATCCGTTTTTTGACGTTTCCATAGTCGGAAATGTTTCACCTTAGGCCCTGATTCATTTATGTTGCGGAGCATGTACAAACGCTTTACTGGTGTCATATGTTCTGAGCTGTCCATTGTCTAGCAACTTGTGATCACTGAAACATACGCGCTACTTTTGACAGACAGAAAACGCGCAAAGACATATATTCCAAAGTATTCCAAAGTGAATTTGGCAAATGACTCATGTAGGCAAAAATTGCTTCTTAAATTTATGTAACAACGGTATCGTCAAGACAAATGAAAAGATCTATATACATCGCCTCAAGGCTGGTTTACTGTGCCATTTGATGTAGCCACCCAGTCGGACAATCGCCAATACGTATACACCGGGTTTCTATATTTAAGACTGGTAGTCGTAGACGAGCTTGGCCTCAAGCCTCTCGCCGTCGTCCTTGGTGACCAGGACCCGCCGGGCGTGGTAGCGAGTGCCGTTGAGAACAATGAAGCCGGCGACCTGCTGGGTGACGACGCCCTTGGAGTCGAGGTGCTCGGTCTTGAAGTGCATGACCTCCTCGGTGCCGTCCTCCCAACCCTGGCGGAGATAGTCGTCGTCTAGGTCGGTGAGCTTGCAGATGCGGGAGCGACCGCGGATATTGCCGAAGAGGCCGTGGTTGAGCTCGACGGGCTTCCAGTTGAGGACACGCTTCTCCTGGGTGGCGGGGAGGCCGCCGCTGGGCTTGTTCTCAATGTCGAGCAGGATGTCGCCATTCTCGTCCTTGCGCTGGGTGATGGTGAGAGTGACATTGGCCATGGCAATGACCTTGCGGGTCAGCCAGTTGACGCCCTGGACCTTGAGGATCTCGGCAGAGGAGTCGGACAGGTCGTTGTTCTGTAGGTATGATTAGCATACCGGACTTGTGCGACAGAAGTGGGAGAATTTGATGTTTCTTACAACAGACCAAGAGCCGTTAAGGTCCTGGACGGTCTTGGAAGCGGGAGCAGCCATTGTGTCGACGTGTTAGTGGTCTTGCGGTATATGGTTAGGCAAGAGTGGTGAAGATAGAATCGAGGTTTGGTGGCTTGATGAGTGTGAGTTGATTGATTGATTGATTGAATGTCTTGTCTTCTCTCTGAGTTTCTGAAGCTTCCCACACGTTGCTCATATACATTTCGTTGTTCATATAGGACACGCCTTGTTCTGTCGGCACTTGGTACGACACATCCCACTTAGAGTATTCAGTTGCAGATGGAGTAGCATGCCGCTCGCTAGTGGGCATCAGTCCGCTAATGCTAACCACTGGCGTAATGAATCCCCGTTTGCGGCGTTGGGCATAGAAAGCCGGCCCTTGGGCCCCATGTCGTTGGGGATCGACAGGGACCAAGAGAATCCGCCAAACAGGTTTCGGCTGCCACAATGACGCTGGTAAAAGGACAAAGACGCAAGGTACGTAGGCACATTTTCAAACGGAGAACCACTTGCATCCTGCTTACTTAAACAGGACAGAGGGGGAGACCACCCCACGACCATATCCCAAAGGGGTATGCAGGATGTTCGGTTCACGGCACCATCAGATCTACTGCTAGTAGACGCCCCGGCGTCTTATTCATCTTAGAACCACGATCCGAGGAGATCATTTCTTTTGGTCTTCTTTCTTACATCTGATTTTCCCTCTCTTGGTCATCATCAACAACTCTCTTTATCTCTATTTCGTCTTTACACTCCCACAGTCCCCTGGTCACAACCCCCCCGCGAGACTAAACATATTTCTTCCCTACTTCGCATCGCTAGCAGCAGCTATATCCACTAGGATTGGGGTCCACTGCAAGCCATGCCCAGAGTCCCAGACGTGCTTTAGGATCTGATGCCAGGGTCAACCGAGTACTGACTGGTGTGTCGCGATTTTCCAGCAAGGCGGATCAGCTCCAACATCATGTACGCGCAGTCCGAGAAGCTGCCCATGCATGGGCAGGACCGCATGCACTCACAATCACAATACGACAAACCTAGTTACCCGCCTCGATACGATCAAGTCCAGTACGGCCACCCTCAACCTGGAGGTCCTCAGTACGGGGCCCCTCCAATGGGACAACCTCAGTACGGACAGCCTCAGCATGGACCTCCTCCAACAGGACAACCCCATTACGGACAGCCACAATATGGCGAATTCCAATATAGTCAGCCTCGGTATGGCCAGCCTCAAAATGGACAAACACCTTACGGACAGCTTCAGCCCGGTCCCAATCCCATGTTTGGAGGGCAACCCACCCCAGAACCCAGGTACGACTCACAAGCTGGGATGACCACCATGGGAGGGCCACTGCCTCTGCCCATCGTGATCCCGCAGCAGCGCCCAGGGTCTCAGGAGCGAGGCTTTATGGCCGCCTATACGCCATCTCTGGAGTCGTGCGGCATCGACCAAAGGTCGTTCCTGCGCTTCATCGATGAGACTAACACGGCCTTGGAGGGCAACAAGTACCTTGCCGGCGTGCAAGTCGTCTCTCTTGGCGTGAGCTTCACTCCCGAGGTCATCGTCATGGGCGTCGCCGCGGCGGTGCAAGCGGGCGCCTGGGCGGCCAACAAGGGATACGTCAGAGGAAAGTAAGTGCAACAATACGACTCTCCTCTCAAGCCACGATGCTGATCAGCCCCCCGCCTAGGACCAACAACGTCATGGACAATTACAACCGCGAGCTTTTCGCACCTCACGGTCTGTTCTGCATGATTATGAAATATGAGCCGGAGCTTAAGGAGCCCAAGAATCCCAGCCGTCTCAAGCAGCTTGCCTCACTGGCTGCCAACGGCTCAAGCAATGGCGGCGGCAGTGCATGGATGCGTGGCCACGTTTCTGGCAAGTCGCAGGGACCTGGCGGTCTGCCTACAGCCGTCGCACCGCTTGTCTACATAGACAACCACCGCCAACACAAGACGTACCTGTCCAATTCTCCGCCTGAGTCACCAGGCTCCAAGGGGGGTGTCGTCCCTGCCGGAGGCAAAACTTCGGCCAAGGACAAGGCCAAGAAGGCCTTTGACAACTTCAACGACTACCTTGACCGTCGCGCTCGCGCAACATACACCGCCGAGAACGGCAACGACGTGCTGAGCGGTCCGGCTGGTCATGGCTTCAGCAACCGGTACCTTGACCCCAACCATCCGGCCGTCAACGGAGGTCTCATCGGTGTGCTTTCCGGCGGCGTGTTGACTCCTACCCCGGAGCAGCGTGCGCAGAAGAAGGCCGGCAGAATTGATGACGAGGAGAGGAGAGTCCTTGACGAGTACAACGACCGGAGGGAGCGCATCTTGAACGACCGACGCAGCCAATCCGAGACAGATCGGGAGTTGAGGCGGTTGGAGAAGGACTACGAGCCTCGTCTGGAGCAGTTCCGCAAGAAGAGAAGGGCGCTGGAAGGTGGTAAAAGATCCATCAAGAACGTAAGTCTAACTCATGTTTTATACTTCCTGCTGACTTGGTGGTGTTGTTTTTTTGACTGACCATGGCCTTTTGCAGAACATTTTGTACCTGACGATTGTCAACCTTCCTTCAGAGGCCACTCTTGCTGCCGCAACGTCGACGTTACAGCAGGAACATGGTCACAGTGTCATGACGGAAACGATGTCACCTCCAGCGTACTAAACTTTCATTCATTATATATTCACATGTCTTTCTGGCAGTTTACATAGAATAGAGGATGTTATGCGGAGGATTTTTTGATTTTTTGCATCAATCTGAATGTTGAGTGATCTTATGCGATAGACTAAATACCCAAATCAGACAAAAATGGACCCTCAATGCCACGTCAAGGTCATTTTCTCTACTGGTGTAGTCTATCTGCTCTTGATGATGCAAGACAACGCTAATTACCCGTGCTAGACCCGGACACTGAGGTTGGTATCGAGAGGTATGTGTTATCACTCGACGTTTTCATTCGCTCTATATACGCGGTTTTCAGTATATAGAAACAGAGCAACCATAAAATGCGTCATTAGCACAGACAACGCTGTCGGGGATGATGATCAAAACGCCCAGATAATCTATCCATCGAAAGTACCCCCCCCCCATACACTCTGTACTGATCAACTATTACAAATTGGTAGTAGATGTAAAAAGAAAACTTTAATAGAACGTGTGAGGGGTTTAAAAGCTGAAAAGGGAATGTCGTATACTTGTCGAAGGGGGGTCCTGCTCTTTTCTTACCGGCTGGCCTCGTGGAGGCGCACCGTGACTGTGTCACCAGGAGCGCTCACCAGGGCCAAGCCCCACCTAATCCTCTGGTCGGCGTGGACATCCTCAAGTCCGTCGAAGCGCTGGAGCATACGGACGAGGACGTAGCCAGCCTCGGTGAGGGCGAACTGCTGGCCAATGCAGATGCGCGGCCCACCGTTGAACGGGAGATACTCCCAGCCGGAGCGGCGGGCCTCCCAGCGCTCGGGCTTGAAATCACCCGCGTCCTTGCCCCAGACGTCCTCGCGGCGGTGCAGCATGTGCACGTTGTACAGGACAGCCCGGCCCTTCTTGATGTACACGGGGCTCTGGCCATCGGGGCCGCCGCCACGGGGCAGGCTGGTGTCCTTGGTGGCGTAGCGGGCGTTGGTGGGCAAGGGCGGGAACAGGCGGAGCGTCTCGTTCATGACCTGCTGCAGGTACGTGCAGGCCTTGAGGGTGGCAAAGGTGATGTTTTGGGGGTCCTCGTAGGTGCCGAAGTCGGCGATGATGGCCTCGCGTAGCTTGCGGAAGACCTCTGGGTGGCGGGAGAGTAGCAAGGTGGTCCAGCTTAGCAGCGCGGCGGTGGTATCGCGGCCGGCGAGCAGGACGTTGAGCAGCTGGGAACGCAGCTCGATCGGGTCCTTGGTGGTCTCGGCCATGGCGTGGACAAAGATGTAATGCTCCGACGCGCCCTCCTCGGGCTGCTTCTTCTTCTTGTGGTCGTGCAGGGCCTTGGCGATGCACTCGTCGACGAAACGGTGGACCTCCTGGCAGCAGTTTCGGAACTCCTTGCAGTCGTACATGAACTTCATGCGAGGCAGACGTAGGCGTTGCGCGATGTACCACTGGGCGCGGTCAAAGTTCTTGCCAAAGTCGGTCACCTTGCCGCCACTGGCCATGCGGTCCTCGGCGTCGCCTGTGGCGGCCAGCTGGGAGTAGCAGCTCTCGCCAAAGAGCAGCTCGGTCGCGGAGTCGAGGGTCAGGCGGAAGTAGATGTTCTGGATGTTGACCTCGGTCCAGCCGTTGCTTGCGGCGGCGGGTATGGCACGCATGGCGTTCTGGACGTGGTGCTCTTCGAGACGCAGGTCGCTGATCTGTTCACGGGTGAACTGGGGCCGGAGCATCGTACGCGAGTGCAACCACTCGGCGCCGTCGTTGATGAACTGCACACTGATTGTCAGTTTGGGCCAGATCTACATGCACGCAAAAGCACGAGGAAAAACTACAACATACGATTCCCTTGCCCAACAACGGGCCCATGCATCCTAGTCTCTCAGCACCAACGGAAAAGTCCTTGAACTGCTTGGCCAACATAGCCTGGAGGTTCTCGGGGTCAAAGGTGAGCATGTTCTCCCCCAGACCTCTCTTGAGACGGAAGGTCGAAACGTAGCGTCCGGCATTGTCACGCATGATGTTGGTGCGGTTCTCGAGCAGCTCTGGCACCACCTTGTCCTTGTCCGCCTGGATGATCTCCAGAATATCGCCGATAGCGAGGGGGTCCTTGGCCGGTGCCATGGGCGCTGGCTGGCAGCCCAGGCGCTTGGCATTTTGGTTGTGCCTCCATTTCTCGCTCACGATGCGCGTGATGAAAGCAAGGCCGACGAGGACCAGGAGGAGTGTTGAAAGTCCCATGGTGGTCGAAGTACTTGGGATTAGAAGGGTGGGGGTTATGGTGTGAACGAACGTATGCCTGTGTCAAACAGTCATCCGGGCATCCAACGTCAACGACAAGTCCCTTGACAGCAGCGCCCATATATAGATATATCCCCTTTTCCCTTTCATGCTTCATGGTCACTTAGTTTGGTTATTCTTAGTGAATCCCGCAGGAGTCGATATTCCACCCGGTACTCCATAGTCAGCAATGCTTATACTGTAAGGATCTACCTAGATCCTTCCGGAGGCGCAGATCGGAGTGGAATTGCGGCATAGGTTACCCAATTGGGAAAACGTTGCTACCTAGGTAGACGCTTGGACCCCACACACTTTTCACCTTGCCCGACACAACCGGAGCTGTCCTTCATGTTTCTCGTTTCGTTTGCTAGTACTGATGAGTCTCGTTGCAGTAATTTGGACGCCATTCATCAGCTCGATAGTCAATCATACCACCGATACGCATAACCGCGTCGTACGATGCTACTTATACAACTTTCTAAACACGTGTATTTCCCGCATGCATTTCCCGCCTTCTGCTTACTACACTAAATGGACCCATTACTGAACCGTACAGTGTGCGCAATGCTCTTGGGCTTACAACATAGACGGGTTTGGGTTGGGTTTTTGGTGGGGATGGCCTGACTAAGCTAATCCGCAACCCTTCCCATCAAAAAAGGACTGGCGCAAGTCAACGTAAGATAGTAAATCGAACTCAGCCATGATAATCTAAAAATGCAATCTTCCATTATGTTGTCTGACGTATATGCAAATCCGGAGAGACAGAGAGATAAGTCGGAAAAGTGCACAGTCAACTTCCTTACGCCATCGAAGTATGCCGCCAACATCTGCTATATTTCTTCCAGATTTACTAATTGGGGGATGCGAGAAAATGATGACCAGGCGACGCACAACAAGAACTGAAGTTATTAATGCTTGACAAGAACTCTCTTCGGTCCATGCGCCATGCGCAAGATGCATCCCGCACTATTGACCATCGCACTAATACGCAGCCATCAAAGAAATCCAAGGCAGGCAACAACCCAGTTCAACCACCTCTGTAGCGAGCATCGTGAGGTATTGGGAAAAAAATATGCAACCCGAGAAATACATTACCCCGGAGGAAGTTCGACGGGAGTGGATGCGACGCCTGCAGCCAAAGCCTCACCGAGTATGCCCGCCGGTACTGTAAGACGGGAGCAGACCAACAAGGCTAGCAGTGCTTCATGATAGTTGATAGAGAAGAAATGTCCTAGGAGGCGAGTCTTTGTTTACAAGAAGAAGTTTAATTGCTATGAAATACATCGAGTTGTTGCGATGCATGCTTCTACAGCTACCAATCTACACCAAATACAATAGAGTAATTTAGATCTAGTGCTAGGCGGGGTACCCTCTCAAGAGGCTGCAACTCATAGCCAATATCTCTGTAAGCCTGTATGCCACTACAATAGAGCCGTGGCGAGATGTAACAGCAACCTAAAGTGAAATATTGCAAGTTGAGAAGCAAGTCCACGACGGTGGATTCTTTGGTCGCGGCAGCTTCGAGGTTTCTTGACAATTTTGCAATCAATTGATCAATTTCCTACTCTTTTAGGGCAAGGTTGGTCATCTTAAATCCAGGCCCGACGAGACTCCGGTACCGGGAATGCCAGTGGATGTCGCCCGTGGAGAAGATGTTCTCCTTCTTGGGCCCTTTGCCGTGGGCCTTGAAGGTTACATACCAGTTGGACTATCTCATTCCCAACTACTATTCATTGCAACTTGTTAGAATTAATGAAATATTGGACAAGGCTCAGCTTGGCCATATTCTTCTCTGCTGGATAGATATCCGGGCTAGGGCTAGCTGTTGCTTTATACCGCCTTAGCCATCTCTAAAGGAAACTTAATAAAATACGTGCATATGAATCTACATTTTCTAATCATCGGTCGAGTCTGGCTGCAAACGACAGAAAATGATTGAGTTATGGTGAATGCCACAAGACATCTGTACCAAATAGCCAGGACAAGTCAATTTCGGAAGCAAAACTAATTGGAACTACAGACAAAGCATATATAACCGAGGCACCAAGACTCTGAGGAACAGGAAATACATATATTGTACAATGATAGGGCACCTAGGTACATCGTAAGTGTATCTGCCATCATCCACTAACGGTCAAAGATAGTTCAAATATATACAGAAGCATACCCCTTCTTGTGAAATGCATGGGGTAGCTAGGTCCTGCCAGCAGGACTGAAGAAGCAAGTATGCAGAGATGATGCAACCGGGGCCATGTGCATTACTATGTCGGTATCAAGATGACCATGGCTCCATATGGGGGTTCCCCGGTGTGCAGTGCGCAATTTCAGTGGACCATAGCGATCGGTATAGTCGGGTATGCCCATCCAAGATAAAATCATCAGGGTTGTGCGTTCTCCGCTTCGTCTACCGACCGCTCGACTTCTTGTTCTGTCCATCGATGGAACAATTTGCGCGCGTCGGAGAGATTGGCCTCCTTGGGCAACCCGTTGTGGACCGACTGGACGTGGAGGACGGGAACATCAAACTCGTAAACATCCTTCCAAGATTTGTTCTCAGGTTTCATGATATCCGTCTCGACATACTCAAAGGAGCGCCGTTTCTGGAGCTTAAGCACGGTGTTTTTGGCGGTGTCGCAAAGGCCACAACCCGCACGTGTAAACAGCGTCAAGCGGGCTGAACCGAGAAGGGCACGCGTAGGAAACATGGAGAAATAATGTCGATTATGCACGAAGTGAATTCAACGGAGTTTCGAGATGGCCGGTGCCGTGACGCGAATGCGGTCAGAGAGTTCTCCGCGATGGAACATTCGAGCTTCCCCGCTAAACCCTATTAGGTAACCTACGCCATTCTCTCCAGAACACATTACAATCTTTTCTCTCGACTTAGTCCCGTCAATTCCCTTATAATCTGTCTTACCATATATCATGGCAGGAAAGTGCGTCCACAAAGCGTGTGGGAAGACCTTCACCGACCCGGAGGAAGACTGCGTGTATCATCCGGGTCCCCCAGTGTTCCACGAGGGGCAGAAAGGTAAGTACCTTGGTGTTCAAGCTATGCCAAATCAGTGTCCTATGAGTCCACCATGGGTTCACAGTGGACCATTGCGGCAGCGCAATGTGACACCTGATCTTGTCTCTGGTTTTTACTACGTTTCTACCCCGCGACACCGCTAACTTCTCAGGCTGGAAATGTTGCAAGCCCCGCGTCTTGACCTTTGAGGAATTCCTCGATATCCCGCCATGCACAACCGGCAAGCATTCCACTGTCGACGACACACCCGCGCCCTCGGCCCCCAAGGCTGAGGAAGTTATTGCTCCTGAACCGGCTGAGCAGAAGAAGTCCGAGCGGCCACCGATCTCCGCTACCCCCACTATCGCAACTGCAGCGCCGCCTGAGAAGCCAGTCATCGAGGAGCCTGAATCTGATGATCCTGATGCGGAGATCCCGGCTAATGCAACATGTCGTCGGAAGGGTTGCGGTGCGTCCTATACCGGGTCGACTGCTCGCGATGACGAGAAGTGCGTTCACCACCCCGGCCAGCCGGTCTTCCACGAGGGCAGCAAGGGGTGGTCCTGCTGCAAACGCCGGGTGCTCGAGTTCGATGAGTTCCTGAAGATCCCCGGCTGCACAGAGAAGACAAAGCACTTGTTCGTTGGCAAGGCCAAGCCTCCAGGCGAAGAGAAGGTGGACACAGTTCGGTGCGTATACGACAAGACGGCGGATCAGCTCTATTCTGTTTTTGAAAATAGCACACTGACATGCTTTCGCATTCTATAGAAACGATTTCTACCAGACTCCCACCGCCGTCAACGTCTCCCTCTACCTTAAGAAGATTGACAAGCAACGGGCCAAGGTTGAGTTTGGTACCAACTCAATCATCTTTGACCTTCCTACCACAGACAACAAGCGCTACCAGGATACATATTCTCTCTTTGCGCCGATTGACGCGGAGAAGTCCACTTTCCGCGTGCTGGGCACCAAGCTAGATTTGAAATTGGTCAAGGCCGATGGTACTAGCTGGCCGGTGTTGCGCAGTGATGACAAGTGGACTGGAGAGCGCATCCAGATTGGCAATGCTGGACATGCATGATTGGGGATAAAATCTGCACTATAGACAGTTTCAAAAATTATGACGGTGACGACAATTGAGATCTTGGCTCTAGCAGTACAGCAATATTCAAAATTGGCTTCCATTTTTTACATATAGAAACTATCTCCAGCCCCACTGCCAAGACGACTGTGAAATCGCCAAAGACAAAGTAAGCTAGGCTACAGATCATCCATGTTTTGAATGGTCTTGGCGTATGGTATACAACATGAAACGTAATACGGCCCCGTAAGTTACGCATGGATATAGTCGAAACAGATTCGAGGAAAGTTCCCGAGGTTCTTGCTATTGATATCACAATATGACATTTAATGGGATATGAGCCGTTCATCTTCAGGAGCCCAGAATTAGTTAGTCTGACGCTTTTTTTTAATTGTCACAAAGCAAAACTCCATTTCAGAGAAATTGAAAAGGGGAGAGTCCTACCTGCCAAAGAGGCGCAAGAATATTGTCCGCCTAGGATGTCCGCCAGGTCTAGAAACTCGCTTGGAGGTTTCTGAGGAACTGTCTAGGATTGATACCTCTTTGGTGTCCGTCGGCGGTTTAGTGAGCTGGGAAGACGGTGAGTCGACCTTGCCGCGCCACTCATTTAAAGCAGACTTAGAAGATATAGTATGCGGATGGTTAGGTCCTAGTTTTCGGTCGTGAAGCTGAATGCATTCGGCCATCAACTGTATTGCGGCTGTGTATTGTTCCGAGGACCTAAGGGTATGAGCTAGGTTGGCCATGCTCGTCAGCGTGTCGGGATGGTCCACGCCGAGCTTCGTCTTGCGAGTCTCCATGACCTGTAACTCGAGCTGCTCCGCCTCCTCCCATCGGCCCTGGTTCCAGAACGTCGATGCTAGGTTGGCCATGCTCGTCAGCGTAGAGGGATGGTCCACGCCGAGCTTCGTCTTGCGAGTCTCCATGACCTGCACAAAGAGCTGCTCCGCCTCCTCCCATCGGCCCTGGTTCCAGAACGTCGATGCTAGGTTGGCCATGCTCGTCAGCGTAGAGGGATGGTCCACGCCGAGCTTCGTCTTGCGAGTCTCCATGACCTGCACAAAGAGCTGCTCCGCCTCCTCCCATCGGCCCTGGTTCCAGAACGTCGATGCTAGGTTGGCCATGCTCGTCAGCGTGTCGGGATGGTCCACGCCGAGCTTCGTCTTGCTCGTCTCCATGACCTGCACAAAGAGCTGCTCCGCCTCCTCCCATCGGCCCTGGTTCCTATACGTCGATGCTAGGTTGGCCATGCTCGTCAGCGTAGAGGGATGGTCCACGCCGAGCTTCGTCTTGCGAGTCTCCATGACCTGCACAAAGAGCTGCTCCGCCTCCTCCCATCGGCCCTGGTTCCAGAACGTCGATGCTAGGTTGGCCATGCTCGTCAGCGTGTCGGGATGGTCCACGCCGAGCTTCGTCTTGCGAGTCTCCATGACCTGCACGTCGAGCTGCTCCGCCTCCTCCCATCGGCCCTGGTTCCTATATGTCGATGCTAGGTTGGCCATGCTCGTCAGCGTGTCGGGATGGTCCACGCCGAGCTTCGTCTTGCGAGTCTCCATGACCTGCACAAAGAGCTGCTCCGCCTCCTCCCATCGGCCCTGGTTCCAGAACGTCGATGCTAGGTTGGCCATGCTCGTCAGCGTGTCGGGATGGTCCACGCCGAGCTTCGTCTTGCTCGTCTCCATGACCTGTAACTCGAGCTGCTCCGCCTCCTCCCATCGGCCCTGGTTCCAGAACGTCGATGCTAGGTTGGCCATGCTCGTCAGCGTGTCGGGATGGTCCACGCCGAGCTTCGTCTTGCTCGTCTCCATGACCTGTAACTCGAGCTGCTCCGCCTCCTCCCATCGGCCCTCGAGTCGGTATACGCTCGCCAACATTGCAGTGCTATAGAGGGTATGTTCACCCTCTAAGCCAAACATTAGCAATCGCTCCCTCCTTGACTTATATGCCATATCCCTTGATTCTGCAATGTTGCCGCTTTCCCGAGCATACCATGCCCCTTTATAAAGTAGCGTGGCCCATTTAGTTAGACAGTCTGGTGATCCTGGTCGTTGTGATACCGCTGATTTTATATGTGGAAACAGCGACCGACATCGTGCCCAGTTTTTATATTCACCGGTCGGAAACCTTTGGTATAGTCTCGTGATGAATTTCTCCTTCCATCGCTCTATTTGTCCATTGGCTTTCAGCCATACACGCACAGTAAGTTGCACTAGGCGGTGCATCGTGAAAACTGATATATTCTCGGTAACAAAGATGAATGAAAAGTCCCTCAGTGTTGCAAGATCATCATTAAACTTATCATCTGTGTTAGCTTCTGATATGCTATCCGTATCCTCGCCGCTGCGGTCAAGCTTATTCCCCTCCGAGCTTGAATCCTCGTTGTGTATCTCGCGATGAACTCGGAGAAGGTCCTCTGAAACCCCCTGTCGGTCGAAAAAGCTCATAAGGGAGAGCAAATCAGAAGCGGACGGCCGTATTTGTTGGATATGGTCGAAGGATATTTGCCATGTGACTATAATCGAATTCTTCGCCTCCCAATCTCGATATAGATGACCCGCCTCATAATGAAGAAGCTTGGTCGCTTCGCCATCACTCTGTCGAAACTTCTCGAGGTACTGCGATACCGAACAGCGGGGTGCTCGATGCACGATATAACCGGCTGCCTGTACAATCGCTAGTGGCATAAACTCGAGTTCTTCCACTAACGTTAGAGTATCAGGAGTGTCCGCTAGTCGTCCAAGCTTTTGTTGGAGAAGTTTTAGCGCCTCGGACCGATTCATTGGATTTACTATGATAACGTCCTGATGGTAGACAATTTTCAAGGCTACCTCTTTATTTCGACTTGTAATAATTATTGATCCGTTCGGACTTCGGGGGAGAAAATCCAATAATGGCTTTGTCGCGGCCTTGGGATAGCCGACCTGTAGGCCCTGCTGGCCTATCATTGACGGCTGGTGAAGGAACCCATCATCATCAACGTTATCAAGAACCAGTAACCACTTTACTCTCTTCCTATCCCGAAGCCAGCTTTCAACGAGTTGGAATAGGTTGGCTGTGGGATCCTGACGCCCGGGAATTTTGGCCTGGTCGGCGATATCCCGGAAACTTTGCTCGAACCGGGCCGCGTTACTTGCATGGACCCAGAAAACCCATGTATTGGGCGATCGATCTCGAAGTCGATAACAGTATTCGATCGCAAGTTGCGATTTCCTGCCGATTGTTAGCACTGATCTACCTACCAACGTTTTTGCACTGACCCGACACCACCGACGCCCACAAGAGCTATCCTGGACCCTGGGACTGAGATCTTTTCATGTATCTGGTCGAGCAGTGTGTCGCGACAGACAAAGTATGGGTCGCGACGGAACGGGACTGTCGATAGAGGAGTCGGTGGGGTTTCCGGTCGCTCTGGGCCAAGAAGCGGCGATTAGTCAACTTAGTCGCCTTTCCAGGCCCTTGTGAATACTACCTGGGTGCAGATAAAACTGCGCATTAACTGTGCCATTCACAATACCAGCTTGGAGGCCAGAATTTGTGTTACCAAACGATATTGAAGCCATAGTCAACACACTATGTATAGAATGCTTGGTTTTTTGGGCAGATCAAAGTTCTCAACCCTCAGATAAAGGCTTCGTTAGCCCCACTCTTATATGACTCGGGCGCCAAAATTGTTGGTCATTCTATCTTTAGAATAATTCACGTGGCGGCTTTCTTCTCGTCAGCAGTCAATATCAAAAGTGGAGAAAGACACAAAGCTAACCGAAAGGGTCGTGTTGTCGAGGTAGCAAGTGTCTTGGCGTTGTGCAAAGCGGAGCTGCGTAGTCGCACGAACCCCTGTTCCCACAGGAACTATGATCTAGAACAATAGACTTGAGCAAACAGACCAAATTACTACCACCTGTTGCTACGGTTTTTAAGCTCACTCATGTCGACCACCCCCATCCGATGTCCGAATGCTTATCTGCAACTCACGCTCGTTACTGACTACGAAGAACGCTTACTCCAATTGACCACAGTCCTGATCTCACTTATCCCTCTGCTCGTCCTGTTAGCTACAGATCTCTCTTAATCACTCTTACTTGATCCTGTTGTAGACCGACTTTTGATGACGTTGTTCTAGATTCGTCAGTAGATTTTGCTGCTGGAAAATGCCTCATTTCGCCTCGGAAGATGATGACACATTTCAAACTGGGTTTCTTCGGTCGTGTGATAGCACGCCGTAGCATGCCCCAACTCCTGGGTTTTTCAGTCCCGCATGGATCCCATCCGTAGGTTTTCTTCACCAGACCCGGAGCAAGTGGCATATGAACGCTCGTCCCCGTTACGCCACATACAACCGGATCGAGTGCGCCTCGAAGAAGCACTGGAAAATGAAGGGGGTACGTCAGGTGAACAGCCGTCAGACTGTATCCAATACCTGATCGAATGGAGAATCACTGTCAATCGTCGGGCCATAGTCAAAGACACTGAGCAAGATCTTGTTCAAATTCCAAGCCTCTATTGGCCACAGATACAGGCCAGAGCATGTAAAATCCTGCGAGACAAGATTTCCCGCGACCGCCGGATAAGACCGGATGATACGACCGTTGTGGTCTCTGTAAACGACTGATCCCAGCGCGACCTGACTAAACGCTTTGACAGCACGGATATGGATTGGACTGCTATAGAAAAGCAGCTACTCACGTGGGCTAGTCTATACCGCCAGGGCAAGGAGCTTCGGCTTAAAATATTCGTGAACTATATCAAAGATAGCATTCCGTTGTCGAGAAACGACAAAAAAAGGGGGGAAATCCGGTCACCAAACGAATGCGTGGCGATCGAGATGCGCAACTTGATGCTGAAGACGCCTCTGGGCAGCCCTCGGTATGGCGAGAGGTATATCAGATGATGCCATGTCCTGGCCCACCATGCCGCCACGACGGGCAGTATTGTTGGAAAGATCCAGTGGAGAAAATACACTATAAACTGCGAACACATCAATTGAGAAGTCTTGTCAAATTTGTCAAGGCGGGACACCTGAAACGCACAATGACATTCCGGACAGCCTTCGTGAGCAGCTCTTTGCGGAGGACAACGAGCGAATCACAAGGCAGAAAAGCTATGCTAATGCTCCGACCGGGTCAATGTGCTCTCCAATTAATATCACTGTACTCCCCAATCAGGTATCTCAGCCAGTCGTGGCCGGTGTAACAGGCGCAAACCATTCCCCACCAATCACCTCGATGGCCTCTACCTCTTATCCAATCGATATACCTAGTCTCCTAATCATCATGTTCACCAATTGCCTCTAGTTTTTGAGATACACTAGAGTTTGAATGATAATGGTATATTTGACCATATCGTTCCTACCACATCTCCTCAATGTTGACGTCTGCATGCCTAAAGTGCCCTTTCGCACTCTGTTGCCTTTCGCCTACGCATTCCACACACCACTCTAGAAAATTATCAAAGCCTTGTTCAGGATTATCTTTATAAAATACCCAGTGTCTCCGAATGAAGGCTTTAAGCTCAGAGAAGAACTCCTCGATAGGATTGAAGTCAGGCGAGTAGGGAGGCAAATACATCAACTTCACGCCCGCATCAGAACACATTTGTTTTATGCGGTTAGAATGATAGAAAGAGGCGTTGTCCATCACCAAAACAAACCTAGGCTCCGGCCACTTCCCGCAATGCTAGAGAACCTCCTCGACAAAGTCTTCAAAAACCTATGCGTCGGTCGAGCCCCGAAATACTCGTGACATGACAATACCATCTTGAGAGTATACTGGCAGTATCTAGTACCGATGATCGCGATGGAATTTAGAGATTTGGACTGGTGCGACCCCAAGCGGTGACCAACCTGTTCTCCTGAAGCCAATCCGTTTGTCGCACCCAGACTCGTCGATATACACAAGGTGGTACGACCGGAACTCGGAAGGTTGTGTAGATAGCAATCTCGTAAATCGGCATTCCGCTCCCTTGCTTTCTATCGAGATGCCTTCTTTGACCATTTCTTGGATATTAGCGCTCTCCTGATGCTAGATGTTGTTGGATATGTGCCAAACTCATCCCACACAAAAAGCGCCATTTCATCGAGGTAGAGACCAGGCTTTTCCAACAGGTGATCACAGAGCCTCCAACATTGGTGGTGTAATGCTACGGGGTCGACCTGCTCGAATAGGAGGGGCCTTGGTAACACCGAATTGCCGCAGATTGGTGCGCATAGTGATGGAACGCGCACTGCATCCAGCGGCATCGGCGATCTGGGATGTGGTAAGTGATTTTCTCAAGATCATATCGCGAATAAATTCTATATTAGAAGAGGGCAGATTTGGAGTCATTTTGTGCGTGGCTGGTACAAACAAACCATTCATTAACGCCCGGCGGCTGAACCGAAAGGGCAACTATCGCTGATCTACTGTACATGTCCATCTGAGTTTGCTGTGTATCCTGAAAAGCCCATATATACAACCTTATAACATATGACATTTTCAAAAAGCCATGTCGCAGCGAGTTTCTCGTGGGTTAGTAAATGGGTAAGTAGACTGGCTTGAAGGCGCTTCTTCAAGTGTTCAACATCCTATCTTCGGCAGTTGAAGCGCGTCTGCCGTTTGTGGCACGAGGTGGTGGGTGAGCAGGGTCGGAAGAAAGGGTGGGGGTTATGTTCGTCGATATGTTCAAGTGGCCTCGAGGCGGCCCGTTGCGATGGCGAAACGTATGGAGGCCCGTACTGCCTCTAGGTTTGGCTTCCAGTTCTGATCGTCGGAAGGCTGTTTCCCTCCCAAGGCGAAGGATATGTTTCCTCGGTGAGTCTGGGTGCATTGTAACAGTTCCGTCCGGTGTACAGTCCACTTCCGACAGCGGAAGAGGAAGTGCTCCACGGTCTCTCTTGCTTGTCCGCAATCGCATTGATCCGTCTCTGCTACATTGATTTGGTTGAGATATCCATTGAGTCTAGCCATGCCGGTCCGGAGTTGGGCCAGTACGGTCGCTTCTTTCCACGTCAGGCGATCATATAACAGCCGGGTGTGTTTGCCTGGCAGTGCGGCATCTACTCGTTTTGCGTGTCTTCCTATATTCTCTGGTAGCTCACTGCAGGGGACTGCTTGGGACCGTGCGATATTCAATGTGGTCGACTTCATCCTCGGGACGCGTTCCTGTGGGAGAGCGTCTTCCTGTGTTGCAGTTCTGGCTTGTTCTTTAGCCAAACTTAACAGCTTGTTGTCTTCGCTAGTGCGGATCCAGTGGAATTCGATCCGGTTTCCATTCCTCCGCAACCTTCTCATCAACTTGTGCATCTGACAAACCAACTCCTGGCCAGACTGTCGTCGAGGGTTCCGCAGCGTGAGCGCCGCCGCCTTGTTGCTTGTGAGCAACGTAATTCTGTAGTCTTTGATTCCAACTACCATCTTCAATGCATGTGCCATCGCTGCTAGCTCCGCAGAGAACGGATTTTGCTCTGCTCTTGCACCCAATGTGACGGAGAGGGTCTTCAGTTTCAGTTTTCGATACCGAGGTGGTTGTTTCTCGATCGCCATCCCGAATCCAACCAGCTCGTTCCGAGCCGAGCTGCTGACCGCGATCTGCATGTACAGGCCTGCTCTGGTCTGGAAATCCTCTGGTTGATCCATATCAGGTTGTATGCGTTCTTCCCACGGAGCTAACGTAAATGGATTAATTGTTTCCAGTGTTTCCATGTCGATATGCTTCAGCGCATCGGCTACCTGGTACAACGGCGAGAGATGGTATCTTCTGAACTTTCTGATTCGGTCTGTACCCCTGCGGAGGGGGTTGGTTTCAGGCAGGGTATGCATGTCCGTCCACATCTTCACGGCCCGTCTCCAGAATCGTTGTCGTGCGGTGGCAATGTGGGCCTCCACCTCCGCTACGCTGGTCGCGACCGTGAGGAATGTCCCCACAATGGCTTGTGCTCCAACTCTTTGGACCCGATTGATCGGCCCCATGGCCTTGTTCTTACACGCGTGCATCCAGACATTGGAGGCGTAGTCCACAACCGGTGCCACCGTCGAGGTGAACACCTGCCGCGCGGTTGCTGGAGATAAGCCACGGAGTCGCCGAAGCTCCATCGCTGCTTCAAGACCCCTAGACGCTGCCCTCGCGATATGTTCTTTGTACTTGAGTCTCGTGTCCATCAATAAGCCCAGGATCTTGACGTGGTCTTTAGGTACAACCGTCTGTCCCTTGATGACAAACGGCTCATGGTCCGATTTACGCATCTTGGGAGCAAAGTGTATGATAGCTGTCTTGTCAGCTTCAAAGGTCGCTCCACTTCTCCTTTCCCAGTCGAGAGCTTCATTGATAATTGCTTCAATTCCTTCCCGGTTGCTCTGCGCGGTTGACCCGGTCACCCATGCGGTGAAATCATCCACAAAAGCGACTGCTCCTCCCTGGCTGTCGATCTGCCTTTGCACGAGGTCTGCGTTGAAGAAGAGGAACAGGATCGGGGACAGGGGCGAGCCCTGCGGTAGCCCAGCCTGTGGCAGATTTTGGACCTCCTCCAATTGCCCATTGATCTAGACTTTGCTGAAGCATCGCAACGGTTTCAAAGTCGCGCGCCATAAGGGTATCACAAACATAACAACGGCACAGAGGCCACGGCAGGCCTCGGCGAGGTTCTAAGTTCGCTTAGGAAGTGCTACACGATACATGTACATAGGAAGATATATATAGTAGTGGTAGGCTGTGACAAACTTGCTGGCTTTGGGGGAGAGGCTGGTCTTCCGGTGATGGCACCCGTCTAAGTTTCACGCAGCCTTTTTTGACTCGAAGGACCCGATTGATAGTGTATGTGGATACGAGCACATCGAATCCATCGTTCAGGAACTCTGCCAGCTCATCAGGTACATATATGAATCGGTTTCTCCAGCACCGTATAGCGCTTCGAGCTTGAAATATGCGATCATACGGGGACGGCCGCCAGGGATCAGGGGTGCTCAGATGTCGCCAAATATTCGGAGGTTGGCACTGATGGTTAGCCGTCTGAGAAGTAGTTAGTGATCTGCTGCTGATCATATCGCGGATCGTCACAAGCTGGAACTCTGCAAGTCCAGGCGCCATGATGTCTGGGTCAGCTTGGACCGACAGTCGAGCCGACAATCATTACCCATTAAACAGATTTTGCCTATATTCTCTTGAGTACGATTAATATCAGTTGTCGTATTTGACCTTGCATATATATAACTATAACAGTCCTTGCTTCTCATAAACTAGTCTCCTCATACCTTTAATCTTAGATTTTCCCTGAGGGCTTGCGTGATTAGTCACATTAGCACCTGAAATGTACACTGGATCACAGCCTCGCGCCCGGCGCCTAAATTACCCCTCTTTATCTTTTCGCCAGAAAGGCCTAACATATATCGTCTTTATTACAATGTCCCTCCAAATGGATGGTTTATCCTCGGCAGCAAGCGTTATCGCGGTCATTCAACTAACGGGAAGCCTCGTGAAACTTTGCGGGCTACGTCCAAGAGGTGAGAAATGCACGAAACGAAATTTCTACCCTGCAAAAGGCGATTGCAGGCCTTCAAGGGACAATCCAAGACCTACACAAATATCTCCAAAGTAGCGAGGGAACGGCTCTACCTACCTCCTCACGACTAGTCAGTTGCATTACCGATTGCCTCTCCGACCTCCAAGCTTGGAGGTGAGACTTAATCCAGGGAAGGGAAAGAAGATGATGATGAAAGTGGGATTACGAGCTTTAAAGTGGCCCCTGAAGCGCTCAGAAGTGGAAAGCGTTATCCAGAGCCTTGAAAGATATAAATCCTCATTCATTTTGTCTTTGAATGTGGATCACACGTACGTTTATCGAGCATGATATTTTGACTCCGTATTGCTGACGTAAAGACTACATAGTTCTCTGGTGGCCAGCGCGGCCCAGATGACCGACCGCATTAATCAGAATATGGACCTTGGGAAGTTAGAAGGCGTGATGGAGGCTGGATTTGAGTCATTCTCCAATCGAAATGAAGACCAATGTCTCCTAGGCACTAGGACTGAGATTCTCCGGGATATAATAGAATGGGCTATGTCACCGTCCCAAAAAAGCATTTTCTGGTTGAATGGCATGGCTGGGACAGGAAAATCCACTATATCTCGGACTGTGGCAGGATTGCTTAAGGACAGAAACCACCTAGGTGCCAACTTCTTCTTTAAGAGAGGTGAAGGAGACCGAGGGAACGCGAAGAAGTTCTTCCCGACATTGGTAAAGCAACTGATGCTTAGGATCTCTGAGCTTAGGTCTGGTGTGCAAAAGGCACTCGATCATGACCCTGATATCATATCAAAATCGCCTAGGGAGCAGTTTGAGAAACTACTCCTTCAACCGCTGCTAGATCTTAACCAACTCGGCCAGCAACCTCAAATCGTCGTGATAGTGATTGACGCTCTAGACGAATGTGAACACGAGCAAGATATACGGAACATAATCCGACTACTACCTCGTCTACAGATGGTAAAGGCGGTTCGCCTTCGGATCTTCTTAACTAGTCGGCCTGAACTCCCAATCAGCCTCGAGTTTTCAGAGATTGGGAATCGTGAATATCAGGACCTAGTTCTTCATGAGATACCTGAAGAAGTGACAGCAGACGATATATATTTATTCCTACAGAACCGTTTCGCGAAGATCCAACACGATAGGAATATTTCTCCAGACTGGCCTAGCGATGACGTCGTTCAAGAAATTGTCACAATGTCCGTTCCTTTGTTTATTTCTGCTGCTACTGTTTGCCGATATATCGAGCATTCAAAATTGGAACCTACAGAACGTCTAGCAGAGCTCCTTAAGGATTCACGTCGATATGCAAAGAAAATGGATAAGACGTACCGTCCAATTCTAACGCGACTCCTCGACGATGAAGAGAGTGATGAGTCAGAGCAGCAGCTGCTTCTGCACCAGTTCCAGAAAATAGTCGGTGCTATCATCCTTCTTGCTGTTCCGCTTTCAACAAACGCGCTGTCGCTATTTCTTGGGATAGAAGTCAACCAGATTAGCAATTTGTTGGATTCGTTCCGGTCTGTTCTAAGCGTTCCTAGTGATCGAGATCTGCCTATTCGGATTCTACATCTTTCTTTCCGAGATTTTTTGGTTCAAACCGAAAGTGACTTTCTTATTGACGAGCCAAACAAGCATAAGGAAATTGCTTTGTTGTGTATTGAAAAAATGAGAAGACTTCTGCGGAAAGATATCTGCAATCTAGAAGGCTTTGCAACCCGTAGGGCCGACATCGACCCTCAATCCTTACGCCGGTACTTACCACCAGAACTACGATACTCATGTTGCTATTGGATATATCACCTCAAACAAAGCACTGTTTCGCCCTCAGAGGCGGAGTTGGTGTTACTATTTCTCCATGAGCATTTTCTACACTGGGTTGAAGTAATGAGCATACTTGGTCTTATATCGGATGTGGTGGGGATGCTGAATCTCCTCCAGAAAATTGAACCAGTATGTCTTATAGGCAGTTATATAAAATTTGCACTAACAGAGTAATAGTGATCACCATTCCGTACTCTCTGAGTTTCTATATGACGCAAAGCGCTTCACCCTGAAGAACAGCCAGATAGCCGACGATGCGCCCCTTCAACTTTACTGCTCAGGACTTATCTTTGCACCGAAAAAGGCGATAGTGCGTAGACAATTCGAAACACAAATTCCCAATTGGATACGTCCGTTGCCACATGTTCAGGAAAGCTGGAACTCAGAAATGCAAACCCTCGAGGGCCATTCAGATTGGGTCCGGTCGGTGGCCTTCTCATCCGACGGCGCGCTACTGGCGTCCGCCTCCAGTGACGAAACTGTGCGCCTCTGGGACCCGGCGACAGGTGAGCTGAAGCAGACCCTCGAGGGCCATTCAGACTCAATCTGGTCGGTGGCCTTCTCACCTGACGGCGCGCTACTGGCGTCCGCCTCCAGTGACAAAACTGTGCGCCTCTGGGACCCGGCGACAGGTGCGCTGATGCAGACTCTCGGAGTCAATGAACTAGTCACTGACCTTAAATTTGGTCACGATGCATCCTATCTAATCACCAATCTGGGCTCCCTTGATGTTCAATCCGAGTCTGAAAACTATGCGACTAGTTCAAACAATGTGAATCCGGGGATCTTCATTAAGCAACAGTGGATTAAGCTGAACGGCAAAAACGTTCTGTGGCTTCCTCCTGGGTCTCGGTCTAACTGTTTCGCGATCAATGGCAATTTACTCGCCTTAGGACACGCATCAGGGCTCATTTCATTTATAGGATTTCAAGTCTAGCAGTGTCAATAATTTCGATTATCATTCCTTCCTCTATTTTCTAATCTCTTTGTAAAAGAAGGGCCTGGGAGGAGAAGTCAATTTATATGCACCCCGGTGTTGGTGGAATGTTCCATTGAGTTCCACAAGGTTCTAAATTCGATATAGTCTCTTCCGTTGTGGCCTACCATAGTTGACTAGTCCAGGTAACTGAGTCAGTGACTAAATCTAGAAGGCTCCGAGCCTAGAACCATAAGATACGGCGAAGCAAAAATAACGTACCTTCAGAACTTCATGGTCGAGGCCCTCACCTCTAAGCTGGGTGAAGGGCAGACAGATGTTTTGGATTTACGGTCCAAGTAGGAGATTGCCAGATTCTTAAGCCCCACCCCAGCTCTTGATAGCTATTTGACTTATGTGCATTGATATGGAAAGTTCCAGGTACCCCATACAGTAATGAGACACGAGGGATATGTATCACTTGGCGTAAGGTACCGTATAGGTAATCTAACAGGAATATTGATACTCCGCGTCTATTCCCAATGTAGTATAGTAACCCTTGGCATTGGGTCTGTGAAAAAATCGGAGAGTGTAGGTGGTGACATCAGTTTTGGGAAGTACTGTAATGTTGAAGGTGATTTGGTGGGCTGGCTTCAATTACATGTGCTCGGTCGGGAGACTGAGGGCAGAAAGCGTTCAGCGGGCATTATTCATGACCTTGGTGTATCTGTTTTGTCAGGTAATTTACATTTCCATTCTGACAAGTAGGACCTGTAGCCTAGCCTAGCTCGACCTAGATGGTTCACTATCGTCTTGGCGGTGGGGCTTGAGATAGTTTCTCTGTGTAAAACACAGAAGCCAATTTCGAATATTGCTGTACATGTAGCGCTAACGGTAACTGGTGGAACATAAACATAGCGTATGGCTTTCGGTATGCCGAAAACTGATATCTCGGCAAACAAAATCTGAACATTACAGACTGTCTTGGCGGAATACAGCATCGCAAGAGCTCGCAAGAGCTCATGAACCTAACGAGGCTTCTGGAACTCTTTTATGATGAATTGTACAAATGTACAAACGTTTACACCGTGCCATTTACCAGCTAAACCGCAAGATATCGAATGCTAAGACCGTTGCAATCCCTGATCCAGTTTGAAGATCAGAGAAAACGTAGACTAACTCAAATCACATAAAAGTGACCGAAAAAATTGGTATGTGACGCCCTCTCCACAGCTAGCACCCATGGGGCTTCCCGAAGGATACCCTAGCATAGCCATAAAGTGATTGGGAAAAAGAGAGACGCCTTCACTCTCCAGGGCCGGGAACGGAAGAAAACCCATGTTGGCCGAAGCCATCGGATAACCCTCAGCAAGCCACATTGTGGAGCCCCGTTGAAATTTACATTAAGTTATGTAAACCTCTACTGATGATGGAGAGAAAAGAAAAAAAGAATAAAGGCGCGGGCGAGGAGGTCCCTTTTATGTGTTTGGGGGTCGATTACGCTAGAGCCGATTGGGTTTCGGTGAAAATATTTTTCCATTTCGTTGACTAACATTGCATTTTATGACTAATTTCATTTTTTTGTTGAGGGATTTGGTCGGTTTGGGTAAATAGGGCTAATCTCAGGGCTTGCTATCTTCATGTGACCGTAGATTTTCAACGTCTTGCATGTGATCGTCCCGTGACTTATACTTGGCAACAAGTAACAAGCAATCTACATCATACAGTGAAGATACTGTAGTACCACGCCACCAAATTTTAATACAAGTAAGAAATTATGACATTGAGAAATTATTTTACAAGTGCCCAACTCTCCTAGGCTCCTATCTCAAAAAACCAAACTTTTGAGACATCCATGTACAACTTGAAGTAGTGGCGGTGGACAAGGTTAAGTACCCAGCAGATAATCCCATCTTCCAATCACGGGTCGGGAGCACGAGACCTCCCCTCGCTCTCATTAACCTCCCCGCCATCGATAGCCAATTTCTCCCCTGAATTTTTGTTCTACCCTCACCATAATACAGAATCGGCCATTCCACATTGTCCTCTACTTCTTTCTAGCATTTATCTCCATTCACACATTGCGCTACCAGCCTATCCTTGTGCAATTGCGAAAATCTTGAATTCAAGGACCTTCGTCATTGATATAGAGGCGGCGTCTCTTAGTTGTGGACTAATTAAATAGCACAAAATCTTCCAAACCAACTTGCGCCCATACCCCTTTTTCCATCTCCGCTACTCTCGACTCCAACATGGGCTCGACTGAGACTCAGACGGCCATGGCGCCAGATTTCCGATACATTCCCCTATCATACAGCCATGCAGACTCCCAGGCATCTGCTCTCAGGCTGATCCTGACACTCAACCCGGACTGGGAGGGCCCTGACAACAACATTGAGTTCGTGCGATTTACTGATGGCATTACCAACACCGTGTGTCTCTCTTTCCCAGTTTCGCATCCCATTGGACCAGCGATAAGGTTGTCAGAATCTAACTGAGACTAACGGTTCCCTAGCTCTTGAAAATTATCAACCTGAGACCAGGCCTGACGGAGGAACAAATAGACAATGAGGCTGTACTGATGAGAGCGTACGGAAATGGCACAGAGATCCTCATAGACCGCGAAAGTACGAGCAAACCCCCCGACGGACAACCTTCGTCAAAACCCCCGCTTCTCAAACCAAAAAAATGCCCCTCCGCGCCTCCCTTGCCCATTGCGACATATGCTGAAGTAGATCAATTATCCTTAGGAGAAACCAAGTCCCACGCGCTTCTGGCCAGCCGCGGTCTGGCCCCGCCTCTCCTCGCTCGATTCAAAAACGGCCTGCTCTACCGCTTCATCCGCGGCAGACCCTGCGGCCACCAGGACCTAGTATCCCCGCCCATCTGGCGTGGTGTAGCCCGCCGCCTGGCGCAGTGGCACGCCATCCTGCCTAGTAGCGGAGCCGAACCCAAGGATGCCCCTGTGACTGAGATCGCGGACCCCCATGATGATATTACCGTAATCAAGCCCCGGCGCGCGGGTCCTTCTATGTGGGCTGTGATGCAGAAGTGGGTGCTGGCTTTGCCAGTCACTACTCCCGAGCAGCGTGCTCGCCGGTTGAGTCTGCAAGCCGAGCTGCAGTGGGCTCTGGAAATTCTAGATGATGGGAAAGGTATTGGAGAAGATGGGGTATGTGGCTCCCAGGATCGTTCCGCTGGAAACGTGGATTGTGTTTTTGGATATATGGCTAATCTCTGGATTTCTAGTTCGTTTTCTCGCACTGCGATCTCCTCTGTGCAAACGTCATTGTCCTTCCGACCGAGAACGGTGTTCCAACCCCTAAAGATGGTACCGCGCCTGTCAACTTCATCGACTATGAATATGCCGTCCCCGCGCCCGCGGCCTTTGATATCTCAAACCATCTTGCCGAGTGGGGTGGCTACGACTGCGATTACAACATGATGCCTACAAAGTCCGTGCGCCGTCAGTTCCTCACTGAGTACACAAAGAGCTACTGTGAACAGCGCGGTCTCGACGCTTCGTCCCAGGCTGAGATTGTCGATCGGCTGTATGAGGATGTTGACCGCTTCCGTGGCATCCCTGGTCTCTACTGGTGAGTTCACCAAACACGATTATATAATAAAAAACAGATCAATGGCCTTATCATGCTGACAATATCTTCCAGGGGCGTCTGGGCACTCATTCAAGCGCAAATCTCCCAGATTGACTTCGACTACGCCAGCTACGCTGAGACCCGTCTCGGCGAGTACTATGCATGGAAGCGCGAGGTGGACGGAAGCCGCAAGCAGGCTGGCGAGGAAATGCCACTTCGCGAGTCCCGCTGGGCATCCGAGGCGTAAAGCCATTCGCAACTTATCTCGTTTTGATACCGATCCCCTCCTATTCCTATGAAAGGACGAAAATCAATTTTCGGCACTTCATTTTTCCGACTACGTCAGCGCCATCAATTCCCCATGATCCTGACAAAATCCCAGCCACGCCTTTACCTCTTGCAATTGCAAGAAGCTCAACAGGAACTCCAGAAATTCAACAATATCCTCGGAATCCTACGCCGAAACCTAATATAACCGATGAAAACAAATCAAAAGTTGTGGTCTTGGACGACCACAGACGAACGAGGTTGGACTTAGAGGTCCAACCCAGAAAATAAAGAGAAAGATAAAAGCACAAGTCTCCACTTCGATTGTGGTGTAGGGTCGGAGCAAAAGTCTCAGGTATCTGTCGACATAGATGGTGGTTTATCTCTTTGCATGACCTTTTTTTTTTCGTGGTCTTGTGTGTTGTCTTTCAACAACGTCATAGCTGGGGTGTTTTAAGGTCAATATAGTTTCTTTTTTTTCCTATCTTTTATATCTATTGAATAAATCTATAAAGGCAATTCACTTGTATAGTAATCTAAAGTTGTACCTACGTAGTCTTTGGGGAAAGCTGTGAGCTTAAACCACAAGGAATTTCTCAAACCCTAGTATCTCGAGGATGAGGTCGTTTCTAACCGGTGGTAGTTTAGATATCATTCATTTAATAGACATGATGTTCACATTTTAAATGGTAATTTGTGGTGAAAATATGAAAAATCGGAGTTGTAGACATAATCCTTAAGAAATATATATCCACCTTCAGTCTCTACTATATATATGCACCATCGACACACCATATAGCAACACCATACCTTTGATATTTTAGTCACTCAACGGACGCAACCACTCTCCAACCCACTTCTGAACCCAACGAGGCATACCCCCCACTCCCTGAATATCCCCAAGTTTTTTACTAAATTCCGCCGTTCGCCGCGTATCCAAGACATTACCCAGCCCAGCACCAGTATCAGCAACAAGACCTTCAAAAAATTTCAACAACTTGGCAGCCGGATTCCTCTCCAAAAGCCCTTCCAAATTTCCCTCCGAATTTTCAATGTCCAACCTAACACGCTGCACCCACGCAGCTAAATCAACAAACCCAATCTTCTCCCCACTAACAAGAGAAAGCATCTCCGCAACAATAGGCGCAACAACCCTCCACGCCTCGGGATACAAATTCAACGGATGAAAAACACCAACAGACCGTCTCTCCCCACTAACAACACCATCAAAATCCCCCAGCGCAAGACCAACCAAAACCTCCGCGAGTAAATCAACAGGAACCCAATCCACCCGTCCCAAAGTGGGCCCCAGCGTCTCCGGCAACGCGCCAACCTGCAAAGAACTCCTCACCAAGCTGGGGAACCACTCATTCCTATTCCAGAGACCGGGCGAACGCGCCGCACCGGCGATCTGACCGATGCGCGCGTACGACGCGTTTATCGAGCGCGTCTGCGTCGCGTGGGAGAGTAGGTGCTCGGTGATGTATTTTCTATTTGTGTAGCCGTTTGGCGCGGGGGGGGGTCGTTGTGATGAGGGTTTCGGGTGTTTTTTGGGATGGTGTTGTGTGGCCTAGTACTGAGCTGATCGAGGAGAGGAAGAAGAGGTGCGGGTTGTTGGGGCTGGAGGCTGTGAGGTTTATGAGGTTTGTTATGGTGTGGAGATCGCGGGTGAAGGATGAGAGGGGGAAGTTGAAGTTTACTGTCCATGCGTTGTGGATTATCACGGTTGCGGTTTTTTGGAGGGTTTGGAGGGATTCTGTCGGGAGGCCGAGGTCTGGTTTGGTGAGGTCGGCGTGCCAGAAGGTGACTTTGGAGGGATTGAGGGTCGAGTCAAGGTGGTAGAAGGTGTTTTTTTGTTGTTGGATTGTTGCGCTGTCTTTTTTGCGGTTTAGGCAGTGTATGTGCGATACCGATCGGTCCTTTAGCAGGGTGTTCAGGATGTATGCTCCTAAAGTCCCTGTTGAGCCGGTCAACACGACAACTTGAGACTGAGTGGCCGCGTTGGACTGCACAATCATGTGCGGCGGAGCACTGTCGATCATATCTGTGAACTGCCGCAAGAGATCGTCTCGCTCTGCGAGCATTGCCTCCTTGCCTGCTTCTTGGGTGACGGCATCATCCTGTATGAGCCGAAGGGTGGCTTGCGCAAGAGCCGACACCGATGGGTTGAGGTATATCAGATTGGGGGCGAAAGAAGGTAGGTCGAGGCCACGCCTGATACGGCGAGCAGCGGTGATGGTTTGTAGACTGTCCAATCCGATAGCGAAAAAACTCTCTGCAGTGGACACTTGATCTTCGCTCCAGCCAGTGACATCCAACAGGGACCGTTGAATGAAGTTCGCTAGCTGTTGAAGATCACTAACGCGCCCAGGCTCGCTCGTCTCGCTGTCTTCTCTTGCCGCCAACCGATCAGCGCTTGCATACAGTGCATCTAGTTCGGGGGCATAGAGAGCCAGAGTTCCCGCCCGTTGGATAGTACCTTTCGTTGCGCGTGGAATAGGCTTGTCGGATGTCGTGAACAAGATGTGCGTCCGGGCGATTCGGGCGTGTGCCGGACAAGCACGATTTGCTTCCTCAACGCTAGGCCATATTTTCTCGATGGCAGCAGCTCGCTCTCTTGGACCCATATCCTCATCACCACTGAGCTCGATGATAAGTGAGGCTTGGAAACGCTGCGCGCCCGTGACTACCACAGCTGATACTTCGGGATTTGAGACGGCAATATGCTGCTCCATTAAAACAGGATTTGTTTTCTCCCCATTTAAATATAGATGTCTTTTAAGATATTTTCTCACCTTTATTAGTTTTATAGATAACTCACTAGAGGGTGTAAAAAAGTGGAAATAACACTACTTAACCTTTAATACCCAATTAAGCTATTCCCACTATACATATCCGTATATTCCTTTAACTCTAGGTAATTTAAAAGATTTTAGACCGGACAAATCTACATTTTTTATGACTAAGGCAATGGTTTAATAATTATGCCGTCGAAGAGGGCGATTTAATAAAACCCGAGAATTTATATATGGGAATAGCTTCAATTACAACTATAAAAACTCAGTTTAAGAAGTAGTATAAAGCTAGGCCTAATTTGGCCATATACATACCCTGAAAATCAGACATGCGACTTTTGCACTCTTTCAGCCGCAGCTGAACACCTATTCAGGGTCTGAGAGTCAATCCACTGCAAAGCTTGAGCTTGTACGGAGTACGGTGTATAACGCCAGCGAGTTTCTGGCGCGTTTCAAAATAGTATGAGGTGTAATTACAGACTCTTTCGTCTTCTCATTAGATGCCTCTCAGCTTGTGCCCCTCTTATATTGATTAAAATCCAAGTCTAGTGTGGACATATGCCATGGATGTCATGGTACGTTTATATTTATACCAACATCATTATATACGAAAGACAAATTGAACACAAGCCTATCTTCCCGACTTGAGCTCTAGGTCAAAATCGAGCAAAAAGGAATCATAGTAGAAAAAGCCAGAAAAATATACAACAGTGAGGATTCGCTGGTCATGCTACTATTAACTCACCGGCATGTGGCCCACAGTCGGGTGGGTGTTGCCTGAGAAAAGGGGTGATGCCTCTTTTGTTTCACATCAAACCCCAGAGAGTAAAGGGAATAGACAGAGTCTAGCCTTAGATACCAACGATTCGATTGAAAGACGAAAGTGTTTGTAATTACCGAGCCCCAGACTTGCTTCGAAGAAGGCAGAAACAAAAGTCAAAAAGGATCACACTAATTTCCCAGCCATTTGATGCAGCCATAGTTTGCGGTCAAATCGCTGTTCTAACAAGGCATTTGCATCTCCGGCATAGACGAATGTCTTTCCTGGCGCTTCGGCCGGCTCTTCATTATCAACAAAATAAATCAAGCAGTGTGCTTTCTTATAAGCATTTGTTTCATAATGTGCAAGCTTCTGGGCTTCTTCTTCCGTCCGTGCGATGTACGCGTACCCCGAAATCTCCTGGCCTGATTTTCCGTCTATCAACATAGGATAATCGCCCCATTTCGCAAGCGCATATCCGATAAGCTTTGCTTTCCGCATTTTTGGCACCTCGGATAGGTCGATGATTCGTTGAAGGGTTGCCGGTGCTGTCAATGTTCCGTAGAAAAAGTAATAGACTGGGTATTCGGGGGAAAATTTGTTCAGATCTCCCTCCATATTGGTGAGATAGTTGGGCGCAGACCCCAACTTGACCTCGTCTGGTGTCAGCCTCTCATTCCGAATACATGCTGGAGAATCTGTATCTTCCTGCACTGGAGGTTGCTATGACATGCTGATTCACGCAGTATTTGAAAGCTTCAAGTGGATGATAAGACGCAAGAAGACACTGTAATGGGTGAACAAACCGTCTCCAGGGAGGGCTCCAAGGCTCCAGGGCAGTTTGATTACGTTATCAGACTCGCCAGGCTCAGCCGCTGTACTCCGTATGTGTTGGTCTAGGCAAGAAATTATATCTTTGACGTAGCTCAGCTGACTTCATGTACGGCACGTTCTGCATCTCGCTGAAATGGAACCAACAACCATTCATGTGCCTAATCACTCCTGAAATGTCTCGCTGCCACGCAGATGAATTGAATATTTGTCCAAAATTAAACATGGCCACAGTCCCAGTACTGTCGATTTTCCAATTATAGAGGGCGAATCAGTAATATTTAAGCCTCTGTATCTTTGTATTTACTTCCCTAGCAATTGATACCATCTGTGTACATAGTACGTAGATAGGTAGGAGGTATGGTTGGAGTGCTGATTACACAGCATACATCATTGGAGCTTTTAACATGTGGATTATTGCTATCCCCCTTTACGAAGAAAAAAGCATGTCGAATGATTAAGTGGTTTATTAGGGCTTAGGTACGGTCGAGTGGACGGGAAGCCCTGTTTTCCAAACTCTATGGTTGATAGACCCATCACTCCATGCCATAATTAGCATATGCTGTATTCATCAGAAAGTAGTATACTCAAGTTCAGCTGTTCCTGGTAGAAAATATTTCTATATTCCGATACCACGTCTCATATTCAAATGTCTCTCCACTAGGACACTGTATATATCTGTGCTCTGTCTGTAGGATGTGAACGATAGTGAATTTGGATTATATCGGAGGGATGCAGAAGTCATGAGCAGGAATTGCGGTTAGCGTCACTAAAGCTTTCCGTAAAAGAAGGCGGGGAATTTCCCCCGACGATGCAATCAGTTCTCATTATTACTCCACCGTCAGGATGCCCACGAACGATTGCCTCCCCCTTATCGAGTTGGGTATACAACAGAGCTCTTCTACTATATCTAGTATAAATGCGGCTTTACGACAGTTTGGCGCTTTTCGACTTGTGGCTCCCCAACTCACTCGAAACGTTTCACAGAGAGTATTCCAAGATGTCAGGGTCTTTCCATACAGCTAGCTTTGAGTACCGATTCTAACATCTGATCCTAGGCTCGTGGATTTTTCCGATTACCAATCGAAGTAAAAAATCAAGCAAGAGGTTACTCAGGCTTCGACACGGAACTCATTCGTGGGAAAACAGCATTTCCCAAGGAAAGCGTTTACTTCTTGAGAAAGGGCGTAGAGAACCGTCATCCTCCCCCTGCAGAATTTCAAAACTCCGTGGAAAATTTGCATAATGTAAGTCATATCTTAGACTTACGATACCCTATAACTAATTCCACAAAAAGGAGTGGACCAGTTTGCGAAGTCAACTATTCGCCACCTTGTCTACTATCCTAGACTTGACGGAGCCTTTAATAGGCACGCCATCTCTCGACTATGAATATTTAGGAGTCAACTTCTATGACTCTGATCGACTTGGTCGTGATAGAGTTCATTTCAGTCCAGTTCATATGGACGGTGGCATATTAACGATTTTGGTCCGGGCGGCAGATGTACATGATGGGTTAGAGATTGCCGATCTCAGGACAACGGAAAAGCTTGACAGCGAGGGAATAGGACTAGATGCTTCTTTCATCTCCGTCCCGGCAATGTCTGATGAAGTTATCGTATTTGCAGGAACTCGTTTGCAGCGTCTTCTAGGTAAAAGCAAAGTGCGTGCGTGCGTGCACAGAGTTTGCAGCCCTACACAGATAAGCAACAGGTGTATTATAAAGGAAAGACTAAGTCTTGCAATTTTCTGCGGACCTCCTATAAAATAAATGGACAGCCAGCGGTTCAGGAGAAACTTGGTGTGAACCATGATTTTACTACACACAGTAGACCCAACCACTATACCTCTTCTCATTCCTCTTCACTGGAGTAAATTTTCCCATCTCAAAGGAACCTAACAAAGTAAGAATTAGAATGTAGGTGAAAATAATACCAGAGCAAATTTCGCCTCTCAAAGAGAACTATGGAAAAGGGGTTGAGTTATCTTCCCATAGTCTCTTACACGGATATGAAAAACAAATAAGCTGTAGGCTGAAATGCCCAGCTCCTGGTCGTGCTTGACAGCCTGGGCCCATTCTTCCCTCAAAGGTCATTTCACGGAGCTATGCACCTTTCTTTGTCTACATTACCTACTTGAATATTAACGCATATTAGTCCTTTTACTGTTCTGTGTCCTGACTCAGTTTTAACCCTTAATTCATAGCGAATTGCGTACAAAGACCTACGGATTGTTCGAAGTCGGGATAAAAGTGTGTAGTCCCCGAGTTTAAAAGCATTTCGAAGCCGGTCGGATCCCTAGTGGCATTTTGTGTTTTATAGATGATTTGTAGAAACAACCATCATCATGATATATTAGGACGACTAGCTTCCTTCCATCCATCATACAATGAGAATGTCACACTGCGTAGATTGAGATTGCTTTCGAGCCATGTCAATCCAAGATGTATGAGTACCAGGCTCATTCCACCACGTCTCAACGAACGAGAGAACACGCGCTCTGTCCAGAGTGCGACTGATACGCATGACATTGCCAAAACATTCCTGAATAGTCTTTTGACCGGTAGGATGTCCTCGGAGTTCAGTCCCTGCCATGAAAAGTGGCCAGACAAGATCCTGGGCGAACATGCCGTCTCGAGTCTCGGAGAAAAATTGTACATAGAGAAGTATTTCATCCCGAGACTTTCGCACATGATCACTAGCAGTAGCATCATCCGATAGAGCTTGATGACTGTAAATGAGAGTTGCGTGGTAGTACATCCACACTACCAGTTCAAAGCCATGTTGATCAGCTTCAGAAGAGAAGTGAATGGATGCACTGAGACGCATCATGCTGTTTCTAGCTGACTCGATCTGCGACTGGATGTCTTGCATCGGGCCGTATGATGAAGTCTGCTCGACAGTCCCCGAACAATATCTCAGACGCTCAAGGAGGGTGATCTGGTCAATGACCTGAATGAAATCGGTGAAGACCGCGTTCTTGCCGCTAGCAGGGGGAGACTTGATCGTCATGTTGTAGTTATCAAATTTGGTCAAATCAGCCCACACCGAGGTCTCATAGAATTCTAACATGAGAAACTCTTCGATGGAGGCCAGCTGGTGGTGCCGGCTCGGTCGGTTCCCTGCCGCCAGGATGATCTCCCTCGCAGCGGAGAGATGAACTCTCCACCCGGCGCCTTGTGGTTTCATAAACTCATTATTGCAGAGAAGAATCACAGACGCAAGGGTGTAGGCTGATGTTGTGCTTGCTTCCAATGCCGACGGAGACGATGTAGAAAGGCTGTTCAACTCTTGAGCCAAAAGGACAAGGGATTTATTTTGATAGTTTTTCGACATCTGTTGGAATGTTCCATGCCCCAGGTCATTTTGAGGGTACTCTGATGCCAGGTCATGGGCGGCGATAGCAAGAATGGAAGAAAGGACTGTTTCGGAGCTCTCGGCCATTGGCAGAATCATCTGACGCCATGCATTTTGCTGCGGAACCCATGCAAGTCGATGGGCGACTCGGTCGTTGAACCATGAGAGCAATCGCGAAACATGCAGTGGTCGGGCTTGCGATAAACAAAGGTCCGAGACGGGGGATGGTCCCGATGGTGAGAAACGTGTTGTGGAATGGCTGTACCGATCCAGAACAGTTATGCCGCTGCGACTAGTGCGGGTCTCTGCTAGTGCCTCCGACGAATGATGAGGCGAGGTTGATACTCCGATAGGAGCATCGAGGGAGGGAAATGCTCTGCCCCGCAGACTACCGCGGCTGGCGACGCCATGTACCCATTTGAGCTGTAGGCCGTATCCTGGGCATTCCAAATTGCGCTTCCCGCATTTACGGCAGCTCGGAAGGCCCCGGTCACACTTGATACGTCGTCTTTGACATGTTGGACAATCTGGTAATGTTAGGACCCCCGCTTAACACGAGGTGAGATTCGTACCTTTAACAGCCAACTGTTCCGTAGAACCTGCGGACATTTGTATATCCCATTCGACTTTCTACTGAGGACCACGGATAACCTTGCAACAGAGGGCGTTGATATGGGCAGTGCTTGCTTTCTGATCAGAGTCATGTGATACACACAAATGGGAATTTGATCCTTTTGACAGAGATAGACGGCGCTAAACCTATTTGGGGAGATTTAGTCAAGCGGGATTGGCGCTCTCCACTCGAGTGGACGATCCTAGGAGCACAATAACAGCCTGTGATACGGAGTATATGGAGTATATGAGGAAATATTGACCGGTTGATTGGTCCTCTAGGATACAAATTCAGCCACCAAACTAGTCAATCGCTTCATTTCAATGAAATAGCCCCGGAGAATGTAGACATCAAGCTTTATACCAAAAACGGTTAGAAGGCCCCATAATAAACTCAATATTTCCTTCTTGGCTGCCTCTTCTAGTAAGGATCGCTGGTATCAAATAGAAGTACAGACTCTAGTTATCACTTACTCTCTGTATTATTATTTCCAACATTTAGATACATATATGGTAAGAGACAGGACTTGCGTGATTACCATTCTGCGTACTGGCATCATGCCGCCCTCTCTCAATCTCGAAGTCGTTGCTCCCTCTATCCACCGTGTCAATAGCCAGTGCTATGAAAAGCGTGACGTTTCTGTTTTGGCAGGGCATGTTGTCCTCTCAGCAACTTCATCCTCATCCTTGGCCAATGTGACCCAGATCCGCGTTCGGCTTATGCACGCTGTGACATCTACAACTGATAGCAAAAACACTCGGCGGATTTTGTATCCTTCAGTCTGCATATCGAACGAATCACGCCAGCCGAGTTTAAGGATTGAACGTACCCTTAGAGAAGTTACCCTGCCGATATTCTCTAAAGAAAGATCCGAGACTTCCTCGGAGAGGGTTGTCTCAAAGTCCTACTTCTACTTGGACATCCCAACAAATATACCCGCAACGACAAAAACACCTCTTGGGACCATCACTTACGCGATAGAAGCCACGGCAGCGACATCGAAGCATGGAATTATCACCCGCCGACGGCCCATAATGCTCAACCGCCAGATGATTCAGTCTGACCCGACAAAGACTCAACATCACCTATACTTCCAAGCTTCGAATACCATACAAGGAATGACCCTCTCACAAAACTCGACACCGAGGTCTGGGCCAAGGATCTCATTCAATGCTACAGTTCGTACCCACTGGGAGACAGCCCCAGCGGATCGAAAAACAGAGCTTCGCCATCTTGTGGTGCGAGAGCTGAGGTGGCAAGCTGAGGAGATAATCAAGATCATGAGCAAGCCTAACAGCTCAGATGAGAAATACTCTATCTGCGAACGAAAATCGGCCCGCAAGGTGTGCGATGGAAGCACGAAAGGGTATTGGGGCTCTGGTCGCAATCCATACGTTAGAAAACCATACGGACAGAACGTCGAGGGAAACGGAGAAGAAAAACCTGCTATTTGCATTCCATTTGGGTTTACAATTCCAAAACGGGCAATGGTCGTGGATGACATTGACCTGGCCGCATATGAGATCGCCGTCGATACGGCTGACCATACACCACAGTGTCGTATTCCTGGGGAAGTTTCTGTATCCAACCCGGGCACAATGGCAATGGGAATTACTGTTCACCATCAGTTGAAGGTTGAGCTGGTTATGGGGGAAGATGTGTTCCATAAAGGTACTGGCAAGCTCGTGGAACGGAAACGGTTGCGGACTGTTGTATGTCCTGCAATTCCGTTGAGTGTCTGTGAAGTATCTATCTAGCTTCAGGTATCGATGGCTATGACTTGATCAGTTGACTTGGTTGTGTGGGTTTAACATTCTGCTGTACTGGTTTTGAGAGAAGCCAGTCAGTTTCTTACTAGATAGAGTTTATATCACTTAGGCTGTCCTATCAAAATGCTGTACATCAATTTGAGATCCTCACTCTTCAATTCCGGAATGTGCAAATATTGTATTTTAGGCTGTCAGGTAAACTCGGGGTATAGATTTGACCAGCGGTATTGTCCTCACATATTCAATGAGGATACAAGTAATCCCTGGTTATACATGGAAAAGTCGTTTTCACAATTTAACTCTAGAAAATATCTTAAAAAGACTTTCGAACTGAATATCCAAAAATACCACTCAAAAGACCATTGAAAAGGCAGCACAAGGCCGCATAAGCAGCCAACTATTGTTAATCTCAATGTGATCATCTGAAAATTATGTGGTTATAATTCCCTCCAATAAAACGACAGCAATATGGCTGCCGACCCCACAAAATTTGCGGCAAAGCGCTCTGCCGGGGGAAATGCGGAGAAAACCAAAGGAGAAGAGTATGGAAAGAATATAACCGAGCACCTAACTATTACTTCTTACCTTCAACCTCATCTCCCAACATCCAATCTTTCAATTCCACACTTCCCGAAAGCACGATCGAAACCCCCTACTTGACCGATACCAAACCACACAAAATGGGCAAATCCATCCTCCTAATCAACGGGCCCAACCTGAACCTCCTGGGTACACGTGAACCACACATCTACGGGCATACAACACTCTCCGACGTGGAGTTGAACAGCCGCGAGGTTGCTGCGAGCCACGGTGCCGTTCTCGAATCCTTCCAGTCAAACCACGAAGGCGCGATCGTGGACCGCATCCAGGCGGCGCGTGGCAAAGTCGACGGTATCATCATCAACCCGGGCGCGTATACACATACCTCCGTTGCGATCCGCGATGCCTTGTTAGGTGTCGCTATTCCCTTTATCGAGCTCCATGTGAGCAATGTCCATGCGCGTGAGCCCTGGAGACACCACTCGTACTTTAGTGATAAGGCTGCGGGCATTATCGTTGGTCTTGGGGTCTATGGGTATAAGGTTGCTGTTGAGCATGTGTGTGTTAATTTCGAGGAGAAGGAGAAGGAGACCAAGGCTGCGCTCTGATTGAATTTGGGGCTCTTTGATAATGGGATGTTTTATAGCGCACACGAGCATCGCCAACTATTAGTGATGCATTGCCTAACTGGCCCTTACATGCAATTTGACAGATCTATTTTTTTGCATCTTTGAGTTTCTTTTTGGCTTTCAGGACTTTGTCTCTTTATCCCTGTGAAGTTATTTAGAGAGCTTTATGCCAGTGGGTAGATCATAATCATCATTTCGGTTGATTATTTCCTTATTTCTTCTTTAGACATGCATCAACTACTCCACCAAGCGGTAGTCGAGCTATTTGTTTCGCACTTTGAACTCCACCAGTGAATTTGACGAGGCCGTTCAAACATAATGAGCATGCTAGATGCTTCTGAGGTCCCTCGTGCTCGCTATGATATCCTCAAATCACCCTGATAGAACCATCCCACCGGTCTTCAACCAGTGTTCGTATCGTTTTACATTTTGATAGCCAGCCTGGAATTTAATACCCTCTTTTATATAAAATATCTAGCATGTAACAAACACCGAGAATCTTGAAAGCCTAAATGAGCTCAGATCCTCACCCTCTGTTCCAAATGCGATCTGACCACGGCAACGTAGTGTGTGTGACCTTATTGTTTGCCTAGCATATTTACATATTTACAACCTTCTCTTTTCCACATCTTCTCTCCTTCCCCTCTGCTTCTCACTTCTTCACCACCTCAATATCAATCCGTCTTCATATACCTCAAGATCTACCGAGAGGAGATTTTTACCATGACGCCGTAAGTTAACTTCAACAGGATTTCAGTATAGTGAGCAGCTAGAGCTAACAAATCTATCCAGCTTTGATACGGAAATGATTCTGATGCAGAAGCCGCCTGGGGTCAAGCCCTACTATCACTAGATCCGAGCAGACCCTTCTACAACGTGAAATCTCCTCCACCTACGGCGCTGAACGACAGCTGCGAGCTAGCGTCGGCATTGTGGAAGGCACAATTTCCCCTAAGAATGAGTAAAGAGGCCCAGAGCGTGAGCTCTAATTTGCCCATGGCCCCGAAAAACAGCTGCGAGGAGGCGTAACCATGCTAAAAAAAACGTGCTTGCCGTCATGGTCGAGTAAACCGGCCCACATGAGGTCGATTTCATCCATGGTGCCGAGGGGCAGCTGTGAGACAACGTCACCATCCTAGCAGCCTTGCTTACTATCATCAACGATTCAGCCTAGGGACTGGCTGAGCGGATAGATGAGATCTAAGTAGGTCTAGGCACCCTTTGGAATGCTATGGTCAAGTACTTGGAGCAGGAAGAGGCTTTGAATGAGATTTGATTGCAATTGGGGAAGAAACAGTATTATAATTTTTGAAGTTGAACTGTTTCTACTTCCTCTGCTTATTCCGTAACTTGTAGGTATCTAATAAGGACGAAATGCATTATTGTAAGTCATAACAATCGTAATGCTGAAGGGTACCACAGCCATCTACAATCACTCAGACATCAGAAAGTCTGCCTACTTTTCTTAAGGGGATAAATATTTTGAAAGAAGTGAGTTTCTAGACTACATTTAGTGATTTTATACGTGTCATAGAAGGTATGTTGTATTACTAGTTCCTTGGCCTGGTAGTACTTTGTGTACTGTGGCAACATGCCGTCCATTTTCACACACACAGACACACATGAGAAAGCGAAGACCCAGCTTTGAGGCTTCGAATGTGCGATGTTGAATATGGGAACCCTGAGTTAGATGTGGAGCTCTCCTCAGGACCCAGTTGGATAGCGGACCGAGAGGTCAACGAGGCCGACCAGCGGCGATAAGGTGTTCCCATGGCATTCAATTCGTCAGAAAGGAGTGATCTTACGGGACATCATCGCGTGGGGGTTTCCGACATGGTAACAGGCTGCGACTCTCCTCGCATACCGGATGGATTGCTATTATTGGGTAGCTGTTGGGTCTGTGCCAGCAAGAAAGGCTCGATCTGGCCGGAGAACGAGTAGAGCTCAGGAATGCCCGCATCAGAGACAAAACCTAAGTTCTGCATGAACTCTGGTTGATTGTCGGCTCTATAATGGGTCAAAGTCAGTCATTGTGCAAAGAAGAGAGGAGATACATGCTTACTTTTCCGCGCCATCTAATGATGCCAGCTCATCAAATAATGCATCGAGATCAGGAGCAATCCGTTGTCTCTGTGAATTCGCATAGCTATCCATATCGACAAAGGTGCCGCCCAAATTGAGCGATGGGTCATGATATGCTGTTGGATGGTATTGTGCAGTTTGATGGTATGATGGCGAAAGCTCGGCAAGCATCCCGGTACTATGGTGGGACTTGCTAGGGGCTGATGTAGGATGAGGAAGCACATTGTTTAGAGAACCATCCAAGTGGGTTTGTGGGGGAAATTCGGAGGTACCCCCAACGGAAGTTATAGATGACGGCGTGCGGAGAAGAGATACATCTTCGATGTGTTGTGTGGTTCTGAGCCAAGGCGTGGGGAGGAATGGATTTTCAGGGGCAGCTGTGGCATGTGTATTATTTTGAGGCGGATGTGTCGCATGAAGAAGATGTGAAGGTGTGGCTATTGAGAGAGATGACGGGATTGCCATGTCTCCACCGGTAGAGGCTTCGATATGCTGTGAGATCGCAGGAGAAGTACCCAAGACCTGAGATCTTTGTGGTACATTTCGACCCGCGGTTTGTTGATCTGACATAGCCCACAACGTAGAAAGCTGGGAGGAAAGATTGCGGATGTTGTTTCGTAACCTTATATCAAGGTCTGACAGGAGGTTCCTGGAAATGGAAGGCGGAAGGCCAAATTGAAGCATCAAACCGAATGTGGGTGCGGTGGCTGAAAAGCTGTATGTCTCCATGTAGGCCTGAAGCAATTGTAACAGCCTTTTCGAGCTTTCTGTAGCACGCATTTTGTGAGGTGGTTCAGGTATGTTTTGATCATATTCACGAATGGCAATTTGAGAGCTGAGAGCAATGACAACACTCTCATATGTGATCTCTAACCCAAAGATATGCGGCGAAGCCAGTCTCACTGGGCAACTTTGTAGATCAACACGATAGCTCTTTGGTAATGCTGTTACCCAGCGCTGTAATTGCAACTCCAGTTGCTCGAGCTGTGATCGAGATATCGTTGGGTCGTGCTTGCAACAACATAGATCATTCAAAATGGATATGAGACCTACTAGGCGGTTGAAAGTGCTCAATGCGTGAAGGGGACCACGCTGCATAGATGCCCGTGAGGATCGGGCGGGCCGTAGCCCTGTTTGATCTTCCCAAGGATGCCATTCCTCGAGACCATCCTCATTGATAGAGCCTATCCTAGCCAAGTCTGCCTTCCGAAGCGATGGGGATTGCGAAATTGATTCCGCAATTAGGGTCTCGAGAACAAAGCATCCCAGGAACACATGTTTTGCTCGGCCGAGCTGTTTTTCTTGATTGGGGGTTCTCGATGATGACGAACATGAAGGTTGATTGAGGCCTAATATATGCGCGATCCGAACAGCCTGACCAACGAGCATCCAGGCGCCAGTCAATTCCTGCTGTCCGAATTTGACCAGAGCCAGAATCAACAATGTTTGCACGTGTCCGATTTCGTGTGGGCCACTCTCAGGCGGAATCAGCTGCAGGGCAGTGAAATACATTTGTGATGGGGTGATTTGATCGCTGGGCTGCTCTTCCGCTTGGCTGGAGGCTGAGATAGAAGCATATTGGAGCGAAGCGAGAGTGAGAACAGCCCACAAGGCTGCGTGCTCCCCAGACCCGGGGGTCACGCCAGATACGTATACGTCGCCTTCGGTATATTGAAAAGCGGTGCGAAGTATGTCATGCTTTTCTAGTATGGGAAACCAGCACTGCGTGTATGAGAAATACACATCAAAAAGGGGCCATGCGTTATAGGGGAGTTGGAGAGGAGGTTTCATGGAGAGCGATCGAGAGTAATTAGGATTCGATGGGAAAGTGACAGAGGACGAGGATTGTTCGTCTGGTGTAATTGTCTGAATACCGCAGTCTGTAGTCAAGTGTGATGCGGTGGCTTTCATAGGAGAGATCCCCACTGTTGTTCGAGTCGGCGATACTCTTGGTAATGGCGTACCTCGAGCTTCCACGCCTTCAGGGATCTGCCACTCCTGTGCCTCAACGGAAGAAAGAATCCCTTCCACGTCTAGTGGCGTATCACCCTCGTTATATGCCTGGAGGTTTCGCTCCCTTTCTTCCTCCGGCTGCTCCAGTATTACCAGAATACGTTCAATGTCTCTGAGTACTGTGCTGTTTTTGAATGAGGCTAGCAATGCATCGGACCCCTCCGTCTCCTTGCCCATCGCGGCCAAGTGGCTTGGAAGATTGATTGATCGCATCAACGCGCGCATCACATTTTCACTACCTTGGATCCTTTGGAATACCAGCCCCCAAAGCAACTCCAGCGATCGGATGTAACCCGTGGGAAGGCCTCGCTTCTTCGGGTTGGCCTTGTAGGTACAAGGTCGGCAGAGGGATACACAAGTCGAACACACCGGTTGTAGTCCGTCACATTTGTCCTTTTTTGACCTGCAACTATCGCAAGCCCGTGAGACTCGTTGACGCTTTGGTTCCCCCGTCGCCTTCCCATCATCGTCTGGGTCGGTCCATCGACGTTTGGATTTGCTGCTAGCGCCGGTAGCTTGGCGCTGTTCAGTGCTCATGGTGATTGATTTGGCGATCCACTTGGAGGATTCGGGCGCATGTTCCCGAAAAGGGATATATGATGAATATTTTGCCGACGGGCGACTGCACAGCAGGGTGGGCGACTACGCCATGGGAATAAGCCCCACTGTAGGTGTATTAGGGCCGCCGTGGAGGGATGTTGGGACCGAAGCGCGAGGTTGAGCGTACGTGCAGCACAGAGCAGAGTGCTTGCCAACTGGATTCTTCCGGGGTAGCTTGGATACGCAGCTAGCGGTGAGCCAGCCACGGTCTCGCAAAGGGTAATCGCCGGCAGACTGAGCTCTAGGCTATGTGTTTCAAGTTGGTTTTTGAATAAGCGCAATTCGGACTAAGCCACAACAATTTCGATAATTTCCCCGGGCCGTTTTGAACGTATCTGAGCGCAAGTCCCCCGCGGGGAAGAGGAAAACCGAAAGTCCCCGGGTGAGTGCTCGTCCGCCTTACGTAATGGGGACGTATGGTCCGGAGCGTGGCCTTTTTTTACGAATATTCCTTGTCCCCCGCAAAACTTGGGAAATCCCGCTTACCATATCGGTTCTCTCCACATCTCCGGATCCTCTATACATCAATACCCTACCGCTGCCCCCATTCCACCTTTCTGTGTGTGGTAATGGGTTCTCGACTACCCTGCTCCTGATCTCATTCCCGCACGTGGGACCCTCAATGCGCCATGTCCATGTTAGTACGCCCACCGAAACGAAAGCTCCACGAGGTCGAGACTTTGGATGATGGACCTCGAAAGCATAGCTCAGGCGTCATGCCTTCTCCCGCTGTCCATCTTTCATCCCGACCTCCTTCCCGTCGATCGAGTGAACACATAGAGGTATCCGGAGATTCGCGTCCACCGTCGCTGAGAGAGTTACACTCGAGTCGTGGATCCCCGGTACTCTTCGAAAATGGCCATCTTCAAACCCCACGCACGTTCAGCTCGAAGGCATCCGTCGTATTGATCGGAATCCGTGGCACGGGAAAGTCAAGTCTAGCGGTCATCCTTGCGGCGACATCTGGACGGCGATTGATCGATGCTGACCGTTACTTTCACCAAACTGTGGGGTGTTCCCGTGCTGTGTTCAGGAAGGAAAATGATGGATCCGTCTACCGGCAACAAGAGGCCCGAGTCTTCGAATCGATGCTGGCAGACAACCAAGAAGGATGTGTGATTGCGTGTGGGGCCGGATCCATGGAAAGCAACGGCCAACGACTTCTTAGGGAATTTGCGCAGACACATCCGGTTATCCACGTTATTCGAGATCCAGAGAGCATCCAGTCGTATCTCAAAGCGTGGGATACGCAGAAGGTGCGACATTTCCTAGAATTGTCAGGCCCGATATATCGAGGGTGCTCGAATCTCGAGTTTTTCAATCTGTCAGAGGCCAGAAGTGATGGTCTGGACAAGGACAACGGCAATTCATCGCCAGTGCACCGGATAGAGCCTAGGTCACATACTCCCATTCCGTTTTTAACGTTGAAGCGAGTTCAGCGGGACTTTCTCCGCTTCATTGCCTTCATTACAGGTGACATTGCGGAACTTAACAGCCAGCATGCATCTTTCCCACTGTCGCTGCTACCTGTTGAATCTCGAATGTACACATCCGCAGTATCAGTACCATTTTCTAGGGTCTGTGAGAAGGGTATGGATATTGAGCAGCTGGAATTCACTGCCGATGCCTTTGAATTAGCAGTTGACGTAACAGACCCTTCTGGTCAGCCAGGCCTCAGCTCAAGTCTTGCGGACAGTATCAGCCAGGCGGTAGCAGTCATTCGTCGCAACATCATTGTGCCGTTGATTTATCATGTGGAAAGCTATACCGCCTCCACAGGATCCCTGTCTCCTAGTCAAGTTCCTGTGAGATGTACAGATGAAACCTACTTAAACCTCGTCCGACACGGCTTGCGGCTTTCCACCGGTTTCCTCACAGTAGACCTCACCCGTGATGACAATATTATTTCCCAGATCATCTCCGCAAGTGGGCGAACCAGGATCATTGGCCACTTTGAAGCCTTCCACCCTCTGCCGGGGGGTGGGATGGCGAGGAGTATATGAAAGTTTATGAGCGCGCCAAAAGTCTAGGATGCGATATAGTCCGACTGTGCCAACCAGCCGAGACACCCGAAGACAACCTCGCAGTGCAAAGATTTCGCCATCGCATCCAAAGCCTGCCCGTTGCTGGCCTTTCTTTGATCGCCTATAACACCGGCCCTCTTGGCCGCATGTCTCGCTGCTTCAACCCTATCCTCTCCCCAGTCACACATCCGTCTTTAATAACGGAACTTCCAACTCATCTACGATCATGGATCACAGCCCGCGAAGCGCAGAAGGCGCTTTATAGCTCATTTGCCTTGGATCCGATGCAATTCTTTGTCTTTGGCGCCAACACAACTTATAGTATGTCGCCCGCGATGCACAACACTGCTTTCAAAACTTGCGGCTTGCCTCACAATTACTCTATTCACCAATCACCTACCCTACGGGGGTTAAATGACCTTGTGGAAAATCAATACTTTGGTGGATCAAGTGTCAGTCTTCCATACAAAACAGAGTGTATTCCTCTGCTCCACTCAATGTCTACGCATGCTCGAGCCATCGGCGCAGTCAATACCCTCATCCCAATTCGCAATCTTGGTGACCTGGATGACACTCGTCTTCAAGAATCTTCAATCTTCCTCCAAAAGAGCCGTGCCGGCCCTATCAAGGGCCTTCACGGTGACAACACCGATTGGATCGGAATCTGCAATTGTATCCGCCGCGGTCTATCCCCGGCAAACGCGATACGCTCATCATCGACAGGTCTTGTCATCGGATCTGGTGGTATGGCCCGTGCTGCAATTTACTCCATGATCCATCTTGGTGTGCAAAATATCTTTATCTACAACCGTACACTCACCAATGCGGAGAGACTGGCCCACCACTACAACCGGCAAGATCTCCACTCAAAAGAGGCCAGAGGCTCCGGCCGTCCCACAGTTCGCATTATTGCTTCATTATCCGACCCATGGCCTGCGGACTTCAAACAGCCGACGATCGTTGTCTCGGGAATTCCGGCTCATAGTATTGGCGGTGAGCCAGCACCCAACTTCCACATGCCCACACAATGGCTCGAGAGCCCGACAGGTGGCGTTGTTGTTGATGTAAGTTTACATTTATCTTTATACTGGCCTCAAAAGGTAATATTCTGTTCCTAACAATGTCTTTAGCTGGCATACAAACCCCTCAATACCCCTCTCATGAAGCAAACACGAGCGCTGTCCCATCGTGGGTGGGTAGCCCTGGATGGCCTTGATGTTCTACCAGAGCAAGGTTTCGCTCAGTTCGAACTGTTCACCGGCCGTCGCGCCCCCCGGCGTGTTATGCGGAGCATTGTGCTTCAAGAGTACAAAGACGACGAGGGAAATAATGACCACCAAGCAATACAAGACAGGTTACAGCAAATGGATGGACAACCGACTTGAATATCACCGGCTGCTTTCATGAATGATGATCAACTATAGCAAGTGGGGATGCTGCTCAATCTGTGCGATGATAAACTCAGATTATAACAGCGGGCAAAGGAAGGACAGATGCACCCAGACAATACGAACTTCGTTGGCATGTTTCTGGTTGAATCAATGTCGTGTTTCGGGGCAAAAAAATACTCAACACTGTCTAGTTTTCGCCTCCGTTGTTTTGACCATGTCACTCAATAGGTGTCACATAAATGACCAAGATCATGTAGGGTACATATAATTGTTGTAGGTATGTAAAATAACAATACAGGCATACCAGAAGCATTTTACGATGTATGAAACTACAAATAGTGATAATACTAATGCAGTATGATCTTTCGCATATTAAGGATGACCTTTCGTACTCAACTTCTACTTTGGTCTTTGGTTCTAACCAAGTGAACCATAAGACACGCTACAAGTTGGGTACAAACTGGGTACAATTGGGTGGTGATTAAGTAGTAGTATACTACTTTACGAGAAGGAGTCGTCTATCTTGATTCAACGGCCATTGGGACGGAGTCTGGTGGGTATGTATTTCATAGTATATTAAGTAAACTGAATAATAACATAGCAGCGAAAGAATGGAAAACGAAGAAATCCTATGCGCACGTAAAGTTAACCGCCGTCTACACAAAAGTATGAAAATATATCGAAAACACAGGAAACCATAGACCGAAGAGGAATCATAATGTATGTAAAGGAGAGAGTGCTGATTGGAAGCAAATAAGAGTATATAGGACAGATCAAATAGTGTATCGGAGTGAAGCAAAAAGAAGGATCGCCATTAGAAACTAGAAAGAGGTACAAAGAAAGGAGAGGACAGAAAGGAATAGTTATGAGAGGGTACATCTATAGTCGTACATATAGCCTAGCAAGCTCTCCCATCTCCAACTTATACGATACATGGGGGATACAACTTAATGGAAGATATTGTCAAGAATCTTAAGGACCAATTCTTGAATGTCGTCGTCATTGGGATTAGGTATATAATAACTATCAAAGTACACTAATCGTTAACCTAGTGGTTAGCTATTATCGGCCCTGAATACTCACAGATCGAGCTGTTTGAGTCGAGTTGCAACTGATAGTTTCCCAATTGAAGGTATACTGAATCTAACTATAAATTCCGCCATACAAAGTGGGGAACCACCTCGATAAGCACCTCCCGCTTAGTGCCGGTTATTTTGGACCTCCAATTTTCACCGGATGACTCAAGGAGCTAAATCCTTACCCTGCAGTGGAATATTTCATTTATTAACATATTTCATACGTCTCTTGTATCCACGCATCTCCATTAACCCATTTCGCCATGACCGTCGGACCCTTCTCCCAAGATGAGCTGGATGAGATATACGCTTTCGCAGTAGACCTGGGCCGCAAGGCAGGCAAGATGCTCATGGAGCGTGTTGACCAACGTATCTCAGGCGCAAATGGCTCCTCTAACGCCTTTGAGGAGAAGGAAAGTGCAGTAGATATTGTGACGCAGACCGACGAAGGTAAGGCGGTGCAGCCGATAAGGCATATCTGGAGGTATTCCAGGGTTGTCGCTGACAATTCTACTTCGCAGACGTTGAAGTATTCATCAGAAGCGCCCTCGAGGCCAGATATCCGTCTCACAAGTTAGTCCTCCCGTTCCACCCTAGTGGCAAAAACGCTAACAGACCCCTAGATTCCTCGGCGAGGAGGCATATGCCAAAGGCCAGTCGCGCGACTACCTCATTGACGAGCAACCAACATGGTGCATCGACCCATTAGATGGTAACTCATTACCTCCACCAGCATGACGGGCTGCTCACGGTTCTAAACCGACACCACAAGAAACCCAACTAATAAGCCCCATTTCCCAGGAACCGTCAACTACACACATATTTTCCCCATGTTCTGTGTCTCAATTGGTTTCATCGTGCAGCACAAGCCAATAATTGGTGTAGTCTATGCCCCATTCACAGATCAGCTTTGGTCCTCCTGCACCGGGCGCGGGGCCTGGCTAAATGAGACTCGCCGCCTTCCGCTCATCCACAACCCAACCCCGCCAATGCCTGCCAATGCACCTTCACAATGTATCTTTTCTTGCGAATGGGGTAAAGACCGTCGCGATATTCCCGACGGAAATATGCATCGCAAGATTGAGAGCTTTGTTAATATGGCTGCGGAGGTGGGTAGTCGGAATGGGAGAGGTGGTATGGTGCATGGTGTGCGCAGTTTGGGCAGTGCGACGCTTGATCTCGCGTATGTTGCCATGGGGTCTTTTGATATTTGGTGGGAGGGAGGTTGTTGGGAGTGGTGAGTTTTGCCCTTTCCTTCTCCCCCCTTTTCAGTTTCTATCCCTTGGGGAGTGAAGTTTAGGTGTTGACTATTATAGGGATATCGCTGCTGGCGCAGCCATCCTTTTGGAGGCAGGTGGACTTATGACTACAGCTAACCCCCCAGAGGATGTGGATACGGCACCAATCGAGGATGTTCGACTGGGCAGCAGACTGTACTTGGCTATTAGGTGAGTCTTCCAATCGTTTCCTGCATGTTGGATCTCGCTAATGACACTTCAGACCCGCTGGCCCATCCGCCACCGAGACAGGCCGTGAAACACAGGAGCGGACAGTACGCGAGGTCTGGCGCCGAGTCCGTAACCTGGAATACTCACGGCCTGGGGCGTGAATAGCTTCACATCGGCTTGATCTTATTTTATTCTGTATAGACTTTGATGCGATGTAAATATTTACATATTGACCTTATGGTAGATCCAGAGTGAGATGTACATATAAATCAAAGACGCTATCCATTTATCTATATATATAGGCAATGGAGCTGGTACTACTGCGCTGTATACAATGATTAGAAGAAAATCGAAACATGATCGTAAAAAAGAAATCACAGGCTAGACTTTGCAGATGCCCGTTCCGCAATGGTCTTGGCAACAAGATCCTTAACCTGCTGCACAAGACCAGGGGTACCGATGACATCCTTTCCAGTCCAAAGACGGGCCTGCTCCAGACCCTGCCAGATCAGAGCCTCAGAGCCAAGGATGACCTTCCACCCGCCGGCAGAAGCCAGGTGAGCGATCTCAGTCCAGGGCGTGGGGTGGTAGCACATCTCCAGGATGACACCCTGCTGCTTCTCCGCATCGGCAGCAGTACCCAAGAAAGCCTCGATAATAGCACGCGAGCGCAGCTCCTCGGGAGACTTTGGGGGATAATTGGGGATACCGGAGACGATAGCCGCGGGGGATTCGAGACGGGCAGCCTCGGCAGGGTCTGTGACGGGGATAAGAGGAGCCTGGGCATTGGGGTCAGGGTTTCGGCGACGGTCTTCCTCAAGGATGGCGGCGACCTCTGCGGCATCGCGGTTGACGACGTAGATGCGACTGGAGCCGAGCCAGCGGCGCATAACGTAGATGGCAGTACGGGCAGTGCCGCCACCACCGATGATGAGTGCGGGCCGGCCGCGGAAGCGTGATGGGTCAGGTGCATTCTGTGTGAGGGCTTCCCGGATACCGTCGCAGTCGGTGTTGGTACCGACGTACTGGCGCTGGCCGGTTGTTGGGTCGTCGCGGAGGAAGATGGTGTTGCAGGCGCCGGCTTGACGGGCGTGTTCAGTGAGATCGTCTAGGTATGGCATAATTGCGACCTTATGAGGCATTGTCACGGACGAGCCGACGAACTTGGGATTGGACTTGATTGATGCCAGGTATTTCTCAATAGGCGGCGACCGTGTGTAAGGGGGTGGGTATGTATCTGATGAGCCTGTCACACTGGATAGGGGAATTTGGGTCCAATTGAGGCCGAGCACATTGTAGACTGTCTGGTGGAGAGGTGGGGAGAGAGAGTTGAGAAGAGGGTGACCGTACAGATAGGCGACGCCATCGCGGTTGGAGGGGATGGTGATGGGCTCTTCTGGCGGCGTTTGGTTGATTTCTGTGACGGACATGATTGTGTAATTTATCTGCTTGAATATACAGATCTGAGAGAGGGAGGGATACAATGTTATAAGATGATGAAATTCAAAAAGGGAAAATACTTAGCTCACTATGCGTGCGATGTATGGATATTTCCTCTGCCGGGCGGGGCTTTCCTTTTTCACTCGTAGTTGCCGCCGCTTTTTATCGAAGTCTGGATGGGGAAAGATTGAACCGAGGCATTGTTGGAAGTATACTTCACTTTTCATATAACTACCCTTTGCCTCAGACTATTGAAAAGTTTAGACAGTCTATTTGCATTCTTACGCCTGAACTAAATCGTACACCTTACATTTGCGGCTATCTGCATGTTGGCCGCTAGATACAGCTGTCGCTGGCATGTTTGTTTTACGTCAATACCAAAATTTTGACAAAGAAACATTCATATAAGTACCTCATGTTGTACTTGACTTTCACCCATCGTCATCAATTTAGTGTCTGTTATTCTTCGAAAATGAATCCATATATCGCGGACCCAGACTATATCTCCTTCTTCTGACGTTTACGCGAACTTGCCGCTTTACGGTCGGTGTTCTCCTGAACAGGATAACTTCCGCATCGATGTGCAACATGTCAAATCTCAGTCCACAAAATCATTACAATACTGGACTTCAGTACTTGATCTTTGCGATGTATTTGTGAGAATTTATCCGGGCGATGAGGTGGGCCCGCGAGGTGTTCGCCGTTGGCAGCATCATCGTCAAGCTGAGCCATCTCCATATGCAAGTGGCTGAAGAGGATATGGAGACTGGCTACTCGTGCTAATGAGATACAAGCTATCGCTCTTACGAATAACGTCCTAAAAGACGTTAAAGTGTCCGACATTTACTTCAACGGCAAGGTACTTGTTCCCGTCTCGCTACCTAGGTTAATAAATGTTGTATCCAAACAAGGCATGTTTAAATCGAAATGTCTGTCTTAGACGGCCCTGTTGTCTGTTTCTTGGTGTCGAAGTATGAAGTAGGAAGAGACGTGTGAATGGACTTGAATGTTGACCACGCCTGGTGAGAATCAAGGTAGAGGAAAAATGTGATTGTAGGAATTCAAATAAAACCGAGAGATCCACAAATTAGATTAACCGGAGGGATTTTGCTATACATGTGCCTCTTACCCGCGGGGGTCAGATTCGCTCATAATGCGCAGAAAAGGGATGAGCCGGCCGGACGAACATACTACTCTTCCACCCCTCCCCCTCCCTCGTTCGATGTCGTTGTCTATATTCGTAGATGAAATGATTTTGTTTATATTGTAGACTTGCTGATTTACTTAAACATAATTCATGTGACGTGATACAAATTCGATGCTTCATTGTTCTGCGCCACAGAAAACCAGCCGGGCTGGATGCTTTCCCCCTGCGACAGTCTACACCCCACGGGGAAATTTCTACGGCATGTAGGAAACTCTATGGAAACTAATAAGACTACAGGTACCACGAACGATGATTAGAAAACAGACTAAAGCCCAAATAGACAGTCCCCAACGGATATTTCGAAGTGGCCGCGCATGTCCATAAGCTTCCGGGGAAAGGCTTTTCCCCGCCACCCATGTCCAGCAAATCGGTAATTGGCCGTTTTCTCCCTCCCATATCAATGGATCCATTCTGGTTTTCCAATCAGATCAATTACCATTCTCTATTTCACACCAACGTGCTGGATCGTGCACTACATTGCCTCTGGGGTACCCCGGAGAGATCAAGCTGACATGCACACTGTCGCGGGTTACTGGAAACCCGCCGGGGAAGTCTCCACATCTCAACATTGGATCCCCACAATCTAATATCTTAAGCGAATAATTGCGGCTTGTAGACTTGGCTATAGCCAAACAAACTTTGCATGTCCTTCTGAGTCACTTTCTTCTTCTTGGAGTAAGCCACATTGGAGGTGCCAAGAGGCGACAAAGCCAATTTATCCTCACACGCACTGTGCGCGCCCAGAATATTCAAAATAACTTAGAGTATTCGTTTTGCCGCGCCTTGGCTGGATCTGCCTTTGGACCAGATTTTGACAACCTGCGCTATACCTTTCTCCGCCTTGGGATCTCCACGATTTCTTCCCCCTTTCCCAACCCCAGATTCTCTCCTCTCTTTCTCTAAGGGCAAATCGACAGTCCGGGGCCGAGCCTATTTAGATCCCGTCTATCCTCACTAGTCTGTTCTGAAAAACGTGGCGAGGACTTTCTTTTTGGTTCCCTCTCCCCTTTCCTCCCTTGCACAGGCACCTGTATCCCATACATACTTTCATACGTGGTGATAGTCCTTCCTAGGACATTCATCTTACTACCTCACTGCATCCTAGCATTGGGGATCAAGATCATCTGGACACAGGGGCTTTTGAAATTCTTCAGTTCTTTTATATTTAACCACCAACATGTCTATCCTCAAGCTAGTTGAGGACCGGCCGACGCCTAGCGCGGTCTACAACTGGAGAATCTATCTCCTGGCAGCGGTGGCCTCATGCACATCCTGTATGATTGGCTACGACAGTGCTTTCATCGGCACCACACTCTCTCTTGACTCCTTCAAGAATGAGTTCCACTTCGGTGACATGTCTGATTCCACCAGGAACCTAATCAGTGCCAACATTGTTTCCTGCTACCAGGCTGGTGCCTTCTTCGGTGCTTTCTTCGCTTATCCAATTGGTCACTTCTGGGGTCGTAGGATTGGCCTCTTGGCCGCTGGCGCGGTTTTCACTCTCGGTGCTGGCATCATGCTTGGTGCTAATGGTGACCGAGGACTTGGCCTCCTTTACGGCGGCCGAGTTCTCGCTGGTCTTGGTGTCGGAGCAGGCTCTAACATAACTCCAATCTACATCTCCGAATTGGCTCCCCCAGCTATTCGTGGTAGACTGGTTGGTGTGTATGAGCTGGGCTGGCAGATTGGTGGTCTTGTAGGATTCTGGATCAACGTGAGTTTTCCTTTTCGCTTGTGTCCAACTTGTCTTGTGGATGCTAACGCAATATCAATAGTTCGGTGTTGACGAGACCATGGAACCTAGCCACAAGCAATGGCTTATTCCTTTTGCTGTTCAATTGATTCCTTCTGGTCTCTTGCTCATTGGTGGCTGGTTCATCCGGGAATCGCCTCGTTGGCTCTTCGGACGTGGTCGCCGCGAGGATGCTATCAAAAACCTGTGCTGGATTCGCCAGTTGCCTGAGGACGATATCTATATGATCGAGGAGATCGGTGCCATTGACCAGGCTCTAGATGAACAGCGACGCAGCATTGGCATTGGTTTCTGGAAACCCTTCAAGGCGGCCGGGACTAACAAGAAAGTCATGTGGCGTCTGTTCCTCGGAAGCGCGCTGTTCTTCTGGCAAAACGGATCTGGCATCAATGCCATTAACTATTACAGCCCAACTGTTTTCAAATCAGTAAGTCGTATCTTATCTTGCTCGTTGATTACTGTTGCTAACAATTTTGCTAGATTGGTGTCAGAGGTACCAACACGAGTCTGTTCACCACTGGAATTTTCGGTGTAGTGAAGACCGTGGTGACTTTCATTTGGCTACTTTGGCTGATTGATCATGTTGGTCGCCGTAACCTGTTGTTGATTGGTGCAGCTGGTGGTTCGGTCTGTTTGTGGGTTGTCGGCGCGTACATCAAGGTCGCCAAACCCGAAAACAACACGAGCGACACCTTGAGCGGCGGTGGTATCGCCGCCATGTTTTTCTTCTACCTGTGGACGGTCTTCTATACCCCAACCTGGAACGGTACCCCATGGGTCCTCAACTCGGTAAGCATCCTAGGCATTGGAATATTACCCCAATACCTGGTCAACCCACGAGCCTTGCAGCAGTGCTAACATCGTCTGCAGGAAATGTTCGACCCCAACATGCGTTCCCTGGCACAGGCCTGCGCCGCCGCCTCCAACTGGCTCTGGAACTTCCTCGTTTCGCGCTTCACTCCGCAAATGTTCACAGCCATGGGATATGGTGTATACTTCTTCTTCGCATCAATGATGATGATATCCATCGTCTTTGTGTACTTCCTCGTTCCTGAAACCAAGGGTATTCCTCTTGAGAGCATGGACCAGCTATTCGACATCAAGCCCGTGCGACATGCTCATGGGAAGATGGTTGTCCAGCTGCGTGACAACGAAGAGCAATTCCGCCATGACGTTGAGGCTGCCGGCATTGACGTTGGCAAGGTGCGCCCTGAGCAAATCGAGGATACCGCGGCTCAGCCAAAGTATACTTGAACTGTGCACTGGTAAATCCTTTTAGTGCTGATGTCCTTTGCGGCGTCATTGTACAGCTGGTTGTAATTTTGTTTGTCGGACGAAGCGTCAGCTCGTTCTTGGGATGATTTTGGATTGCACATCTTGTGATCTTTTTGTACTAGGGCTGCCTAGTTTATTATATACACTTCGCTGAACGAGTGTAAAGAAGCAAATGACACACCGCATATACCCCCTGTGGCTTTTTATCCGCTATTTTCGTGTCGGCAATCGTAAAAGGATAATAGACACAAGCGCCTAACAGATCACTATATCCAGTAAAATCAGATCAGTATGTAGCTAGTTATTCGACTTGGCCAATAAATTGACATCAACATCCACGGGCTGACCCAATCGCATAGCCCTCTGCACAGCCTCACAAACAATCAAGGCACGCAAACCTTCCTCTCCAGTACAGCTAGGAACAGCGTCGCCATTGATAACATCAACGAAATGCGCAAGCTGAAGATCGAAAGGCGCCTTATTATCATCTGGAAGGGGGATCCGATTAACAGTCAAAGGTGAATTCCAGCTCTTCTCAGGGCTAGCATCGTAACTCCAACGAGTCATATCGGGTACACTGAGCGAAGCATCCGAGCCAAAGATGCGATAAAAGTCCGAGTCACCACCAGTCGTTGACTGCGGGATGAGCGGGTTCTCACCCGTTCCAGTCTCAAAGTTATGCGGCGACGGCGTTGCATCGCAGACCAGGAACGTGCCTACAACACCCGATGCAAAGCGCAGCGTCAGAGCGGCGCCTTCGTCGGCATTGTGTGGTGGGCTTGGGCGCTGCGGCAGCGTGCGCTCTGCTGTTACGCGCATGATCGGCCCAAAGAAGTGATGCATGAGGTCAATATCGTGCACGAAGTTAATGGGGATGACGCCGCCGCCGCGTTCGTTCGATGCGCGCCAGTCTGTTGGCGGGGCAAAGTATGAATCTGGCTTAAACAAGGTCCATAGACCGTTGATGGCAATGAGGCGGCCGAGAGATCCAGCATCCAGGACTGCCTTCGTTGCTCGTACGTAGGGGTTGAAGCGGCGGTGGTGGCCGACTAGGAGCTTGAGGTGGGCGCGTTCTGGAGCTTGGGCGAATTCCAGTAAGGAGCGCCCGGTTTCTAGGGTATCACTGAAGGGCTTTTCGAGAAGGACGTGGACACCCCCTGCAAGGAGCTCTTTTGCGACTGGGACGTGCGTATGATTCGGTGTGCACACGATTGCAGCGTCAGGACGGTGGGTAGACGCAAGCAGTGAGGCCACAGAGGGGTAGTAGTTGGTTTTGAGGCTGGATGCGGTTGCTTCACCAGTGGGCATTGGGTCAACGAGGGCAATTAGCTCTGTTGAGGGGCTGGAGATTACGGATTGTGCGTGACGAGGGCCAATGAGGCCTGCGCCGATAATGGCAACTTTGACGGGCATGTTGGTAGATAAGGGTTCAAAAATGGTTCTGACAGAATCAAATCAACTCAATACTCAATGTCGTAACTTGCAGCACCCAAGAGGAAATTAATCTGGTGACTTCCATGTGCCTTTAGTTGCGGAAAGTGTGTTATTGCCCCGGACTCCGGGCAGCCTTAACGCTTCGGCGCCGGTTCTCCGGTCATACTTGGACCCATACGGAAAAGATATTGCCGGCTATCTGCGGGCATTTTGTTTTCAAAGACGGGAAAGGTATTTCTAATGAGGAAGCCAAACTCCGCTGTATGGAAAGAAAAGTGGAGTGGTCGTGGTGAGGAAGTGGAGCTGGCGGGAAAACAAAAATGGGGAAGCGTTTACCCGGACATGTGACCTTCCTCTACCAGGCTGCCTCGTCATCAAGACACGAATCACAACAGACCAGGGAAAACGTTCAATCTTGGGAGGAAACAGTAGGGGATAACGTTTTGTCGCAATTATTTTGGTATCTTTCTTTTTGATAATATAGAAACCCCCCAATATTGTTGGTCGTCCACCTTGAAGTCATTCTCGTTCCCTTAATATCTCTCCGCTTGGAATATTTTTTAAAAAGACAAAGCCTCGAAGAAAATTAGCTTTCGAGCTTTATGATATCGACATAGAAAAGAAACATCCATCTGCATAACTCCAAAATGGCTTTCAACCGCCCCGGCATCGCCTCAATGTCCCTAGGCCGGCCCTGGGTACACGACCTACCCGGCAAGCTGATGCAAGCCGCAGACCACGGCTTCGAGGGCATTGAACTCTTCTTCGACGACCTAGACTGCTATGCACAGCGGGTGTTTGAGGGTGATCACCACGAGGCCGCACGGTCAACGCGGCAGATGTGCAAGCGTCTGGGTCTGACCATTATCTGCCTCCAGCCATTTTCCATGTACGAGGGCCTCATCGACCGCGCCGAGTCAGACCGGCTCATCAATGAAAAACTCCCTAAATGGTTTACCCTGGCGCGGGCGCTAGGCACAGACATGATCCAGGTTCCGTCAAACTTCCTAGGTCCTGACCCAAAGACCGGTGCTGCTCGCACCACTGGCGACCGCGCAGTCATCGTTCGTGATCTCCAGCGCCTGGCTGACTTAGGTGCTGGTGCTGGGTTCCAGTTTGTCTATGAAGCTCTCTGCTGGGGTGATCATATTGATACCTGGGAGGCCTCGTGGGAGGTGGTTCGCGATGTCGACCGTCGTAACTTTGGTCTCTGTCTGGACTCCTTCAATATCGCCGGTCGTGTATATGCCGATCCTGCTGCTCCTTCAGGTCGCACACCGAATGCGGCTGCGGATTTGGCTGCTTCGTTGCAGCGCCTGCGCACTGCCAACATCGACCCGGCCAAGATTTTCTATGTCCAGCTTGTTGACGGTGAGCGTCTTTCCGCCCCGTTGGATGAAAAGCATCCTTTCCACGTTGCCGGACAGCCTGTCCGCATGAATTGGTCGCGCAATGCTCGTCTGTTCCCCCTTGAGGAGTCGCGTGGTGGTTATCTGCCTATTGTGGATGTCGCTCGTGTCTTCTTCGAAGATCTCGGTTACCGCGGCTGGGTTTCTCTTGAACTCTTTAGTCGAACTCTCGGCGAGACCGATCCATTTGTTCCTGCCGACCACGCTCGTCGTGGTATCGAGTCATATAACAAAATGGCTCGCATCTTGCGCTGGGATGAGCCGGCCGAGAACACCTCGTTGCCATTGTTGGCGCCCGAGTCACCTGTTCAACACCGCCTCTAGGTGGTCGGTGTTCACTCTGATTTTTCTTTTCATTCTGTATATAGCATATGGCATCTGTACATACGCCTGTTAACGACTTTTGACGATTTTTATTGTTTGATATTCCGCAGGTATACTCAATTGCATGAGCGTTTGCCAGGGCAGGAACGCATTACCCAACCCATATGCTTTACCAGTATTCTACAATGAACCACAATCCAAGGATTCGCTTGCACGGCGAGGAAGTTGTAAATGGAGCAATACGGTAGCGAATGTAGATGATAAAGTTATTCTTGTGTAGTCTGCTTAATTCAACTGTTTATATTTAGGCGGTCTTGCCGTTGATCTTAAGAAGTTCGACCTCGCTGCCAAATAATTAGTTTCCCAATAACATTGCTTCCTTGAAGAACTTACAAGATCAGAGTAGAGCCAGCAGGGATCTTGCCAGCAGCCCTGTGGTAGAAAAAGGTTAGAACACTTTCAGTTGACGAATGTCACGGCGGATATAGTAGTCGCTTTTATGTTTCGTGTGTTCACTTACTTGTCGCCGTAACCGTAGTCCCTGAGAAATAATGTTAGTAGTGGTCCAGTTTGTTCTTGTTCGATATGGACTTTACTCACGGGGTAATGGTTAGGGTTGCCTTCTCTCCTAGGGTCATCTGCATGACACCCTCATCCCAACCTAATCGGACAGCGTTAGCAACAAATTTCGAGTGTAACATAACAAGGAATTCATCATTGCAGATATGAATTATTCCATTGAAATAGAAAAAAAAAGATAGAAAGGATGAGATACCCTTGATGACCTTTCCGACACCAATCTGGGTATTAAAAGGGCCACGGCCAGGGAGTCTGGAGCTATCGAATCTTTTGACATAGATAATTAGTATTTAAAATCAAGGCATAAGTTAAATGGATCTAGGGTGTGGCTGTCAGCTTACTGCTTGCCCTGGAAGCCCTTGTTGGACTTCTTGGCATCGTAGAGCCATCCCGAGTAGTGGATAGTGACCATATCGCCTGAAGCAGGCGAGCCAGAGCCAGTACCACGAGTGATAATCTTTCTTTCGACACCCATATTGAATTCTGATGTATTAAACGTTAAGGCAAAAATGTAGATGAAAGAAGAAGTGAGAGGTTCGAGGGGCGACGTTTGATTCGTATTTTTTCTGATAGTGGGGTGAAAGCGGTAGCGGCCAGCCTATGGGCTCCAATATGCACAAAGATGTTTCGATATTTCAAACATCGCATATTTTATTATGATGTCATGTTGAAGAAATATTTATCGATTAAAACATCAATTTGATCTCTAGCGACTCGGAATTGGGTGGCCTTAACGAGAACTCCGCCCCTTGAAGAGCCCGAGCCTCGACTTCAGCACCGAAACAACATGCAAAAGTAGTTGTGAGATCCTAAACAAAGCACGAAACACACTCAGAATTCCTATCTGTGGTTTTATTGCCGTACAAAAATGCGCAAAGAACGGATGTCTGGACCACATATAAGATTCGATCATAGGTTCATCCACGCTTTATGACCGTTCATTTTTAGCCAGAACCCATCTCCGTCTCCACCCTCGCTATGGAGCTCTGACAGAGCAAGCAACGCGCTAGATAAGAGGTTGGGTGTTAGGGCGATGTATTCGTTGTTCTCGGCGCACATGAAGTACTTGCTGGGCTAACATTGCCCAATCCAGTGGGTACTCGGTCTCGAGTCGAGAAATGCAGCCATTAAGTATCTTTCTGCTTTGGGATACTTCCGAAGGCACATAAAGTACCATGCATGATCCACAATATGGCGAGCTGGATGATTACCGGAGTCCTCACCGTTTCCAACAGCCAAGTGCCACCATTTCTCGGATAATTCGAACCAGTCCTGCGCCTTTTCATACAATTTGGCCGTGGTGTATGCATAGGCAAGATTGTTCGCTGTGTATCAGAGAGCGAGACCAATTTCTTACCTGAAGGAAGCCAAGGTGGTACAGATTCAAGCTCCAGTGTCTCTAGGTAGAGCCTGTTCCAGGCTGGCCTTTTACATCCAAAGGAAACAACAAGTCATATGCGATAGCAGTGTTCACCAACCTCAGTTGCTGAAGGTGAACACTGAGATCTCGTAAGTTGGAGCTCACACGATCAAACCCAGAAGGGATGACATTGAGTTGGGACATAGCCGGTTTCCACAGGAAATCAGGATGTCCTTGATGGAGTAGAGCTCTTGGGCTCCTTGGAATAGAACCGGTCAGAGAAGACAACACTATATAGCCATGAGTAAATGGAAGTTCACAATAGAGTGGATATAACTCACCTTCGCGACGTGCCTGTATATACTCCAAGTGGTCTGGGTGGACAAATTCGGCAATATCTAGCTCGAATTCAACGATATTCGTACAACTTTGAATTATAGTCCGCACTTCACCAGTCCAGATTTGATGATGATCATTCCAGGAGGGCTCATTATTCAGAAAAGAGAACTTGTCAATGGACGGAATAGATGGTAGATCCAACATATCCTTGAGGAACCGCGCCCTATATGGGGGGATTGACGATGTAGGTTTTCCGTATAGCACGATCGCCGGATGTGAGCTTTTGGAAATAATGGAGAGAAATTCCACGTTGCCTCTCATCTTTGTGCTCATCGTCACTATACAAAACTAGATTGGAGTAGATAAAAGGCTCAAAAGCCGCCTGCCATGAGCGACAAACGGAAGTGCATTGAGCTAGAGAAGCTCCCTCATTTTGCAACATGGTTGCGATCTGGAATAATAGTTCCAGGAGTATTATTTCCCCGGTCATGCTGGTGAGATGTTTTAACAGAACGTAAACCTGCGGAGCCAGGCGGATCCTCTGGGAACTACAGATCAGCAATAATGGGAGAAAACTGCATGAATTGTGAAATCTGTAGAAAAGCGGTTGGAGAGAGAGGAAGAGAGGCCGAGGCCTAGCTATAATACCAAGCTCCTGTGCTCCCCTTAGGCAGCTACGCTCCTCCTAAGGTATTACATAACAGCATTTAACCCACCTAGATAGGCCAAAAGATCGTCTCAAACAGAATGTGTGTTTGTTAATAGAAAAGAAGAAGTTCCAACCAAAAGAAAGTATTGAATTAGCCTCTTAGAGCCCCATATTATGCTCCACTTACTTGACATTGATAAACAGGCCTTTCTCCATGTGGGAAAATGACATAAAAATGACGAAAACAGTCAAATGCTCGAACTTGTAAGAGATAACACAGAGTCCATGTGAGGTCGGCGATATTTCTGAATATTGTTGGACATCAAGTAGACTTTTCACATACTCTTCCATATGAAATCAGCCTCGAAATGGAACCAGTAACACGCGCCTCAGTCCAAACAATTCCGCTAGCCTATGCGTCCTGCTCAATCGGCAGCTCCAGTGACACACTCCCCCGCAAACTTGAAGCAATTAGCAAAGCCGGATTTACCTCGATCGAGCTTTCATTCCCCGACATTCTAGAGTATGGAGAGCATCTACAGAGCAAGCCAATTTCACCCGATAGCTTTTCCGAACTTGTCAATGTTTCCAATACGATCCGGGATCTCTGTGAGGCCAATTCATTAACCATTATGATGCTACAACCATTCGCAAATTTCGAAGGCTGGCCGCGAGGGACAATGGAAAGACAAAATGCTTTTTCGAGAGCGAGGGGCTGGATAGAGATCATGAAGGTTCTCGGGACAGATATGTTACAGGTATGAATTGATCCACGTCGCAATGTAAATTAACGATTAATCGGTTCGTCAGGTCGGAGCTACAGATACACCATCTGATAAGATATCAACCACCCGTGAAGCAGCCGTTTCCGACCTCCGTGAACTAGCGGATATGCTAGCAAAACACAATTTCCGTCTAGCCTACGAGAACTGGTGTTGGTCAACCCACGCACCAGGCTGGAAAGACGTGTGGGAAATCGTCTCAGCCGTCGATCGCCCGAATATCGGACTGTGTCTAGACACATTCCAAATAGCGGGCAGCGAATGGGCAGATCCGACGACGGAATCTGGTGTTATTGAAGAGGTACCGTACGCTGCTTTGCGAAAGAACTTCGCCGCTAGTATGGATGAGCTCGCTCACACTGTTCCGCCGGAGAAAATATATCTGCTACAGATCTCGGATGCGTATAGGGTTTCTCCACCGCTGACGACTGAACCTATTGAGGGGCTTAGACCCCGTGGTCACTGGAGTCATGATTATAGGCCTATGCCGTATGATGGCGGTTACTTGCCGATCGAGGATGTGGCCAAGGCGGTGCTGAAAACCGGATTTCGTGGGTGGTTCTCTATGGAAATATTTGATTCCGGTCCAGAGGGTACGGGAAAGAAGTATGAGATAGAAACATATGCGAAGAAGGCTATGGAGAGTATGCAGAAGTTGTTGGTGAATTGCACGGATGAGTGATGACAATGCACTGCGATTAAATATCTCATTTTCCGAGACAAATGGATATACATGTCAGTTGCTTCTATTCAATTTATACAACAGAGGCAATGTTCCTACATACAATAGCATGTATCCGCGAGGAGATCATATATTCAACCTAGCACTGCAAGATATCAAATAACATCAGAATGTGGCATACGCTCGATACAACGTCAATCCCGCCTGTGTCGAAAATTCTAACTCAGCGTCTTTTGCGACAAAGTAAACATTTCCCTCCCTAATGTCATGAACTGCTCCATCCCCCACATTCATCTTTCCAGAGCCTTGTGTCACAACTAAGATACTAGGACTCACAAGCACCCGGTGCTTCTCAGACTCCGTGGGAGACAAGGTCACACCCAAGACATTGAACTCGCTAATTGGAGGCGCATATTCCACTGATCTTCCTTTCAGTCCGACTGAACTCTTTCTCGACTGGAGAAGAGAGTCTTGTGGGCTATGTGGCTTGAATGTAAGCGCCTGTGCGAATAACTCGACATCGTCACGGTCAGCGCGGGGACAGAATCCTGTGTTTAAGACGTTGTCAGACCGCGCCATACACTCAATAATGTCGCCCGAAAGGTACGCATGGATGCCGTCGGCTGGGACGCAGATGGCTTCTCCAGGCTCCAGAACCATATAGTTCATGAGAAGAACGGCGACCAAGTTACCGTTGTCGAATTTTGAATATTGCTTGCTGAGCCGATGGAGGAGCCCCGGAACATTCTCATTGCTTCCAAACTCAGACAAGGAAATATCTTGTAGTTTTGTAATTGTCTCTGATACGGTGTCCGGGGGTAAACATAACAATGTCTGGCACAGTTGCCGTAAATCTTCGTCATCAAGGTTCTTGTGCGCTGGGATATATTGCTCCAATGGCTTCAGTCGCACGAGCTCTGCAATTTCGTGTAGAGGTTTGAATCCAACAAACGACTCAAAGCGAGACAATGCGATGGCGATCTCGGGCTTGTGGTTGCTGTCGCCAAATTTCTCAGGGTCCTTTGCATGTAAGCGCTCGGCCAGGCTTTTGTCGGGATGAATTTGAAGTGGAAGCGCTTTAGCAAAAGACAGCACCTGGATAAAGTTAGAGCCACTGTCACTTCTGTCATATCTGCACTATATTTTACCTTAGGAAGAAACGGGATGTCAGGCCCGTATCTAGATTCGCAAATTGGCTGTCCAACGAGATCAGGATTGTTCTTGAGATGCTCAGAGAGGAGCTTTCCAGTAGAGCGAATTCGAGATGGCACAGAAGGATATGTACCCATCCACATCTAGGTAATATTAACATCGTTGCTTCTTTGTGTAAATATGAAAGGAAAGTACTCACTTCAGAGTATGTCTCTGAGTTGTCCAGCTCTCCTGCATCAGGCATATGCGACCAAAGGCGCCCAGCAAGGGAACTTTGGCCTTTTTTGCCCCAGGGGTCATGCTAGAATTGTATCTTTAGTATCCTCCAGGATGCTCCTTCCTTGAAGCTTCTTACCTTGCATTCGCACACGAGTTGCAATACACCGTCTGCCATTGTAGAAATGTGTATGCAATGTAATTTTTCCTGATATGGGCAAATTGTTCGTTTCGATGGAATGTTCTCAACACATTTTTAGGCCATTTAGATTACTTGTGAAAAGTGACCTATTGCGTTGATCCTCCGTCATCCATTCATAAACAGGTAATTTAAGGCCAATATTCATCGAACTCCGGAGTGATACTTCAAAAACCTGGTTCCGCTTTACCAAGATCTCAATGCCCAGATCAGTGATGTCATTCTGACATCTGAATTTAACTTTGTTATCCCGTGAAATATGGTTACTACTAATATTTATATAGAAGTGATCCTCTTGCCATTGGGGCCCATAGCAACAGTCTAAACAAAAATCACCAACATGCAACAAGAAGTGGAAAAGCCCTCTCAGGGCCCTCAATCTCAATTCCAAAAGGGTAAGCCAATGTAGAAATTTATATACTTACCTCGGTTTTAATAAGGACTGCAGGTCACCAAATCCCCGTTGAGCATCACAAAAAGCCCGGCTTACAGGCTGAGATGGAAGATCCAAAGCCTACCTCGAGCCAGCTTCCAACCGAGGATGGCGGGTATCAGACCTACAAAGCTGCGGGGAAGCTGTCAGGGAAAAGGGCCATCATCACTGGTGGTGATTCAGGGATCGGTCGCGCAGTTGCCATCCTATTTGCTATGGAAGGGGCTTCTAGCTTGATCACGTATCTGCCCGAAGAGGAAAAAGACGCACAGGAGACCAAGAAGCGAGTAGAAGAAATCGGGCAAAGCTGTTATTGCTTCCCCACCGACCTTCGGGATGCAAAGAACTGCCAAGGGGTGGTTGACGAGGCCCTTAAGAGCTTAGGCGGCATTGACATCCTAGTCAATAATGCTGGAACTCAGACGATGATCGACGATATCAAGGATCTAGAAGAGTAGGTATCTTCGATTTTCGATTTTCCAGTATCTTATATTAACATATCTTTTAGGTCTCAATGGCAAAGCACATTCGACACTAACATCCATCCTATCTTCTATCTCTCAAAGTACACGATTCCTCACCTAAAGAGCGGCTCGACCATAATCAACTGTGCGTCTGTTAACCATTATATCGGTCGCCCTGACCTGCTTGACTATACGTCAACAAAGGGAGCAATCGTCGCCTTCACTAGGGGATTGTCCAACCAGCAAGTCAAGAATGGCATACGGGTGAACTGTGTTTGTCCCGGCCCAAGTAAGTCCAGAATACTTGCAGAAATCATTCTACAACCACTAATAACCATATAGTCTGGACACCTCTTATCCCGGCAACCATGAATACTGCTGCCCTGGAAGAATTCAGTGGCACACCGATGGGTCGCCCAGGACAACCCAGTGAGGTTGCAACATGTTTCGTTTTCCTGGCAAGTCAGGATAGTAGCTTTATCTCTGGTCAAAGCTTGCATCCTAACGGAGGAGTTGTTGTCAATGGGTAAGGGATTGAGATATAAATTTATATCTGAAAATGAAGCCAGACCCTTGACGTTGTCTACCGTGGCATAATTTGTCATTCGCAATTTCGGAAGGGGAAAATAGAGAAACAGGAAGAAATAGATACTGATAAGTAAACTGTTAAGCGCCATCAACACCTTTTATATTAACTTGAAGTATCCAACACAGTAACTATACTATACAATATACCCCAGTCTTTTGCTACTACGCTAGCTAGGTAACTATCTAACATCTCCAATTGGATTGGCCTTCTTGTGACGTCATTAGACCTCGGTTCAACCTGAGCTCAACCGGGGATTGAAGTTTAGTAATATACTTTATCGTCTACCTATTACCTACCATCAACACTCCCGGGGCCGAGCCTTGATTCTTCCAATGTTTCATAACTACACATTATCGACAAAATGGCTACAAATTATATTGTAACTTAATGTATCTTCGGCCCCTACGATCCTTACTAACAAAGACAGGTAACCTTTAAAGACTCGGCTACCACTGAGCAGATCAATGCCTATGTTGAACAGATCAATTCAAATGGTGGAACTGTCTTTAACAGGTTCCCAGACATGATCGCTAGGGGTTTCACGTATGTGTTCTATCTTCTACAACACTTCGTTGGATATTTTCTTAACTTGTCTTCCAGTGCCTGTATAGCAGATTCAGACCTCCAAAAGTTTCAGTCAGACCCTTTAATTGATTGTATCACACCTGATACCTCCGACTAAGCTCGGGGTTGGCTCGCCCCTTTTGAGATACCTACGTCGCTTGGCGTGCTGTTGCTTCGCATTGCCTTGTTCTACTACAACAATTACATCATTCGTGCCTACCTAATCGCATTGACCACCTTTTTTTTTGGCTGCCTAACAGCCAGTTATACCAAGGTAGAATTGGGCAAGACATTTATCTCTGAATGTCACTGTATACAAGTATGCACAAATCTGAGGTAAAGATATGGTTGGTAAGAGTCGGACAAAAGAGACCTACAAAGATGCCGCTAAAGATTCCAGTCTTAACGTTATATCTTTAGGCACTTTCACATCGGCAGTTAACTTTGCAAGGTTAGAATGAGCCTAAGCACATTGAGGGGAAGATGTCATGGACTGCCGCGTATAAACTCCACTCTTGGCGCCGATCCGCTAGATCTGGTATGTGGTGTCAACTTATAGACTGTTTTGTATGTCAATAGTTATCGAATGTTATTATTGCGTTTTATGAAATGGTCAATCATATTGTAGATTTGATCTGAACTATGTTTATGAGGGATTACTATGCCTCTAAATGTAGAGGTATTATTCATCGAGAATCTCCTTGATCTACAAAGTATGTGCCAGATAGATTGATAATTGCAAGTGGGCCCCCGGAGCCACTATGTCATTGGTCACAGCTATCCATGGATGGAATACACACCGATATTTGCAATAATTTGTTGATGTATATTTCATTTGCGAGGCCGTTGACGCGTCCAGATCGAGATGTGTTGGGATTGGACAAAATACAACCTCAAAAAAAAAATTGAACTGACATATTCTGAGACACAGTTTGAGATATCGGGTTCTTGACACTTAATATCCTTTAACTCCAGTGTTTGAAATAATGTGAGGGCTATTAATAGGTAGATATGTAGAGGAGATCAGAAGTACAAAAGTACATTACAACGTAAAAGGAAAACGGTAGAACTACCTTGATAATAACTCACTTTCGGGCAGCAAAAAAAAAAAAAAACTAAAATCCAACACATTCAGCAAGCCCAGTCAACAAATAGCTGTGATTCGCAAGCCATTCCTCAAAGCCACTCCCCTTTAATCTGACTCGCACGTGACACAGGCGTTTCACAATTTCCAACCAGGGCCCTGAAGGAAGCCTGAAGCAGAGATATGAAAGATCAAGGGTAACCAGACTTGTATTTTCTGCAATTCGGGAATATTTATAAGCTCTCCAGATTGACTTCAGCCGCACTGATTGTGAAACCATGTACAGGGCTGAGAACGGAGTTAGGAGCGAGAATGGCAGTGTTTGAGACTAAATAGGCGTACCATGGTCAAAGCGATGGGGCTATGGAGCGATGATGGAATGCTCTCCGAGGCCTAGGGAGTGTATTTCTCCATGTAGCTTAGGCAGTCCTTTTTTCGAGGGGAGGTTGGGAGAATATAACTATATATCCTTCATCATTTCTTAAGAAGATCAAATCAGAGACCATATTCAGGGGTGTCAAGAATCTCATTGGTCATTATATGGGGAAATGAAGGCCCGCACGTTCTGGGCGCGCATCAAGGTACACAGTATATATTTAGTAAGGTAGAGAAAGGTACTCCGTAGAGAATTGGGCATTACCTATAAGATAAATGATTTAGGAAATTAGAGGATTTTCGCAAGTTGTTGTTAACGTGGGGAAGGACCTTTTGTGGCAGAAAGCCAAAAGTTCACCTACTCCTTTCTCATCCCTCCCCCCCCCCCCCCCCCTAATCCAACCCTCATGTTTCATTGCATTTTCTTTTCTTTTTCTTTTTGATTATATTTCCTCCCGGATTTCATTTCCTTTGGCTTCGGGGCTTTCTCCGCCTGTCCAACCTCGAAACCAATCCAACGCCCGCGAGGGGCAATATCCGTTTCCCTTCGCCTGTTGCGCTTAACGGTCAGAACACCCGCGATTATCTACCTGAAACACCTCTGTAGCACGACTAGCAGTGCCTGGTACGTCGAGAGATTGATATCCATAATCCCTGGTTGATAGGCAAGTAATTGTCGTCGCTATCATCCTGGTCCGCCCCAGACCCGGTTAGACCTGCTTGTTTTCATCCAGGGACTGATTGGGAACACTGCTGTCTTGCGCTTAAAACTAGTGTTGGATCACGTTTTTTTAATGCTTCGGTAGTCTGCAGGTTCAGCCACTATTCGCCGTTCTTTCAGCCCCTGTTGCATCTCCCCCTCCAAACTCGCACCGACATCTCCATCTCCCTAATTTCGACCTCCAACGCGGTTTGCGCCCAACAAGACCCATCTTAAAGGAACCAGTACCAACAGCGCATGTAACTGCGAGCGCGATCTCCCGTAGCGATCACGAACCGCCCATATACACACGATTTTGAACTTGGTCTATGTTCCCCCGCCAGACATATATTCGCAAGCATCGATATACGACCGTCGACCTTGCATTTTGCGCGGCAGAGAGTGGATCCCAACATGGAGAACCAAAGCGCGTACCCGGACTCTCCTCTGGAGCAGGAAGAGTCCTACCCGTGCAAGGGCTGTGGAGAGGTAGGCACAATGTGGAGCGAGGGGACAGGACTTGACTAACTGTCTTGACAGACTCTTGAAGAAGGGAAAGCGTTTGAGCTTGGTATGCTGGATACCTGCGGTTTATTTTTTGGATATTGACATGTCACTAACCTCTGGTAGCTGGAAACCGATGGCACATCGACTGTTTCCGATGCAGTACATGTAGCACTCTACTTGACTCGGACGCGCACCTCCTCCTTTTGGGCGATGGATCGCTTATATGCAGCAACTGCACATATAGTTGTAGCTCCTGCAACAACAAGATCGAGGATTTGGCCATCCTGACAGGAGACCAGGCTTTCTGCGCGCAATGCTTCCGATGCCGGAACTGCAAGCGAAAGATTGAGAACTTGCGCTATGCGCGCACTTCACAGGGTATATTCTGCATGGAATGTCACGAATCGCTAATGGCACGAAGACGAAAAAGGAAAGCCGGCGGTAGTAGTGCGAAAAAACCATCGGGGCCTAATGTGAAGCTGGACAAATCCTTGCCATCGTTGCCTCCCCATCTTCTTGAAGAAGCGCAATTAATGGACGAGGAGCCTAGTGAATATACAGGGACGCCTGATCCTAATAGAATGGCGGAAACGCCTGATCTAAATGACGAAAGACCGGAAAGCTCAACCTCCAATCAGCAAGCAGATTCAGGTATGAAACTCTCTGGAACCCTTTCGCAGCCTAGATGTCCAAACATCAAAGCCTACACTATACAATATGCCCATTGTTGCATTGCCACGCGTGTTCTATACACCGCCCTCTATCCTTCTTGACATTGTCTCTGCCTATACTTATTGTTGTGGTCGCATGATCTGATCTATAAAATAAACATTGCCTTCTCTCTTACTTACTTCTTCGCACAGACATTCTTCTTCCATCCAGCACATATCGCAGCAGTCGTCAATCTATGCTTCGCAAAACTGATGCAGATGGTGGTGAATTATTGATTCCTCTTGCCTTTGATCCTTCAGCTGAGGGTAATTCTTCCTGTGGTCACTCACAGACACGGCAAGAGCCTACCCGCGATTACTTAAATCAAGTTCAATCTGGTGAATATTCACACAGGGCCTCACGCGACGGCCGTGAATATCTGCAAGAATCCACTTCTCGAAAACCGTCAGAAAATCATTCGCCCCATATTGCCTATCAGGAGAAAGGTTGGGAGAGAAACGACTCCAATTCGCCCGATAAAGCACCAGTCTCCGAGTCTAAGCCTGCCAAAGCAGGCTCTGCTCGCAGCTCATCCGATATACCGATCAGCTTCAGAGAAACGAGCAACCTTTCTGGGGCTACCAGCCCTGGTAGCACCAAATCAAAGGACTTTTCCAGTGACACAAAACGACACATTCCTATGGATAGCGTTACTTCGGCTCCAGCTCGTCCCTCGAATGAGCTTCGGCGTCTTCACGACCATGGCTCAACGGACTCGGCGCGCTCCCCAACCTCTGGCTTGCCGCGTTTGCCAAAGCGTGGTGATTCACTGGAAGGGAGACTCCACCAAATTCCAAGGAAAGAGGTCGGAGCATCGCCTGTATCATCGCAATACGGAGACTCTCCCATGCTCCGTAGTGACACTTTCGAACAGCCGACTCAACCTACTCCCTTGAACACAGCACTACTTGAATCAAACACATACGATGGCGCTGGCGCATCAAGCTTGCTACGGTACAATAGCGGAGGTGACTTCTCTATGGACGAAGAGTTATCGCGCATCATCGGTGGCGATGACACAGTTGGGCAAAATAACGAGTCATTCCTGCGACGCGTCTCTAACTCTGTCCGCCATGGTCGAAGCTTCAGTGAGAAGAGTGCGCGGTTAAGCAAAGACATGAAGAACCCTCGATCACCGAGCACTCGAAGCATAGCCGGCACGGATGTGGGCAGTCCCATCGCCGGGTCACAGAGTGAAGAGATCGGTTGGCTTCGCAACGAACTGCGCAAAGAACGCCAACGAGTTGCAGAGCTGGAAACAGCCGCTCGCACCGCAGCAGATGTCAAGCAGGTTAACACCGAGCTTTCTGAGAAGCGATCTACCATGGTCGTTCTTGACGCTCAGCGCGAGATTGTTCTTCGTGAACTCACGGTTCTCACTGATCATATGGAGGCTGAAAAGCGTGGTGGCACCAATGGGCCATTGGACCTTGGCAAACTAACAAACCATGTCCTGCGCGAGCTGGCAGAGTCCATTCAAAAACTGAAAGACTCGTATGCCCCGCAAATTGAAGATCTTATGCAGAAGCGCAATGACCTGTCGGAGGAATTGGAAGCCATGAACATTCGCAGGGAGAAAAGCTTCCAGGAATTTGAGCAATTGTCTATGAAGAACGCACAGCTAGCTGAGTTGAACAATCAGTTGGTCCACCAGATCCAAGAGCTCTACAAGGCTACGGAAGGTCAGCCGCGACCTAACGGTCTCGGGATATCGCATAACAAACAGCAGTCCACAAACTCCATTGAAGTGATGAAAAATTCCTACTCCAACGACTATCAAGGATCAATGTCGACTGCTCACATTTCGGAGGAGTCCGAGCCTGCTACGGCTACTGTTGTGCCAGGCCCCCAGGTTGTCAGCATCCGCAAAGGTCAGCCTCGCAAGTTCAACTGGAAAAAGGGTGGACAGAACGTCGCCAAAGGTGTCAAGGGCCTTAAGGGGGCCTTCATGTCTAATGATGGACAGCCACAAGAAGGTGGCGGTGGTCTACCGCGTTCCCAGACTCAAGACCCCAGTCGCCAAGGCTTTGGGTTCTTTGGAAACCAGAGAGGCAAGCAGGGAGGAAAGATGTCCCAAGCTGACAGCGTGCCTGTGTTGGCTGAGGTTGCCGCTGATGGTATGTTTCCGATACTATCATTCAGGATGATATCAGTATAAACTAATGACTTTCAGCTCTCTTCGGCACCGAGCTTGAAGCTCGCATGGAACACGAAAAGAGCATCATTCCAGCCATCGTCACTCGGTGTATCCAGGAAGTTGAATTGCGCGGTATGTTTTGTCGATCATTATTCAGTCGCATTATACTAACAAATAAAATCAGGCATGGACATGGAAGGCATTTATCGCAAGTCTGGTGCCGCTTCAGTCATCCAAACTATTCGCGAAGGCTTTGAACGCTCGCCATTTGATTACGATATCTCTGACCCTGACCTCGACATTCATGCTGTCACTTCTACTTTGAAGCAGTATTTCCGCAAGCTTCCTAACCCTCTAATCACTTATGAAGTTTACGAGCTGGTGATAGATTCTGCCGAGGTTAGCCCTATATCCGCACGAATCGAACTCCTGCAGAAGAGTCTCTTCGAGCTACCTCGCGTGCACCGCGACGTCCTGGAATTCCTCATCTTCCATCTCCGACGCGTCGTCGAGCGCCATGAAGAGAATCTGATGACAAGTCAGAATGTTGCGGTAGTCTTTGCGCCAACCATCATGCGACCTGAAAGTCTCGCCCGTGAGATGACTGACGTCCAGAAGAAGAATGATGTCCTCAAGTTCCTGGTGGAGAACTGCCAGGAAGTTTTCATGGGCATGCAGGGCTAGGCTCGAAATACTTTTCCTCTCAAGTCCTCACATTCAATCCAAGATTTCACAATCATACCCTCATGGTCGATCGTTCGAGTTCTTGAACATGATGTCAAAGCATGAATTCTTCTTTCGTCAATCCTACATGCTCTTTTTTTTTCAAAACATTGTCCCCCTTCCCCCTATTTTTGTACAGATACCACTCTTTCCCTTCCCTCCACTCCTACTTTTTCACTCGGTTCACGATCAGCGCTGCACGCTTGATACAGATACCCTGTCTTGCCTTGTTTTCTTTCTTCGTGCCCAACTTTTTCCTACATATTCTGCAGATTCGAAGGTGGTTGGTTTCCCCAGCTTTGGCTGAATCTAGTCTCACTGGCTGTTCCGGTAACCAAAATTCCCTATGGATGGCTCACTTCCTGTCCTTTGAGGCATGTCGGTGTTTTGTTTGTTTCTGACTCCGAGCGAGCATTGAGTGCTCTAGCGTTATGCATCTCTGTACAGCACTTCAAGTGAAATGCTGTAGTAGCTGCAATGATATTCATATACGTTAGTTAGGCTCCTGGTATGATATCATGAATATTGATTTGATATTGAATATTATTTCAGGTTGTATATATGGAAAAGTTAGGAATTGTGCTTTTCACGGGGATTTACGTTTGCGGCATATTATATTTTTTTTTACCACTGTAGGGGGGGAAAACCGAGAGGAATTAATGTATTTTATATCATTTCCAGTAAACAAGATCAGATTATCAAGTTCCAAGGACTGTGGCATAAGTGACTCTTCCTGTACTTTGTAAACGTAAAAAAGTGTAGATGTGCAAAGGACCTGCCTGGTCTAAGCACCCACCGCCTACGACATCGAGGCCACCCGAGCTCCCCCCTCAACCCCAACTCCCCTCGACCTTGAATTCCCCGACATAATCAACCATGTCCAAACCAAGCAGATACCTTCTTCTCTCCCTCCCAACCTCTATCGTCCCCTCGCACCACCGCGACGACGCCCTCGAAGCAGTCTCGGCCACCGTCTCCCCGGACAATGGCTCCGCTACCTCCTTCCCAATCCCCGAGTTCAAGATCGGCACGCTAGATGCCCTCGTCCAGCAGGCGGACGAGCTCGCCAAGCTCGAGGCTTCGTGCCAGAGTGTCGTTGCCAAGGTCAGCGATGCGTTGAAGAACATTCTCGAGGACGAGACCCAGATTGAGCAGATGAAGGTTGTCAACGATAGTACGTCTCCGGCTTTATATTGATCTGGCTGTGGAGGGGAAACACGGTCTTGGGGGACATATCTCTGGGTCCTAGGTTCTGACTGCCTACAGAGCCAGTCGATCAGTACCTGCGTACGTTCCAATGGAATAAAGTCAAGTACAGGGCCGATAAGTCCTTGGCGGAGCTGATTGATCTGCTGCAGAAGGTATGTTGCGCCGCGCATAGAAATGAGGTCACTGTCTGGTTTGGAGGTGGATTCTAATGTTTTTTGGCTCTTGTAGGAAGCGTCCAGCATCGACAACGACATCCGATTCAAGTACTCCCAATATAACCAGGTCAAGAACACGCTGTCCACACTGCAGCGCAAACAAACGTACGTTGACTATGAAGACTGGAACGTGTGCATATAGCCCACGAGAACCAGAACTAACCCGCTTTACGCAGAGGCAACCTCTCCACCAAGTCCCTCGCCTCAGTGGTCGACCCGAAAACAATCATCCAGGACTCCGAATACATCGAAACCCATCTCGTCGCCGTGCCCGTCCAGCTAGTAAAAGACTTCCTCAAGACTTATGAGACCGTCGCGCCGATGGTGGTCCCGCGGTCCGCCCAGCTGGTCGCCTCCGACAGCGAGTTCACGCTGTATGCCGTGGCAGCGTTCAAGAAGCACAGCGCCGAGTTTGTGCATAAGTGCCGTGAGCAGAAGTGGATTCCGCGTGACTTTAAGTATGTCGAGGGTGGCAAGGAGGAGGAGCGCAAGGAGGTTGAGCGCGTTGGTGGTGACGAGCGTAAGGTATGGGGTGAGACACTGCGACTCGGTTGCACGGCTTGGAGTGAGGCTGTTATGGTTTGGATTCATATTTTGGTTCTGAGGGTGTTTGTCGAGACGGTGCTGCGGTATGGATTGCCGTTGGATTTCGTCTGTGCTTTGGTCCGGGTATGTTTTCTTTCTGCTTTCTGCTTTCTGCTTTCTGCTTTCTTTGTTTTTGGCTTTTATGGTGGTATGAGCTGACCTTCTTTCTACAGACACAAACTACCAAACAAGCAGATCGCGCAAAGCAGAACCTCGAGAATAAATACTCGTATCTGGCGGGCAATGCCTTTGGGCGAGACAAGAAGGGTCGTATGCAGCGGGATGATCCTGGCGAGATGCACACGGGTGGTGAGGGCAGCGCAGACTACACGCCGTATGTGTTTTATGAATTCGAGTTCAACTAAGGTTGCCGATTTGAGGCATCACAGGAGATACAAAGCTTCGAGAAGACACGTACATATACCACCTTGGTACATCTAGCACAAACTAGCATTGGATATTATTATTTTATTTTCGTTTCAATAATGACCAGTGATTCAAGCGAATAGAGAAAGGATCAAATCCCATCTCCTATAAATGCAATGTGCAAAAGCGATCTATATTGTCCACACAGTATATACAGCAAGCGGGGAGGGGAATCAAGCACAAAAACACCATATCCAATCCGCTGTACAGGACTCTTTTATGTAAATCCAATAGATACATCCCAATCCCATAAAAGAAACCACCTTACTCCTTCTTGGCAGGCAAGTAACCCTTGGAATCAAGGTAATCAATAATCTGCTTCACAGCATCCTGGACCGGCAACTCATAGTTCTTAACATGAACCTCGGGGTTAACCGGCGCCTCATAAGGAGCCGAAATGCCAGTAAACTCCTTAATAATACCCTCGCGAGCCTTCTTGTACAGACCCTTGGGGTCACGCTGCTCAGCCACCTCAACGGGGACATCAACATAGACCTCGACGAAAGGCAGACCGGTCTGCTCGCCGGGGGTCGCAACCTCGTGCAGCTCGCGGGCGGTGTCACGATCTTTCCGGTAGGGGGAGATGAAAGAGGTGATGGCGATGGAGTTGGAGTCAGCGAAGAGCTTGGCGACCTCAGCAATGCGGCGGATGTTCTCGTTGCGGTCGGCTTCGCTGAAGCCGAGGTCCTTGTTCAGTCCGAAACGGATGTTGTCGCCATCCAGACGGTAGGCGTGGACGCCACGGTCGCGGACGAGTTGGTGCTCCAGCTCGACGGCAAGAGTAGACTTGCCGGAAGCGGAGAGTCCGGTCAACCAGATTGTGAGACCTTGCTGGTTGCGCAGCTCGGTGCGCTCACTGCGGGTCAGGGCGCTGGCGTGGAAGGTAATGTTGCTGTGTTTATTAGATTGGAGATTGGAGACTGGAGATTGGGGGATTATATAGGGACTTACGTAGACATTTTGAAGGTATATGGATTAATTGAAAGAATGAAAAGAATGAAAAGTTAAAAAAAACCAAGGTTATATATAAGGAGGGGCCGCGTCACTGAAGATGTGATCATCGCGGGGTGGGTAGGTGGTGTCGCCATCGCTTGGCATTTCTAATTTTTATACTCGTTTTTATATAGTAGTCCTTTGTCTTTTTATATAGTCGATTCTTCTCTATTATATAGTCTATTATGGCTATATACTAGACCTATGTCAAATGCAATCATATTTACAAATTCTAAACTCATATATAAATCATCGCCACACCAGGAACCAGGAACATGAACCAAAAGAAATTTCTTCACGCCACTTTGTAAAGACTCGAAAGTGCCTGGAAAAATTAGCCACCGAAAAAAAAAAAAAAAAAGAGGTCAATCCCACTTACAGCAGCTTGTCGAGGCTCAATGAACAAAGCTTTAGCCTCAACCAAAACAACCGGGTCTGTACCATCAACGGGAAGAGTCTCAATCCGACCCTCCACCCACGCCTTCCGACCCTCAACCTTAACCGTCTCTGCCCGGAGAGCAACATATTGATTTGCCATAGCAGGAGCACGGTAATCAATATTCAAATTAGCCGTAACACCCACCTTATTCGGCAGTGCGGGGAAACAACAACGCGCCAGACCCTCATCCAACAATGTAGCCAGTAGACCACCGTGAATAATCCCTTGATGACCACAGACATCACCGCCGAGATACATCAGTGAGACCATGGACTTGCCATCGCGCTCACTAAATACATACGGCGGCACGACAATCTTCCCGGGTCCGGCCAGCGTTCCGGCGGTCAGGTTGCGTAGGCGCATAGGTTCTGGGATTGTGAGGTGTGGGCGGGATTCGGAGAACTCTGAATTTGCGCGGAGGGCCTCTGCGACGGGGTGGGTACGGATGGTAGTGTCGATTTTTGAGGTCATGGGATCGGCGGCGATGAAGGCCGTCAGGGTCTCTTCTTCGGTTGGGGTGGCCATTATGCGTGAGAGGGTGATTTGGGTTTGGTAGGTTAGTCCAACGGTGAAGGCGAAGACGGCGATTGAGGTGAAGCCGATGAAGCGGCGGAAACGGGAGCGCTGGGGTTGGGGTGATGGGTGAGTAGTGGATTCTGCGATTATTGGATTAGTTCTTCTGTTGAAAATGGGGGTTGTTTATATATGGCTTACCGGTAGAGTAGGGCCGGCTATAAGATCGCTTCGGAGCAACGGAGAAAGAACGGGTAAGGAGTCGCGAGGAATGGAGTATGGAGGGAGAGGGGATGCGAAAAGATTGAAAAGATTGATGGAACATCACAAATTATAAAGAACGAGAATTTTTTTAAAAAAATCCGAATCTATGGAGATCTAGAAGGCGAAGTTGTTGAGAAATCGGTGGTTGAGGTGTGGATTTTGGTTTTGCCTCGGCATCTTCAATTTCACCGAGATTTTTATGTTCGTAACTTTTCATTGGTATTGATTATTGATATAAGGTTGATATTTCTGACTATTTCTATACCTTTTTAATTAACACATACGTGCGCAGAGTATACTGTTGGTGGATTTCCTTAGCCTTAGATATCAACAGTATATACTACCTAGTATATAGGTACGGGGGAAACTTTTGAATCGCGCGATATCAATTGCACGAGATCCTAGCCTAGTGATAGAAAAGGACAAACATAAGGAGCGATTTGTTCTAGGCAAAGTGGTAACTGAATTTTAGGATCAAGCTTATTCAGAATGGACACTATGTAGGATTAGAGATCTTTGTCAGATATGAATCTAAGATCCTCCACGGGATCCGAATCTGGGCCCAGTTGATATTATTGACTTGTATGAGACTGAAGCCACTCTCAACATCCGAGGGCGTATGTCATTTGACATCGATAAGAGACAGATGTCCGGAAGACGCCACAGCCGAAAGGAAATGGAAGGGATCTGAAGGAAAGGTGGGAGGTGAGAAGGCACCTTGCCAAGGAAGATGATGGCGAAACCACATCTAGTAAATGATATGATTGCGACCTTTTCTTTTCTTAATACTTAATACATAATCTGCAACATATGTTGCACAGTTTCTTTTTGTAGACTGTGAAGATATAAAAATACCTTTACCCCATATCAATCTTGTCTTGGTCTGTTTCTCAATCCTATCAATCTGGGTACACGAGTCCCACCAACCTCTAATACATTTTGCACTACAACATGAGACACATCCTCCGATACGTACACGGGAATATGCAGCGGAATGCAACAGATAGGGATCAACAGGGATCGCCAGGGGCGCACCTGCCTGGTATGCGCGGGATGAAGGGAGGCGCGTATATATCTAAATAGTAGACCTTCCCGCGCTCGATCATCTGTATTCAACCTAGATCATGCCGCCATATTTATTACTGTCGCTATTTTTAACTAGTCGTCTCCTGGTTAATGCTGCAAATATCCCTCCAGGGGAAGATTACGATGTCCTACAATACATCAATCCCTTGATTGGCAGTGCCAATGGAGGTAAGTTCAAACAACCAAATAACTCCAACTTCACGCCGACCAATTCTTCCTAGGAAATGTGTTCCCTGGCGCCTCACTGCCATACGGCATGGCGAAAGCCGTTGCCGACACAGACTCAGAAAGCAACCAAGGAGGCTTCGCCCACGAAGGCGGCAGCATCACCGGATTCTCCAGCATGCACGACTCCGGCACTGGGGGTAGTCCTTCGTTAGGAAATTTCCCTCTCTTTCCCTATGCAAAATGCGCCGGCGACGATGTAAATGGTTGTGTTTACCCAAAGAACCAACGTAAGACGAAGTACAAGTCCGACTCGGTCCAGGCGCACCCCGGATACTTTGCTATAGAGCTGGCATCGGGCGTCCGAGTTGATATGACAACTGCGCATCATACGTCCCTGTTTCGCTTCCAGTTCCCAAATGATAATAGCACCAGCCCGTTGATCTTGCTGGATCTCACTGATCTGTCGAATTCCCGTCAGGACAATGCGACCATTTCGGTGGATAGCAAAACGGGCCGAATGACAGGTAATGCGCGCTTCGCCCCTAGCTTTGGATCAGGATCTTATGTCTTGCATTTCTGTGCGGACTTCGCAAGCTCTGCAGCCCAGCGAGATAGTGGTATCTTTGTCAATTCTCGTGCCAGTGCCGGTGTTCATGATTTAAAGATCTCGCGCAGTATCAATGGGTACCCGCTTCCAGTGAGTGAGCTTTTTCTTCTTGTATACAGAGATGGCTGACCGTAATTCCATAGGGTGGTGGATTTGTCCGCTTCAAGTCTGCCCCGGACAATACGGTTCTCGCTCGAGTTGGCGTCAGCTTCATGGGTACAGAGCAAGCTTGCGCTCATGCCGAGTCTGAGATTCCACACTTCGACTTTAATACAACCCACCAGGCATCAATCGACCAATGGACTGATAAGATGCGTCCGATTCGTGTCTCACGAACAAACATCGATGCATCCATTTTGTCCAATTTCTACAGCGGAATCTACAGGACCATGATCAACCCTCAGAACTACACAGGCGAGAACCCGCTTTGGCAGAGCAGCGAGCCTTACTTCGATTCGTTCTATTGTCTTTGGGATTCCTTCCGCTCCCAGATTCCATTCCTCACGATCTTTGATCCTTCCTCGGTAATTCAGATGGTGCGCTCACTCATCGATACCCAGCGCCATCTAGGCTGGCTACCAGACTGTCGCATGTCCCTGTGCAAAGGACACACACAAGGTGGTTCCAACGCCGACAATGTCCTGGCAGATGTATACCTGAAAGGCCTCAGAGATGGCATCGATTGGGATGCTGGGTACGCAGCTGTGCAAAAGGACGCCGAGGAGGAGCCATACGACTGGTCCAGCGAAGGCCGCGGCGGTTTACGCAGCTGGAAGGACCTACACTATATACCCGTAGAAGACTTTGACTACGAGGGTTTCGGTACAATGACACGCAGCATCTCACGTACACTGGAGTACTCGTACAATGACTTCGCCATAGCGCAAATGGCTCGCCGCATGAACAAGACGGCCGATGCAGAGCGCTACGAGAAAAGATCCCGATACTGGCAAAACCTGTTCAAGAAGGACCAAACCTCTTTCTGGAAAGGAAACAACACTGGCTTCACTGGTTTCTTCCAGCCAAAGCATCTAAATGGAACATGGGGCGTCCAAGATCCCCTCACATGCTCGAACATCGACCATAGCGGAAGTGTCTGTTCACTGCAAAATACTGCAGGCGAAACCTTCGAATCCAGCATCTGGGAGTATCAATTGTAAGTCCCCAAATCCCCGGACCTTTATTTCCAACTCCTTGTAACACCCCCAGCTTCGTCCCCCACGACATGCAAGCCCTAATAACCCTCCTCAACGGCCCCACTGAATTCGTCACCCGCCTCGACTACCTCCACGACCAAAACATAACCTACATCGGCAATGAGCCCGCATTCCTAACAGTCTTCCAATACCACTACGCTGGCCGCCCAGCAAAATCCACCTCCCGCGTACGCACCTATATCCCCGACTACTTCTCTCCGACTCCAGCAGGACTACCAGGAAATGACGACTCGGGCGCAATGGGCTCGTTCGTCGCCATGGCGATGATGGGCTTATTCCCGAACCCAGGACAGGACGTGTACCTACTGACAGTACCGTTCTTCGAGAAAGTTAGTATTGTTTCACCGCTGACAGGGAAAACGGCAACGGTGAGGACGACTAATTGGGCTGAGCATAACACGCCTAATGCTACCGGTGCTGCTGCTGGTGGGAATGGGTTTATTCGGTCCGCTACGCTGGATGGGAAGCCTTGGACGAAGAATTGGATTGGACATGATTTCTTTACCGAGGGGAGGGATCTGGTTCTTGTTCTTGGGAAGGAGGAGAGTGATTGGGGGACTAAATTCGAGGATTTGCCTCCTTCTTTGGTGCCGGAGGCTGGGGCTTCTCGTGGTGATGGGGCTGTGAGGGGGCGTAGATGGGAGAGTGTTGTTGAGGGTGGACAGATTGGTGCTGTTTCTGGCGCATCAAAGCATGCTTTGCATCTTGATCATCATGTCCGTAGGGCCGGGGATGGTCATGTGGATACAGGGAGCTCTTGGTAGGTTGGTTTGTGGCTCTGCTGCTTGTTGGTAGCTGTCTTCTTATACTCCGTCTTCGGTGGGCAAGTTTATCATTATACTCATTATTTTTGTCTCGGGTTATCTATTTCTTGCTTTAATTCGGAATTTTTGAGCAGGCTGGGTAGTTTTATGACTCTACAATCTTACATGTCGCTATTGAACGGCGATGGTCAAGATACAAAATATATTTGTGCGAGCAGAGCTAGCATAGAATGAAAGATAGAAAGAAATGAGTCTTTTGATATGATGAATATCAGTCATAAAATCGGAACATATATACAAAGGCAAGTAATAAAAGCATCTCAACGCTAGTCTTTCGAACACGAGTCCTTCTATTTCAGAAAGGAACAAAAACCGGGAATCACAAGTCAACAATCTAGAAGTAGAACCGTTGCACCCTTATTCTTTACTGGGGAGGACGGTAGAACTTGCTCGTAATCCAAGGCATACCAACAACGGTAGCCTTGCGGACCTTATTGCGGACCTTAACAGCGAGCTCGGTACCCTTAGTGTGAAGACCTTGCTTGACATACGCCATAGCAATATTGGCACCACCAAGCGATGGGCTGGGCAGACCGGAAGTGACAACACCGACCTCAACGGGGTTCGCCGGGTCAGAGATATCGACGACGACAGCGCCCTCACGAGCTGGGGGACCCTTCTCAACGGAAAGTCCGACGCGACGCTGTGGGATGGTCTTCGGGCTGGCGAGTTGGGAAAGGATAACAGAAGCACCGTTGAAGGTAGCAGTTGCAGGATCGCGACGATCACGACCGACAACCCAGCCAAGGGCCGCAGCGGGCGGGGTCTGCGCAGTGGAGATATCATGGCCGTACAGACACATGCCAGCCTCGAGGCGGAGGGAGTCACGGGCTGCTAGACCGGCGAGACGGGTTTTGCTGCTGTCGGCGAGGAGGAGCTCGGTGACTTGTCGGGGGAGGGATGGGGCGCCGGAAGTGGGGATTGAGATCTCGAAGCCGTCTTCGCCGGTGTAGCCGGTGCGGGAGATGAGGAGCGGATGTGCGGTTGCGCTGCCGTCTGGGAGGGTGAGGTAGAGCTCGCGGCAGTTGCCGAAGTAGAGGGTGCTCAGGTCTGTTTCGGAGGAGGGGGTGTTTGCGGTGTTGATGAGGGGTTGGAGGACGGAGGCGGCGAGGGGTCCTTGGAGCGCGACCAGCGCGCGGTCTGCGAGAATTTCCCATTTGATGCTATCGGCTCCGTGCTTGGAGCGGTAGGCGTCGATCTCGGCGGTTAGGAAGGCCAGGTCCTCTGTGCGGCGGCCGGCATTCGTGACGAAGTAGAAGCTGTCTTCGGTGCGGCGGGTGATGACGCAGTCATCGACCATGCCACCGGTGCCTTCTTCGAGGAGGCAGGAGAGGGTGGAGGTGTTCGGGGCTAGCTTGTCTACTGAGGAAGGAGACACCTTCTTCAGGAGGTCAATGGCTCCGGGGCCGCTGAGTTGGTGCTGGACCCTATAGATGGGGGATTTGGTTAGCAATTGCGGGTTTTGTCTTGGCTGGGACACGGTTCACTTACATGTGGCTTACATCGAAAAGACTGGCTTTCTCGCGAGTCCACATGTGGCTTTCCACATGGCTCAAATCGGCGTACTGCAAAGGCATATCGAACCCGGCGAAAGGCACCATCTTGGCACCGTGCTCCACATGCAAGTCATAGAGCTGTGTCTTGCTGAGGGGCTCGCTGGAGCTAGAGGCATAACGCACAGCCTGGTTCGCCGCACGCGAGGCTACGGCCGCGGCGGGGGCATTGGCTTTCAATGACCGAAGGACTGTTGGTCGCACGATAGCCGCGGAGGAGAGCTCCCGCCGAAGTACGGTGGAGCCGATAGAGACGCGGGGAAGGTTGAGTGTAGCGGCCCTCGCGGCGGCGAGGTCAACACCTCGTGTGAGAATACGGACGCTTGACATGGTGAATCAATGCTGTAGGAATTGAATTGACAGAAGAAAAGAGAAAAGAGAAAGAAACGAACCCCGAGAAGTCACTCATTCACCGTCGGGGAAGCATCACGGGAAAATCACGTGGTGATAGGCGATCGGGGAGTAGCTGGCTGCCCGATTCGGACGTTGTACGCTGTTGGCCATAGTTCCAGACTGACTATATCGTTGGTCTATTCCAAATCACCATGAGATATAAGTCATTGTATGATTATCGGTGAACTATCATTTACGTTTTCCGTCGGTGGCAATTATGTTCCTGTACAACTCAGGTACACGGCTACATCGATTGGCAGACCAAAAGGCCATCGGAGTATTGCCGCGGCGATGGCGAATCAAAGCCGGAGAGCCACATTGCAGTCTCCAAGCCGATCACCTACTTTTAATTAAAGGTGTCAACTGCTGCAAAGAATGCAGAGGTAAAAATATACATATAGGGGGAGCAAATCCCAAGATCCAAGCTCTTTTCCGTCAAGCTATACAGAGCAATTGAAAGCCTGCGACGAAATGCGCATCCTGAAAAACAATTCCAAATATCCCAAAGGTGGTCAAGTGGTATGTAAAATCCACGATTATCCGCCACCTTGCCTTCCCGGTCATCACAGTCATAAAGTCTCCGGGGTCTATGGCCCGGTAGATCGGAAACAACGTGCATAAGAGATCCAAATGCGAAGATGAAGATTAAGAAAAGATCACAACCTCCCCGCCCTGCGGGGGGTTTACAGTCCGTTACTCGCACAGGTGAAAACACCGCCGACGGCGCCATCCGCGTAGCTGGTGACTACGGACATAACAGCAGCCTAGAAGGAATGTGTGTTAGCAAGAGGTCAAGAAAAAAAAAACAAGAACAAGCCAAAGGAATCATTACTTACGTATGTTCCAGGTCCCAAGAAGAAGAAACCAACGAGAATTAGGAAGACATTAAAAATGAAACCGAGCCAGCCCCGGATTCCACGGACCATGAAGAAACGGGGTCCGTGGTCCTCAGCGCGCATGCGGATATAAGCGACACCCCAGAAAATGAATCCGAAGAAAGAATCAAAGAGGGAGCTCATGATAGACAATAAGTCGGAGAAGAAGGGAATGACTTCGGCAATGATAAAGGCCGCAAGCCAAAGCGCGGCAAGGATTGCACCCCAAGCAGCCCAGCCAATGACAGTGTTGTTGCCCTTGTGGCGTGTGCCCTCGAACAGGCGGAAGAAGATGAAACGGGCTGAGACGGAGGCATACAGCACGCCGAGGAAAATGATAGTCGGGATCATGAACGAAAAGGAGACCTTCTTGAACACGTCGTCGCCGAGGGAGCCGAATGCAGGCGCAACCATGTACTGGTTACCGACATAGACGTAGGTGACCGCACCGACGACGCTGAAAACGATGATCTCGGCGATTGTTACGGCTGTCACGGACTTCCAGAAGTCGCGGGGCTCCTTCATCTCGGCAATGAAACTGGGGAGGGTGATTTGGCCGATGAAAGTGTAGCTAATGTTCAAAAAGGCATTCATGCCCTTGACAAAAGTCGTGCCCTTGGCCGGGATGACGAGCACAACGGGTTCTCCCAGTGCAGCGGAGTATCCTGCCGGGTGGTCTTCGACGGCAGCGAACACAGCAGCCAAGACGACAGATACGAATGTGAAGAATGCTGACAGGGTCGCAACTTTGGACAGCGTGCTGAATGTACGGGGTAGCGAGAAACCCCAAGAAATGATGGCGACGACCATCGAGAAGACGACTGTGCATACTGCACCGCCGGACATCGTGTTCAAGTACTGAGCACCCACCACGCAGTGCAGGCCCTGGATGAAAGTGTTGTTCAGGAGGAACATGACTGCTGTGGCCCACCACGCAATCTTGGAGTCCCAGAACAAATACTGACCGATGTCGCAAACATCGCGGACTTCTGGGTGTCGCAGACAGAATCTCCTATACAAACATTAGCACCGAGGTTTATACTGGGGCTCGCAGTCATTGGGCAGGATATCATACCAGGTAATCAGCGAAGTGTACAGGACAATGCCGGCAATAACCACGGTCAAGATCAAACCGGGAACTAGACCCAGAATGGAATATGACCAAGGAAAGGACATAATAGCTAGACAAATATACTCGGAGAAAAGCAATGCAGCAGTCTGTCAAAAAGAAAAAAAGAGAGATTAGTCCATCAACTCCCCAAACTTCCTTATGCAAACGAAGCGCACCTTTTGCCAACTACACGTGCGGTATTTGATTGTGTTTTCCGACTCCATGTCAATCTGGCGACCGATGCTTTCCGTCGTTGACGACGAATCGATGGTAGCGACATGTTGCGAGCCACGGCGGCCCTGGCCCTCGATGTCGAAGTCCTTTAGCTTGGGATCCTGCTCGGACTTGACAGACAGCTCGGGGGTGAGGTCCTGGTCCCGGTCATGGTCCCAGCCGGCAGAGTTCGGCGATTCTTTTGACACAGCCATTTTTATGTTAAAGAGCGGAGGAACCGCGCTTGTTGGAACTCGGTGGAGTCGAGAGGGGAGTTGAAGATCTGCAGATGCATGTAATGCTCAACAAGACAATTGATCTGATACTGGTCTCGTGTGAGCGGATTGCGTCCTTTTTTCCCCGGTGTTTGTGTTTCTTCTTTGGATAGATGTACTGATTAGATACTTACGCTCAAATGATCAAATCTTGGGAGGTGATCGGCAGGTTGGAAGAGGTGATCAGAGGTGGACGGATTAGGGCAAATGCGGGTACCTGGGGTAGTATTCCCTGAACTGCACGCAATTCTCGACTGGACTGGGTGGGATGAAGAAGAGATCAAAGAGATCAAAGAGAGAGAGAGAGAGAGAACAAATTCAATAATAAAAAAAAACTAGTGGAAGTTGGTATACCAGAATACCATGTATGGCGCGATCGCTTCACATAGCATGGTAATTATGGTATCTGGAGAATACCGTCATCTCCGACGTTCCCCACTGGTCTTTTTTGAGATCCGGAAAAAAAAAATAAAAATGAAAAAAACATAAAGGCAAAAAAAAAGAAGAGATATGACGTTGCTGAAGCCAGGTCTCAGCCGCAATAGGCGAAGGCTATGCCGTGGCTTACGCTTGGTTATGCCAAGGGACTTGGGTTTAGGGGATCGGACCTGATGAAAGTTAGATCCAGTCTGATGCAATCCCAGTCCATGGTAATGATCAATTGCCCATATACAAAGTATGCCCTTTTTTCTTTTTTTTTCTTTTTGATATCAAAATCTACGGACCCCCCGAATCCGCTGTTTTTCCAAAGGGGGTCACGAGCTAAGACTGCCTTTGATTGGAGCTTCAGAATGTAAACCCACTTAGGCAAAGTCGGTTTCGCCCGCATACGCATATCATTCTCGTTATTCTATGTGTCTGGTGGACTGTGGCGGCCCCGCATGCGGATGGCTGTGGTCAAATGAATCCATCCAGGCCAGGTCAGGATATGAATCCATGCATACCATGCCCCCGAGAACATGGGTTCGGCGTGGAATAGTGGAACATGGTATATTTGATCGAGGTATTGTATGTTTGATCAGGGATTTTATTTCAACAATTTTACTGAGAAGGAAAGGATCTGCAAATTGTCAACATTAACTTTATGCCTAAGGCATGATTAGGTACCACGTGCAGCTGACTCATGGTCTGGCCCCTGGTCCTTGCCTGGCCTTTTAAGGATGTACTCCGTAGGTGATGCGCACATATACTACATATGATATGTATTGTAGATGTCTGGTTGTACATACTGTCTGCAAAAGAACCTTGGAAGCATCGCATACTTCAAATAAACGTTAAACGATCTGGTCCTCGGCTCGAGCAGCCGCTTGCGTGCGAACCCGCAGCGATGGCGTCGAGGGATTTAAGGGGCTTTTCAAGCCACACAGATCTGAGCTTATTTAGATGCCCTCTTTAATATGTTGCCTAATGACACTATGAGACATGCAGTAGAATTTGTTATAGTATGAGATATTTCACATGGAGGGGAGTACCTACCCCTTGCTGCATTGCTGAAACTTACATTTAGCAGTATGAAGCGATCTCTTTGATTGGACTTCCAGAGTTGTCTTATAGGATGTGTGTTTTGCCCAGAGAGGGGTAAGGCTTGGTTTTAGATCGGCAGTCTTGATCTAGTATGCCTAGACGGACGGTGTATTCCAAAGAGCTTGTATTGACTGCATCCATGGACGGAATACCTAGGTAGATAGTAGGATAGAGATAGATATAGATAACAATGAAAATAAAAGGAATAAGAAAGCAGAATGTGTGCAACCTGTAACAACTCCAGATGCAAAACAGGAATTTTGGCCCCCAGAGAAGGGGGGGGGGGGGGGGGGGTAAGAAATAACCAAACTCTTTTTTGTCCAAGAATAAACTGATTACATACCCACGTCGGAGTCCTCGTTGGCCAGCAGCGCAGCGTAGTCGTCCGCGGAGGCGAAAGTAGGAAGCTGCTTGAGCTTGCGACGCTTGCTGCGGTTCGACTCGGGAGCGGCAGCATCGGCAGGCTTTTCGGGCTCTTCGAGCTCGATTCCACCGAATTCCATATCCGAGGGCAGGTCCTCGTCGCTGTCGATGAAGGCATCGTCGTCTGAAACGTCCATATCGAAGTCGTCGGAGTCCTCCTCGGCTTCCTTGGAGGGCTTCTTCGCGGCCTTCTTGGTCTTGACTGGAGGTGCGGCTTCCTCGGGCTCGCTGAACTCGGCCATCTCCTCGTCGGAGGGAACATCGGACTCGTCGTTGAAGATGACACCGCCATCGGAGTCGTCCTCATCGCCTTCGCCATCTTCGTCGGAGTCCAAGGCAGATTCCAAATCGGACATGTCCAAATCGTCGTCGCTGTCCTCGTCGGCCTCGAGCTCGGGGCGAGAGTCGACGAGAGCTTTCCAGATCTGGTCCTCATCTTCGCTAAGACCTTCGTCGGAGTTATCTTCGGCATCAACGTCCTTGCTCTTCTTGGAGCGAACCTTCTCCTTGTCCTTGTTGACACGAGTGAAGTATTCGTGGAAGAAGACATCCTCGGCGGCAACATCGTTGGCCTTCTTCTTCCAGAAGGCTTCGGTGTTGAGAGGCAGCTGGTTCTCTGCCTTCTTGCCGGCCTCCACCAAGCGATCGGCAACTTCACCACCACCCAGGGGCTGCATGATAGAAGCACCGCGGGAGCTGGCGTTGGCCTTGGGCGTGCGGTACACGAAACGGTCGAGGAAGTGAGTGAGAGTGTGCAGAGTCAGATCTGGCTTGCCACTCATGGGCTTGTGCTCAAGCAGGTTGGTAGCGTTAAGAGAGACGGAAGGATGGAAGTGAGTGGTGAAAGGCAGCAATTCCCAAAGGCAGCTCCGTTCGGCATTGCTGTGCTCGGGGTCTCGCTTGCGAGGATCGTATACGTTGTTCTGCTTCTTGGCTTCGACAATAGGAGCAGGTTCCGGCTGTTCATCATCCTCATCGAGGACGTCACGGAAGACCTCTTCGTCGTCGTCATCGTTCTCCTCTGGCTGATCGACCAAGGCCGTGAGGCCGGTGAAGGTCTTCTCGAGCTCACGGATCATGAAAAAGACACCGCAGATGAAAGAGGGCTGGTGCATGCCAAGTACCTGAACAAGACGCTTCACGAATGCCTTGACTCGGCGGACGTTCAGATCATTCTTGAGAGCCTTGTATAGGAGGTTGAGGTAGAGAGATTGCTTTGATGAGGTGGCAATACGGGGGTCGAGCAAGGATTCGTACAGAGTGCGGTAGAAGCGATCGCCGGAGACTTGGTTAGCCACGGTGAGCTGTTGAATCAGCATAAGAGCTTGAATGCTGGTGTTGAAGTTAGAGGAGTGAGTGATACGGAACAAGGTGTCGAGGTGCTTCGACATGCTAGGATAAGTTAGTACATTGCGTGGAGGAATAGAATGTGAACAAAAAACATACCGTTCGGAATCAGAGTCAGTGAAAGGATAAGCACGGTTGACACCGGTCAAGACACCAGAGATCAGCTTCTCTCGCATCTCGTCGTCCTGGGCCTGTCCCTTGGCAGCATCGTCGTCGCCTTTGCCCTTAGATCCCTTTCCATGCTTGTTGTATTTCCCCTTGGGGGCAGGCTTGCCCTTGGGAGAGGGTTTCCCGTTGGAATCGGCCTTGCCCTGATGGGTGGGCTTCAAAAGCACAAGGAACAGTCCAAAGTAGATGTCCAGCAGCTGACCAGCCACCTTTTCTTCCTTCAGTCTCAAGATGGTCTGGTTCAGAGTGATAACAGCGTAGTACTTGGCGTGGGAGCTCTGGCCAGGGCGGAACAGCACTTCTTCCACTGACTTGATGATGATCGGCTTCATCATAGGATGCGACTGCATGAGTTGCAGCAACAGGTATGATGCCCGAGATGCGATTTTCTTGCCCGGGTCTCCGAGCTTATTGACCAAAAGTCGCAGAAGATTCGTCTCCTGTTCGGGCTTCTCCTTGAGAAGTTCATAGACATAACTGACGGCCCGAGTCCGTGAGAATTCGATCTCGTCATTGCACCAAATCTCGAGAATCTTGATGACTTCGAAGAATTGATCTTTAACAATGTTTTCAAAGGCCCACACAATCAGCTCGCTCTTTTTCAAACCACCCGGAAGGGGGTCTTTCTCGTTCCACCGCCCACCAGCGCCTTGGAATGCAGCGACGAGCCCAGGCTGATTAGTGAAAGACTTCAATCGTCGGTCACTAGGAAGCAAGGTACCCTGTGCGAACATATCCTTCAATGATCGCAGAACTTCAACTGCCTGCGCACGACTACGCTTCTTTCCGAGACCAATCAAAGTCTCCAGTGCTTTGGTGTTGTGCAGAGGCGACTCTTGAACGTTAAGAGTCAAGGCGGAAATTTTATCGCTTAGGGTACCGGACGCCATAATGGTCGAGTAGAACTTGTGGGAAGAAGAAGCAGATGCTCTCTGGGCTGCCGCGTATTCCTCATTTTCTTCCTGTAGCAATTTGTTGGCAAGCTCGTGAACGCGCTCCATCAGGTGGCGGGGCAAGGCGTTCATCTGTTTCGTGTCTTTGGCGGAGGATGGCATGGGAATATTGTACCAGTCGGACCGAGGAAGAACATTCTATAATGATCATATTAGCAAAAGCGTTTTGGTGCGAGACTGTCCAAAACTCACCAGTTTCAAATACTCTTTAGGCACCGTAGCTTCATACTTCGGAGCAGGCGTTTCCTCAATGTCAGATTCCGGCCCGCTGCTCTCTGCCTCGTCCTCGCTGTTCTCGATATCATCCTCGCTCTCTATTTCCTCCTCGACGTCTTCGACTTCGTCATCTGCTAGATCCTCGGGCACGACGTGCCCTGAAGCCTCCAACATGCTAGAGAGCTGCTTGCGAAGATCATCGTCGACCTTGCCGGACTCGCCTTCAACCTCAGACTCGGAGTCAACACCAGCAAGAAGATCAAGATCCTCTTCGGTACCACCCATAGCTAGAATTTCTTGGCGCAGTGTCTCGTCGTCGTTGCTCTTCTTGCCAACTTTAGGCTTTTCTTGCTTGTTCATTCCGCCCTTATTCTGCTCCCGAGCAATCACCTCGCCGCTGCGATCCCGCTTCTTGCCTTGCGCAGAATCCTGAGGGCGGCTGGGCTTGGCGGGATATTGCTTTCCTTTATTTGCGAAAGCATTGGCGGTAGGGGGTGGTGGCTTGGTATTATCCTTCTTGCCTTTCCCGGTGCTCTGATTCTGGGTCTTCAAGCGCTGTTCGATTTTCTGTCGTAGGCCCGCGAAGGCGCTCTCATCTGGCATGAAGGGCATAGTTTCCGCAGCTGGAGCTGATGTGCTCGTCGCGGAGGCAGCCTCAGCGGCGCCCGAAGAGCGCTTTCCTTTCCCTGTAACCATGGTGTGTTGTGATTGGGCCTCAGCGGCGCCCGAAGAGCGCTTTCCTTTCCCTGTAACCATGGTGTGTTGTGATTGGGGTTGAATAATGGAGGAAAGAAAATTAGACGGAGAAATCTTTTGCGGCGGGTTATCGGGGCGCTCGGACCAATACGATAAGAAACACCGGAGAAGGGACAACGGCTTGCTCCTACAACTTATTTTGTGTTTAGCCAGCAGTTCAATTGCGAAAATAATAGACTTCGGCGCTGTGAGCTATTTTTATCGATGATTTCTGGGCTACGACCTCTGTCAGGGCGTATAGCCGGGCGGCGGCTAGCGTTGAGCCTGCGGATCCAGCAATGCAATCTTCACGTACGCGCTTCCAAAAGATTGATTGAATGTGCTTGATAGTGTGTACTGACTCGATGTAGGTTGATGGCAGAAACCGTGTTTCAAATGTATGGATTCCTACCGGTGGAATTTCCAAGAAGCCCGTTGATGGTGAAAAGGGTATGCCATGCGTAAACCCGATAACAATTGACTATCATCAGATGTTAACGAAGATCAGAGGACGCCAATGACCTGCTAATCCGAGGTGGTTTCCTTCGACAGGTGAGCAGTCAGGTCTTTATGTCCAAATAAATATCTCTGACGGCTCTCTAGGCATACTCTGGGGTGTTCCACTTGCTCCCACTTGGTCTACGTGTTCAGGATAAGCTAGAGCGTTTGATTGACAAGCATATGCGCTCACTTGGTATGGAATACACCCTGTGTTTATCATGGGATGGCAACTAAAGCAAATTTAGGTGCATCCAAGGTCTCTTTGTCCTCAATATCCTCACAAGAGCTCTGGGGACAGTCTGGCAGACTTAGCGATGGCTCAGAAGTAGGTTAACCATACCCAATGTCTTGCATAATGCCACTAACATTTATGCTAGCTATTCCGATTCAAAGATCGGAAAGACACTCCCTTTCTCCTCGCCCCAACACACGAGGAAGAGATTACAACACTTGTGGGGAATCTGACAACATCATACAAGAGCCTACCTTTGCGAGTGTATCAAATCTGTGAGACTCTTTTTTCATCTATTGTCTGTAAACCCCACTAACGGGATCATAAATAAAGCGCGAAAGTACAGAGATGAGGCCCGGCCCAGACAAGGCCTACTTCGTGGGCGAGAGTTCATCATGAAAGACCTCTATACATTCGACTACAGTGTCAGCGAAGCACTGAAAACATATGATGCAGTCAAAAATGCCTACACAGAATTATTCAACGAACTCAAGATTCCCTACCTAGTCGCAGCAGCAGACTCGGGGAATATGGGCGGCTCACTGAGCCATGAATACCACTTCATCAGCCCGAAGGGCGAGGACGAGGTGGTCAGCTGCTCACACTGTGACCACGTCTATAACGAAGAGCTCGCAGACGGCAAGACGCACAGCTTCGAGGAGTCCGAACAGACCACAGCACCTGGCTTCCAGATCGATGATGCACCTATCGAAGGTGGACCAACAATCTCAACTGGCATGTGGATGGCCATCTCTCACGATAGCAACACCATAGTCCGGAGCTGGCACCCTAAATTCTCGATGCAGGACGGCGCGACAGAGCCCGTTGAGCGTCATATCAACTCACACGCCGTCAAGGCGGTGGCAACCGCCGCTGGTATTGACCTCGATCTGAGCGTGGAGAACCCGTTAGAGCGATGGACCGCCCATGTAAAGGCAAATAAGTCCTCCACGCACAAGCCACGTGTGTTAGATCTATACGACTCACAAGTTCGGGTATACCAGCGCCCGCCGCTGAGTGATCTTCTCCAGGAAGTTGGCTGCACAGCCTCGGACATAGATTACTCCAAGCTGGACCGATTCCCCGGGACTACAAACAAACTCAGTCTTGTCCGCGTGCATGACGGAGACCAATGTTCGCAGTGCGCGCATGGGTCGCTTACTAGCCATTCTGCCGTAGAACTAGGACACACATTCCACTTGGGAACGCGGTACAGTAAAGTCTTGAATGCTTCTGTTTCTGTGAACTCCGCTCTTCTTGAGGGATCTGAAGATTCCGGTGCGAAGTCCTCGGGCAAGGAACAAATCGTGCCCATGCAGATGGGATGTCACGGCATCGGTGTCTCGCGTATGATCTCTGCAGTGGCGAACCGACTTTCTGACTCCAAGGGGCTCAATTGGCCGCGTGCGATGGCGCCCTACGAGGCTGTGGTAGTCTCAGGAAAGGGGCTGGAGACCGTTGCGGATCAGGTGTATGATACTCTTACCGGCGATGCCGCGGCCCCTGTCGATGCTATCCTCGATGACCGGGACAAGGGTATGGGCTGGAAGCTTGGAGACGCAGATTTGATCGGGTACCCTATTATTGTTGTTGTTGGCAATGGGTGGAAGAAGAAGGAGACTTTGGAGGTGCAGTGTCGTCGGCTGGGCGTGAAGGAGGATGTGTCGCTTGGTGAACTGCGCACGTTTGTCAAGTCCTTGTTGGCGAAATTGTGAATGGCTGGAAGCGACAGTATGTAATATTAGCAATTCAATTTTGTACATTATCTCCGATCTACCTATAAATGTAAGCCCAGCTTGATGATTCCCAAGGCTGATTCTTAATCTTCTTAACAATGACGCCACAATGCTTGAACTACATATTTCCTGTCTCAACTACAGCTAAGTTCCTATATTAAATAACGTGAAGTTCTAAGGAATGATATATCCGCCACGGTGCACAGTAGCGGTGTAGCTATGTAATATGGCGTCGCTTCTTGATAATCTACAATTAACGCATCATATCAAAATGTTTCGGTGTTTTAATGTCCACTTTTTCTCCGGACTTCACGTTTTGCGTAGTGATCGACTTTGAAGGTCCTCGACGGGGTTCCCGCGCCGAACACTCCGGTCCGAATACTCCGGTTTGTCACGGACCCGCCGATATAGAAATGGGCTTGACTCATTAAAAAGGCAAGTTGATTCTATCTTTTTGACTCAATTCTTATTTCCTATTTACAATTTATTAGTATTCTTACAATCTAAAATATCACACCATGGCCCAGACCAACATCCACATCCCAGGCCTCGGCGGCTCCAATGCCTTCACCCGGACTCTAAACAAAGAAGACGTGAAGATCTGTGTAACTGTCGAAGAAGCATTCACAGAGGCGGAGCGATGCTCCGAGGAAAAGGTGAGGCAAATCACTAATTCCCATCGGGATTGTTTTTTTCTAAATTGTTTCTTCTAACACCGACCAAGTTCTGCTATCGCCTGGGAGCATGTCCAGAGTTATGCCTGGGCCTCTTTGTTGAAAATGACCAAGACCCAGCTTCACCTACACTCATTGGACATGTTATTGCTGTGCGATCTCCCTACACACGTGTCACGGACGGATCGATGTCAATGCCGGAGAATTGGCGATCACTTGATGGCGAGCCTGTTTTTGTCAATGATGAGTTAATCGGGAATCATAAGTATGGTGATACCATTGCAATCCACTCCGTTGCTATTTCTCCGGAGTATCAAGGCAAGAAGGTTGGGAGAGCTCTTGTCCGAGCGTACCTTGAGCATCTTGGGAGGGGCTGTTTTGGAGCGAGCAAGGTTGTGCTTATTGCGCATGACTATTTGGTGAACTTTTATGAGAGTGTTGGGTTTAAGAGTCAGGGGAAGAGCCAGTCAAATTTTGCTGGTGGTGTTTGGTTTGATATGGTATGTTTATTGGCAGTGTGAACTAATGATCAGTGCTAATATTTGTCTACTAGGATTTTGATTTGGAGTGATCACTCTTCTGGTTTTGATTCATGGTGTAGTCATATTATACAGGACTCGAGGAACTGGACAGGCAATAAGAAAGAGGGTACCTGGAATAAAGATAGCGCTGGGAATAAATATAGAATCTTTTGTGCCTTGTCTTCCAACTCGACCAACTCTTACTTACCAAGCCTTTTGTGAGCGCCAAAAAAGAAGTATCCTTGTCCTTTTCTCCAATCTAACTACTGGCCCGGATCGCGTCTATGCTGGATTGTATGTGACGGCTTCGGCGTCCCTTTGAGCCCTGTGGAGGTCCCTTCAGCCACTTCATATCTTCCAAGTCAATCATCATAAAACATTCCAGATTGGGATTCCACAGCACATTACGGAAGGCTGTATCTTTCTGAACAACTCCATGTTCTTGAAGAATATCTTCGAGTTTCCGCATCTCTTGTTCAAGGTACTGGGTCGTTTCAAAGGTGGTATGTTCGTCCGTTCGAATTCCCGACCAGCTGAGGAGAAGCATGTAGTTCATTTGAACCCCATGATACCAATATGGGATCTTTGGTTTCAACATTCCAAGACATACAGGAATTTGAGACCCCTGCAACGGTTTCAGATTCTGATAGTTGCTCAATTCAGCTTTGATCCTGCGCGACTGGCTGGTGCCAGTTGCCTTGATCATCATCGTGTACCCATGAGACCGCAACGTTGCTTTTAATAGATAACAGGTTCGACCAACAATGTGCAGCTGCTGAAACCCTCTATACCGATTCTCTCGAAGTTGTTCATTCATCCTGTCGCAGATCTCCTGTGCACTGAGCTGATGTCTTGCCATGCCGTGCTCAGCAACATTCGGGCAGTGTTCATCCAGAATTCCCTTTTCAAAGGTGCCGAGAAGGCATGCCTGGCTACAGTAAGGCTTGCAGATGTCTGGCCCAGAGGTTTGTAAAGGGGGGTTTTCAGAACTACTCGCTTTTATGTCTGCTTTCAGGAGATTCCCCCAGAATCTAGTCCAGAATGAGTCTTCATACATAAACTCTGCTGGTGGGCTGAATCGAATGTCATCCGGTGCTTGAGGCATGAGGAGTGAGTAATCGTCTTCGAGGGGACGATAGGTTTGATAAACTGCGTCATGCCATTCCTGCGTTGGTGGGGCGGTAGCTAAAGATTGTAGTGTGAAAGCGAGGACTTGACCCAAGGCCGTACGGCGAACCCAGTTTGATTGCGCATCATAACCATGAGAAGCGACGTCTCTACAAGGGACACAAAGGTAATATTCCATAGCGGTACAGTTCTTTGGGTCGATGTGAAGAAACACCAAGGCCTCTCCTGTGTAGATATACCCATACTGGATTCCAGCGCCCATCATTCTTGAATAGAGCCGAGCGATCGCACGTACCACAATGGCGGTGGCATGTTCCTCAAATGTATTTGGTTCCTTGTCGAAGACATCCACCGGTGATATCGCGCGCAACCCTGCAACCAGCTCGGGCAAGGTCAGACAAAATGGCGGAACATACAGGACTGCGTACGCTGGCTCTTCGAATCCGCATTTTGCAACAGAAATGCAGCAATGACGCGGACGGTCAAAGTTCAGTTTTCCGCGGGTACTGAACGTATATCGCAGTGGCAGCTCATGTTCCATAAAATTAACAATTATCGCGAGAAAGTCGTCCAAGGTTCTGTGCGCAAATTGCTTCAAAGTGTCTTCCGAATACACCGCGTACCATTCCACGAGCTGAGCAGTGTATTGGATGGAGGTTTGTGGGGGGAAGATACATGAATTGACAAGCTCGGGTGCATTGAGGATTTTGTTCCACGTCTCTTCTTGAAGTTGAGGAAATTTAATCCAAGGCCGGAGCCACAGGGGGCTCAGTCGGTCATCCCCTGGGAACCAACTCTCTGGCCAAATCATTAGACGTATATCGACACTTAGTGCTTGCGCGAAGACATGGTGAACACTTTCAAGATGTGGGATCAGAGAGGTATTGGACGGGGTCGATGGAATCGTGAACTGTATCTGCGAGGTCGAAGGTTCTGGTTTTGCTAGCCCTTCACCTATGCCGTCAATCAAATGTCGCCATTCTGCATACGTTTGGTCCATGACTTGAATGGATATGAAGATACAAGTCAAAGAATGTTTCCATGAAAAGGATGTGAGAAGTGTCTTTGATCTCGGGTGGTTGAAAGTTTGGAGCTGTGTCGAGTCGCTCCTACCAAAATTCCCTGTGTTTACCTACATGTACCTGATATAGGTAGTTTATAATATCACTATTTCAATAAATCATTGAGCTGGAGTCATATTAGAAATATATTCTGCATAGCTACATGTGTAACAACCAGAATCAGTGCGGCGATTATGTAGGTTAATCTACCCCATAACTAGGTAGTAGAACGAGAATACCGAGTTGCCAGTGATAAAAGAAGTCATCAATCCAATAGTCGCAGTCCGAGGATATCCAGCATTAAGAACCATATGAGCATTTATCTGACCTGATCGCCCAGTGCAATGATGGGTGGTGGCCGGGCAATGTTCTTTCTCAGGATATATCGCTTGAACCACCAAGGAAGCCACACAGTCAGTTCGTAGTGAATGAAACTCTTGGTCGGCACCGCGAAGACCTCTGCAATTTACGTCAGTATATGGTCATGTGCCTAGATTGGAGACTCGACTTACGATCTAATTCTTCTAGAGTAAGCTGCTTGGTCTCCCTGACAAAGCAGAAAATCATACCCCAGGCGATGAGGTTAAGGCCGGCATAGAAGCCAACTAATACAAGGGTCAGCGACTTTGGTACCACCGTCCAGAAGTGTCAACCTACAAGCACCCGTTTTGGTCATCACATTCATCATTCGAGGGAAGGTTAGGCCAAGGATACCAGCTGAAGAAGTTCTTTGTTAATAGAATATTCGGCGGATTTTATGTTTGAAATACTCACCAAAGGTGTTGTTGATACAAACAGCCCACGCCATTCCTTGTTCTCGCTGAATAGTAGGGAATACCTCGGCAGAGTATTGGAAGGCCACCGGTCCTTCCCCTAAGGAATAGGCAATAGTAAATAGATACACAAACCTAGTGGAAGATACCAATCAGCATACGTTCAGGCAAAGCGAAAATATTTACCAAACTTACAAGGCAACTGGTGCAATCTTCCCGGCCTGGTTATCTGTTTTGTTCAAAATAGAGAGACCAGCGGCTAGCAGGAAGATGCACATTAAGGGGAACGTCTTCGCAAGAACATTAGTCAGTGATATTCTGCGAGAAATTCCGGATCCACTCACAATCAAAGTCAGGGTTCTTCGGCCTTTAGTGTCGATCAGGAACAATGTAGGGATAGTGGCCACGACCTGGATAGCACCGTAGCCAAGAGACGCATACAAGGCTTGGTCTTCTGTGAAATCCGCTTCCAGGAAGATGGTTGAGCTGTAGAAAGAGATGACTAAAGAATTGTTACCACTAAGCATTCTCAAGAGACGAGACACAACTTACTGTTGATGCCGCACATTTGCTGCGCAATCATAACAGTAGATGCACCATAGTTGGCTCGTCTGATTCTAGGGACAGCAAAGCAGTCCCACAGACGGGAGAAATAACCTGCACCCCGAGCCTCCTTGAGTTCTTCTTCATAGATAATGTATGAGTAATAGTAATCTCTCGCAGCGATAATTGGATGAGCCCGCAACCGCAACATTGACTGGAATGCTGCAGCATGTTTGTTATGCTTCATAAGCCAGCGAGGAGACTCAGGACAGAAAAGGATTCCAATAGCGAGAACCAATGATGGAATAAACGCGGAACCGAGTTGAAGACGCCAAGCGATCTTTGGGACATCTTTGACAATAACGTTTGCGGCAAAGCCCAAGAAAATACCTGCACATGAGGTTAGCCATGTTTTTCGACAAAGGATGAGAAATAGTTACCCGCTACGACCCAAAGTTGCCAGAACATAACAAGAGCACCTCGAACTCTAGCTGGGGCCATCTCAGCCGAATAGATGGGCACGGTAGCATTCTTTGCACCGATGCCAATACCCATTATAAATCGTGCAGCGAACAGTTCCTGCCATGTCCGTGTAAAGGCAGAGCCAATTGGCGTGGCAGTGAGACAGAGAGCAGTCAGGAAAATTTCGCCTCTTCGACCTAGATAGTGGTTGAGTGGATCGACAATCCAAGCACCACTATGTACAAGGTCAGTCGCATAGAAGAAAAGACAACACTGGTGTTATACTTGCATCAAACCAGCGGTCAAGAAGATGATGGAGTTGACGATTCCTACGATCCACTCATCCCTGCCAACACCGTCAATACCGAAGTCCTTCGGGAAGGATAAGTTGGCACCGTTGGATCCAGTCTGGTCCCATCCCTGTGTGGCAGCTCCAACAGCACACAGGCCAATTGAGTACCAGAGCATCCACGGGCCGTGCCATTTATGGTCTCTCTCGTATGCGAGCGCGGTGCGCTCCTCGTCATCAAGCTCATCAGCTGATGGGAAGTCTTGAGGGTTCCGCGCAACCACAGCAGCCCGACCAAATAGGTCAGCGTACTCCGCCATATTGTGCGACTCGGCGTAGGCTCGGGCATCGATAATAGCTTGCTCTTTGGAGCTGCGCTGTGGACACAAATATAGTTGGCGATTATGCTCAGGACTATGCAATATGGAGGGATTTCAGTTGTAGGCTTACCATCAACGGATTCTGAACGATGTTGACACCGATCGCCTGGCGGCGCTCAGGCACATCAGGGTTGGCGGCCTCATCTGGCTCTTTCTTGGTATCCTCTTTCTTCTTATCGACCACCTCCTCATATCGAGCGGGGCTGGCTGGGTTGATTTTTTCATCCATGATGAAGAGCTGATAGCTTTTCAGGTTCAGAAGATGACTTGGCCTAGAAATTTGGGGGAAAACTGGCTACCCCATATAAAAAGAACACAAATTTCCCCGTGGGGTGAGCTCATATGCAGATCAACCCCAAAGTAAACTGGTGGCTTTGTCGAAGGACAGCCATATTCTACCACCCGTCAGCACTAAGCCCCTAAGAGAGATCCCAGCACACGAGCCACGGGACGCCATAATATTACATTTGTAAGCCAGGATGTAGACCAAAATAGTTTAAAGAGTGCGTGTCAAAAGAATGTAAAGGAAAATCCTCCGAATCAGTACTTCATAATTAACCCCTGATCTGACAATAATTAACTACCATGGTGGATGGATTATCTACGCCAAAGCGTATGCGGGGGGAGCAGGACGATCATTTAGGCCAAGCCTTGGCCTCCTTTGAGTCATACGACCTGTTACATCCATGTAATGTAGCAAAGATTAGCATGTGTTTTATAGTCCTCTTACATATGTGGCTGGCTTCCCGTTTGCGTGTCGGCTAAATCCGTTTGCTTCCGACTGCTATGACGAGCATGTAATACTGTCAGCATCGGATATATCCCGTCTACGGGTGGCTTTGGGGGTCAAAGTGGGTGAACCCAATCATTCAACTTGACAATTTCGCTCGGACTTTGATCAGCCGCATGGTCATGGTATATACGAAGGACGTGCGTGAAAGTGTAAAAGTCGGTTGAGAGATTAAATTCTCTCGAGCTCATTGTTAATATTTCATGGAGCACCCGGGCGTCATTTGAGGCTGATACATATCATTATGGATGTCCACATGGGCAGTGGGCTGATAAGGGTGCATGGGTGCCTCGCGCCTTGAGCAACATAACCCGTACCTCGACATCCAGATCCTCGAGGCGGATATCGACCCTCCACAAATACCAATTTCCATTCCGAGAACTCTTGCTTAACAGGTGAATTGGCGAGACCTACAAGACCCACCCCCAGCCCGAAACCGAGAACGAGTGGACGAGGTTCACACCGCGAAGGTCTTGAGGGGGGTGTAATCAACTTAGGTGGAGTCGCGGCGGTGTAGCCCACTACCATGACTGGGCTAGAATACATGGTCGGAAGTTAAGACGAATTGAATTGCCTCCCTGCTTCCCTGCTTCCGAAAAACCGGGTTATTTTTCGACACTAAAGCAGGACCCAGGTAACACGGGCTTGGTAGTCTGCTTCATATCGCCCCAGTCTTTAAGAGTGACCTCAAAACGACGATGTCAGAGCTTAGTAAGAATCTGAACTATCATTTTGCGTCTTTTGCCAGTTATGCAAATTACGCAGCCCTGAACGCGGTCTAGCACTGGGGGAGCGTCTTCTGTTCGATCCCGTATTCATAAAGGACTTCCCGGCGGATTGGAAAATCAACTAGGATATACAGCGTGGGTTACAGTCAACCAGACAAAATTAGAACGCAAGGTACAGCTCCTAAGTAGACGAGTATCTCCTGCAGGCAGATCTACAAGGCTCAAGACGTTACCTAATCGTCTATGCCACGGATATTCCATCGGGGCTCCAGGCGCTCCAGGTGCTCCACCCGTGGACTAAATGGCAACTTTATCATGACCTCTGTCATTTCTCAGGGAACCGTATTCAATCACCCATCGAGCTGTTTAGGCGACTCTTAATCAAACTTAGTGTACAAAAGATGTACATCTTTGGGGTCCTCTTTAGGAAATATCATTTTGTTTGTGTATAGGCTATTCATTAAATTAACATGGCGAAAGATAAAGATGAACTTTGTATCTTTGCTTAACAATTTGGTTCCTTTTCTCTCTAACTGGGAGTTTGAGTTATTCTTGGGCACTTCCATTGTCTTTCTTTGTTTCTATATATGACTACAAACAATAGCTTGAAAGCAAGATCTTTATTCATAGATAAAGGCCTTGTTTACATTTGTCGAGTATCTCAACAATGCATCACTTTATTCTAAAAATGGTGTCCTTGGGATATAATTTCTCTCTTTATGCCTCCCAAAATACATACAGCATGCTTGGAGTAACCTCCCGAGTCACAAAGAGCTTCTCGAGTATTTCGCAGCCAACGAAATCCACCAAGGAATCATTGTTTTCAACAATACAATTCAACAGTTTAACAATTCTATCCAACAATCCAACAAGTTAACAGTCTAACAGTTCACAACATCTCCCGATATGTCTCGAGTCACCTTTGAGCTCAGAACCCGTGTGTCCCCTGACCGTGTTGTTCAAATCTTCGCAGCAATTGGTATCAATATCGCCACGAACCCCCAAGATCAACAGGCCGTCCTCAACTTGCTTCGAGAGATCTACAATCCTACCATACACCATGCTGTTACCTGGGTAATTGACTGGAGGCAAATCTTTAAAGGTAAGAAGACATCTGATATGAAAGGTAGGTTCACCGCTAGGCATTCCGAGTTGCCAGCTTCAGTTCTTGCTCATGTCCCAGATCCAGTCGAGCTTAGTGAGCGTTTGTGGGATGTTCTTCGATTTCAACGCTTCACTGACCCTGCATGGAGAGTCACTGATCCTACTTATCCTGTTATTTATCAACCTGTTGCTGCTCTCGCTGTCCCTGTGCCTGCTCCTGCACCTCCCGTTATTGCTCCTGCTCCTACTCCTGCTCCTATTCCTTCTCTTCCTTATATTTCCCCTACGGTTCCTGGTTGTGACCCCCTTCCTATTCCTTCTCTTCCCTATATTTCCCCTACAATTCCTTTTTCCGGTCCTGTTACTATTCCTCCTCTCCCTTCTCTTTCTCCTACGATCCCTTTCATTGTACCCGATGATCCTGTTCTTGCAAAGATTCCTTTCGTATATCCACCGGAATCTCCTCCACACGCATCTCGTCGCCTACTTCCCCGTCCCCCTGCCCCTGCCCCTGCCCCTGCCCCTGCCCCTGCCCCTGCCCCTGCCCCTGCCCCTGCCCCTGCCCCTGCCCCTGCCCCTGCCCCTCGAGTCGTCCCTACAACTCGCCCCAGAACTCCTCCTCCAGCTTCTACTAGAACTCGTCGTACAACTGCACCATGGGACTATGATGTGGCTGCTGCAATGGCAGCTCCATCTCCGCCTCGTGTTGTGCTAGAGACTTTGCATGCCTATATCAGAAATGCTAAGCGGAAGCGGAATATGGATGCCCAAGCGGCCGGACAGGCTCCCCCGCCACAAATTAAGAAAGTACGTACCGCTCGTACGTCAAAAGGTAAGGCTAAATGGACGACCCTCACCAATCTTAGTGACTCGGATTCAGCTAAGAGTCAGCTAAGCATAGATGCTGATGGCGATATCCGGATGCGTGACGGTTATAAGCCTTATAAGGTTGTAAATAGGGCTGATGAACCAGATCCTAAGGCGTGGGGTGCTAAGATGATAGACTACCTCGCTGTTTTTGGCTGCAGAACTCCTGATGCAGAGCGGGGAGATATCTCAGATGTTGAAATGAAGGATGCAGGGGAGACTCCCGAGGGGAATGAAGGTAGTGGGAGTGACAAAGACTATGGCAGTGAGAATAAGTTTGGGGTTGAGTTTGGGCTTCAGCCTGAGGCTGAGTCTGAGCATAGCTCCGAGGAGGAGTCTAAAGATGATAATGAAGGTAATGAGGATAGTGAGGATAGTGAGGATGAGGATAAGGACGAGGATGAAGATGATGATGCGTAATGGAAACTCTAGAAGGGTTCGGAGACATGTGAATGATCTAATCTATTGTGATTTAATACAGCCCTAGGTATATGTCAGTGATATAACATACAAGAAAAAACAGAAGGGAAGATCAGAGGTGATTATGATACATAGACAATGCCAGACTTTGGCATCATTAGATTTATATTTGCTGTATTGCTTGATTGCATAATAAACAATGATTTTTATTGTCACGCTTCGATTTTTCAATACACCGAATATCCCCTTCTTATGTGGGCTACTGAGGAACTTCTTGGCCGCCATGATCCAATTCCCCTGGATTTATCTGTGATTTGATATAAGTTGTCAAATAGTCCCCTATGCTATATGTATTCCATGGTTCTGAATCCAGAGATTTTGCACTTTATCATTCCTCTTTCCGGTATACTTCCTCACTTGTATTTGTCAAATAATTATAGATGCAGACGAGGTCCTTCTTTATGTGATGTGTCCACGGGTGGTTGGAACAATTCTATATCCGATGGTGAATCTCAGTAAAGATTTGATAGCCAAGGCTTTATAGTATATCACTTGTCATACATGGAGAAGTGGTTCGTTTCAATCCTAACCCGAGCAATTAATAGTTCTGCCATATATTCATTACTGTTTCCATTCATTATATTGGAGGCAAACTAGGGTCCGAGGCCAATAAAGAGGGATGATATGCGAGATTCTCCCAAAAGTCAGTCTCGAAATCACACAGATCCTGGCTGAAAAATGCAGCCCAATCACCGTTCTCCCCCGGATGCGATGGCAGTCGCGTCGGGGTATGTATTCCTTCACGGTGTATAGAATCAAGAAATCTCTCAATTGTTTGGGTGGCTTTGGATATCAAGGCGTAGTTTGGATCTCCTCGCCGAACGATGCTCCCCACCTGAACCTGCGCAACAAAGATACCGAGATTGAGTATTGTTTTGGACCAGGAGGATCTTCCCTCGGTTAATGTGCGGTGTTGTTTCAGCATTGAAAGGAGGATAATCCCTGCTGCTGGGAGGCCGTAGTGGGCAATCTAGTACATTGTTAATCGAGTAATTGAGTGTTCAAATATTAGATGGGATAGAAATACCTTCCAAACGAGTCCCGTTCCAGAGTTGACCAGTTGATCTCGTAAAAGAATTGTTTCCACCACTAGAGCGAGCATTTGATCCGAGATGTCGAGTATAGATGGATCGGGCTCGGTCAAGGTATCGAGAAACAACAATTGAAGTAGAAAGAGAACATGTAGTTGGTCCAGGCGTATGCTGGCCAGAAAAGCGCGCTCAAATGAATTCCCAGAGCAATCTTTCAAAGTGGTCGAAAGTCGAAAGCGAGGGGGTAGGTTTGCCCATTGAGTTTCGGCTTTTTGCCGGATCATACTATACTACCATAAGCCAGCAATCCCACCTCTCCAGTTCATAGAGCTCTAACTTACCTAGCTTTGTTGTTGAAATTCGCGTGGTGCTTACATCGGAGCAATTCGAGGATGTCTTCTTTCAGTGCGGCACAAAGAGTCGCCCACCGAATACCTGACCTATAACAGACCGGTGTATCTGCTTTCCATCTGACGACCTCGTCTTCAACGTGTGAAGTGTTTGAAACTTGGTCCGAGCTTATCGGGGTCAGAGGCAGTTGGAAATGACAGAACCGTTTGCTCATCCGAGGTGGCCGACCAAGGAATATAGCTACGTTCTTGTCTGCTGAGTATGTGGTGGCCCATGCGGTCTTTCGCAATTCCGCAAGAAATGTGGGAATTGGTGGCTTGGTTTTTTCAACATTCTCATGGTAGCCAAGTGCAAACATGGATGAGACAACATCACCAAGTCTACTCCATGAATGATAGCCTGGATTTTTCAATGAGCTGAGAGTTGTTCCTACAGCCAAAATTAAGGGAGAATTCTTACTTTGATCTCCATCAACATGGGTGTGTACAATAAAGTTCTCATACTGTAGAACCAGCTGAAGGTCATTCAAGCAATCCAACGAGAGCGCAATATCTAACGCGAGATCACTGAGCTCTGTAGATAGCTTCCGAAGCATAAACTGATCCTTCTCGGTTTTGAACAATGGCGGGAAAAATGATATATCGATCGAGGCTCGGGTCACAGCAGAGAGGAAGATACCTAAACTTTCCCAGCGGAATTTCTGGTCGAGGAACTGGGCAGAGAAAGTTTCCGTATCGGATGTGCTACTAAACAACAAAGGTTCCCGGGAATTTTGTGTTAAACGCTGGGCATATGCCAGATGCCAATTGTCTTCTTGCGAGAAGGACGTGAATAGACGCGTCATGTTTTCAGTACACTTCTCCGTAAAATGCTCTGCCAGAGCTAGATTCGCTCCCGTTGCCAGCCAAAAATTAACAAAGTCCTTCATGGCGGCTAGTGGGAATGTGTTTAACAGCTGTCTGAGAATATCCGCGCCTTGTATTAGCAAGATATTCTCGCCAGTAGACTGCGACTGCATCAGCATCGTTATGTCCTCAGAAGGATGATAGGTATCCGATGCATGATAGTCTTGGGGGAAATTTCGTTGAAGATAGCGACATGGCTAGAGGATCCTAAAAAGCCGGGGTTTGGATAAGGATTATTCCTTGGGGCGAAGGATGGTTGGGCTGGGGGTAGCCGACTACAGAGCTAATAAGTATGTAAAGATAAGAAGATAATTATATGAATCACATACCTGGGAGACTGTGAAGATGTAGAGCTCTCCACTCTTCTTCTCTTGAAGGGGGTCGTTCGGTAAATGCAGATTCCGGCTCTATCATTACTTGCACACCGTGTACATGCCGGTCGCTTATGATCACAGGCGACTTTTGCTTTTCGGCAGGCTTCACATGCTGCGAGCCTCGAAGCCATTGATATATGTAGTCAAGAAGGATTACGGAGCGGAGCGGAGAACACGGTCATCGGAGTGATGTGAATTTCCCCGCAAATGACATTCTACTTGAATGTAAGGGATTTGTCGTGATGAATAATAGGGCCGATAGCTTCCTTAAAACAAATTAAAGGCTCCAAGCACTATGGGAGCTATAATCTTTAAGACTTGAATTTTTGTCAAAGAGATGGTAACTAGTTGTAAATTAAAGTAGCTAGGTGCGTGTGTGTAAACACAGCCCGCCATTATTTCGCCCGCCCACACTTAACCCCACTATCGCCACGCCTACGACCCAGCAGTTTTCTGAAGCTCCCCCCACCACCTATACAGTCCCAATGCGAGGACGTGATCTACAATAACAAAATCAATTCTCAAAATACCCTATTCTTCCTCCTTGATCCCAATATGTCGCAAAACGCCCCCTCAGACGGAGCTCCCCAAGGCCAAAGTGTGTCTCCAATCGCCCAACATCAAGATGACACTGCGCATCTGGCTCTCCGTGCCATATGGAAATAAATCCCAGCTAACAACCCGAAACCAGTCAACCTCGCTTCTCTCTCCGTCCCTCAGCTCCGCGCCCTCCAAACACGACTCACCTCCGAACTCGAACACCTAACCACCTCGCACACGAAGCTGCGCGCCGCCCAAGCCAAGTTCCGCGACTGTGTGCGCTCGATCAATGATGGCGTGACTGGAAACGAGAAGAAAGGAACCGATGGCCGAAATGAGATTCTCGTGCCCCTTACCAGCTCGCTATACGTCAAGGGCCGGTTGACGGATCGCGAGAAGGTGCTTGTTGATGTCGGAACTGGATTTTATGTTGAGAAGGTATGTAGCGGCCGGGATATTTCTAGGGATATCGGCAATTGGGGCTGACGATTTTTTTTTTTTTTTTTTCGCAGACTGCGCCTAAGGCGATTGCATTCTATGATGAAAAGGTCAAGGGCTTGGAGGCAAACTTGCAGGAATTGGAGAAGATCGTACAGACCAAGAGCTCACAACTGCGTGTTGTGGAAGAGAGTGAGTTGGTCCCTTTCTTGAATAATAGGAGGCGGGATTTCTATTGCCGTACGAGGCCCTATTTTTTTCATTTGCTAACCTCTCTCCTACAGCATTGAGGCAGAAGATGCTTGCCGAGGGTGCTCCCCAGGCCCCTGCGGGCTAAACTCGACCCAGGTGGTACGAATAGGCCAGCATGACTCGCCATAGACAAATCGAAAACATATACAAAGGTTCTATCTCACCATTTTGGAAGCAAACTGGATATGAAGTATAAGAACGAGAAGAAAGGCCACGAATCCAAAGCTGAAGGGGTTATCCGACATTGGACACCAGTAATAACTTCTAATATGAATTGAACTTGTTATTGCTACATACCTAGTCATCTCGGCTTGATAAGCAAACCGGACGGTAGTGGCGTTTGTTTTTCTTTTTTTTTCTTTTTTGACTTGGCCATTGTCGTCCGAGATCTGACAACTTGGGATGATTCTTCTGACATCAACTAGAACAGACTTCCAAGATCAGTCTCAAGGATATTGGACATCTCACCGCCGGGATTCCCCAGCATCCGCGCGATCTTCTGAACAGTGCTCATGAAAAGGCCCAGTTGCTCCTCCTCGTCCATCTTTCGAATCTCAGCCTCCTTGCGAATCTCATTGTCGGTTTTCTCCTTTTCATTGTCCGTCTGTTCCTGATCACCCCCTGGCCGGGGGAAGAACACCGACAGGCACCCATTTTTGGAAATATCGTCGGCACTGACTTCTACCTGTTCACCCAGTATATCGTCCCAAATAGGATTGAACAGCGATGCACCCCAGGACACTTTGGGGATTATCGAACAGTGGCCAGCCGCGTACATGTACTCGTCGAAGCGGGCGAGCTCGAATACATGCGGCGAGTCTTTGACTTGGAGCTGAATTGCGGCCTTCTCGACGAAGCGCTTGACTGGAGAACTGTAGGAGAATCCCGCCTTGCGCTGGGGGGCAGATGCAATGCTTTTTACATTTAAGTTCCATTGGAAACCGATAGAACGTATGAATCTGTCTAGCTCGGGGGTCATCTCCTTCTCAGGACAGAGTTCGAGGGCCTTCACTTCAAGTTGCCAGTCAGACCTAAATTCAAACTCAGCTTCCAGTATATTTTTGAAAGGGTCTAGGGTAAATAAACCTTTCAAAATCAATCATGCTGATCTGCATTGGCATCTGACGATCAACAGGAGCACCGATCTGTTTTGATTTGTAACAACGGATTCCGTTGACTTCAAACTCCTGCGAGCCAAGAGGAAGGGAGAATTTCGCTTCCACACGAATCGTTGAATCATTGTTCACTTGGTACTCAAAGTTGGCGGAATATCTAGGCATCAGCGTCGGTAGGGACATGATTTGGGCTTTGCCCCAGGGCTTCAGGAATTTTGATTTCATGATTCTCTCGAGGATCTCATCTTGCTGCAACCCGATTCTAAAAACTAAGTTAGTCGGTAAACCATCGGATTCCGGCAGGTGTGATGACATACCCAGGGAGCAAACGTCCTTCAGTGTTCGTATGGGTAAGCATCTCGCGAAACTCTGAGAATTCATAAGAGATACCATCCTTCGGCTTGCGCCACCGTTGCAGTACGAACGAACCGAACTTTGCTCGCATTTGCAGGAATCCCCGAAACTGGGGAATCACATGCAGTGCTTGCCTAAGGCGTGTGATGACAGTAATCTTGTTGTTGAGCTTGATCTCCTTCGCAGTGGTATTCCAGGTCGCGGTTATTTCTGGGGCCAGTTCCAGTCCGCAGAGAGCAGGTCTAGAGAGCCCACTAGACTTTTGCAGGATTACGTGGGTTCTCATGAGCTCTACCCGGGGCGCCGCATTAAGGAAGAGCTTGATTTCCGTCTCTTGTTGGACCATGAGCCTCTCCCACAGCTCTCGGAACCGAGATGCAATGATGTGCATATCCCGTTCATGATTTCCAGACATGAATAGGCAGTCCGGGATACCAGGCCTGATGTAGATGTTCACGTCATATTTCAACCGAATGTAATCAAGGATCTCGCGCCGGACAGTAACAAAGTAGTTCAGCGAGGGGCCATCCGCGGGCCAGAGGAAAGCAAGCTGTCAATGGTTAGTCTCCACGAAAGACGGAAATAGGGCTGTCAGAGCATTATCCATACCGTGTAATCCGTGGCGACTTTCGGCGACTTTCGCATCTCAGACAATCTTTCCTCGAAGCTTTCCTTCGAGCAGGCATTGGCAACCTTCGTATTTGAATGCGCGTGTACCTTAGTCCAACACGATATTTTAGGGGGGGTCCGCTGCCGCATTAGCCGATTCAACATATCTTGAAGCATATTCTGGGCCTCCAAAACCTCCTTTTGTCGGCCCCAGATGTGAACGAGCTTTAGGCTTGTTAGTATACCGAGTCCGTGAAATATGGGGGGATCTTAGCTGGCAACTGACTTTGGCGTTTCCCGAGCTCATCCTCACGTAGGCATCTGTATCCTCGATAACTCTCTGGCGAAAGTCAATGTTGGAAGTTTCCCCTGTAGTCACTTGTCTAATCCTTCAGTGCCTGGGTTAGTTCTAAGATCATCGACAGCAAAGTTTTATATGCTCACTTTTCTTGGAATACTTGACACTCATAGGGCAAACGAAAGGAAGCTATTTGACCGTTAACGGTGAACTTGAGGCTGGTGTGTGCGTGTGTGCACACTTGCCATCTGGAGCCAAGCCCTTGCGCCATCTTGCCTTGGAATGAGAGTCACTTTGCCCTGGCCCGGTAGGTGTATTCTTAGCTCTGTGTCGCGAAGGAGTCGAAGTACCACTGCCTTTTTTGGACTGAAACTGTGGTCGTGGTGTGTCAATATATCCCCTCCTGGGAGGCGTACGTTGACCCGGTTTGATATTACGTCCCGAATACTTTGGCAGTGCGAATAGATCGAGACTGCTGGTATTAGGCCCACGCTCATTGAGGATTGGTCCCTCTAGTGCCTGAGCTCGACCTGGTCTGGGTCTGAAAATAACTGGTTGGGCTGGAAAGACATTTTGAGTTGGAATTTGTGATTTCATGGGCACAGGAGGTACACTTGAGAGAGATCGACCGGTTACGGGAACTGTTGAACTTGAAGGCTGTGGCGGATAGTCAACGGGGGGCGGTCGTACTTCGTATCCTCGAGAGAACCATCCTCTTCGAGATCAAAACCATCATCATAATGAGGACCTTTATTTTCCATGTACTCATTATTGTCCTGGTGGTAGATGGTGCCTCGGCCAAAATCCGGACCGGGGCCGTAGTTCGGTAGCTCCCATGCTATCTGAGTCAGTATTTACAACTATAATTGGAAGAAAACGATGTCTCACATTTGGCATTGAGGCGTTCCCAGCTAGCGGCATTGATTAGTCGAAAATACTTGTAAGTATTGTGCGCGTGATACACGTACTCCTCGTGGGTCTGGGGTACAGACATCATTTCAACGGAATTAGATAGCCACAGGCGTTCGATGACTAGAGCGGTGTCTCACGGAATGGATTATTTGGAATGAGCAAAGTTGACGATAGCGACACGGGTATTTCAGAGATATTAAACGGGCAAGTGAAAGAAAGGAACAGATGTAAACCGCTTCTTGTCGATGAAAGTGCGATGCGTGTGAGGGGGAATTCGATCGCTGGGGGCGATCAAATGAGCAGGTGACCTCGGGAAGTAATAGAAAGATAAACGATAGGTAAATTGGTAAGAGCAAATGATAGAGAAGACAGTGCGTCAGGGTTAGAAGTTGAGAGCCGGGAAAGAGAGGGTAAAACTAAAGTGTCACTTCTTAGTTATCTAGGGAAGTTACCAAAGAGTAACAGCATTGGCCCATTGCCTAGGTGGAACTGCTGTTACTGATAACATAGTACGCATGTATGTAGTAGAGATTGCCAATGTGTATATAGCCATAAAGCACATCGAACTAGTCGACTCAATCTGTACAATGAGAACATCTTGACGAATCAAGATACCCAATAATGAATTTTCTCGTAATCATCGTCCTAGTTGTTATAGTAAATGTTTTACTGTGGAGTGTCAAAGAGGCATACTCACTCAATGGTATGATAGATTGGTGTGATATAGCTCTTGCATAGTGAGAAATCGACTTGAAACAAACCCAGTGGCAAGTATAGTTAGAGATCTTGGATCTAGTTGGATATTAGGGTTGCGGAATCTAGTTGTTTCGATATATCCAGATCTATCTCGCAAGTGTTCGGTGAATTACCGTGTTTCAATCACCATATTCAATCGGGGAATTCCCATAACTCTAGCTCTCAGCTAATTCTTTGGACTTGGGAATGTTCTAGAATTGTTCAGGGCGTTAATCGAGAAGAAAAGTGCCATGTTTAAGGGAGCACAACGAGTGGAACACAGTCTATCATATTACATAGATAGGCTTCAGTGGAAGCTTCAAACATCTATAGCGGCATAAATTGAACGAACAAGTTCAATTCATAACAAGCACCATGGCGACACTGAGCTGGCAAGGTGCTGACGGTTTGACAATGATACTACAACGTTGGGTTATGTCTTTGGGGCAAAACCTGAAGTAGATTTACAGGTTGAATTCATGTATATAGGATCAGTTGAGAGCATTTTGTACATATGCAGTTTACACCTATCCTAGAATGTGCTCCACTAACTATGAGGTTCATGGATTTGATTGGTCAGGCCCCCTTGCTGAACTAAGCCTAAAAGGGACGAAAGTGGACAACGCGTCGAGCGCGATTTCTCCTCCGTTGATGTTCTGTCCGGCCACATCTCTCGCACCCCCAATGAGCGATAGCGATTCAGACTCTTCGCGGAGGCGCACTGCCCGCGACCGCGCCCAATGGATGACCAAGGGAGCTCTGGTTCGAGATGATTCCGATGATGAACTAGGCGTCGAGGACCTTCCGTGGGAGTGGATTTACGATACAAATGAAGAGACTACGCAGGAAACCGAAGCCAACAATGAAACCCCCGCAAAACGTAGCCGAAGACGATCTTCCCGTCCCGCCCGCCAAAAACGCAAAATCATTGGCGCACGGATGGGTCAATTCCATTGCAAAGTGGGCGATGTGATTCTCTTGAAATCCCCCGAAGCTGGAAAGGACTGGGTTGGCATCATTACAGAATTCCTGGAAGAGCAGGATGAAGATGAAGAAGACGAGATTGTCAAATCCGCCAATATCATGTGGTTCGCATCCCCCGACGAATTCATGGGCACGAGGAAAAAGCGCCGGACCGATGCCTTAGCCAACGAGCAATACATCACACTCGATTTCAACAGCAACCCCTTGACATCAATCAGCGGCAAAGGGGCGGTCATGTCTCAGAGCACCTTCAGTGCCAAATACCCGAATGGCCCTCCGAAGAACAAAACTGAATTGGCGGAATACAACAAGTGCATTGTTTGTCGACGAGGTGTGAACCAGGTTCAAGGACGGTATACCGATGAGTTTGTTTGGGAGCAGGTGTACAATGAAGACAACATCCAGCATCTGATCGATTGGGTCAGAGATGGCTTGAAGGCTTCCCGAAAACGCAAGGCCGCGGACGATGAAGTGAGTTGAACCACATAGTTTCAGTTGCAAAGGCAGTGCTGACTTGGACCATCATAGTATGTCGATACCAAAGAGACCAAAGAGACAATTGCACCCACGACCCCGAGAAAGAGGCAGCGACTAGCAGCAACGAATGCCACGCCACAATCACAGCGCAAGAAGGCCCTGATGACTCCGACCCATAGACGGTATGAAATGGCGAAAACTGTCCTCGTAAAACAAAACTAACTATATCAGGATCGTCGTGAAAAAGCCACTTGAGTTTACTCCCCTGGGTACCCGTGTCCTATCGCCCACGCATTTTGATTCTCCCTACCGTCAAGCTCGGAATCTGCTACATGTCTCCACTGTTCCAGACTCATTACCGTGCCGCAAGACCGAGTTCAATACTGTATACAATCATCTTAGCGCTGCGATCATGGAAGGCACAGGCGCTTGTATCTATATCTCCGGTACCCCAGGCACTGGCAAGACTGCCACGGTGCGTGAGGTGGTTGCACAGCTAAACGGTGCCGTGCACGAAGAAGAGATGGACGATTTCATCTTTGTCGAGATTAACGGCATGAAAGTCACCGATCCTCATCAATCCTATTCCTTACTATGGGAAGCCTTAAAGGGCGACCGAGTATCACCTTCCCACGCATTAGATCTTCTCGAAAGAGAATTCTCAAATCCCTCCCCTCGTCGGGTCTCTTGCGTTGTACTCATGGACGAATTGGATCAGCTTGTCACGAAGAATCAGTCTGTCATGTATAACTTCTTCAACTGGCCTGCCCTCCGCCACTCGCGCCTCATTGTCCTGGCTGTTGCAAACACCATGGATCTTCCCGAAAGAACCCTAAGCAACAAGATCTCCAGTCGTCTCGGTTTAACCCGTATCACATTCCCGGGATACCGTCACACAGATCTGATGGAAATTATCAGTACCCGTCTAGCCAGTGTACCGGGCAATATCGTTGACCCCGATGCCGTCCAATTCGCAAGTCGCAAAGTAGCTGCCGTCAGCGGTGATGCTCGACGAGCTTTGGATATTTGCCGCCGAGCCGTTGAAATCGCCGAGCAAGCAGCTGATGAGGCTGCTGCCGCAGATGAAGCCAAAGACGAGACAGAATCATTGCCTCCCACGCCCAGCAAAACTCCCGCCCGGCGCAATAAAGCTATCACAGCCAAAGCAGCCGGAGAATCAGCCGTCGCTAAACCTCCTACGAAAGGCCAACCGGGCCGAGTCACTATCGCCACTATCAAGCAAGCCATTCACGAAGCTACATCAACTCCACTCCAACAATCTTTGCGCTGTCTCCCGCTATCAGGAAAGCTCTTCCTCGCCGCCTTACTAGCCCGCGTCCACCGGACAGGCATTTCAGAATCTACATTCGGCGACGTCCTCGACGAAGCCCGCCGTATCGCTGATGCAGCTGTCGCCGTCGCTGGAGCCGCCGGCGCCGGTGTGAAGGATTTCTTACTGGGCGGAGGCCCCAGTGCTCGCGTACGGAGCCTGGGCCATGCGGCCATGTTGCTCATGAACTCGGGTGTTCTGGCGCTGGAGCAAGGCTCTGGCTCTAAGAGTGTGCTTGGTGGTACTACGATCCCCACTCGCGGCGACCGCAGTAGTAAAGTTCGGCTCAGGGTTGCGGCGGAAGATGTCAGGTCTGCCTTCAGGGAGGATGCCGAGGCTAAAGGCTTTGGTTTGGGTATTGAGCAGTGACGGTCTTTTCGGGTGTTTTGATACGATATGCATTAGATGGAGTTAGTGTAATATCGCACAATAGTTTGCATATGATACCCTTTCAGTCTCGCAATGTTTTGCGCTCTACGTAGATCATAAAGGCTACTTGTACGTGTTCTCCATCTGGTCGATTGCCAAGGGTATCATTTGGCTCAATTGGGCTTTGTATCATACAGAACGTTAAGACTCTTGTCTCGGAGACATGGAACGAACCTTTCAATGGAAGGAAACATTTCCCGATACATGTTTGAATATATTAAAATCAAGGGTCTTCCACAGACCACGCTTAACTCCACATAGTGCCACCAAGAACTTGATGGCAAGAAAGAAAATGAATACAGGGTATTGAGAAATTGGAACAGAGGGTACGAATGCCAGTGATGCTGGTCATCCCTCTAGTACCGCTGTCTACCGAGAGTCGGGGCCCAAGTCAGAGGGTGAGTCTCGGGGGTAGCCTCTTCGTCCTGCTTCCAGATCTTGATGGTCTTATCAGCTTCGCCCGTGATAAGACGCAAACCAGTGCGATCAAAGGTAGAAGCCATGATACCGGCTTCGGCTTCAAGAGAACCGGGCTGTGCGGTTGTTTCCATAGATTGGAAGCGGTGACCAGTCTTCCAATCCCAGAAGGACATGGAACCGTTGTCACCGCCGGAGAAGAGAACGTTCTCGTCGTTGACGGCGAGAGAGTTGATGACAGAATTCTGACCGTCGAAGTTTTGCATGAAATCACCCTTGGGGCACATCCACTGCTTGATGCTGCCGGTACTGGCACTGGCAAATGTAAACTCGGTGGGGTGGATGGCGATGTTTCGAACACCCTTCTTGTGGTGTGTCAGAACGCCCATGCTCTTTCCAGCAGCCAAATCCCACAACCGGACTGTGGAGTCCAGCGAGCCGGAGATAATCTGAGGGTCGGCGTCTTGGCACTTGATGTCGGCCACAGTGCCCTTGTGTCCACCGAGAACGTGTACGTTGCTTCGCGTCCGCATATCCCAGACTCGGCACACGCCGTCACGACCACCGGTGACTAACAGATCGAGACGAGGGTGAAGAGCGAGAGTGTACACACCGCTGAGATGACCGTGGTAGTGTCGAATGACCTTATTGGTCTCCAGATCCCAACACTTGACCATCTTATCCTCACCGCACGAGAAAAGGTACGGATGTCGGGGTGACACTGCTAAGCCACGGACGGTGGAGATGTGACCGGTGAGAGTGAGTCGCAATGCGCCCGTCGCCAGATTCCAAATCTTAATTGTCCGATCTCCTGCTCCACTAGCAAACCACTGGTTGTTGGGTTCCACTGCCAACGCTCTAACCCATCCCAGGTGTCCCGAAATAACGCGCATAAGCTTCCAAGGCGCGTGCCACTCGGGCCGCTGCTGCTTGGTGGCCGACGGTCTCTGGATCAAACTTGTAGGTTGTTCCCCAGCAGGGCCTGCTCCCGCTCCAGCTCCGGTTCCCGATGGCCGCCTCACAAGTGACATGGATGACCCACTGCCGTCTGCGGGCGTCTGCGCCTGAATCTTCGGCCGTTTTGTCCGGCCGGCTGTAGCCTTCGCCTGTTTCTCTGCGAGAGCTCGTGGTAGCTCGGTTATATCTTCGTACTCTGCCTTCCGTCGGTAGGAAACGCCGATTGAGCCATCTGTAAGAGTTGAAGGTGTGACCATCAGGTAATCGGTACCGAAGAGTTCGGCGGTCCGCTTCGCGGACATGCGCACAGCCTCATCGACGGGTTGGGGTGTGTAGTCCATTTTGTGTGCGCAAGGAAGTGGTGTGGGGAGGTTGGGATAATTTGGTGTGCTTTGGAGGACAAGAGCTCCAAATAATCAAGATCCGATGGTGCGCGCGATGAAAAAAGCCTGCGGCAGGTTCGTGAGTGCAATCGAGTCCGGAGGTTCAGTCTGAGCACCAGTCTTAAAGGCTCGGTTAATTGAAGACCAAGGCTGCGTCCCTAGCAGCTGCGAGACAAGATATGGTTGAAGATGGTACACCGGCTGTGCATGAATCTTTGGATCGAAGTTGCAGCGGGTGTTCATGCCTGAGGCGCCATAATTGACGAACATTATGCCCGGTCCAAAAATGGCGGTGAGGTTGAAGGGCGGTGGGCGGTGCGTGGTAGTATAGAACCTCTAAAAGCAGGCTTACTCGAATAACTAGTTAACTATTCCAGTAATCAGTTAGCTACACACATTGTAGCGCCTTTTTCTATAGGAAATATATGATTTCCTGTTTAGATATATTTGTTCCTTCAGCTGACCTATTCTGAGATATACGACAAATCCTTGGACATACTCCCCATTGATAGCAGTATACATAGTGTGAGAGGGATTCTCTCTTAGAAACTAAATCCCAAATAGAACCTCCACTTCGTGTAAGGGGTACAGCAGATCATATTTTATTCAAATTATAATGCTCATAATGATATCCGTACATATGTAACTTCACTACACCGTATGTACATTGTGTATGTGAGGCCAATACATCCGGGACCTCGGGGTCCCGGGGCTTCAATATTGCGGACTCAGCCGCTTCGGCTTATCGCAGCTCTTATCGTAATATCACTCTTCATCCTCCAAAGTCGTCATGGATTCCGATCAGAAGTTCGCCCTACACGAGGCTGCCCGGGAAGGAAGAAGTGAGCTTTACCCTTCTCTATATAGTAATATATACTAATACATCTCCTTAGACCAGGTTGTTGATTCGTTGCTCAATGTGAGTTGTGCTCCACCTGGGGCCGAGGCTGCCCCGCAAGATCAAGCTGGCACTGGTACTAGTCTCCAAGAGCAAGGCTAATTATTGAAACAGGTAAACCCAAAATCTGCATTCGTGAAAGATGATGATGAGCGCCTTCCTATACATTGGGCCGTGGCCTACAACCGAGTTCCAGTCGTGGAATTGCTAGTGGCTATGAAGGATTTCGACCCAGATGTAGAAGTGAGTATCGTTGTCATATTTTCGAAGAAAATATTTTCAACAGTGACTGGCCAATATCATATAATTTTACTAATTCATCATAGGATGGATCCGGTTGGACGCCTCTTATGATTGCAGCTAGCCTAAAAGATGCCGCCGGCGACGCAACGATCGACCTATTACTGCGAAAAGGAGCTGACGTTTCTACCAAAAGCAACACTGGACAGGTCAGCTTTTTGAGACACCGAATTGGCTATTGGGGGTACATGGACTTACTATCTAGTAGAATGCGCTGCACTTCGCAAGTTCCAAGTCCAATCTTTCGACCGTCCGCACCTTGCTTGCCAATAAATGTAGCGCCAGAGTCAAGGATAAGCGTGGTCAGCTGCCCCTTCACAGAGCAGCGGCAGTGGGATCTGTGCCTATCTTGAAGGCCCTCTTGGAAGAGGGTAAGAGTCCTGTCAACGCAACGGACGGGGACGGATTCACCGCGCTTCATCACGCTATCTCCGAGGGACATGGACCTGCCGCAATCTTACTGTTGAAATCTGGAGCAGAAGCGGAAAAGAGAGACAGTGATGGTAGACTAGCCATTGAGCTAGTCCCAGACGACAAGGTAAGCCCCTCACCTGAGTTAGGTATCCATTTAGATCAAAATGGCTGATTCTTCATGGTTATCCAGGTCAAGCAATACATCTTACAGACAGCAGAGAGAGAAGGGATTGAACTCCCTTGATTATTTCAGAGTATCTAGAGGGGATTAGGTATCAAAGTTCAGACTAATCTTCGGGGACACTGCACACTGCATATGCCTCGGTATTCCAGTTTCCCGGAATTTCTAAATATCCAGACTTGTATGATCTTGACTTATTGATTCCGACTTATTGATTCCTTGTAAGCCGATCAAGCTTTGTACGTCTAGGTCTTCCAAATTTGCCAGATAATTGTTTACATTCCTGTCAAAAGGATCGGCGTGGACAGTAGCGGGCCCCCTTGCAGCTTATGCACGCTACATATATGAAATGAGCTGCATAAATACCTAAGTGCAAATATCAAGGATAATCGGTATCGGTCACCCCGGTGATTGATAGCCCATGGGTACTAGGTAATGTTTGCATGTTTTCGGGGAAGCTTTGGGTTATATTGCGGTCTTCGGCCCATAATTTACCTGTCAACCCTCGAATAGTGCATAGCCAACGTTGTTCAGAATGACGGCGAGTAACACGCGTCTCCCTGTGGGAAACAAAGACTTTACCGATGCTACTGTTGTCATTATTGGTGCCGGCATATCGGGTATGATGAGTCCTCCAAGGCAAATAAATACCACTAACCCTTCCTCGAGGAATTTGCATGGCAATTGATTTAATCAAACGGAATAAAACTCACAATTTCGTTATCCTCGAAAGAAGTAGCAGCGTGGGTGGAACTTGGTATGACAACAAGTATCCTGGCTGCTGTTGTGATGGTAAGAAATACTCATACTCTACATGCCCAGTTACAGCAACTGATGAAGTCTAGTCTGGAGCTCGCTCTATAGCTATTCCTTTGAACAGAACCCTAATTGGTCGAGAGAGTATCCCGGACAAGAAGAAATATATGTTAGTAATACCTGTGACACTCGGCATGTCTTGCTATATACGAACCATTGTTGATTATTGGGCATCGACTAGGCGTATCTCACTGGCGTTGCAGAGAAATATGGACTCTACAAGCACATTCGATTCAACTCCACAGTGGTGGAGGCTCGATGGAATGACATCGAGTCTAAGTGGAAGACAAGCGTCATGGTGTCAGGGCAGAAAGACAGCGAGTTTTCAAGCTCCTACGTTTTGAATTCCGATTTTCTTGTTTCTGCTGTCGGGCAACTCAATTTACCCCGAACACCCGACATCCCAGGTCTGGAGGATTTTCAAGGGAAGATGATGCACTCTGCTCGATGGGATTGGAGCTACGACACGACAGGAAAGCGAATCGCAATCATTGGCAACGGTGCGTATTTTAGGAGAAATAAAGAAAAGTCAGCCTATGGAATACAATACTGACTCATTCTACAGGAGCAACCGCCGCTCAGGTTGCCCCTGAAGTTGCTCGAGTTGCTTCTCGTCTCACTATCTACCAGCGGACGCCAAACTGGATCCTTCCTCGCCTAGATCAACCAGTGTCTGCCTTTCAAAAGGCCCTGTTTAAATGGGCTCCGCCACTTCAATGGCGCAAGCGCGCTCTTCAAATGGAATTCCGTGAAGGTTTTTTTGCAGCTGTTGTTGATAAAGATTCGCCGCTTTCCCATTTCGTTCGGACCTCATGTACCGATGCGATGAAATCCCAACTGTCTGATCGACCAGAGCTATGGGATACGTTGACACCCACTTATGCGCCGGGGTGCAAGAGGATCATTCTTACAGATGACTATTATCCCACTCTTGCCCGTGAAAACGTCCGGTTGGAGACACGCGGCATCACAGGCATCACGAAGTCGGGTATTGAAGTCGACGAAGAAGACGAACAAGAATTCGACGTTATCATTCTTGCTACTGGTTTTAGAGCTGTGGAGTTCATGTATCCCATCCAAATTTACGGCTCAAATGGCCGGTCCTTGGAGGATATCTGGAAAAATGGAGCAATGGCGTTTAATGGTGTTACTGTCGAGGACTTGCCCAACTTTGGAATGCTCTATGGTCCCAACACTAATCTCGGTGAGATATCCTATCTTCAAATAACATCATAGGTTTATGATTCTAACTAATCAAAAGGACACAACTCCATTATCATCATGATCGAAACACAGTCACGATATCTGAACACCCTTATTGGGGAAGTGATGCGAGCCCTTCAACAAGGAAAGACGCTGTCTCTCAAGCCAGAGCTGGGTGCGTTGAAAAGCTACAACGATAGGATCCAGGCCATTCTACGACATACCAGCTTCGCGGACCCAAATTGCAACAGTTGGTATAAGAGAGATGACGGGGTCATCACTAATAATTGGTGTGGAACTGTGATTGATTATCAACGTCAACTCTCAAATGTGGAGTGGCGAGACTATACTGTCGAGGGAACTGGTAAGGACCGTGTCGTGAGCAAGGCTGCTACGAAAGTGGATCTTGTTCGGGAGGAGACTTTGTTAAGCAATTTTTCTTTGCTTGTTGGGGCTATCAGCGTGTTGTCGGTAACGGGTTATCTTGTAGCTCAGTCGAGGCGGCTCAAGGCACACTGAGACAACTTTGAGATATTGTAACACAATATAGCCAGTTATCAGTGTTTCTTATCGATGCAGTGGTACGGTGTGCGGTTTCTCAGGTTTCAGACCGGGTAATGAATCTACAGGGATAGCTTATTACTCTAGTCGAGACATACAACTCAAACCTACCGTGAAGCGTCTTCCGCTGTAAATGTATTTGGCAACTACATAGGTAACTGACTGTATAATGAAAGAGGATGTCGTTGAGCACCCCCCATGTATTCCGTGGGACCTGTCAAATGGCTACTGAACCCCCAAAGCTCAGCCAATGACTTTGTCAAAAAACCTCCCCGAGAACTCTCGATTTGATTTGGGTACAGACCTACATGGGCCTCAACAACTTGGTCATGCTGATATCCTTGTGTGTCGGTAAGACACAACCCTCTGCGCGATCTCAGATGGGCTACAGAGAGATGAAGGTCGAGGGCTGGGGAGAAGAAGAAGAGAAGAATAGAAGAGGAAGAAAGATGGGGGGGGAGGGTTTATATACCCTCAGCTCCCGTACCTTCTTAAAGTGGGCACCTGCCTTGCACCTTCCTCCATCGCATGTCACCTACCCAATCCACACGGTCAGCTTATATAAAGACATCTAGAAAGTCATGTCCGCTTCAAATGAAAGGCAATATCCATAAACAGAGAACCCGATTGTTCTTGAGCCTCAGCTCCCCTCGGCTCTTGTTTTCACTTCACCTTCAGTACCCATGATCCCCCATGGCAACTCTTATTCGATTGAAAATCACACCGTTTGTTCACAAGGGACCTATATAGCATCCGATATGCGTTTCCATTACTATATTGTCTCCCTGGTCGGCTTATTGGGCACAGGATTATCCTTCGACTCCATGTTCAATCCAATCACCCGACCTAGCAAGGGTGGAAACCATTTGTGCTGGTGCCATTTACACAATCGAGTGGAATTTGTCAAACGACGGCCATTCGGCCTCGATCAAGATTGAGCTGAGAGGCATCGAAAGCTCCCATATCACAGCAGATATGGCAAGTATCAGCAGTAAGTACAATATAATACTCGTTCATTCCATCTAGCGTTATGTCTTCGACTAAATTATTATCTTCATAGTCGACACTAAGAGCAGCGACGACAACTTTCAGTGGGATGTTAGCAGCACTCTTCCGAGCAGTCACAGTTACTACATTAGAATTAGCTCTATCAACGATATTTCCATCTACAATGAATCTCAATATCAAGCCCTCAAATGAGTCAAGAAACGCGACTAGTTCCTCAAAGGCGCCGATGATAACGAATTCCGCCATTATTTCTCCTGAGTAGTCTGCCATTATTACTTCCACTGGCTCGACTAGTACATCTGCTCAGAGTGCATCTATGGCTACCTCGATATCGACCAGGGCCGGCAGGGCGACGATTCCTATTTTCGCTAACCCAATTGCATGTGTGGGCGTTGTAGCCGCTGGTATGTTGGCTTTTGAGCCAAAGTGGGGGTATTCGATGGGAGAAGTTTGAAAAGTCTAAGGAGTTGCGCGGAATGTGTGAGTGTTGGCAAGAGGGGCAAACCGGTTTTTCTAGGCTTGGGTACCCCTAGGAAGGTTTTCCTGTTTTCTGTGCTCTATATTACAATAACAGAACTTCTCGAGGCCTTACCTTGCGATGTGAGACCTTTGACAAATGTCGCATAAGACAGGTGCTTTGCAATTACGTCCAACAACACCGACGTCCCGGGGTGTTGGCAGGCTTGTTCTCGGCATCTCAAATACTTCCGTGATCAAAGAAGAAACCTGGGCTATAAAGCGAGAAACAGGGAAATTGTATCCCGTTGGCTCGCATGAACCCAGCAATAAAGTGTGGAAAGGGGGAAAGTGTATCCTATCACCGTTTCTTGGTTAAATTTGCCAAGGAATGTAGGGCTGCATGTTTGAGGGCCTGGTCTTTCTTGATAATGTCATAGAAGTACAGGATTCTGTTCCGTGCATATAAACAGGTGATCCGCCCCTTGCAAGACATGGATGAATTCTCGTTTGCCATAACCAGCTAACAACGTCATACATAAAGACTCCAACGCTTCTCTGATAACAACCTTCCTTGTCCATCATCATTGCCATACCGCCGGGGCCTGACCTACGTTGGAGATTTCCTTATCTACCAAGCTAAGCCTCCGTGTCAAAAATCAACATCATGGCCTCTCCAACCCCATTAACAAAGCGCTACCTCTCCGAGCAAGGGCCCCCGGAAGATGAACAGCTAAGCTCGCCCGCAAAAAGGCGCCGGTTTTACTTCGCTGATAAGATTTCCATTGAGACAACTGTCGCGCCCGAAAGCTCCAGAAATTCCACACCCCGAACAATCACCAAACCAGAGACCTCAGTTGAACATGCCTTCAACTTGAGAAGGGCATGCGGGGAAGATAAATTACCAATAAGATGCGACTGCCCACCACTGCGCGGCCGGTCCGACTATCGCGTCTGGCGCCGTGAAATGAAGCTTATTCTGAGCGAAAATCTGGTTTGGGACTTGGTTGAGGGCAAAATCGGTCAACTTCCTCGATCACATTACTTGGGAAGCCAATTAGACAGTCTGAACGAAGCGGCGAGGGAAATCATTAATGAAAATCTATCTCCCACTACCAGGCCGATGGTTCGCAACATTCGAAATGCACAGAAGATGTGGGAGAAGCTGGAAAAACACTGCAAACCTTCTGATTGGAGTTTGATGCGGTCTGGCTGGCTTGAGTTGCAGAATATCAAATTCAGCCAATGTCGCGACGTCTGGGATTATGTGTTTAAGGTAGACGATGCATGGAGATGCATATGTCTTGACCAGGAGGATATTCTTGAGAAACACGAATTCGCTCGTTGCGCGAGCCTCGTGTGCTCTTTGGATACACCCCAGTGGGAAACTTGGAAGATGGGTTTTCTCGCTAGTCGCAATATTGATATACCGAGCTTCGCAGGCCTGGTGGAGAGCCTGACATCAGCTGAGGATAAGAGCATTGTGTCTGATTTGATTGGCATTGCAATCTGACTCGAAGCTGGAAAAGTCGTCGTTTCATGGTACTGCAAGATTTTGTCTTTTATTTTGTTTTATAACGTTACCTGAGTTGGATATAGATAGATCATCATAAGCAAATCAACCCTCGTGCTTTTCTCAGTGCGCTCGCAACATGTGTTGCTCTTGCATGTATAAGAAACAACCAAATCGTGTTGACACTGGCAAAGAGAAGCAGGTGGGCCCGGATGGAGTCGATCGTATCTGATCGTCGATCAGCACCCGGGCAACCTGAATGAAGTATAGATATTAGGCTGAAAAGGGATTCGGGGGTGTACAATCCAATATCACGCAATATACAAGTAAATATGCGAAGGGTCGCATGGATAATGTCATGCTAGATCCCATCCATTATTGTTACATCTGGAAATGATACTTGTCCTTACACCATCGCTCCAGCCTTGTTTAGGATTCTTATATTTACGGTGATTTCCTTGAGAGCTCTGGCTATCTCTCAACCATATATACAATGGAAACCGGTTGGTTGGTTTAATACTCTTCTAACTAGCGCATCTAGTCAATCCGAGGAGACAGCAACATCGGCTTAAGTCCTCAAAGAGGCTCGACATGCCTTGGCAAAACGCAGCTATGCTTACTAGTGGCTTGTCTACGACTGCAAGCCCATTAGATGACAAATTCGGTTCGGCAGTTGCGCCGAAGTATACCCCGAGACACGGAATGTATTTATTCCAAAACTAGCTTGGTAATTCACTGTTCTCCTGCCAAAATCTCTCTAATTTGTGTATCTCACAAATCTAAGATCGTATCGATTAGGTCGGAGGGTTGCTCAAAGAAATCAAACATCACAATTCCCACTCGCTTGCCTTTCTGTCTTTTCAGGAAAGGCAGTAACTGTTGGTTAACCCCACCATCCGGTGTATAGCCAGTGCCATTTCCCAGTGCCATGATCCGAGGCCAATCGGGAGGGTCATTTGCTATGTTGTTACTAGACGCCCAAGTCCAGAATAGACTGTCCGGATGATGGCTAGTAGCTTTGCGAATGTTTCTCACGGTGGCATTGTATTTCCACCTGATGTTCTCCATCGCACTCGACCCTGTCGGCGTGAGCGGCTGGTAGTAGTCTTCTATGTAGGCGCTCAAGCTCTTGGCCTTGTTGTATACCAGAGTGATATCTGCGCCGTTATCGGTCCAGAGACTGGGCGAGAAGTGCAGACCGGGAAGTGCGGCTGTGTAAGAATCCGGAAGCTGGTCCAAGTCAAAACGGCGCATGAGAGTTATCTTCCCACGTGCGTCACCCAGCGTGCCTAGTTCGTCTTTTGTTTGCATGAAATAATGGCGGGCGGCAGGGGAAGTAAGAATATTGTAGAGTTGCAGCTGTACGGCCGCGCTGTTTGAAGCGTACAGCCCCGTCGAGCCCTGATATTGGAATGAAAGGAAGATGGTCTCTGAGGGATGATCATCCAGCCACTGATAAAAGCCAAACAGCACATCATTGACTGTGGCTGTCTCCGAGAGCAGGGCCTGTGCATGATAGAAGATGAGGGTGGAGTTTGTTGGATCGAAAGCGTACCGCAGATCAAATGCCCGGATTCCCATGTCGAGCATGTCGATGAAAGATGATTGTTGGCACCGCAATGCTTCTGGCACTGGAAGATCGACCTGGTTGAGATCTGTGATGCCCCGCAGGGCATCTTGCGTCTCCTGGGTATAATTCCACGTGGCGCTGTCATGGGTGCCAGGGATATTCATATGAACGAGCAATGTCTTATCGGGGTAGCTCTTCATCCATTCCACTTTTCCCCCTGTGTTTTTTTTGTACGATCCAAATATTGGAGTGGCGGTATCAAGTACTGTTTGAAGTCCGAAATCCGCTAGAGCGGCAGACGCCAGGGGGATTGCCATCATAACAACCGAAGCCTTCCACATCATTGTGGAAATACTGAGAGTGCAGTCAACAGGTAATCAAATTCCCAGATTAAACTGGAGAAGACTTGGAATATGTAGTGTTATAGCTGAAAGAAGCCCTGCCAATATACTGCAGGGGGTGTCGACCGTATCAACGCCAAGACCACGCACTTACCGGAAACTTCGGGGAATCATTGTCGATCTCCTTAACTAGGCCTCACTCGATGAAATAGTTGAGAAAAATTTAGTTCAAGGCGATAAAGCCACATGGCTGCTCAGATTGGCTCGACGACGCCACGTGCACCAATTGTTAGGTCGCGACTGGTGCGACTACGGTGGAGCTTCATCTTGTTTCTCGTCTTGGGTTTATTAGCAATTACTTCGGAAATCTATATCTTTAAAAGTCTCCGACAAACCTGGTTTTTCTCACTCAAACCTATCTCCGTCATGCGCAGCCTCGTCTTGCTTTCCGTGACAGCCTCAGTGCTAGGTCAAACCCCAGGGAACACCTTCTATCCCCCAACGCTGAATAATACAACATACATCAACAACAGCTCAATCGGAACATATGGTGGTATCTATGAAGCTCCAACCAATGGTCCGACCGGGGGTAATCCCTATGGGACCTACGACTACTGTTCTATGCCGCATCCTCGTTCGGATGAATACGAACTGCCCGAAGCTCTAACCAACGGAACTAAGGGAAAGCTTGTGTACCTGGAGTATCTCCAGCGTCACCAGCGACGAACTCCGTACAACATTCTCCCCGGTGGAGAGGTAAGCAACTCTTAAATCAACTTGGACTCTCGGTCCATATTAACCCCTTCCCCCAGAATCAAGCATATCACTGCGACAATGTGCGCCCGTATCTCTATGCAGGCCCCAACAGCGCAAGTGACATCCAGCCCATGCCAATGTATGCACAGACATATCAGGACCCGACCAGCCCCTTCACTCCCGGCGTGAACGGTACCTGTCAGTACCCCCAGATCACCATCGGAGGAGTCCAAGACGGATATCAACACGGCAAAGACCTGTGGAGCGTCTATGGAAAGAAGCTTGGATTGATTCCCAAGAAGCCAAACAACCGCGTCTGGTTCCGCTCCAGTGAGTCCGCTCTCACGCAGGCCTCGGCTGGCACAGTCCTGCGCGGCATGTGGCCTCACTACAAGGGAGCTCTACCCCTGCACCAAATGGTTTCATCTGTGAATACCGTCAATTCCGGATATTCTTGCCCTGCTGTCGGCTCTACTCTATCGAGTATGAAATCTACTACGCAGTGGAAAGAGCATCTGGCTGTCACCGAGGAGTTGCGCTCGAAGCTAGGCGCTATGTTGGGCGCGACAGACAGTTCGTGGCAGAGTACCTTTGATCACTTTGCGGATAACTTCCAGGGTCGTCTTTGCAATGGCTATGATCTGCCATGTAGTCTGTCAAATTCCTCGGCCTGTGTCACGATGCAGATGGCTGAAGAGGTCTTCCGTGCTGGTGATTGGGAGTGGAATTACTACTGGCGCTCGAACCCGGATGTAGTCAAGTACATCCAGGTTGCCGAAGGCTTGTTTATTGGTGAGATCATTTCGCGTCTGCAAGCTGTCCTGAATGGGAAATCTTCCCTTGATTACAGTCACATCTTTATTCATGATGGGGATATCGGTCCTATCCTAGGTTCTCTGGGAATTGAGGCGCTTCGTTGGCCCGGTATGGCATCAAACATTGCTTTTGAAGTTTGGTAGGCCAACCCGTTTTCATATATGCTGGGATTCTCTAACTTTTTTTCAGGGAGACGAAAGATGGGAAGTATGGGAAGTCATTCTACGCCCGGGTTTTGTATAGTGGCCATCCCATTCGAAGCATCCACGGTCTTCTTGACTGGGTCCCTCTCTCGAAGCTGATTGATATCATGAGCCCTTACGTCCCAGAGGATATAACTTCTCTCTGTGGATAAAAACAAGCTAGAGGTCGTAAATCTCAATTATCCTCTTAAACAATATTTCTAGAATAATCATTTGAAAGTTATCACCGCGCCCTCTTAATTCCAACCCACAGACGAAATAATAAGACATAGTGTCGCTTATTTTCCGATGTAAATCAACCACATACTATGGGTAGACTAACGTTTTAATTGCCATCTAGAATGACTCCCAATTGTTGCAAGCCAAGCATGTTTTCTCGTTCTTTCACCTAGATTCCATAAGAGGAAGAATGTGGTTATTTGTCTCTTCGTCTCTTTCAGTCACGTATCAGAAAATTGCAATTGTTCAAAGGACAAAGAGCTCTCAAAAATATTATTTATTAATATTATCATTCAAAATACGTATGCTCATCGCTAAATATAGCGCCACTCTTTATATAGTTGTCTTCACAACATATCCTCCATAACGCCATCAACAAAAATCCTGCAAGAACTTGTCATCGAAAATCGTAAATAAGCAGCCAAAAGCCACACCCATTCCACCTCCTCCTAGGTAGCAAATTTGCTCAAGGCACGAAGTCTGCTACCATAGAAGTAAAGCAACCAGATACCAATGATACCAATAACACTCAATCCACCAAGAAGACTAACACCACGAGCAACACCCAAGTTCCCAAACAACGGATGCGCAAACAGCACACTGCCACAAGCAAGCGCACTGCGGAAGAAATCATTCGCAGCGAACAGACTCGCCGCGTACTTGGGGTATGTGAGGGGGATATACATGAAGATGCATTGCATGACGATAAAAACCGTGGTACCATAGATGGTGATACCGATGGTAGGCGCAATCCAGTGAATAGACGCATGAGCCGTCCAGGCAAAGATGAAAAGACCAATCATAGGACCAAAGGCAGCAGGCAGTGCGGGGATAAGAAGATCCTCGTTTTGAGGGAAGCCGAAGCGGCGGATACGAGGATTCATCCAGAAGTAGATGTAGCTGGCGTACATGGCAACGCCGACAATGCATGATACCAATATGCATAAGAAGATGAGACCGACCTGGCCGAGGTTCATGTTGTAATCGACTGGGTAGACTAGGGGGAAGACCTCGAAGAAGGAGTAGTAGATGCCGTAGATGATGGCTGTGTAGATCTGGACGAAGAGGACGGCGGGATCCTTGATGGTGATTTCCATGGGCTTGATTAGGGCGTCGATGGCAACAGCTGAGATTTGCATGTTGCGCTGGTCGATATCGGATTGAGACTGGAAGCGGCTGGTGTTGTGGATTTTGCGGAGACGATCAGCGCGTCGGAGTAGGATTGTTGCGCTGCTGGTTTCCGGCAGGAACATGAACATCAGGATGAATAATGGGGCGGAGGCCCAGATTGATTCGAAGAGGGACCAACGCCAGCCTTTGACTGGGACGGCGAAGCCGCTGAGGAGAGGGCCGAGAGCGGCTGTATAGTTTGGTTAGTATATGAACAGGTATTCGGTATAGATGAAAGGAAATGGAAACTTACGTCCACAGTAGGCGGCAGAAACCCAAGCCATCATGGCATATGGCAGGGACATTAGACTGTACATGTCTCCGATAGAAGCACCTCCAGATGCAAGACAAGGGGAGCCAAAGAAGCCTTGCAGAAAACGTAGCACCAGCAAGCCGGCAAAGTTGTCTACAAGGGCTGTTGGGATGGAGATGATCACGAAGAGGAACATCGTGATAATGTAGACTGGATTGCGTCCAATCACGGGGATTTCACTTAATGGAGAAAAGACCAATGGCCCGATACCATATCCCAACACATAAAGTGACAACCCCAGAGTAGCGACCAAGGTGCTCACACCAAACTCCTTCATGATACCCTCTGTCGAGGAGGTGTAAATTGCAGAAGTGTTATATACCACAAAGGTATATAAACAGATCAATATAGTAATAAGAATGCGCTTGCGATTGGACCAGTTGTGTGGGTTCTCTGGATCATCGGTATAGTACCAATCAACGAGGATGGAACCGTCTTTTGTTTTCTTGGGGGCGATGGGGATGGATTTGACTTTCTCAATTTCATGTTGTTCGTCGGCCTCGAGACGAGCTTCAGTGAATTGCAGGGATGCTTCGGCAGAGGCCCGGCTTAGGGGCTCACTGTATTCATCGCTTCGGCTGGAGTCTTGTCGGGTGGTATTGGTTTCGTCGCTTGCATTCTCGCTTGAATTCGACAATTGAATCCATGTGTCAGGAAGTTTGAAGTCGGGCTTTTCTTCGGGGTATTGGAAGTATTTGTTGTTTGTCAAAAGACGAACAAGCTGCCCGAATGGGGCATCTCGAATGACAGATGCCATTTTGATAAGAAGGATAAAAAGGGCAAGACACCCTTAGGTTATATAGCAGGATTGGATGGGTGAATTGGCTTAGTATTAAATGAGAGGTAGAATAGACAGATTATATATATTCTTCTAATCTACTATATTTCTAATCCTTTCCATTCTAAAATCCGTTAGGAATCAAAGCCCGATTCCAAAGGCTTCGAGTATATGATCGATAATCGGATATTATAAATGGAGATTAGAGTCGCCAAGCAGAAAGGCCAATAGACGCCGCGCAGGATGGCGTATACGAGAGAACCCTGGTAAATTATGAGAAGTTTACCCGACTCCGACCTTAAGTCCGTGCCAAGCTTATAATGTCCAATTGGTGACCCACTATATAAAAAAAAATTGTCACTGTTGAAAAGAGACAAAAAAGATCTGGACTTGCAGGGAATCGAACCCTGGACCACTCCCATGCTAAGGGAGTATTATACCACTAAACCACAAGCCCAGTTGATTGGTTGTTTGTTGTCAAATAGCCTTATAAACCAAGCATCTTTCGTCCACTGATTTGCCACATACTTATAGGCATATAAATTTTCCCAAAGTCGCCAAAGAGAAAGAGTACCGAAATTAAGTCTAGGTCAATTGCTAAAGGTGTTAAACTAATTTTAGATACCTAATGTGGAAGAAAATTATATTTCCAAAAAGACACAAAGCTGATACAATGTAGAAATATATACACTTTCTTTACTCTTACATATTTATGCTTTCAGGTAAAAGAACAAGTGGTTAGGGTGGGGATCACTACTCTGAATACTTATTGCCGGTTGAGTAGATATACGAGTGCCAGCCGAAAGTAGTAATGCCAACACGCCCCTTATTTCCATATGAAACCCCCCTGAAGTATATACCGTGCTAGTGGTAGTGGTAGCCACAGTGACCGTTGACGTAGGTGCACACTTGGTCATAGTGGGCATAGGAACCTAGATGGGTTCGGTCTCGGTTACTGTAAAGGTGATAGTGGCTTGTTGACTACAAAAGTCGTCGGCGCTTGACGTTGCCACGGCAAAAAAGATCTGACTGGGCAACATAATCTCAATGGTCTCATTAGCACCAACAGAGGTGCTGCTTTGAACAGGGATACTAGTTTCTAAGCAGACCTAAGACGAAAACATGATCACGCCCAAAATCCGGTATATATGGATCTATCCCAGAGACAAGAAAGTTCTTATGTTGCTTATAATATGCCTAAGTATCCTTTGTATGGGCAATTTATACAAAACATACCGAATTTATCTGTGCTTACGCGCACTGCTGCTTTGACACGGTTAACGCTACATTTTTATTCCAATATTGGAAGTAAGATCATTAGCACTCGGAATTAAAAAAAGACTGGAATCAAGTGATGCAAATCAGCTTATCATTTTTGTTTCGTTATGTCCGGGCTCGTGGAGCTTGGCTGCTTAGCCCCGTTTTTATATCTCCTGCTTATCTCCTGCTTACCTCCGTTCACTTTAATATCTCCATGACTGGATTTCCTGGTCTAGCTAACTCGTGAGTCACAATTGGATATGGGTTAACCGAAAAAGAAGGGTTGAATTGAAAAGGGAAAGACATTTGTGTACAATTGCTAAAAAAAAATATATCGCTAGCCACTTCCAAACGCCAAGGCTTAATTAAACACATGTAGATATGCACACCACAATCCTGCCAACATCGACTTGTTGACACAGAAAGTTATAGTATGACAAAGAAGATAATATATACAGCCTAAATTCAAAGGCATGGATCATTGCACATGAGGTATAACAGGTCTCCCTAGTAAGGGATGAAATCGAACTGCATTCGTTCTATAGATGAGATGTTAGCATGAAAACACCAATGCGTTTGAAATTTTTTTTAATCATACCGAGGAAATGGCTCCAGTCTTCTTCTTCGCTGAGTTGGTTAGACCAATACTGCTCGAGGAATCTCAATGACTGAAGAACATTCGGAACACGAATAGTGTCATGCAAGGATGATAGCAGTCGCCGGACTGTATCTCGATCTTGACCGCGCGCCTCGCAGCCCGCAATAAATATTGGTGTTGTTAACATTACCCAAGGGGAAAGGACTGACGATGGGCCAATCTGTGCAGTGCATTCCAGGATACGCTGGACCGACTGCTGCACTTCTGGCGACGTAGTTGGTGTTTTCCGAAGCCGTCGGTGGATCTGAATAAGCGCACTGTGCTGGAATGCCTCATTGCATAGTAGGAGCTGCTGCGCAGTCTCCGCAGATAAGCCTTCTGCTGCCCTAGGGTAAAAAGAGGGCTGCGAGTTTGAGTCGCGATTCATGAGCTGTCGAATTGCAAACTCCAAAGACGCGGCATCATCCTCAACACTGCTGTCAATTTCTCCTGCAACAAAGCCCTGAGTAGCCTTCTCGGCTTCATGGCTTCGCCAGGCGGCAGCACCGATCTGCCTAAACACAGCCGCAAGGTCTACACTGAAACCCCAATAGTCATCTAAATAATCAGGAGACCCGCCCAGCCCCATCAAATCAGAGGAGGTGAAGTCTGAAGTCTCTCCAATGGGTGGACCATTGCCCGTCAATGCTGTAAGCGACACGATCGACCAGTACCAACGATCCAAATACTGCCGAAACCCGCTTGTAGACCGCAGGGAATCATCGCCAGCGGTGTCAGACGCCCTCATTAATGCTCTTGCCCCGTCAATATGTGCTCTCCACGAGTTCGGGTTGATCGCCCCAGAATGAATCTCAGCTAGACAGAGCGTCCGAGCCGTCGCTACCAGCGCCTCTGGGTCCTTGGATGAGGGATTCTGCAGCTCTGTTCGGAAATGTTCAAGACTGAGAGCCATTAGCCGGGCAATATCCGGTGCTGATTTTACGCTCTCCGACTGATTGTGTAGGGCTTGGATATGGATCGCCGATAGAGCGGTTGTAGCGTAGAGTAAGGAGGGAGTCTGGAGAGCCATTGGGATCAGCATGCGACATATATCCTGCTGCATTCCAGAATGACACGCTGTGATTTGAGAGGCATCGTTGATGAAATGGTGCAACAAGGCCTTTTGACTGGACGATAAGGACGAGAAGGGATCGACGGGTTGCGACAGTGTGAGATCTGATCCGGTTCTGGCGTTGGCTGGCTGCGCCGCCTTTTTCGTAGTGTAGATAAACTCTCCTGGTGAATATTCTGCGATGGTTAGAACTATGTACATGGTCCCTCGGGTGTAAAGTACATACCGAGTCTATGCATGCCTCCTGTACCAACACAAGCACCGAACCGGGATCGCGAGAATGCCCGTCCACCCCACTGCAACTGCATTGCATATTGGCACTGCTCGCCTGCAGTCTGGCAGCGCCCGCAGTTAGGTCTCTGCTCGTCACATTTTTGTCGACGCGATTTACATCTCTTGCAACCTGTGAAGGATCTCGACATGCTGTGGTTTGGTGGGATGATGTTCTCGAAGAATTCCCGTGGGGAATGGAAAGCTCCCCGGAACCCGCCCGCGTGGCAAATATAATTTCTGGGGAACAACAGGAAGTGATTACGGATACTGGATTCTATAGAGATAAAGGGGCAGCTTGATAAGTATTGCACCGTTGCACATCTTGGGTTCTTTAGCGGTCGATCGCAAGATCCACCGTTTGGAGTATTGGAATATCAGAAACTAGTGGGCTATGAATGATATAGAAGAGTATGATTCTAAGATCCCCAAGAAAAAAAAAAAGAAAGCGAGTATGCGCTATGGCAAGAAAATACACAGTACATGCCAACCAGAGTATATGTCCATCCTGGAAAGCCATCAACATATCAGAAAGCTCTTCTTTTGAGGGATCAGCCCTCAAAGGTATATCGAAGCCACTCGCCGACAGCGTGCAAGCTCTCCCATCGTACTGTTTCATCTGAATCAACCATCAGTTCCATCACCCGTGTCTTTAGGCCCAGTCGCTCCAACTGCCCACGGCGTTCGGGAACCTCCTTCACTAGGTGCCCTACGTCGTTGCAAGCAATAGCCAGGACCTGCTTGTCGTTATCCCAACTCTTAGACAGAATTTCGACCAGTTTCTTGGGCAAAGCACCGTTCGACTCCTCAACAATTCGTCGGGCGTTATCTTTCCAGAAGGTCGGGTTCTTGTGAGGGGGCGACCAGCGCAAGTGGCCCGACTGAACTTCGGCGGCATATTCGTCAAAGGTGGTCTGTGTCTTGGTGTACTCCTCCAACATGGAAGAGAGCGCGTTGAGATCCTCGAGCAGGTCGGGGTCGGTCAGGTGACGACCAGTCAAGTTGACCAGGAGGGCGGGGAGTCGAAGGAACACAGCGATGGGTAGCAGAGTCGTCCGGTTGCTGGAACAAAGATTGTACAGAGTTGCAAGAAGCAAGCGAGTGGTCTTTTCTTTCGGTGAGAGACGCAGAAGGTGGGTGTAGAGTTGAATAATTTCATAGTTCCTAAGTGGGGTTAGTAGCTGCTTAGAGTGTAAATCGATTGTCGTCACATCACTTACTCTTGAAGTTCATCGCCAACGAGAGCGCCCTCAAACGAAAGCTGCCACAGAACGAGGAGCACCCGATATAGAAGCTGGAGGCCAACACCACCGGCGAGACCAGGCTCGACGGTGCGAGTGCTGCTTCCCAGTGTGCTTGTGTTGCCTGTGTTGTCTTTAGCCCCTGCCGCAGCTCGAAGAGTTTCGATCAAGGGGGTCAGGGTCTCTTGACGTTGCGCCCAAAATATCTCTCGGGATCGGCTTGTTCTCAGCAGCTCTGAGAATCCTTGGACACCAATATCCTGGAGCCCACTGTCCTGATTCCTGGTTAAGGTAGAGAGATAAGTGTAGAGCCGCGGGAGAGCCTCGTTGTCGCGCGGTGCAGGTTTGGATGAAGCAACTAGACTGTGCGACACAAGGGCCGTGAGGAAGGTGGACGTGAGCAGGGGAATGGGGTCTTCGGCATTTGTCGAGTGCTGCAGGAACGGTAGGAATGGCTTGTACGGTTCTGGGTGAGAAACAAGCGAGTTGGCCAGCGAAGGCACATCTATAGAAGATCAAATCAGCATAGTTCGACGGAACTTCATCTCCGCCAGCGGCAAATACCTTGAATCAAGTCCGAGGCTAGCACCAGTATATACTGCACGATATCGGTCCTTCTAGAGGCCGAGTCCAAGACACTCTTTCCCTGTGCGCCGCCGACCAACAGCTCTGTGTATCCAGAAAGATCTCCTTCTATCGTCTGGCGGCGTTGGTCCTTGCGCACCTTATCCACCGCCTTGATCTTCTTCAAGTGGTCATCGGTGATGTTGCCCGCTCGGACGGCACCCTCCCAGGGAATTGGGCGAGCTCGAATATTATTCTGGAGGGAGCTGAGGTAGGTGGGTGGCTCCAGTGACATTGTGAGTGTGATCTGGGAGATTCGGAGCCAGGAAAAAGAGCGTCGCTGGCTGTGAACGGATAACTGGAGGTGTGTCCAGAGAGACGGGGGAGCTTGGGGATGACGGAAGCCTGTGCCAAGACCGACGGTATCTCAACGCATAGCCTCAACTTTTGTTTTCTGTTCTCTATTTTGTTTTTCGCTTCCTATTTCATTTATCGTTCCTTGTTTTTATAGGCCCTTTCATGCTGGTTATTTGCCTCGCGTTCACTGGGTTATCGGTCCAGCGCTTTAGTCTTTGGTCTGGTTTCAGCCTAGTACTTTGAATTCGGCTTAAATCCTGCCATTTTCTCTCATTTCGCAGCAAGCCCTTGCCATTGCCATCTAGGCTTCGACACATCTAGCAAGAATCGTCATCGAATTGACACTGAAACGTCCCCCGCGATAATCGCAACAACTCGACGTCCGAGCGCAACCCCCACCGAATCCATGCGAATGCGACACGAGGCATTTGCCGCTTAGTAGCCTATTCGCAATTCCCAATACAGTAATTCTGCCACGATGGCACAGAACTCGCAGACACAAAAGCAAAAATGGGGAGTCGGTTCTTTTTTCCAACAGGCAGTAGCCGGCGTCGAGTCTCGGCTGGATCATATCTTGATGGATGAAGATGGAAACCAGACTTCGATCGCAAAGCCCACTGATACTCAGGGCGGAGAAGAACCACCGACAAAGGCTCCTATTGCTTGTATGAAATCCACAGCACATGTGCGACCCGTTCGACCTGGCTAACATCTTTTAGCGGTTTCCCGCAGTTCATCGACCGCGCGAAGAAATGACCGGCTTCAAGAACGTCTAGCCCGAGCTATGATGAAGCAAAATGCCTCGAATCTCTCTTCCCAGTCTCCTCAGAACCGAATCTCATCACCGCCTGTTAGTCCAGTACCTAGCAATGGAACTCGGTCGAGTATGGACATCGATTCCAGCGTTGCGTCGGTGAATAGTGCGGCGGAAGACCCTAAGATCTCTCAGCCGAATGACGACAGTAATGCCGCTAAACTAGCCTCGCTGAGGCTAAGTTACGACTCCGGGGCATCACCGCGTGTTTCAACGGACATCAGCGTCGCAGACTCCGCACCCAGGACCTCTGTAGATGTGGCTCAACCACCAACTGACTCGGCCAAAGCTAGTCAGGAAATCTCGGGCTCGCAACGCAATGAGATACTGGGTGATATTGATTCGGGTGATAGTCCGCGGGTTAGCGTTGAATCGCCATCAGAGGTACCGGACGATGAAAACCCGGATATCGCTCGCTTGCAAGCTGAGCATAAAATCGCCGAGTCTCAATGGCAAGAAGAAATGCACAGTTATATTGAACGTATTGATGCATTGCAGTCGAAGTTGAAATATCTCGCCAAGGATGCCGCGGAATCGGCTAAAAATGCTGCAGCAAGTGCCACCCCAGGGAGTGTGCAAAAGCAGCTCCTAGAGAAAGATGAGAAGATTGCATTGCTTCTTGAAGAAGGGCAGAAGCTGTCTAAGTCGGAGATGGACCACCGCACGGTAATTAAGAAATTGCGTCAGCAACTTATCGAAAACACCAAATCTCAGACTGAGATGAAGAGAAAAACGGACAAGCTTGAGCGAGACTTGGTCAACTCCGAGGCAAGAGCCAAACGGGCAGAGGCCGCAGAGAAGAGGGCAACTGAGTCTTTATCATCCCAAACAAAGTCGACTAAAGACTTAGAAGCTGTTACCAATGAACGCAATGCGCTCAGCCAGACCGTCCAAGAGATCAAATCGCAATTGAGTCGGGCAGTTTCCCGCGCCGAAACTGCCGAGACAAAGGCGAACTCTGATGCTCTAGAGCTGGAGAGGCAACGAGCCACAGAGCTAGATGAGGAGCTATGTAACCTGAAGATCGAGCGCGACATCAGTGAAGAAAAATCCAAGAGGGAAATAACCGAGTTGAAGGAGAAGATGGAGCAAGAGAAAGAAAGGGCTCGGATGCTCGAGGCTGAATTGAAAGGCGAACAGTCTGTTTTGGAAAGCAAGATGGAAAGTCTTCGCTCCCGCGCAGAGGAAGCGTCGTCGGGGGCAACGGGAGAGACCCAGGCCAAACTTTTACGTCAGATCGAGACCCTACAAACCCAATATGCTGCTGCTAGTGAAAACTGGCATACACTAGAGGGCTCTTTGCTTTCACGCCTGGCTAGTGTGGAGAAAGAACGTGATGATACTGGTCGACGTGAGGTCGACCTCCGGAAGAAGATTCGAGAGATGGTAAGATCTTAAATTCCATACCTTGATGTACCGCAAGATTAACTAACAAAAATGTAGAACCAAAAGTTAAAGAAGCTCGAAGAGGAACTAGACAACGCCAAAGAAGCCGAGCATGATTTGGATAGCAGGCTCGAGGAACGCATGGAAGAGCTGCAGAAGCTGCAACAGAAACTCGAGAAAGCGGCAGAGGAACTCGACTCAACGCAGAAGGAAATGGCCGAACAGAAGAAAACTTGCGACGTAACGTGGGCGCAGAAGCTTGAGGAGGAGCGGGCCAAGTGGAGAGAGCAGGTGAACTCCCCATCGCACCTACGCGGAGTATCACCCGTTGCATCTCTACGGCGATCGAGCACTCTCGACACCATGAACCCAGGACCGTCGGACTTCCGCCCTCCTAGCCGGCGCTCATCTGCTATGCCTTTCGCCTCACCGGAAATTGGCACGCCTCCTCGGCAAAACTCCTACCCTGCTTCCATCACCCAAGCCACACTTTCTCCCCCACACATCAACACCAATGCATCACTCATGGGTGCGCCCTCTATCAGCTTTGAGCCGGAGGAGTATTTCGAAGATTCTGGTACTCCTGCCACCCCTTCAGCGTACGGCGGCACTCAAGCACCTCCATCGCGCGGTATCAACGACATAATATCCGAGTCAACCGTCGGCGCCGGCCCTTCTGTGCAGCTAGTCGAGCGCATGAGCGCCACAGTTCGCCGCCTAGAGAGCGAGCGTGCCGGCTCCAAGGACGAGTTGGCTCGCGTGACGACTCAGCGTGACGAAGCCCGACAACAAGTTGTGGACCTTATGCGTGAGCTCGAAGAGAAGCAGCTCTCGGCTTCCCGGGTACAGGAACTCGAAGCTGAACTCGAAGATCTTGATCAGCGCTACCAGACTACTCTTGAGATGTTGGGCGAGAAGAGCGAGCAGGTTGACGAACTCAATGCTGATATCTCTGATCTTAAGAAGATCTACCGCGAGCTGGTTGACAGTACTATGAAATGAAGGCGGACTGGTTAGATGTTTGCCTGCCATTTAGTGAGCTGCCTGGACACTGCTTGGCTGGGATATTTCATGCTTAGACTTAACCCACTCGGGTTTGTAAATAGAATATATTCAGTCTTGTACAAATCGATCGATGTCATACAATGAATTCCATCACAGCGCACTTTCCTTTTTAGGCGGACCAGCCGTACCTGCCCGAAAAATGAGACTTCCCCTCCACCCTTTTACACACATCCGATTTCTAGCCATCTATACTTGCAGTGAGATCGGAGGTCGCAGCAATTTTTAAGAAACACTCGTATTATTCAAAACATTGCTATATGGACATGAACATATCAAGAAGATGAGGAATGCACCGAGTTCGCAGCATTTGGCCTAAACTGCACCAGCTGCTGAGCACTTTCACTCTGCCTCCTATCCCACCTTGCAAGAAGAACATTAAGCAGCTCATTGGCGACACCCAACAACAAGAAAATCGCAATAACCTGTCCAAACGTCCATCCTTTCTCTTCAGGGTCGAGATCGTTGCGACTGATAGTCTGTTCTAGCGACACAATTAAGTATATGCAGAACGAACAGTACGCGACCTTGTTCAGTGTATAGGAGAGCAGCGCTTGGCCGTGCAGTCTCTCGGGTGGCCCGACACGCTCCTGGTAAACAGGATGATTGACCTCCACGAACCAATTCATCCAACCTCTTTTCTGACCCTCAATCCTGTTTCCAGCCTCGGGATGCCGTCTTCGGTACCTAACGTACCCATATAGACATGGCAGCATACACGTGAAAGTAAGAACATAACAAGCCACAACCGCACCCAGCGTCCCAAGAATAATATACCGGAACACCGGAGAAGTGGCTTTAATGCTGATGCCAAAGACCACATACACCGTATCCCTGTTGCACTGAGGCTGGCTGCCGAAATGCGGCGCAGTCACCCAGACATAGACGTTCAAAGAGAGAAAAGCCGCTAAAGCCAGGATCTGGAGTGCGGCGAAGAAATATAGTCGCCATGGGCCGAGTCCTGCATATCGGCCTTTGCTCACCATATCCATTCCGAGTATGGCGAGAAGATGAACGACACATATTGCGTGGAAGAGGGTTAGGTCTCCCCGAACTGTCTGGTAGATGGCTGTGCAGAGGAGGGCTAGGCCTTGCAAGCCGAGGGCGGAAGAGACGCCCCGCGAGAACTCTTCTTGGTCTTCGCCTGGCGCAAATATGCGGAGTAGATAGCTGACAACCGACCCGCCTAGGCAGAGGGCGTAGATCGATACACGGATCTGTGGGTAATAATTTAGTTGGGGAGTTTTTTTGTGCAAGGTCTCAGGGCAGGGAGCTAAATGGCGATAGGACGAGAATGATGACATATGAGACAAGACTTACTCCAACCCCAGATACATCGGGGTTAGCCTCAATGACACAGGCTGTTGAGTTCATCCTGGGTAGCACAATGATTGTAACGACTTTCCAAGCGATATGCTACAGCGAGCTGAGTGGAGGGGCGAGACACTATATCTTAGTCTCGGTTCACGTGTCTATTATCGCTTTTACATCCCTCGACGAGTCTCTCTCAGTTCGCCTGACGAAAAGCCTAAGGAAACCTAGGGAAAAAGGGAAAAAAAAGCCATGTGCCCGGGCATGAGAGTGGCTAAGTAACAACATTGCGCCACGAAAACCCGATCGCCAGTCCAAACCCTCATTCTTCAAAGTTTAATAGATGCAAAAAGGCAGCGGCTGAGCCTACCACGATCCTAACCGCACGGGGATTGGGTCGCCTCAGGATGCCCCATCTGACGCCCCGAACGATGCTTACTGCAGTAACCGCTAATCTCGAATTAGGGCTCACGGGAGGAACGCCAGAGACTTAGTCTCGGCAAACGAGTCCATTGATTGGTCAATCGGGAACTATATCATCAAACTACTGCAGCCCTTCGTTTAGCTTCGTGATGGATTTCCCTGTTTCTTATCGACAATGTGCTTTTTTCAGCCTCCTCCGGCGTCATCCATGTGACCCCACGATGCTTTTGGCAAGAAATGGGGGAGCTTGCCTATTAAGCCTTGGCTAAGAAATTGGATTTGCTTATAAGACGTTAGGTCTCATTTACAGGGGCAAAATTCGACTTTGCCAATCGTTACTACTTCTATTACAGTATATAACAATTCTCACCATGAATATGGACGACGTCCCACTTCCTGCTATTAACAGTAAGCTCTCATTTTTACTACACATGAACCCACAGCAATTCATAATTACTTCCTCCTCGCGAATTTATCATGCTTCAACTTACTATGATTATTACTCTAGTATGGACGTTCTTCGCTCTAGCTGCGCTAGACATCGCAGCAAATGCGGCCGCCGGTCCAGCTGCAGTAGCGACAGCCGCACATGTCAATGGAACTCCATTGACAGCGAGAGCAATGCAAGTCGGTGCGCTCGCTGGAGTTACTAAATCAGGGATATTAGCATTCGTCGAATTCGCGAGTTATGCGGGATTGCCAACGCCCGCGTGGATACTATTGGCTCTGGTGGCAAGTGGATTTGGAATATGTGTCCTGGTCACGGCGGAGGTTAGCAATTTGGTTCTTGGGGAAAGTGAGTACAAGTCTGTCTTGTAGAATATTGTTCGGCTAGAAGCTCCGTGTTGCGCGACTTGAGCTGGTGGTTATGATGTGTCTGGTTATTGTGTCTAACGTTATCCAGCACCGAGCGCGTTGCTTATTGCGGCTGTTGTCGCTGCTATTCCCCTTGCAGGAGAATGTATTGGGATATATCAATGTAGGATTTTTTCTTCGCTTGCAGCTCCCCATTGCTAATCTTGCTTTGTGCTTCAGCCGCTGGAGGGCTATATGGTAGCAAACCTCAGACACAACTTTGTGTCATGGGGCTCGATGCGTTGGGAGGATACGTGTTTGCTCGCATGGCACATAACGGAGGTCAGTTTCCCTCTCTTCTACATCATCAAAGCTCTAGGGGCTATCCTCCTTGATGCTCCTGTTGCATTTGTTGAAGTATGATTTGACTAATACTTGAATCATATGCCTTCAGGATACGATATCTGCCCTTACAACGTCGCTGCTGCGGCTGGGGCAGTGTACGGTGTTATCACCGGCTTCTTCCATACTGTCCTTGGGTGCATGGCCGGGTTTACCCATTACGAGAGTACAAATGGAAATTATGAAATGCGGAATGTCTTTGGGACTTCGCGAGGGTATAATCCCAATTGGAATCAGAATGCTTGGAATTGATTCTAATATTAGGGCATCGGTTTAATAAATAATATTTGTGAGTAATATGGGGCGGAATTTCCGGTCTTTTACTTTTTCAGGATGCCTAGCAATATACGAACAAGAATCTGATTCGGCATTTCCTATGGTGCTGTCTGAAACCCAAATCCCTCTTCCATAAGACTTTTATGGATCAAGCGCTCACTCCGCCAAGTCAAAGAGGCACATTGATCACTATCGTTATGCCGCAAAATACCTCTAGCAGCAACCTCATCCATTCAACATCCATCTGTGTGAAGCCAAAGCGACGATTATATTTTAGACTTTTGAAATGTATCCTAGTCTGCTTGGCCACCTATACGTTTGGTTTCAGTTATAACGAAGCCCATCACGATCAAACTAGTTACGAACAACCTTAACTAGATGCCGGTTGGTTTGGTGGTGTCTCGGCCGCAATTTTTGCTTTTGGATCTTAGTCATCGGGATGTTCCAGAATCACACCAGAACCGATAGACCAGACGCCCCGTTTAGATGTCCCATAGAAAACCTTTGAGATGGGTGGAATAATCACATTGTTTAGTCTATCGTGGATCCAGCTGCATGCGATACAATCCTTCTCGAATGGTTCACCTACCGTTGACGAAGCTGGAAGATGGCATAGAGTATATTTGTAAAATCTAGGGTTAGATTAGGGACCAAAGAGGGAGAAGTATTTGGAAGGGAACCTGGGAGGGCCAAGACCCAGATCCCTGATCCCTGATCATATGCATAGCAATGGTAATAAAGCACAGGTTAGAGACATCATGTGTGTATGAGCCAGATACTGTACCAAATATTGCATCAAAAATACTCTAGGTGCCTAGCATACCTCTGCTTCATTCTGCCTAGAAGTTTACCAACAGTAAGGGCCCCTGAAACAGCCTAAATGCAGCATCGAGACATGCACTTTTTAGCCGCTCGACGGATCCAGACACTATCAACTGCTTCTAATGATAGAACGGATGTGGCTGGGATTTGAACAAAGCCAGAAAATCACTGATCGCCGAACAGGCGCGAGTTATGTATCAAGTCTTTGGATGTGAGACAAGTTCAAGGGTGAGACATGGTCTAGACTGCGCGCGAAGGGAGTGGATCAAACGGGGATGCATAAGCCACTTTTTCTTTATTGACGTGCAGGTGGACTGGGATAGCTGTTTAGTACTGTGTGTAAATGGACTACTCTGGAGTTGATGCTGAGTTGAAAGTTTAAGTGTGTGTGCTTTGGATCAAGTAGTCCAGCATATTCCCAACCTTTATTATTGAATCTTAAATATCAAAAGTGATATACCACTATGTACTACTTAACGCTGTCTCGGAATCATGAGCTCTCAACTAGTATGCAACAGCTATGGTGGACCCTTATGGAACAGCCCTACTTGTTCCAGAACCGTTACAATAGGTCAGGCCACCTCGTATGGCTATTCTTGTATCACAGTTGCTAAGGTGGTAACGTTCAGTTTGATTTCTGAACTACTATATATTGTCATACAAGTAAAACAATTGTCCCCATCAACCCTAACACAGTACGAATCCTAGAAGTCGCATATACGCTCTGAATACGGAGTAAAAACACGTATAGATTGATAAGGGGCTAAGACATAATGATGTACGGAGTACTCCGTATGGAGTACGAAGTATAATAATCTCAGATCATAGTGCTAATTAAGAGTAGTCTGGTGATTAGTGTTGTGCCATTTCTTGACACGGGTCATTAGGAAGTATATGTACTACATAAAGTTTAATACTCGAATCCTGCGCGGGAGCAAGGCGCATATTGTTGTCCAATCAGTTCCAGGCGCATAAACAATCCATATGAATTGCTATAAGTAATGTCTTTTTAAGGGGAGCATCCAGTGCTGAGCAACTCAGGATTCATGTATTTTTACTTTGTATATCTGTGGATTATACGAAGTACAGAGTACAAAGTACAACCACATTGGGCAACTTCCTGATGTAACACAATGCAGGAACAGGTTCATTAGTACCTAAGCGCTTGGCCCGTTGAAGCAACACATGCCGGCCCACGCGCTGGTCCGAGTGTCTGGCGAGACGCCCTGTTGATCGACGTCTCGCTTTGATTGGACACGGTAAAATGATTAGCGTGCAAGATTTGAATTCAGCACGTTCTCTAGCAGGGAGCGGTCTTTTCATAAAATTGAGGAGCTTGGGCCAGAGGGTACTCCCAAAGGGGAAAAGGGGCAACATCTCCACTAGAAATGTTTTTTGACAGCCCCTTAATTTATTACAAACAATGAGATATTGAGTAAGAATTTAGATACAAAAACAATATATAATATACAATACATCTCTAGTATAATATATAGCAGGGGTATAATCTTTAGGGCAGAGAGTAGTTTGTACAGGCATACATGTAAGCGTTTGACATGTAAACTCAAACGCTAAAAAGTAGATAAGTAGACTGAAAGTACTCCCCAAGTGTCTTTTGCGTAGTAAAGATAAGGAAAGTTACAACAGAAATACATACCGGGTACATAGCGGCTACCCCTGAATCTGCCAAGCATCAACCCGGGACGTGCTAACCTCTCCATATCCACGACTCAAGGGGTTCTTTGTGCCACTTGACACTATTGAATGTTCTATTTTCATATTTTGCTTATCGTATCCATATACTCCGTACGGAGTATACACATAGTATAGAGAATTTTACTTACTGGGCACAGAGTGCCGGGATATACACGAGGAGGATAGTCAATCATATCGCCACGGTACAATATAGGTTCAAGCGATGTCGATCCTGCCGACCAAAACACCATTGTGAGATGTATTCGTACCAATCGAATCCATGCATGTCCAGACCCACGCCAGACCCCCCTGCGCTCCACCCACGCTTACTCGTCCCGAAGCCAGCGCTAATGAAATGGAGAACGGGCGATTTGCGCCAATCGCCCCGGTTTGTCAATAGGACTTTCTCCTTTTTCTTATTTCCTTTCTCTGATACTCTCCTGAGAATAATCCTTACCATTTTGGTCGTCTCATTGGCGCGTGCCATTCTCTTTCCCGTGCTAATCGGCATGAGCGACTGTCGATCCATGGCTATTTTTTGATACGGACCAGGGTGTTTCATGGCGTCTCCTCTTGGACTCGGCGGCTCTCCCGCCCATTCAGAGAGCTTTAGTCCCAATTCCCCAACTTCTCCAGCGCAAAGGAAACCTGTCCCGAACTATGGTGATCCAGTGACTTCGGGCCCTGACCACCCGTCCTCTCCTATTTCGTTCGAGGGAGATAAACCCACTTCGATTCCCACTGCACCTGTGGCCAGACCACTCTCCCCTTTATCGGTGGATGGAGACTCATTTATATCGGTGCCAAAGAACCCAAACAGGTACGCGACTAGCATGGCCCCGGCTTTCCCCTCTCCCGGATCTTTTTTGCAGACCCTCCTTTTTCTCCCCGGATACCTACAGATCCAGCATGATATGGCCTGTATATGCTATTCCGCTTCTCTAGAGTCTGGAAGGCTAATCGCGTGCCTCTGTCCCAATTTCCCAGATATTCACGAGGACGACATCCAACCCAACCCCTACACATCGATACCGCCGCCTCCCGCCGCGGCTCCGCCTCATACTTGAGATCCGTGCTCGAGGACGACGACGACGACGACGACGAGGGCCCCGACTACTTTGACGAAGCATACCAACACCAGTTTATGAGTGCAACCCCCCTGCACAGTCGTCTAGATAGCGAACCATTCATACCGGTCCTCAACTCCCCTCCTCTCACGAAACGATCGTCACGACGGGCAACGAGTATGGCGTTACATATGCCCATGAACAGACCACCTCTACATATTGACGTGGATTCGCGCTCAATGTCAATGTCAATGGGTGCGGGGGATCCAAGACAGCCAAAAGCATCTGGGAGCAAGATCAGCTCCTTCTTCGGCTGGAAAGCGGCGAATAATAATACAACTACATCCCCTGGGGGCGAATCATCGAGCACCGAGATCTCCGACTCTGGTCGATCAGCAATGCCTTCCCCCATGCCACCATTAGCGAATGTCCCTTTCAGACCCGGCTCTCCATACGATACCAAGACCAATGGATATAATCTTCCAGCGCGGACCCCGTCACTGGGGGCTTCAGGTTTAAAGGAAAATATATTTATGGCTAAAATGGCAGAGATTGAGAATGAATTACGAGAGATAAGTTCCGAATTGGCGGGATCTATCCGCCGAGAAATGGATCTAGAGGATCTAGTCGAACGGTTACAATTAGAAGGTCCGGACGTCAATCGACGGACCAGTGACTATTTCTCAGACTCAGGTACTAGCTCTGTTCGGTATGCTTCGGATACTGGAAAGAACGAAGATATGGAAAAGATTCGTCGTGCTGCAGAGCAAGAACGGGCACAGCTCAAGGTTGAATTATCGCAGAAATTACAAGAGGAACGGTTTCAGCGGTTGGCATCAGAGTCGCATGTCCAAATCTTGGAATCTCAAGTCCAACAGGTACGGCTGGCAAACAATGTGTAACATGCGACTGCTAACATTTATCTAGCTTCGACGCGAGAGAGCTGATACGTCTGACTTGTCGTCGAAAACTAAGGAACTCGAGACTGCCCTGGAAAATACCAAGCGAAAGCTGCTTGAAGAGCGACAATCCAAAGATAACTTTGAAGATCTGCTTACCGCGATGCGAGTAGAGTTGGAGCAATTGCGTAATGATCGAGATCAACTTCGAGATGGCAACCATCTCTTGGAGGAAATTGAAGCTTTAAAAATCGAAAATGCCTCTTTGGCTCAGCTACAGGGTGGCCGATTCGCTTCGATCGCCGAGGAAGGTAGCTCATCCAGAAACTCGGCATTTGGAATATCACGATCGAGCTCCATTGCACGCAAGCCCAGCGGCTTAGCTCGCTCGGGTTCACTTTCTCGGTCCAACTCCGTCAATAATAACAACGGTGGTAAATCACCCGAAACCCGTGAATCCTTGGTTGATAAGGTCCACGATATCGAGGTTCAACGCGATGCCCTCCACCGGACAGTGCGGAGTCTTCTCGAACGCCAGGCATACCAGGCCCGCGACTACGAGAAGCGCACTCGTATGCTTGAAATGGAGCTTGCTCGAGCCCAGCAATCGGGCCAGCCACGGAAATTGGGCTATGAGAGAGATGTCCGCAACCTGCGTGATGAGGTCAATCATCTCCGCATGCGCGCTGAGGATGCCCTGGATGGCAAGTGGCAGTGCGAGAAGAACCTCGCTGGTCTCAAGATGGACGTGGACCGTGCTGAACAGGAAACGAGCTCACTACGCGCTCTCCTTCTAGAAGACACTACCGCTGGTGCAGAGTTGATGACCGGCCAAGAAGGATTTGCTGAGGTTGTGACCACATCCTCTTCCCTGCAATCTACATTCCAGCAATTGCAGGCGGAACGGGCGGAGGCCGAGGCGCATGTTGCGAACTCGGAAGAGCTTGCTTCCTCCCTTGTCCGAACTGAGGCACTGGGCAGCAAAGTCCATTACCAGCTTCAGACCAACACCTCTCTACATGCCCGTCTAGCAGCGGCCATTGATAAGGGTGACAAAGATCAGCGGATCTCGGTTGAACGGATTAATATTCTGCAGAACCACATGAGGGAGCTGGAGGACGTTCTTTTGGTTGCGCAAAATCACTCGGAAGAAGAAATGGGCAAGCACGAGGATGAGCTTCGTTTGTTGAAGGAAAGTCAGAGTGCCCAGCTCGTGCGGATGATGAATGGCGGTCGCAGTCCTGTCATCCTCTCGCCCCGCCCCCCGAACACACCATTCGATTCTCGCTCGCCGCGTCTAGACCAAACCACGAGCGGCGAGGGTGTGCCATTGACCGAGGTTGTCCAGTCCGAAATCCTCGAGCGACGAGTGAAAGACCTCGAGAAGCTCCTCCGTGATGCGGATATGGAGATGGAGCAAGTTGTTGGACGGATGAACCGCACCCAGATCGATGTTGCTCAGCTTCAAACTGACAGGTATGCAATTTGCGTCTCATTTCGTGTTCCCCTTTTTCATCCCATCCTTTTACTAACTCATCCCACAGAGACGATGCTCTCCACCAGACCCGCCAACTCCAGACCGAAATCCAAGCTGAACGTGATGCCCTTAGAGGGCTCATTAACGCCCTGTAATTTTGACAAACTCTCGCGCTTTATCCTTTCCTACTGCGTTACTATACCACGTCTGCATATGCATTTGCGCTCCCATCGCCTGCGATGGTAGAGTACAATATCTTGGAGTTAGCCCGGAGTCCCGTGTTTTTGTTTTGGGTTCTTTTGTGAAGATCATGCGTGTGGCATCGCGCTGATCTCTTAACTAACTTGGGCTTGGGGTGTTTTGTCTTTTACACTCACGAGACTGGTGGTTGACTGTTGGTCGCGCTTGTATATAGAAACCGTCTCTATTTGGGTAAATATCTAATCTACTGTACAGTATCATTGACCAATCTGATACTCATGAAATATATCAAAATCAGCTGAGAGTAATGTATAAGTGAGACTGATATATATTCAAGTAGACTTGATGCGTTCAAATCACTGAGACGTTTGTTTAGTTTGCATCTTCTTATCATCTGGGTGCCACGCCGCTTGGAAACCCCAGCTTGAATATCATATTCACTTCTAGCTCTACCTATCATTAATCGCATCGGAATATATATCTTCTGAAGGAGACTCTCCTAATCTCCACTCCAGCTGACCCTCAATACATCTCACTGAACCCCTCCTCGGCCTGGGCGCATTGCTCAACTGCAAACAACGGACTACAAACAACGCAACGAGCTCCAGCGCGACACCAAATAAAGTGGTCTCGAGTCAAAGAAGTAACACCTTTGAATATTGAGAAGTCAGGATATTTTTTCCCTGTCTAGCACCGGCGGTCCCCTCGAGCATATCCATTTTTCAAGGGCCACAAAGAACCAAAACTCTTAAACAAAGCGCCGGCGAGGCAAAGAAAACCACGGACCTGACACGCGAGGACCTTTCTCTCCCCCCTGTCTCTCCCTCGTCGACAACTTTCAAATCAAGAATCTTCAAAATATACTCAACGACACAACGATCATGGACTTCCTACCAGGTACCTAGCTCACCTACCCTCCACCATATATATACAGTATCGCAACGCAACGTTTACAAACTAACACGGGCACAGAAAACCTCCAAACAGTCCTCCAAAATCCCACATTCACCTACCTCCAAACCACAACACAAGACCACCTCACAACAAAACTCTCGCACCTACGCACAATGGTGCTCCAACCATACCTAATCGAGCCCCTCTCGAATTTCCTCGCCTCATACTCCTCCTCCATGCCAGACCTGCTCTCAATCTTCCTCCTCGCCGTCATACTCTTCGTCTCCATTAAGATTATAGACTACGCCTACCGCGTGGTCATGTTCTGGGTCACCCTCGCTTTCAGGCTTGTCTTCTGGGGCTCGATTCTCGGCGTCGGGTGGTATGTCTACAGCGTTGGTATTGAGAATGCAGGTAGGGATTTCGGGTGGATTTGGGGTGTGGTATATGGGTTTGTGGGTGATTTTCAGGAAAAGAGTAAGATCGCCGCGGCGGCTTATGCAAAAAACACTAAGTAGCCCTGGAGGGTGGTTTGGTTTGGTTTATTGAATGTTTGATATTCAACATCCTCGACTTATTACTTTTCTGAGCGGCTAGTATGCCTGTATGCCTGTATGCCTGTTTTGGGACGTATGATGAAAATGCGCAATGGACCTGTCTGTTTCTTTACTTCATTCTGCTGAATCAATTTGTTTTGGAGTTCTAAACATAGCAATATTCATGATTTGGTTTGGGTTTCATCATGGTTTCATTATTATTTATATAAGGATATGACTGAATATCCATTTGCAGCGTAAAAAGCTCTCAACTCAGACTCTGGTAGTCTCAGCCATGGTCGTGTTGCAATGATGGTTGATTCCAGACGCCGAGGAAGCTCCAAATGCTGTGTAGTCAGGCGCGACAAGTATATTGGAAAATTTTCCTTTATCATCAGATAGGCCATACAATAGCAACGTGAGATGAAAGGTGGAAGTGGGCTTTGTCTCAGACTGCTCCGCTGCCGGAAACTCGAGGCTGCTGCATGGGGTGGCATTGGGTGAAGTGGTTGTGGGAGTCATGAATGTGCCGGGGATTTGACTGCAAGTCACAGCGCTGCAGTAATCACGTGTGATATCCCTCAGTCTTCATAGTTCACATCAACTGCATCCTTGGGTTCTCTCGGTTCCTGGGCCTCATGGTATTGGATAGCATCATCGATGTGGCTCACAATCGCCGCGACGCTGTCCTCATCTGAGACATCCAATTGCAGGAACGAAACCATACTGAAATCGTCGATCAATTGTCCGACCGCCCGGTTGAGCTGCTTGAAAGATCCACCGCTCATCAAGGATTCCGCGGCCATGGGGTTGGCACCTGCGGTGAGATCGTCCTCTTCCTTCTCTTGCAGCAATTGTACATCCACGTTGGTAAACCGTTTCAATTCCCGACGGGTCACCATATCGCGGACCTGGTCCATCTTACTGAGAATATTGACGTGCGGCATCTCCATCATCAGCATGGCGGACATGGCACTAAGTGTACCGGCGAAGAATTTGGCTTTGTCGATGACGAAGGTACTTTCAAGTAGGTAGGCGGCACACATGTTGATATTCAACGGGCCTTGGCGGGAGAGGAAAGTTGTGAGGGTTGGTAAAAGAGGAATGTGTGTGTAGAGCTCGATTTGGCCGGGCATGTCGAAGATGATCAAATACTCTTCACTCAATGGCTCCAGTGCCTCTGATAAGAACTCCAGATTCTGGAGTAGGAACTCGAAACAGTAGATAAGACCTCCATTTGGTCCTAGACCCATTTCTTCCATCACATCTTCCAACGTGATCAGATCACGAATGTCGAGATCTGGTTCGTAGGCGAACGTCTCGGCGGCGGGGTCAAGGTTCACGTAGAAACAGCTGCGGCGGGTGGTTTGAAGGTGTTGAATGATTGCATTGCTGAAGGTGGTCTTGCCTGCACCAGCAGGACCCATTACTAGGACACCGAATTTAGACATGGTTCAATGTTCTATATTCAACAAAAGGTACAAAAATAGGTTCAATGGTCTATCTTATCACAAGAAAATTCCAGGCTGTGCGAATCTGCCTCTAGTCACCGCCCAGTCACCGCCCTCAAATGGCGCGATCACGGCTAAGCAGGGACAGGAAGTACCGCGTACTGAGTACAACGAGGGTACTTCGGTAGTACCTGACTGGTCCCCCACTCGCACTATATTTTCTTTGGTACCGCCAAAGTAACTCGAAAAAAAAAGTAAAACCCCACCAGAATCCCCCCTCCCCCGAGAGATCTTCCTCCCTTTCCTCATCTCTCTCCCCTCTCTCCATTCCTCTTCCCCCCCCCTTTTTTTCAAGTTTTCCCTCACACATCATCACAATGGGTTCTGTTTCAAACAGCGGCACTTTCCTCTTCACCTCCGAGTCTGTCGGTGAGGGTCACCCCGATAAGATTGCGTGAGTTATACCCCTGATTTTTTTCTGCTCTCGGAGAGTTATCAGATGGATCAATTCCCATTCCCATTGTTACATGTATTGACCCCTCCATAGTGATCAGGTTTCCGATGCCATTCTCGATGCCTGCCTTGCTGAGGATCCCCTCTCCAAGGTTGCTTGCGAGACTGCCACCAAGACTGGTAGGTTGACTCTATTTATTTGAGGCCAGATCTCAATCTGACAATGTTACATTAGGTATGATCATGGTCTTCGGTGAGATTACCACCAAGGCCCACCTGGATTACCAGAAGATCATTCGTGGTGCTATCAAGGACATCGGTTACGATGCCTCCGAGAAGGGCTTCGACTACAAGACCTGCAACGTCTTGGTTGCCATTGAGCAGCAGTCCCCCGATATCGCTCAGGGTCTTCACTACGATGACGCTCTTGAGAAGCTCGGTGCTGGTGACCAGGGTATCATGTTCGGCTATGCCACCGACGAGACCCCTGAACTCCTCCCCTTGACTGTCCTCCTCTCTCACAAGCTTAACGCTGCCATGAAGGCCGCCCGTAATGATGGCTCCATCCCCTGGTTGCTTCCCGATACCAAGACCCAGGTCACCATTGAGTACGCCCACGACAACGGTGCCGTCAAGCCTCTGCGTGTCGACACCGTCGTTGTCTCTGCCCAGCACAGCGATGATGTCTCCACTGAGGAGCTCCGCTCTGTCATCAAGGAGAAGATTGTTCGCAAGGTCATCCCTGCCGAGCTTCTCGATGACCGTACTGTCTACCACATCCAGCCCTCTGGCCGCTTCGTCATCGGTGGTCCTCAGGGTGATGCCGGTCTCACCGGCCGTAAGATCATCGTCGACACCTACGGTGGTTGGGGTGCTCACGGTGGTGGTGCTTTCTCCGGAAAGGATTACTCCAAGGTCGATCGCTCGGCCGCCTACGTTGCGCGCTGGATCGCCAAGTCTCTGGTTAACGCCAAGCTTGCCCGCCGTGCCCTTGTTCAGCTCTCCTACGCCATTGGTGTCGCTGAGCCCCTCTCCATCTTTGTTGAGACCTACGGCACTTCCACCAAGACCTCTGATGAGCTGGTCGAGATCATCCGCAACAACTTCGATCTCCGTCCCGGTGTCATCGTGAAGGACCTTGATCTGGCCAAGCCCATCTACTACCAGACCGCTAAGAACGGTCACTTCACCAACCAGGAGTTCTCCTGGGAGTCACCCCGTGCCCTCAAGTTCTAAGCGGGCTCTGCTTGATCCGGTGACTCCGGACAATTCTTGACGACTGTGATGATTTGCTTTGTTTTCAACAACTCAAAGCACGATGAGCATAGACTATAAAAACCCTCATAAAATCCAGAAGTTGGTTTCCACTTGGAAATCGACTTCTTTTGTTTCATTATCTGCATGGTCGCGCAAATGACGGGCCTTTTCGGCGAAGACAAAATTCAACATGATACCACTTTTCATCGGCTGGGAAAGGAAGTTTTTGGCGTTTTTCTGGAGCGGCAGTCTTCAACACCACATCTCTACCTCAATGTCCATGGTGCCTACCGAGGAGACTTTCCGGCTTCTAAGCTGGATCTCTATCGGTTTCGAGGGAATCTTTCCGGCACTCTCTGTGAGAGTACCTAAAGGTTCCTTTCGTCTTGGCCCTGGGCCTGCTAATCTAAACATTAGCGATAGATTCATAATATTTTCATATCTGTTTTTCATACATGGTTTTTAGTAGTATACTAGTTGAAGTATTTTAAGGTAATTTCTTAAGAAATCAATCTCAGTACAATAAGATAAACTTTGCCCACTTGATCAAAATTATTAACTATATTAATCTAGGCGGAGTGCACGTCCCGACGCGTGACGCCAGACCCACCAAGATTTGAGCGCGATCTGTTGACTGCACATCAATTACTTTCGAGATTTAGTTTAGAGAGACTCGACTCTTGTTTTCAAATTACATGATGCCCACGATTTTCTAGACGCGATCATGGCCTCGCGTATTGTCCCCAACATCCTGGATCCGCTCAGTTCGTCCGCGCTGAACAAACTTCACGAACCGACCCCTCCACCCATAAAGAAGCGCAAAAGAGACGATCAAGAGCTAAACGATGCTGCTGGACAGCTTGCTACGTCTTCTATCATCATAAGAGTGAGTCACGCCTATAATCAGTCCAACATACGCTCAATCCATGGATTGCTGTTGCTCACTCTCCGCAATTGTATAGGCTCACTCGGCGTCTTTATCTGATGAACCCTTAATCCTCGAGCCAATTACCGCACTCCCTCGCACAAGACTACCCCTCTCATGGCTGGACGATACGCCTGCCTCCCGATCAGACGAGCAACCAAGTGGCCTTTTCACCGCGGACATCCCCACGCTAGAAGTCGACCTGCGCGCCAAGGCGGAACCAACTGTCCTCGCTGTGCGCCTGGTACCTAATGGTGGGCTCTACACTGTTGAGAGGGTGAAGAGAGGCATATACTCGCTGTCCAAGCTCGCCCGATGGGTGCACGAAGGCAATCTCGTCGTTGCGGCCAAGGGGTGGCATGCAACTGACGCGGCGGAGGTGGATGGCATGGCTGTCGACGAGACCGGTGCTATTCCCGATGGGTTTGACTGGTGGAAGGTTGCTCAGATCGATGAGCCCCTCTCCGACGTTGAGGTGGGCGACAAGTCTACTGGACTAGACATTACAGTTGTCTTTGGTCCGTCCGAGTCGGATCTCGGGAATACTGAGACATCATTTGTGGGTGTTGTAGAGCACCGGAGCCATTCGCTTGCTCCGTCGAGGAGTTTCGATACCGCTGAGGGGGGTTCTTTCATGCTTCCTGATTCTCAGGGCTTGGGGGGTGTCACTACGGCTATGAATGTTGATGGTGCTGAGTCTAATGTCGTGGATGTGCAGCAGTCGCCCAAGGAGTTGCTGGACGGGATGAGAGATCATTATCTACAGGCTCTCTACGTTTCAAAGGTAATATGCTCTACTCCATATTGGGGGGTTGCCCGACTGACATTTTTCTAGACTTCTGTGGCGTACTTTGCGAAGGGCCCGTTGACGCGCTGTCGGACTGCTTTCCAGGCTCGTGACTCGGAGCAGCCTGATGGCTCGGTGGAGCTGATTGAGTCCTATCGTGAGGCTATCCTCGCTACAAAGAAAATGGACCTCAAATACAGAGAAACATTGCCATCGGTAATTCGCGATGCAGCTCTTGCGCTTTCTGATGATGGCGCGAAATCTAAAAAGCGGAATACTAAGAAGAAGAAGATGGGCAAGAATGGTCTTTATCCAGAGGAAGAAGGATTCATCCACATGTGGTGGAAGGACAGAATCTTGAATGGATCTTCTGTGCAGGAAGCGTCGCGTGAAGCAGAGTCTAAGAAACAGATTTCGGATCTCCGGCTGCGCGAGACACAATTGCAGATCCTGCTGCTTTTGGAGGTCATGGGGTTGGAAATGGCCATTGCTTCGGCAGAGAAAAACAGCGTCAACAAGGAGAAAGATGTAAATGAGGAGCAAAATACGCCAAAGAAAGCCAAGCCTAAGAAGCCTACGGATTTGAATGTGCTGCTTGAACTCCATCTTGATCGGATGTGTATTTGGCACGCTGTGACAATGGAAGAAACGTCTGCCGCTGATACAGCAAAGGCTTCTTCTTTCAGCAGCAGCCATCTTTCAGGCAAGAAAGTCGAGAGCGATGCGGTGCGTGACTTCTGCACAGAAGTCATCATTCCATTCTACGCTGCACGTCTCCCAGACAAATGCAAGTTGATCACCCGCAAGTTCGGCGTATCTGGCGGTATCTCTCCAGCTGCGAAGAAAGCACAATCTTCGAGTAAATCACACCGCGTGGAACCCGGGACAGAAGTCAAGCGACAACAACCTGCCCCGAAACCCCGACGAACATTGCAACGAGTGCTTACAGACGACAAAGCGGCAGCGTCCAATGCTCGGCACCCAGGATTAACTCGATCCAGCACTGCACCGACCCAGCATAATGCGAAGCGCGATATTGAGCCCTTGCTGCCCACTGTTCTTAGCGGCAGTGTCCGGGGTGGTATTCAAAAAGCAAAACGTACGGAAAACCGCGAGGTTGATCTTAACGCTGTAGCACGACAGCATGAAACCAAATTGAGAAAGGTCCAAATGCTGGCCAACCAGAAGAAAGAGCTGGATGCTGCTATTAGTGCGCTCCGGAAGCCGAACAGAGAGCTCGTCTCCAGGGATCTGGCAGACGATGCTTCGAAACGGGTTACGAGTGGAGGCAGTTCAAGAAAGTCAAGAAACCCCGTACGCAATCCGTTCGGCGAGGGTGTGCAGGTCATGGCAACTCCTCGAGGCAATCGAAAGAAGGACGCCGGGCTACCGCCGCTCCCTCGTAGTCTGGCCCCATCCCGGTCATTCGCCGGCGTGGAGAATTCTCCCTTCGGCGAGTCTCTCGGCGAGTCTCCCATGATGATCCCATCTTCGAGTCGACGGGCGATTTCATTCTCTGGCGCCGACTCTGACCCTTTCACCCATGACCATCCATACGATGGACGAAGTCCACGATCAAGTCGGCTGGATGGAGCTATCCAAGAAACTCCAACCAAACCACCTTCCAAAATCTTCCAGAGTGATTCCATAGCTGCCCGTCGGCCATCGTCCTCCACTGGTAAATGCCTATTCAGGGTGCCCAACCTCCCGACCCCTCGCTCATCCACACAAACAATAGTCCCAGGCTCCCCCATCCATTCACGCCCTAGCAATGTCTCAACATTCACAGAAAACTTGTCAACATCATCTCGACAATTCAGCCAGTCTCTCAACCGTGCTCATACCTCGGCGATCATGGAGACGCCACCCAAAAGACACGCGCCGCAGAGTGTATCTACTCCGACTGCTGTGCCATTCTCTCTATCGCATGATGCCATGGCCACCGATAATCCTCGTGTCCACTCCCCACCTGCCGTCATGGGAACACCCGTCAAAGGCGCTGCAGCTGTGCCTGTAACGCCTGAGAAATCACAATCTCAGTCGATATACGATCAGCTGGGCTGGGATGACGAGATGGAGTTCTAATTCTTAATTTCCGAGGCATACACGCCCGAATTCATATCGTCATATGTCACCCATTTATGCAGAGTTCTCTGTGTCTGTTTTGCTTTGCTGTATATTCTTTCTATCTTCTTTGTATCCGTTCGGGTACACCTGGAGTTTGGGTCTGAAATACTGGCATGGCGTGCATTAAATTCATTTTGGATATATCCCATCGCATTATCTTAGCCTACTCATAAGCATACATTCTATTATATCCATGTCTCAGATAAAAAGGTTAAATATTTCCGTAGTATTGTTCAAAGTGAGACATGACATAAACTTCCAAAGAAATGAGGGTCAAGGATTATACACCTTGGCTCATGTTTCAAGTAGATACAAATATACCAATGTACATACAATAACTATAGGTACGGAATGTACGTTGTCCATTCGTTACTTGGGCACACGGTATACTGGGTTTTAACTGAAGTATTTCACAGGTCTGATCACTTGTATAATAATATTTGTCCAAAATTGGATAAATCTTGTCTCTATACTAAGACCATGATGAGATCTCTGGTCCGAAAGTGGGCTTTTTTTTCCCCGGCCTGAGAAAGAGGATTAGAATCAGCTACTGGAGGATGCCCCTTAAGGTATCCCCCTAATTCGCATATGTCTTAATGTGATTGTTACCAGTACTCAGATGGACAAAAAGCGAGCAAAGATACAAGGGAAGCAAGGAGAGAAAAGGAATGGTGGGATCAAGGCTTTCTGGGCCCTCTGATACAAACAAAGCAAATATAAGGAATGCAGCCTCAGGCAGAAATGCAAAGAGATGTGTTACCCTCCAGGAGGACAATAGTTGCCTTGGAAGTTACTTACATAGTCTCCGGGAATAAATGGATATATAAATACTCTAACGTCCTGGCGTAGAGACATTCTTTCCTAGTAAATAACCTATAGAGATTTTCTCATATCTCCTAATCCCAGTTTCCCTTTCACTATTCTATATTTTGCTTATCCTTCCAGCTATAACAAAGAGAAAACATCTAGAAAATCATCTCTGGATACTAAACTCAAAAATAGGCCGTTTATGCCGTCTATTCTTGTACACTATACCCTACTAGCACCCAAGATATAAACAGCCTCCTTTTTCTTAGGCCTAGTGGAAGTTAATTGCAAATAGAACGACACTAGGTCAGCCTTGGCTTGAACAATTTAACAGGCCTTACGTGGTCGCCCCACCATAAAGGCAGTCGTATTCGGTTTAGAATGTTAATATACGAAACTCCTGAAAAGGGAAATTAGTCTAAACAGTTTGTCCATTTTCTCACTTTACCTCCACATCTCAATTTTGATATGATAGAACCTCTCCAAACCACTTTCTAATCCGACAATGCTTACCAAAAGGCAAAGGAATCAGAGATCTCCACATACCCCATACCACTCAGTCCGGTCATGGATGAACAGCACCATCACAAGGCACCAAACCACAGCCGACCACTACTATACGTCCCCAACACATTATGGACACGATTATTTGCAGCAACAGTGATCACCGAGACGGTCCTCACAGTCGCAATTGAAAGGTAGGGGCTCGACCTCGAATATCAGTCCCTTCTCAGACTGAGAGCTTATGGCGATATTAGCTGGATTCTCATGAGCCTGTGGGACGACCTCGACGACGACAAAAAAGCAGACGGACCAATGCGCCTTCAGTCATTCCTAGGCTTATATATTTTCGCTCTTCTATACGAACTAGCTCTATCATATGATGCATTGCGCCGGAAGAACACAATCCAGCTAGTCGGAGTCTGCATCTGTAATCTGGGTCTGTTGGCATATGGCATTCTCCAGATACAGGAGATTAAGGATACAGTCTCCAGCCTGACCGGTGAAAACCTCAGCGACCATCTGGAGGACTTGTATCACATTGAGATCATTCTTGTCCCGGTTTTTCTGGGCATCGGGACTGTATGCATGAGCGTTTTTACGTGGAAGTTGCGCGCGGAGTTCTCGTGGTCTATATACAAGAATATCAGCGCGGATTTGCAGATGAAGCGTCGATATTTTACATATCAGGTTAGTTGCGATACTGATTATATACCTCACTTTGCGACTAACCTAATTCATTCAGGTGTATATCGCTCTCCTAAAATTCGATTTCTTCTTCGTATTTGGAAGTCAACTTCAAATCCTCCTTGTTGTCTTTCAAGCCGCAGATCTCGATTTTATCCTCAATGCCGCTTTGATCCCACTCACCATAGGGACCTTAGTCCTGTCAGCTCAATTTTGCAAGCGCGAGAAAACGAAGTCTCTCATATTGATGATGGTGAGGAGTCTCGGGTGCGAATCAATATCCGAGCTTCAAACTAACTAGTCATTTAGTTCTTTATGCTTATTATAATAGGATGCTTCGGCCTCACTCTCCATCGAATTCACGCCCCCACGGAGAGCGCTGATTTCAGCTCCGTCCGGGTGTCCCTGACATTATTCGCAGCTCTATCATTGCTGCTGATGGTTCTCACGCTCGTCAACTCCGTGATGTGTATCCTTAATTTCAATAAAGGATTGAAGATTCACGTCAACCCTCCTAAAAAGCGGAAAACATCAGTCTCGTTGGAGCTCGAATCCCAAGAGACACCTTCACGCTTCCTATTGAACTAGGTATATCGACTGTACGACTTACTGCCCTTTTTTTTTACTTCGTATTCTATGTACATATAGGCTTGGATTACAAATTTGATGACTCAACATAAATAGTAGGAAAAGATCGACTAAATCTATATTTTGTACTAAATGATTCGATTGTGACCTGCAAAGCAACGAAAATTTACGTGGAATTATTATTCGAGCCACTTTCTATTGAAATTATTATTCAATACTTCAAAAGCTCCGTGGTATTCCCGTTCATGATTGGGCGGGCCGGCGAATTGGAGATTTGCCGAACACGTCACCCGCTCATAATTTTCTCCAATCTCTTCTGTTGAAATCAGCTTATGGATCAAGATGGGTACTGATTCCCAGGATATATCCAGCCGATCTGGCCAACAGCCCACTTGCACTGCAGCAAGACCTAAGAAAAGAGCCGTGGCGTAAGCATATCCAAAGGCGGCATCAAACCTCTACTCACACTCTTCACAGTTGCCATCGGTGTCATGCGCAAAAGATCAAATGCTCCGGAGAAAAGCCATGCTCAAAATGCCGAGCTGTAGGCTACGAATCCCAATGTAGATATGCCACTCGTGATCGGAAAATACGGGTGGATGAAAGGTATCCATCTTCTTTGGTCGCTTTCAAACGAGTCACTAACCTCAATAACCGATAGCTATTTGGAGCAACTTCTGAAAGATAGCCAAGAGCTACATGACCAACGATATCGTCTAAAAAAGGAAAGCCGCCCAAACGGACAAGAGCAGAGCTCTGGTCCCCAGCAAGTCCACGGGGATACAGCCAATGTGAACACCGAGCCCCTGTCACAGAGTAATCTCCTTGGTGAGAAGCCATGGTTTCAATCCAATGATGCCTCGGTGGTCCCCCTTTACATCAGCGAGGCCACTTGCGCTGCTTTTGCCACGCGTCTGTGCCAGTCCTTGAAAGGGACCAACATGCCAATACCCCATCTTCCAAGATCGCGTTATACTGACGAGTCGGCAATATCATCTTCACTTTACACGGATGTACAATGGCCCGGTCTTGTAAGTGCCCAGTTATTAGTAAAGACTGCACTTGGTCACATCATCCCAAGTTTCCATCTAGCATTGAAGAAGGACACATTGGACATGCTTCATGGCGTCTATCAGAGAGGTGACTTTGACAATCCAAGTATCAAGTGCAAATACTTTGCTCTTTTTGCCATCGCCCAAGTTTTTTCAACTCCTCATGATCTTTCTGACACGTCGAGTGTACCTGGCTTGGCTTATTTTGCCAAAGCGTGGAGCCTCATCCAGGTTGTCCCCGAGCGACCAAACATGATTCATATAGAGAGCTTGCTCTTGCTTGTCAGTCCCCTTCTTGGCAGTCACCTTGGATCTTGCTTACTCTTTGTAGGCCTTCTTCTGCCAATTCTTGAACCGCTTTCACTCCGCCTACGTTTTGATCGGGAATGCATTACGACTCGGCCTCAGCATTGGCCTGAACTATAACATCCCACAAACCCAAAATCTACACCCAGTAGCACGAGAACACCGTATCCGGATATGGTGGACTATCTACGTTCTTGATCGATTCTGGGGCTCAAAGTCGGGATTTCCTGTGCAAATCCACGACGAGGATATTCATGTCGACCCACCGTCCATTTCGGCGTCTGAAACATACCATGATCAATTTTCGGATGGCGCTTACCAGGTGGCAGCAATAGAACTTGCCAAGATTATTGGTGACACAACGGGAGAGATATACTGTCGAAAGATTTCAGCCGAGACTTTCTTGCATCGCGAACAGCGACTTTTGACTCAATTAAAACAGTGGGTTCGGTCTCTTCCAGAGCATCTGAGGCTCAGTGCAGAAAAGCCAAACCCGAAACATACGGTTCAGATGCATCTTCAGTTCAATTTTGTAAGAGCATAAATCGCCTTGGATCTCTTTCGAAATCATAACTGACTACTTTAGTGCGTCATCCTGGCAATTCGACCAGTCCTCCTCCATGTCCTCACTCTAAAAATGAAAAACCAAACTAAGCAGTCTATGGATTCCATTTCACCCATTCTGATCACTTTGAGCGAGGCATGCATACACGCAGCAAGACACTCGCTAGCATTATGTGTGAATGAATGGACCGGTGGATCACTCGCAATATTTGGCTACTCGTTTCCTGCCTTCCTCTTCTCTGCCGCATTAATCTTGATGATTTCGAGTCTTTTGCCACTCGGAGATCCAAGCGATTTGACATCGGCTGAAACAGCAACTGAAATCCTCAAGAATCTCAGCTTATCAGATAGTCTCGCATCAAGAGACCTATACGAACGCATGCAGCGCGTGCGCCAGTGTCTTCACGATAGTCCAATATACTCTACATCGGCACTTTCTCACGGTCCTGTGGACAATGTTACCAATATGTTGCCGATGGGTGAAGAATCAGATTCCGAGTCATTACGACCACACCAAAGTCCAAACAATCTCCAATCCACCATGGGTCCTCTGGAAGATCTGGGCCATCCTCTCTTTGAATCGAATGTCCCATATCTTACCACGGAAATGGCTCTGCATCAACCAACCATGCTGGATTTCCTAACCCAGTCACATGTGGACATTGGACTGCTTGATCCAGTGGAGATGTTCAATGATTTCGATTTAGCCTTTTCAATGTCTTCCACATGATCATGTACATTAATTCCCAGGGATGCATTTTCCGATCTATCATCCAGCCGCGTTGGATTTGGTCATTCAAACGTGGACCATACGGCAGGTAAGCAATGTCGGCCATTTTCAAGTTAGCCGTAGACACCCACTAAAAGTATAGCAGATAAATGAGCAAGTCCTGTTCTCTGATTGAATACAGCTTCTTGTCTCTAAAAATATCGATTCATATTAGATTAAATACATGCAGCTTGGCTGGCTCCCACAATGCAACGCTGCGGAGTAAAAGTGTGGGGTGAATCAACATAGCTCCATTGCATCCTCTTCAGAGACTTGATATTTAACCGGTAGCATCAGCTATGCTATCTCTTACTCGTATTCTCTGGTTTTCTATTCCAATTTGTTGAGCCAAGGGAGAAGAGTGTCAAATCCGATGCTCTTGCTCAAAATGACCAACACAGCAACGAAGACCATCAACAGTATCCTAGGATATACGCCCACGGTGCCATATTGTGGATGGAATGTGAATGCTCGATGATATTGAAACTTTATGTAAGAGCCAGCCCGATATTTTGTAGCTGTGCTAACTATGTTAACTTTTTTCCTTCACTAACCTCTCATCGAGGTATGACGGCAAACTACAACGTATCAAACGCATGATCCATCACTACGGATCAAACCTCAATGCACTACCCCTGCTATCCCAGTTCCACCAGAATCCAACAGACACTTATCTCCTCAAGTTGGCTACAGCGGAATAACAGGACCGCTATCTAATATTCGACAAGATGGCTCGATGGACAATGCTTTCCACTCCTTTCCCGATACCCTGCAAGGCGACGATTATTCAGGTGACTACGGTCCAAATTTTCTAGGTATGATGCTTGGACCTGCTGTCTACGTTGTCGATGATCCTGATGTCGGTCTTGTCGCATATGGTAGAATAATCACTATTAATGGAAAAACGGCCACCGTGCAACCACGAGATGATGTGCGTCGCTGGGTCTCTGTTAGCCAAATAGGAGTATGCGTCACGATTAGCGCTGGATTGATAGAAGAGGTCTTCTTTGATGTTTCTCTACCGACATCTCTTCGACTACGTATTGTCCCTAGCTCGTCTGGTGTTATTTCTGTTATTGTCTGGGTCGAGACTCCAGGTACGGAGGATAACTATGTTGCGGGTGGGGGTCAATTGGAACGCGCAAGAGGAGGCTGGAATTTCAATTTAGCCTCTGGGGAAGCGAATGTTGTTGTTTCTAAATTGTGATACACGGTGCGCACAGATGCAGATTTCATTGGATCATGTTTGCTGCGCTGTACATGTGGTATCAAGGTTTGATCTATTGGGATAACTATACCTTCATGCTGCATCAGAAGGACGGGGCTAATGCAGATTTGTGACTGATTATCCTCGAGCGTAGCAGCGTACATTGGGCAAGGGGGAGACAAAAGCAGGATTTAATTGGTAAGAGGAACAAGATCATATGAAGATCGAACCTCAAATTGTTACTGACAGTCAAGAAACAACAAATAGATGGTACTTGACTATTTGTTGTTTCTTGACTGTCAAAGGCATCCCGATAACACCCTTTGCGGTTATCAAGGTCAACAATACATATATACGCTCTTATCAAACCTCATATCCATGATCGACCCTCCTAGACCCATTGTCCTACCCACCTCACAAAACGGCTACCCGAAGGCTCATCCAGGGTATCAAGCAAAACCAGCGTCATCCATAACATCACCGAGATCTGGCAGTTGGGAAACTCCACACTAGCACGCTCCTCGGGGTCGGTGATCCCGGTCGAGCAATTCCTCGTGAGCCGAAAGTTTACTGTCGGAATACTTGGTACGGGGAACGGGGTGAGTAGATCAGCCAATCGGATGGGCCGCTGGAACGGGCTTGTGTGATAGATTTGGGCGTGGAGAGCATGGACTTGATTCTAGAAGGTGGATGTTCGATTGGATGTTCTTTCGGGCCGAGTGGCTAATGTTCTGGAGATGAGTGACGTCTTCAAGTACGGAATACAAAGTACTATCTATGATGTACGATATAGGTACTTTGTGTATCGTTTTGTGATGTGCTTGGCAGTTGACATGGTTCCTACATCTCTTTATCGCCTTTTTTTCTCTTCTTGTTTTCAATGTTCTACCACTCAATTGAATTCAAGAGACAAATCATAGCGACGTCAGGCCATATAGAAAGTTTGATAGAGATCAATCCAGTCCGAAGCCAACATGGTCCCATTTACCATGGCATATAAGAGCATAATGGGATGTCATCAAGGTATCTTTGTGGGCTGTAAAAAGGCTAAAGAATGTGACATGACTATGATGAAACTTGACCCGATCGGCGGGTGATTCGCCACTTCTCTTCGACTTTCCACCAAACATAATTCATTCTTCTGTTTCCACGAGGATCATGGTTCCACCGCCCCATTCTCGGGTTTGAACCTGCGTTAGTTCTCCAGATTGACACTATTACACAAGATAAATTATTTCGTAGATCGGTCCAGTTTCGGATATGTATCATGTGACCCTAGACCCGGGTTACGCGGCAGGTGAGTCATTCGCTTGACCTTCCAGGTTGGGAATATCCAAGAATAGAGTAATGTGGGGAGGTTTGGGGAAAGATTTCGACAGCAAAATCCGAAAGCATTTTGAATAGACCATACGTGGATAGTATTAATTCAAGTTATGTCAGAAAAATAGATTTGCCCAGCAAAAAAAATGTGATTGGTAATTATAGATGACATAGTGTCATAGGTAAAGTTATATACATGGATTCATTTTGTGTCATTATGGTCATCAAATCGTAACATCGTGTCGGTTGTAAAGGATCAGGAGAATAGGGTCGGTAGTCGAGAGTGTAGGAGAGAATATTGAGAGGTGAGTTCAACCCGCCATTGGGGAGACGATGCAAGACCCCCCTGTCCATAGGTGTTTGGAGGTCGCCTCAAGACAATTGCGACCCTTTTCCAAAAAACCATGCTCGGAATTTTCAGGGGAGGGTGGTGATGCCGGGGGTGCTGCTACAACGACAGGTTCTGAATTTGATTTGTATGATATTTGTTCGGCGACTTCCTCTGGAGTCTCATTGGCCGGGGCTCTGTTCTTTAGAACAGGTAGTTCTTTGTTGTTGATCTCATCCACGTCGTCTTCTTCGTCGGTGTCTTCGAAGTCGAATGAACTGATGCGAGACTTCATGTCATTCTCGGTCCAAGAGACGGAACCACAATGCAGGCGGAAGTGAGCCACGCAGCGGCGGAGATCGGGGTCTGGTGCGGTGGCTTCACGGGCAAGTTTCTCTTTCGAGATATGCGTGAGCTTGTAAGGGAGGGCATTTCGGTTCGCCATGGGGGGCCAGCGTTTATTTTGGACAATTGGCACGGAGGCTGTTGGTTTCGGGGTCTTGGGGGCTCTTTGGGTGGTGCTAGCGTTCATTGTTTTAAAATCATAGATTGACGTGGTTTTTAAGAAGAGTATAATCCGTTTAGATAGGTGAAATAAGGGGGAGTTCCAGAGCAAAAATGACTAGAAAAAAGGTGGGAAAGGGTAGTCTTATACCCCGAAGAATGGGGAACTTGGTCCAAGCGCCAGTCTTGCCGTGTCACCAGACGAAACCGGTTCCAGGCCTATGATGGGTCTGCTTTTTTTTTTTCTCTTCTCTGTTTTATGACTTGTTCTATGCCTTTTTTTAAACTCTTTTACCCCGGAAAGATAAATCTTCTTACTTATTCTGATTTGTTCAATATCCTCCAAAATGGGTTTCGAAAGTGTTACGACAAAAAAAGGATTGCCGGTGTACGTAGCGTAGCGCCTCTGGACCCAAGTGGATGGCCCCAGTTTTCTTGATCATTTGATGCTTCGAAAATTTTTCGGTGGAGACCTTTCTGCGGAGCTTATCTTGGAAGGAAAAAATAGAAAACGTTGCACGGAATCTCACGATCCCCACGGATTACTTTCCTAGGAAGTCCGAACCCCCTCATCCTTCGCGTTTCCGGCTTTATATCTCTCTCTCTCAAAATACCATTTTCATCTCTTATTTCTCTATAAAGATGTAAACAAATATAATTAAAATCATCTCTACTTCATAGAAACACTAATTTCCTGGGTTCCAATGTTCAATCTTCGGGGGAAAAAAAAATCCCCCATCTCATTGTTAGGTGACTCAGCATGCCCTAGTTAACGCCAACCCTGGGTAACACGCTGCTTTTAGTCTTCCGTGACAGCCAACCATAATAGTTCGGCATATTAAATAAAAAGTGCCCCGACCATCTCCCTTGAGCGTGGACAAAGAATATCCGCACACCGACAAGTCCAAGCATTCTTTCTGTCCCACAGAAATATGCCCCTCCTGACGATCTTTGGGGTCCTTCTACGGCTCTAGTCCCTAATCGTCTGGTTAAAATACCCGTGCAACGGAGGCAATCCTCCAGACCCCCGCTATAAACCTACACCCAGCTCCATCCATCCGTGGACAAGCAAAATCAAAATAGTGGCGCCCCAAGTGCATTTACTCCGAGTTTATCCTCCAACATAAAGCAATGGAAAATTATCCTGCCGATACTTCCGATTTCATAACGGCCCCGCCTCGAATTAAATAGGATGCCAAGCATGGACAAGACCCTGGCATCGGAGTTGTCTCCGACTTATTATAACACATGACCATGAAATAAATAATCGACAATAAACTTGCAGATGCAACACCGTTAATGGCGACTGAAACAAAACAACAACAAAAAAAGGATGGATCTACTGCGGACCCCACTAATTCCAAACTTGAAGCTATTGCAGCCAAGCCCCAAAAATCAAAAGTCTAGAATCTCTAAAGGGCTGGGCACTTAGAAAGCAGGTTCGGTATCCGCTAACACACGTTGGTGGGGCCCACAATGCTTCTAGCGCCAGCGCCCTTGAACTAGTTCGCCCGGTCTAAATCGTTAGACCTCCAAATCGTGATTTCTTGCGGAGTTACGGAGTAGAGGTTTCATGTCGGTAGATCTATAACTACGAAACAGCACATTGCCATCAGAAGAATTGCCATCCGAAGAATTGCGCAATACGCCAAAGATCGGTCTCGAACCAGAATATGATTCACCCATGTGACTCAGACCGTTAAACCACGGTTTCATACGGATCAAGTCCGGTAGAGTTCGCAGTATGATCTACTCTATGGCATATCCCCGCACCTTACGGTTCACAATGTGATTCTTTCAGTCTTGGATATCAAGTTCGCTTACTTTTGTGTCCATTGTTCCAACCGGGTTTTTAGCCAGAAAGTTAACCAGCCGCCATCACCATTTATGCTTATATGTGGTCTCTTTTAAGTATAGAAATATCTCATATAGGCTACACTACCAATACTAAGGGATAGTTAGCGGTTATATTCTAGAAGATTGAGAGAAAGATGATAGAAAAAAAGTCGTTTTTATAGTAGCGCCATACTTTCTATACGGGATGGAGTGATTTTAAATATTATAAGTTGGAGTAGAACATATATCGAATTCATCAAACAATCGCTTGAAAATTGAAAAATAATCTCATGCTTATAAGGACTTGTTACATAGGTTGGTGCGATAGACCCAAAAACCTGCCGTATTCGCCCCTTACTTGGAACATTCAAAATCCAGTCGTTTGCTTCATGTTTGATGTAGATGGACAGAAGAGGCGGCTCTGCTTGTGCCTAGCCGTTCAGTAGGCGGCTGTGGACCCCTTCTATGGCAGAGTGACAATTGTATTGTCGTTGACGTAACATCTCGAGATAGAATTAGACCCTACCGTGGTTCGGATCCGGCCCGGTTGTCCTACCAGCGTCTCTATACCGAGGCTCTCCTCCCTTTTTTTTAAGGCAAAGTTGCCTTAAGTGAAAAGAAGCAGGGTTTTGGTGGAATACTATTCCATGGGGCACATTATGCAATGACATTGACCACTACCAGGGATGCTCCAGGTCTCTCTCCCTTGGCTATCTCTCCAGTTCTTGCCCAGACCTTTTTCTGGATGTCTAGACCTTTTATACAGTCCATGATGGCTAGGATGTAGTCACTAGACAATTAATCTATCGTTGGAATTCACATTCTCTTGATTGTTCGTTTCTCAAATCATCGTTCATGCACTGTGGGGATAGACATGCCGCCTTTTGTCCTGGGGAGTTATTCCTGATCACTGGATATATGCTGCTTCTTGGTGTTTTATGGCACCCATGTTCGATACATTCCTACCCGCAACACACACACTGTACTTGTACATTAGCAAAATAGTCATTATGGATATAGTAAATTCGAAAAAAAAAAAACATCTACGATGTACACACAGGCTTCTCTCAGACTAAACCTGCAACTTATCCCTTCAACACTGCGTTCCCAACAGGCAGAAACTACTGCAAGACACCGGATGGGTCTTCCCAAAACCCCTCTTCTAAGGTTAGCGGATTTCACACCCTGCAGATCTTACTCGATCTCTAGGTCACGAGTTCACTACCCTGGGCACTTCCGGCTTCGCTCTTACTGCGGCCCAAAACGAATCTGATTCACGCTAATGCATGCACGCGACTGGGCTTTAAGAATTTGCTCATCAATATCCTAGAAAGGTCTCATCTCCGGGTATCTGGCATACAGCTGCAACTAAGCCAGTCGCTGGACTTTCTAAGATGTCTACACCATGCAGCAGAAACGGCCCTACAACGATGAATATCGCTATAAGCGCCGTTAGATTAAATCCCCTTCACATGATAGTAGGTTATACCTTAACCCCAACACATCAATGATCACAGCCTCTTGAAGTTACATAATATTTTCAAACTTCTTTGTTACATTTAAGGAATGGGAGAAAGCGCCACTGGAAGAACTTTCCTGATTTTCGGGATTTGGATCAAGCTCACATTACATTGTAGATCTGCGTGCCATAATACACAGTATGAGTCAAGCACTGCTGTGCATCCCCATGTACAGAGTTGCCTGTCTCAGTCACATCCACCGCCGCCAGTCAGTCCGGTATAGATCAAAGACCAACAAGCAGGCTGTTCCAGATTCTGCCAAAAGGTCTGTAAGCTAGGATAGATTTAAAGCTAGGATACGGCAACTTGAGATGTGAACCTGTACAACGCGTGGCCCCCGACGCGCAACTCTCAAGGCAACATCAAGCATGCTCATTATATCCAATAGGAAATTGTGACTCTCACTTTCTGCCTTGCTCATGATGCGTGAGTAGGTATACAGCTTATACGTGCTTTTGATACCGGCATATGCCTGTCTTTTCTATGCAAATCATCACTCTGGTAGTTCCTAGAAGTACCACTATCCGAAGGACGATGGGATATTGAAAAATGATATGTATGCGCCCCCAACTCATCGGCGGCAGTGAGTCGCCTCTAGAAAACCACATACTTGGCTTTCGAAGGCGCGATAGGCACTCTCTAGGATTATGTTCTGTCCTCACTCTTGGTTAGAGCCGCGTTTGCCCTTTGTTGTCCCTAGTGGAGACAAAGTTTGTTCTGATGTTGCATCAGGAGAGAAATATTCTGAACTCTCACCCAGAGATTGAGTCAAAAAGCAAAAGAGGCTGGACATACGATTGGACATGTCGACTCTAACATTTTTAATAACTTATTGTGCCGACAAATGATGTTCTCCCCGGCTTATATCTGTGTGAATATAGCCCCGCATGTGTCCAATATGTGTATGTTGTAGGTCTCCAGGAATGTAGGGATGAAACTGGCGGGGTTTGCTCTAGGCACCATCAATATCAGATCTTGGATGTGACCAAGAGATGGCGGTATAGCGATCGTCGTCTGTTGTCTTTGAATGTATGTTATTTACCGTCCACTTCTGTTTGATGAGATTGATAGGGACATATTATCAGATGTATTTATTTGTGTCTAAGAGCAAGTACGTAGCCCAATAGATCTGCGTAACAAATAACAGAAGCGCCACTCGGCGCGAGTCGATGGTTCACGAAATACATACCAGTCCATTGTTTTGAGGTAGTAATTAATAAACCATGTTGCATCCGGGGTATAGATCGACTTGGCAGTTTGATTAAAGGACCCAGGCGGACCATGCAAGGTCTAAATCGAACGTGCACGATGGAAGATAGATTCATTCGTTCTCTATTCGGAACTACTAGGTCACCTTGTGCTCTGTGAGGCTGGCACAAATCCTGTCATTTGTGTGACTGGAAAGAAAAGCCGGTGTCGAGCGTGGAAAACGGCAGCTCTGCAAGACCGGGCTGCTGTGAGACCTGGGACAGCGTGTATAAACTATCTGGGCTTTTTCCATTTCGAACCTTGTACATTTACAATATACTTCATAGTGTAGTCTGACTGTCGCGACGGGCGTTGTTGTGTGACGATACTACATCTTGCTCTATCTCGTACAGCCGTTGGTGGATGGTGCGGTTCCCGAGTATATGAGCGAAAGCTAACTCCGAGTGTTGGCCATATTGTTAACATAAACAATATTCTGTACCGTGTACACTAATTATGATTTGTAAATTACTCTAATTAGAGCTTTTCGAGAGAGCTTTGCGTTTTTAGTCGCGCATGGGCCGTTGATCGACTACCTACTCCGTAGTTCCCACTCAAATGACCCTCTTGGTTCCGTCTATAGTCTCTTTGTAGGTCATCCGCTTGTCGTTTGACGAATCAAATGCCCTTATATGGGATTTTAATACCACCTGGTCTAAGAAAGCATTGATCCTCCAACACGAGGCTTCCATTTATATTGCAAACACGACCGTTCGCTCCCCATTATAATCCATATCAGAAGGCTTTAAAAATTATTCCTAGTTCGTTATAATATGAACGTATTCCATCATCCCAAATATTATGAACACCTATATCCACTGAGAGATACTCGAACCAAATATTTCTAGTTTGAACTAAATCAAGTCCGTCACAACGAGCATGGCCCCGCCCATCTTCATCCACGAAGCATTAGGTCTAAACGGTCGCTAGCTCCTGTTAGACTGACCAGATGGGGTCTGAGCCCACTTCTCTCGTTCACTTCCTTATTTTTATTTCGCGGCTCCTCATTATTGCCTTCTCCGGGGGATTATCGCCCGACTTATTGAATATCGGCATAAAACAAGAACTGCCTCTGAATTTAGGTGACCAGGACGATTTGAGGATCATGTGGGCTTATTTTTCCTACCTTCTAGTTTGTGCTTGACCCGATATAATCCGACCGCACATATTTGTTGCTTAACTTCGGATTGGACCTTCAGCTCCTGCATACGACACTAGTTGACACCAGTGAGAAACACGCATATATCCAGGCATCATCAATAATCTCATCTCTCTCTTCTATAGAGCCAATTAGCTTGGGATTTGTCAGAGATTTACTCTTCGTTTCCACGTCTTGCTTCTTTCGTCTATAATTTTGACCCCCGGTGGCTATTTAAGACACCTCAAGTTACACAATACACGATCCAGACTGGCTGGACATGATCGTAGCTCTATCCGAGGTCTATCACAGCGCCTAGGCTCTGCTCCATGTTGTGGTGGAGTTTGCCCAAAATCGGAATAGGAAAAAGGGCATTCAGGTACACCTAAACAGAGCTATTGGTCTTTTTATACACTCGCCCCATAGTTTATACTCAAAACACTCTCCAGTGATCACCATCAGCATTTTAAAATATTAGAATCGAGATATATAAATACAATACCAATACCTCAGATGTGATTGACCTCGTGATTGGCTCTATGGACCCTGAGTACTCCGTCTGTAGTTAGGAGTTTCAACCCCAAGGAGCATTGTACTCTCGTGCTACCGTTGCACCTTGTTTTTTTTTAAATTCTTTTTTATTGTTTTATCTTTTTTTCTCTATTTCCCCCTTCCTGCAGTCTCGACGCCGTTGCCCAAAAGACGCAGGGTCCTTCTCCGTGTTCCTCTACCCATATCGAGCATTCGATCGCTGTGCCACCTCGGAAAATCGTTGGATTACGTGGGAAAGGAGTCAAAAGAAAGGAAAGGCATCGTTTTTCTATACTTTTACAGCAGCTGAATCCCATCGTCTATGATCTCATTTGTCCCCTATCGATTTTGTTAGCGCCGTACCCGCGACGCCCAGAAGATCACAAAAAGATCGCCATTTGCCTTCAATATCCGATCAATCTATTGAGGGAGAAAGGTACTAATCTCCATTAACTATTCAATGAGTATCTTTTACTTGCTCCAAGACAACTTGGCCTAGCCTTTTACAAAGCCCAAAAGCATCTTCAGCCTACAGGAATTCGGCTAGTCTTTGCCTGATTCGCCGCCACTTTCTTAGCAGAAGACTTGTGAGTCTTAATTGTTTCTGCTCGTGACCAATCACGAGATGACCGTTTCCTTTTTTTTTTTTTTTTTTTTCCTGCCCCTTGCACTTTCTCCCCAATAGAGATACAATAGAAAAGACATCAAACCCTTCAAGATTATCTTATTAACTAAGTGTGGTTGCAGAACACCTGAATCCTCAGGCCGCAATATTCACCGCCTCGAGTCCCTTCCCCTCTCAAACCCAAGTTCATCCCGGGATCCTACCAAAAAGGCCTCCTAACGACTTGATATAAATCTACAGAGGTTTGAAAGTCCTGCATGAGCATCTTTCGCTCTCGTGCGCTACTTTCGATCCCTCCACTCCGGATACCTTACGCGTCTATTTGACGCGCCATCTTGCGACGGCTCTACCGTCCGACCATCGCACCGCTATGTATGGCACATCTCACTCGTTATCTACAATGAATGGCATAGATGGCATTGATGGTTCAGGAACCATCGATCCCGCAAATTTGAGCAACTCCGGTATGTGTCTTATCGCATTTCTAGCTGTCTTGGCCTCCCGCCTTTTTCATTTCCAATATCACCAACACAAATTCTCGCGCGCGTTCTGTTTTGGGGCTTGATGGAATCACATCTTCCTGCTCATTGCTTCATCGCTTTGTGCATTCCTTTCCCATCACTGCTTTCAAACTGATACCCCTCCTAGTCTCTGTTGCCCTACCAGCACATTCCCATGCAATAGCAAGCCCCCGTGGTGTCAAGCGTAGTCGCACTCCAGATCGCATGGGAAATGGACATGTCGAAGGGGATCGGGATGATGGTACGTGGGCAGCGGGAAAGCATTGTCAATAGGTTCCCTCCTGAACCGTTCTATGTTCCCAGCAACGCTTGCACCTTGCCTCGTCACAGCCTCGGTCCTTTACGATAGGGATGCTAACATTGCCTTGTTTTCTAGAGGAACAAAGTCGCCGCAAGCGCGGGCGTCCCCCAAAGACACCTCGGCCAAGTTCTAGTGAACAGCCCATCGCAAACACTGCTCTTCAGACTCCTCAAATGCAAGCACGCCCACTACCGCAAGCCACCGCCGGGTCGCCGTCTCTTGCATCACCGGACAGCAAAAACACACCGACAAAGGCGCTGGTCAAAGCGCTCCCTACCGTGAGAGATCACACATCAGACCAGCTGAATGAAGAAGGTGATGAGTACATCCCCAAAGAGTTTGATGAAGCAGGAGAGACCAAGGTAGATCCTATGGGGTATCCGCAGGGTGGTCGCGAGTATAAATGCCGCACATTCCGCGTCCCTCTCCGGGGGAATAAGTTATTCATGCTTGCGACTGAGTGCGCGAGGGTATTGAATTACCGTGATTCATATCTTTTGTTCAACAAAAACCGATCGTTGCATAAAATCATTGCTTCCCAAATCGAGAAAGACGATCTTATCCAGCAAGATATCCTGCCATATTCCTATCGATCCCGCCAAATCGCTATCGTCTCCGCCAGATCCATGTTCCGACAGTTCGGGAGCCGGGTGATTGTGAATGGCCGTCGGGTTCGAGATGACTACTGGGAGACCAAGGCTAGGAAGCAGGGCTTCACGGAGGATGACCTCGCGGGTGAGAAACGCCCCGGGGCGGCTAAGGCTCGGGATGGTTCCGTCTCAGAGCCAGCTACAAACCTCTTGCCGGCGCTGCCTCATAACGATGTTGTCTACAGCAGTGCCATCGAGCCACTGCCTCACGGGCTCTCGCTGGATACCTCTGAGTCCCTAACTCCGCTCCCCATGATTCATATGTCGACGACGGATGACCCACGGCTACGGGATTACACTGTCATGCCTCGTGCACGCCAGGAAATGACCGGGCAACCTTACCACGACCGCACGCAAACTAGCTCAGCAGCAGACCTCATCAACCAAGCCCAGCACACATCTGATTTCAATAAAATGTTGAGTATTCAGCGCAAATTCCGCCAAAAGGGATTGGATGAGTTCTACTCCAAGCCCCGCGAGGCCCCAGACTCGGAGGCCCAGTCCAACCCTGCTCTTGACTCGGGTTTGTCTGCGTCACAGCCTGTTCAGGTATCACAGATCCCCTCGACGGGAATGCCAAACCCCGCTCATACACAGCATATGCTCCCTCAGCAGATTCCCATGCAGCCTAATCCAATGATGGGTGGACAACCAAACTACCCTCAACAGGCTCACCCACAGTCCGTCGGACAGTCTCCCCTGAGAATCCCACCAAATATGCAGCCCAATCTTATGCAGCAGCGCTCCAACCCATCCATGGGTGGCGGTATGGGCCAGGCCCCTCCATACGGATATTCACCGCAACAACAGCAAGTTTGGGGACAGCCACCTCCGCAGCCGCAGCCGTCCCCGTTGCCATCGTCAGGTCACCAGGGCGTTGGAATGTCTCAGTATGGTCAACAAATGTCTGCAGCTCCGCAGCAAAGCCCATCTCCCCTCGGGCATCACCCGCAGCAGCAACAGCAACATCACCACCAGTCTCCTCGCAACCAACAGCGACAGTCAATACCTCAGATGCCGCAGCAGTATTCCCAGATGCAACAGCACCCTCAGGCAGCGCAGGCTCAGGGTATGCAGGGCATGGGATATCCGGGAGCCAGCCCCGCCGGTTATCCGGGAATGGCACGACCCATGTACCCCCCCAACCAGGCTCATGGTGGCCAACCCTTTATGGGCGGAAACCCTCAACAGCCGAATCTTGCTATGAACATGGCAGGCAATGGTATGACTGGGTGGCCTGCCGGATCTGGTGGCCAGATGCAGCCTGGACAACCTCAACCGGGCCAGTCTGGCAGTCCATTAGGAGGTGGGTGGTCATACTAGTTTGGGATGACCGGCGTTATGTAGATTGGCGTTTGTTTACCAGCTTTTACACATCATCCGAGGCGTGATTTGTTTTTTTCTCTTTCGCCACATGCTTTCCTTCATACCTGAAATATTCTCATTTTCTGATGTTCCAGTGTCACACTACATTCTTCGCTGTATCCCATGGTGAAAGATGTTCGGTTAATGTTAATCTGGGCCAACCTTCTATACCCTTTGTTGAGTTGTACTTAGTCAAGGTACCTGTTTCTTTTTTTTTCACGTTTCTTTTCTTCCTGTTTTCTTTGCTGGCGTTGGTTCCTTACGCTCGGCGTTTATTCTGCTACCTTTTGGACAGTGTGTTACAGGGTTATGAGTATGTACGTTTTTGTTTTGTTTCTTATACATGGACGCTAGAGGGTAAATCGCTATGGACAGTCTAATTTTCTTGTGCCTTGTCTGAGGTGTCGGATCATCTCTTGGCCGTTGGAAGAAATGTGTGATATTTGTTCACTTGCATTGGATTGGCCCCGTGTATTTGATTCTTGTTTCTAACTCCCGGTTTTCTTGTCTGTGTATCAATTCTCAAAGGCTTCATTCTTGCTATGTCTACCTTGTATGCCTTTCAAAGGACAGTTTCTTTTCTATACTTAGTTTCCACTGCTGGTCTCTGTACTTCATTTCTTCTGGCGATTTTAATGGTATGGGGTTTCCATATCATCTTGTTCTTTTTCTTACAAATACATGGTTTGCGCTGGTTTCAAATTGTTCGCGACTTTCCTTGTCGTTCCGAAGTAGATGGACAGTTTGACAACTAGTGGTTATTCTATACAAAAAGAAAACCAATGGTTTTTTGCTTACGGTCACAGTCATAGCTTTATCCTTGGGTCGTGTTTATTTGATACGTGTCAAAAAGAAAAACTAAGCTTGTTAAATTATTCATTGTATAACTAGTTATGATATAGAGGCAAAAAAACAAAAACAAACGTCCCCGGGAAGGCTTGAACTTCCAACCTCCCGATTAACAGTCGGACGCGCTAACCAATTGCGCCACGGAGACTTATTTGATGAAAAACCTATAGGCACTTGCAACTATAAGGCTATTTCTTTATCCTGTTAATGGCCTGAGTATCGCAGCATATTATCTATCGTGCATACGATTTAAGTTCCTTTGTCTAACAATACTTACATATTTCAAATATCCAATGGGATATATATGTCTCTTTATCTCCGAGCGAACGGGGGAGATTAAACCGTGGAACTTGATTTGAGCTGGCATCTGGGCGAAGATATATATATGCTACCGCGCAATGTCTGACAACAACATCCTGAGCTTGTTCTCTATAACCACCATACACAATATGAACCCAGTAGACTTCACCAACAGGGGTACAATAGATACTCACCTCACCATCAAGAAGGGGTGTCGATATTTCCGACAATCAACCCAAGAACTACTAGGTATAGCACACGCACTTTAGCGTCACACATAATATACTAGTAAGCATGTCAGAATCAAGCCAAAATAGGATACATAAGCAACAACAGAAGTTGACCAGTTATCCAAATGCTTCAACCTGTTATCTAGTAGGTTGGTTTGAGCCATAAGTGAAATGTAATTGAAATGTCCTTAACATAGCTTCTACTACTTACGCTGTGGCATACCATGTCGGTCGCACAATTAGAGTCAGTAACCCCAGGAACACGATGCCCTGCGACCCTTGATCACTTCATAATGATAACAACCTGTATGCTACCGGCACCTCCAACCAGCAAGAGGTCTAGAACACTTCGTAGTCGTGGCATAGATTCACTGCATCCGGATTCGACAGCAATAGTTGGAAGGGTGCAGCTATGGACCACAAAGAAGAAATTGTGCTCCCCCCTCAAGCCGCAGCACATAACACCAGGGAACTGAAGAGTTGTGCTCATTAGCATCAGGTGCTCACTAAAGGATAAGTCATAAGATGATTTACTCGTCACGGATCCTCCGTGGATAACTCCATATCTGTATCGCGCAGTAGCCCCACTCGTGCCCCAGATAAATAATTGGTTGTATTATCGTTGGATACATCTGCGAATCGGCGTAGGCGCAGTGACCCTCAGCACGCCCTTCGCGTATTATACGTCCTACCAACAGTGCGAAGATTAATGAGACTATATGTAAAAGCAGGCATAGATTCTAAGACTTACCGAGTAGACATAACATCGTCAAGGACCTCGAACGCAATCTCTTCCCAACAAGGAGGCATGTCAAGGAAGATAAATTCGTGGCTCACCTCAACTTAGGTAACGGATGAGGTAGAAAGTGCCAAGGAAGAGAGAGGCCGATAAGAGTCGGCTAAGTGTGTGTGTCAACTAGGATTCATATAGTTATATTATATCACACCCTAAGTCATATATGAAAAGTACAATGGCAACACCACGGATTACCCTTGTATTCATCACACCTTAACACCAACCAAGCATTACCACTCCCGTTTACTATAGTGCCCACCAAGACCTATTTGTACCACATAGTGAGCAAAGTAACATAGAACTGGCCTATTGAGTGTACAAAGCGAGATTATCTGGGACTGCAATACCATACATAGCCATATATCACGTAGTAGTTGCTCTCACTTTTTTTTTTTTTTCGATACTCCGTAGTCAACCATGCCAGTATCAAGGAAAGGAATATATCTTCTTCTTAAAAAAAAAACGATTGAGACATAAAACAATAACTAATTTTTTAAACTCGACGGAAATAAAACCTTTGATGCAGTATCTGATATAGAAAGGCTTGGTACATCCATGGATACACCTGATGTACTACACAAATAAAGTTCGACCAAGTTTAAACCAACCACACTGTACATAATTATATATACTCTGTAGAAAATGAGAAGGAAAAACAAAAAACAAAAAGGGGGCAAGGTCAAAATGAAGAGTTAGAGAATGCCTCGTAAATGAAGAAAATGAATTTTGTAAAAAAGCAAAAACAAACGTCCCCGGGAAGGCTTGAACTTCCAACCTCCCGATTAACAGTCGGACGCGCTAACCAATTGCGCCACGGAGACTTATTTAATGAATAGCAACTTATACTTATGATATTTGAAGCAAATCAGCAACGTTGGGGAATATGCCTTCGACGAGTGTGAAGTATGAAACTTGGCTGCTTTACCTTGGTTTAAGTCTGCAGGGTATAATTTATTTCATCAGTTGGTTGAACCCCAATGCCTATCAATCATTTATCTACCAGCTAAATAAACCTATATTAATTAGCATCTATTACTCGCAATCTTCCAAGGTTACATAGCCCTACGCTTGAACCACGACACTATGACACCGCAAGTCTATCAACCGACCTAGGGAACTAACCGTACGAGAGAAAGAGGGGGAAATAAAAAGAAAAAGAAAAAGAAAAAAAGTAAAGTACATGCGCTATGTCTGGAGATCAAGACGACCAAACGTAGAATCAAGAGAAAATCCTTACATACATGAAATCCCAGAGATCAAGACGACCAGGTAAATCAAAAGGTGGAGCTGTCAGTTGCTAGATAGACGTCTCAAGGGAAAACCAGAAGAGAGGTCACCCCGATAGTAAGCCCCGAAATAAAGAACAGCAGTCACACATCAAGATAGCGTCCCCCGTAACCTCTTTGTTCTGTAAATCTGGCTCACAATGTATCCCTACCCCTCTAGTTAGGGATTCTGGATTAGAGCAACAGCTGCTGGGAAAAAGCAGTGCGGACAGGCAGGCAGTTTATTGCGATGACGGTTAACATTCACCACCGATCTCCAGTGGGTAAGAGCCAACCAGTCCCGGCCATGGAGAGTCCAGAATGCAGTTGGGTAGTGAGTGAACGAAAAACCAACGTGATGGGCACTAGTACCCGTCATCGAGTATCCACAGCCATCAACACGAAGCCAAATGAGATTCCAGGGAGCAAAAGCTCGATAACCGAAAACGTCCTCCCAGGTGCCACTCATGAGCCGAACGTGGACCAATTCAATGCGAAGCAACGTGTATCGAGCCTGTTGGAAAATCTTCTTGAGAGTTTCGTGGTTGATTCTCACGCCTTCCAGTCGGAAATATTTCAGTTTAGTGAGGCTTTCCGCTTCCAGATCAGACACGTCGAACCAGGTACGGGCATCCAGACTGAAGACTTGAATTTTCTTTGCGTAAGAAATAAGCTGGACTAGATAGGGAGCAAATCGATCGAGCGGGTACTTTGTCTTGACCATGGAGCGCGGCCATTTCGGGTCTCGTCTACCATCCGGGCCGGTGCTGTCGTTAATGGTGATATGTAGCTCTTCGATTTGGGCGAAAACGTTGGTGAAGTCCCTGGCGTAGCTGTTCAACTCGAAGAAACGAGCAAATTCCGCGGTGGTTGGCATGGAAATATGCAGGCATCTCAGTCTCGGGACAGGTACAAAGCGTAAAGTATGGACAAGAGCGTTTGTCAGCTTGGCGAGCATCGGCGGCTTGATTTGTCCTTCTTCGCTGAATGTGTCCACAACGGAGGGTGATTGCATCCTCAAGGTTTGAATGTTCGGGAAACGGCTGACGAGGATAGGAAGAGCCCCCGCGGCCAAGTCATCAATGTACCGATCATAGTCCAATCCGGGAAGCCATGCTCCCACGAAGCCAAAACGAACATCACGTACGTAGATGGCATGTGGGCTTTCCGAAATCTTTAGAATGCTGTCAAGAGGTTGACCAGCAGAGTATCCGACGACGGCCTGGAGATATCGAAAAAGGAGAGGAGTCGCAATTCGGCTCCAGACTCGGTTCACCAGTCTCAAATTCGATAGAGTCTTCTTGGTCGCTGGATTTTCGAAGATATCCCCATAATCGAAGTCAATTTCCTCGCGCGATTCACTAGAAAGCATTGCGTGGAAAACCTGGGATCAAGTTAGTTGGTTGAACAGGTCTTAAGCTCCATTGAGTTGACACAGTGTAGTACTTACAGCTTCCCAGGCTTCATACGGGAGCGATGGCTCTCGTGCCAAGTACAGAAGACTGCCAGAGGCTTGACCAGACTGCGTATCATCACTAGAAGTCGAGGAAGAACGACTCGAATTGCCAGGTTTGCGTTTTGCGAGCAGAGAAGGACTATTTGGAGGGCTCGAAGTAGAGGAGGGACTTCTAGCCAAGTGAGGGGTCCCAGGAGGGGAGGGCCCCCCAAACAAAGAGGAATGGTGAGAGGGAATCTTAATAAGTGCATCAGAGGGAGCATCAGAGGGAGCAGGCTGAACAGGCGAGCTGTTCAGGGCCATTTTAGCCAGCTGCGCCGAGGGAGAGGTGACTAGGGCCCCTGCATCCTGTCGCACCATGAGGGGACTGCTCAAGGCCATCGCACCCAGCTGCGCTGAGGGAGATTTTTGGACCTCCGATGCATCCATTGCTGGAATTGATTCCGAAAAAACCCAGGAACGAACGACCAAGATTGCCTAAGAGGTGGGTTTCGGAGAGAAAACAAAACAGTGAAGGTTTGTTTTGATGAACGGAAGCTCGTTGTCTCGATATGGCAACCGTTCTGCCAGCCTGAGCCTAAGGCAGGCAGGTGCCGATTGCACAGGCCTTGTGACATTTGAGTAATACCATACTTCCGGATAATGGATACACCGGAAATCAAGGATGTTTGGGAAGATGTCACGGCGAAGTACATTCAAGATCAGAGATACGGGAGAAGCAATATATACACCGCGCGCATTTACTCCTATAACTTACGCGCGTTATACCGACATAAGCCTATCGACCAATCACGATGAAACGTATAAAAGAAGCATCCGGACCCCCATAAAGTTCCACGGAATCATTCGCTTTTTACTGTTCTACCCTCTTTCCCATTTTTGTCCTATGCTTTTCATGTACATTTCCTGTGCTTCTTTAATTGTCCTATTTCATCCCATCTTATCCAAGAGATGTATCTCCAAAGTATAGTCGTGATTATCAGGATTGCTAGGAGAATATAGATATCTCACGCAAGAACGACGCAGTATATACTAGACATCTGACCAATCACAGTAGGTCATCCCTAAAGAAGCATCCGGAGCTTCATGAACTTTCACCGTATTATTTGTTTTATACTTATGTGAACTCTTCATTATTTTTACTCTGTTATTATCCTGTTATTGTCCTGTGATTATCCTATTCGTCCTATCCCAATATATGTGACATTGCTCACGTGATACTATCTACTCCCGTAAAACCCTTCGTCTCCACCATCCTATCTCCACTAACATTTGCCACAATCAAGTCTCCGTGGCGCAATTGGTTAGCGCGTCCGACTGTTAATCGGGAGGTTGGAAGTTCAAGCCTTCCCGGGGACGTTTGTTTTTTTCTCTTTTTCATAGTTATGATATATTCTACACATTTTCTTTTTGCGCAACGAAACACCAACAACGAGGACGGGGGTGAAGGTCGGATATTTGAAGATAACGAAAAAGACACCGTAGAATAATCTTGAGTATAACGAACCTCCCTTGTATTTTCAATCTCAAGCCAGATGGACCAGGTTACTGATCTACGTCAACCATGGAAGGACAGAGGCATAAGATTACTCTTGTATTATAAATGATTGTCTTTCCTATGGTAGTATCAAGATAAATATCCTCAACTCTGTTACATAACAAACCACCTAAAACCCAGTAGCCAAAGGCGTCGTAACTGGCACCGCACTGGAAGGACAAATACAGACTGTAACCGACGCAACGGGCGGCTCCGTACAATGCGGCGTCAAATCCCAAGGCACAGAAGTAACTGGCGCCTTACCATGAACCTTCTCAGCCCTGACCAACACCGGAATAACAGAACCAGTGTTCAACTTGAAAGTCCGGTGTCCAACAACTCTCAGAAGCGACGAGATCTCACCCGAATGAGAGGTAATAGACACAAACGAGTTCTTCTTAGACGAAGAAAAGAATACATCTCCCAACGCCTGCGCACTCCTAATATCCTGCGCACCACTAGATTCACCCGTCACACCGTTCCACAGCTCATCTTCTTCGCTGAACCCTTGCTCAATGCGCCAGTGTGGGAACAGCGAGTGGATGTAGTTGCGACTGCGACGGTGGTCACAGGTGTGAACGCTGATTGATTCGCGGAAGAGTTCCTTGATGGTTGGCTTGAAGGATGCGCTGTGTTTGGGTAGGTCCAGGCCCGTGAAAGTTAGGTTAGCGGTTTGCAGGGTGCGTGTCATTGGGCTGACGTAGTAGACATCTGGTGTGTGGATTCGTTGTTCGTTTATTTCCTTTTGCCAGAAGGCGTTTGCCTTCAGCGCTTGGGAGGAACCTTCGGGTGTGAGGGCGGCGTCTGCCCACGTTGATGTGCCGTTGCCATCGAGTTCGGACCAGTAGCACTGAATGGAGATGGTTAGTTGGGTCTTGGTGTGAGGTTATGGCGGTAGACAGGGACTTACGTTCCACGCGGGTGTTCCATAGTAGGACTCGGCGGCATTGTGATATCCTTCGCCGTGTCGACCAAGGAATAAAACCTTGTACTCGACGTGTGGTGGGGAATGGTCATTCAACTTGTTGACCTGGTTGTAGAAGCGCTCCCATTGGGTTAGAGACTTGTGTTTCCTGGAATCTTTATCTGCGGGATATGCGCGGCCGATCAGGCCGAAGTTCTCCGCTGTCTGAACAGGTTAGTGAACCGAATGAGTCAAGGGATAAAGACATGGTTTTTGATGCATAACCATTCAGAATTTGCTCTTACATAGTCAAATGTAGAGGGATCGGTCGACTCTTCGTCCTGCAGAAAGTAGCCTGGAACTACAGAGTACTTGATCGTCGATGCTTGCGCGACAGCCAGACCCACAAGGGCGGAACTGATGGTGGAGAGTCTCATCGGAGATACGCGGAGTTCCAATCTTTTAACTGCTTTGTTTTTGTTGAAGATGAGATCGACAAATTCCTTTTATATGTTTGGGCTGTAGCGCACGTGGTGAGTAGTACATCCTAGTTGACCCTAGTGAAGGTGGATTTCAGTGGCGCTTTTCGGTTTCCATGACATCCTATCGTCCAGTGCCACGTGTAGAGAAAGCCCCATGTCTATCGCACGGGATTCTTTGACCCCATAAACAGTCCCTAAAAGGGTAAGGTACCTTGAAACCGGAGATAATCCATCAATTATCGGGCGATAATCGTGCTTCTTCATTTCCGGAGTTTATGTTGTACTCCGGAGAAATGTTCAAAAAAAACCCATAAGAGATGACCTCCTTTTTGATTGAAAACTATGAGATATAGATACGTAACAAATGTATATGTATCGTAGAAAATGTTAAAATATCAAAATCAAATGCTGCCAAAGCCATATGCAAACCCAAGTTCAAATCCCATCCACAAAACCCGATTCCAATGAGAATAAAAAAAGAGGTCAAAAATAAAAAAGCCAAAGAATGTAAAAAAGGTCTCGAAGTCTCTCCTAAGGGAGCTCGGCAGAAATTAAAATAGTCCTATCACCAAAAATAACAAAAACAATCACAGGCCAATAAACAACATGCAAGGAATGCTCCAAATATGTAAAACCCCGGTGAATACACCCCAAAAAAGAAACACGAAAGAAAATTGTGTACAGAAGACATAAAGTGACAGTGCTCCTCCGCGCACGGAGGGGGAGACATCTTCCTGAGGGAAAATGTAGCTAAACGAAGGTGAAAGCGAAATTTTTGCGTAGTGAACTCGTCCCAGACCAAAAACACCGAAAGTTGCCGCGTAGTTCTCATACATCCGTGAGGAAAAAGTCGAGGGACCGTTGCCTTAGGAAGGATAGTTACTTGGCGTCGTGTTGTTCGCGAACGTGTAAGCTTTTGGCTTCTGCATCGATGGCAAATGATGGCCACCAAAGCGAACATCATGCTCTGGGAATTCATGCATCATAAATTCAGTCCGCTTCCTCTCTGCAAGCTCGGCAGAGCCTGGCATGTCGGTATCTTCGATCGAATAGATCAAAGACGGCGAGCCAGAGACCGATTCCATGCCAAAGGCCTGTCCGGTGTGATCGGTGGCCCCGTTATAGCCCATGGGGGAGACAGTCGTTGAATGGGGCACCTGGAGACCAGCCGGGTACTCGGGCGAAGAGATGGAAGCGGTGTCGGCCCAGCTGCGGGCCGGCATGGGAATCGAGTCACATGAGATATATTCAGGGAAGGAAGAGACATGAGCCGGAGCCGACATCGGCGGGGCCACATTTTGATAAGGGAAGGGGGAGTAAATATCCATTGGCGTGGTAGGAGGTGATGCCATGTTGACCTGCATGGGCTGGGAGGTAGGGAAGAAGTGGGCTGTCGAGTGGGCCGACAAACAGTAGTTGCTTTCCGTGGGGGAGGCAGGCATGAAATGTTGGAGGTCTTGGGGAGTCAGGGGAGTCGGTGGAGCAAGGCTATTGGTCGAGACCGAGGGTCGAAGCATCTTCTCGGCCTTCTTGACAGACCCGGAATCCGCAAAAGTGAAATTGAGAGGAGACCGCTGGGCAGCTGATGCCTTCCTCACGCCGGCATACCGGGAGTTGAGGCTCTGGGTTGACTTGGACTGTCTCATCGAGTTGCCGATACCGGAGCTAGGCATACGAGCGGTAGGTGACAGCGAGGACATCGAGGTCGAGTTAGCCAAAGGACGAGTTCCCGAGGTGCCAATGGCAGCCGGGCGAGGGCGCTTGCGGCGTGCGGCGAGGTCAAGCTCCTTGCCGGGTTCCTTCCAGCAAGTTGCTTCCACTCGATCGAGAGATTGAGACAACCCAGGTTGACCGGTGGTACATATTCCAATGCCCTCCAATGAGGCAGTGAGCGCATCAGACGACTCACGACGTGTGACTGATATATCTGGCGCCTGCATGGACATCGGATATTGCATGTTGCTGTAGACAACATTATCGTGTCGTGATTCCCTGTCCTCAGACCACTCTTCCCGGTGAGGGGGCAGGTGATTCGAGTACAAATCCAAGTTCTGCACAGAGTGGGAAGGGTTCGACATCTCTGGCATTGATTGGTGGCAAGTGGTATACGAGGGTTGCTCTGTAGTGTATGCCATATTCCCATTGTGCTCGCCGGATCCCCACGATGCTGGCTCTTCCTTCATACCAGACCAGCCCGCAAAAGAAGAGTTTATGCTGGCAAGGTTTCCATGGCCATGAGCTGGAGTGACCGTATTTGGTGGTGGCATTGAGCTAGGGGACACTGCCTCTTCTTCCTCCTCTTCTTGGGGAACAGGATCATTCTTGCTTCGAGGGTTGATTCGACGACCAAATCGATCCCGGGCAGCACATGCAGCATTGAGCGCCCTCTGCAGAGATGCGAAAGTTGCCTCTCTTGCTGATTCGCTCTTTGTTTTGTGGTGCTTGGAGCGGCTCGAAGTGGAATCTGTCTTGGCATGGGCACTGGATGTGGAGGTAGGGGTTTGCTTAGGAGTAGCACACTTCTCCGATTCCTCCTTGGCGATTGATCCCTTTCGGGATCCAGACAATTGGTCCAGGGTCTCTGATTTCCGGCGAGCAGCCTCCTCAGCTTCGGCCTTTGCCTTTGTCATCTTTTCAAATTCCTCCTGGCGTTTCTGTTGCTTGGCCTTTGCGCGGCGATTCTGAAACCAATTCTGCATAGTCAATTAGCTCTCTGGATAGACAAGAGGCTTCCTCTATTTGTACGTACTGCAACGCGAGGCAGACTCAAATTTGTTTGGGCCGCCAATTGACGCTTAACATTGCTGCTTGGTTTCGGGTGAGCCTGGAACTGGGCCTCCAGGGTTTCGACTTGTTCCTTGGTCAACCGTGGTCGTGACAGATTTTCTGTGTATTCGTCGTAGTCCATAATCGGTTGGTGGTAGTAGTCGATCATCTCCATTGGTGGGTGAGGGTACATATAGCCGTCGATAGGGTGCATCATCGGAGGAGGGACCATGGACGGGTCATATGCCATATGTTGGTCCATTGGGATGCCCTGGTGCCCCGGGTAATTCCATGAGGGGTGAATATAACTCATGGCGATCTGAAGAGCGAAGTAGATAGGTATAGGAGATAGGAAATTGCGGGAGAATCGCGAGAGATAGAGAGTGATGGGAGTGGAGATGCTGCACAAGAAAGTGGCAGCTTCAGGGAATGATGTCTATATCATGAAGTAGTTTCGGGGGTCAACCTATGATGGAGACAGGGACCTTGTAAATGTAAAGAGTGGTAGTACGGGCAATCCGTTCAAGAAAAAGAAATGAGGAATTGTAGCCTGTGATAATAGTTAAGGAGAGACTCGGGAGTTGGGGACCCAAAGGAGTGTGCATAGAAAAAGAAACGAAAGAAAAAGCAAAGAACCGAAGAAAAGACTGTTGTGGGAGAGAGAAAAGATGAAGAGAGAGAATGGAGATTGGAGGCGCTTGGGGGGGGGGGGGGGGGGGAAGATCGGGGGTGACGGGTGGTAAAGCGCGGTACAGAGTTGCCGAATCGAATGATATGATTGGACGATAGAGTATTGTTCAGTAACGGGTGGTAATCAGATGAGGTCTGTGTACTGGGTACATGAGACTTATGTACTATCTGTACCTGGGTTGCGGGTACCTGTACTTCGATATAAATATAAAAATTATATTATAAAAGAGTAGAAATAGTAAAAAAAAAAGCAATTCAGATCTGTGATGGAATTCAATGCCATGAATATCCACACAAATTGGAGGAATTATACCCACCGTATTTCATCCTTTTTTATCCTTTTTTAGCCCGTGGAGTCGCGCTACCACCCGCTCGGTAGGGGGTGGCGGCCTGACTGCATCAGAGTCACATTTTGATTTCATTTTATTCTTTTATTCTTCTTTACGACGTATCTTTTTTGTTTTGTTTTGGATTTCTTTTTTTTCCCCTTTACAAAATAGAGTTAACCCAGAACATGATTCCGATCCCGTCCGGTCTCCCCTCGTGAACCTATTCCAAGACCTGTGCCTGAAGAAAAAAGAATATAGATTCTCAGCCCAACTTGGAATCTCAAAGGTTCATGGTCATACAGTAGGCACCTATATACTGTATAGTTTGGAATCTTGGAAGCTTCGGAGTAAACAAAGGTGATCCAGGGTTCAAGTGTGGAGAGCCGAGTTTGGTTCGGATGCCTCCCGCGGTAATTTAACAATGTGATACACCCGTAATGTCTCTTCAAGGCTTGGGGAACACTTTCTTCGTATTCCGCGTACACAAACCAAACGCAAAAAATCCAGTTCCTGCATTAGCGTTATGTCTGATCCCAGAAGTCCCTGCAAAGGAAATCATGTCCACTATATCATTTGGAAAATTCAGGAATTAATGTGCAATATACGCTATACGGAGTACAGAGTACCGAGGATTTCGTCTCAAGTTATTATGTACCTTATAAAGATGTAGATATCCAATTCCTACAGAGTACGGTGACTGGACTTGCATAATCTATTTTAGGTAATAGTCACATATCCTTTGTGTACCGGGTGACTGGGGACCGGTGCGCTGGGTCAGACGATCTCGGTACAATAATAGGTGTGATTCGATCGTCATGAATGATGTCGATTCTACAAAGGTACGTAGAATAGACTATTGACTCCTGAAGCAACCTTGGAAGCCTGTAACTGACATTTTCCACTAGTACAAATCTATACTAGTGCGGGCGCATGGCAGGTCAGCCAAGATAGACTAAACATCAATAGTCGACAGATCCCCCGTCGATCACTCCAGGATCTGCCGAGCTTTTTTATCTTCTTTGTGGCGTCCCCCTCTTTGAGTATCTTTTGTAATCCCTGTTATTCGGCTTCCAGGCTGCAACCATATCCCCGATGTGACACCATCTCGTCTTTTCCCGGGGATCTGGTTGGACCCTGCTCGACAGGCGCTAAACGTCTTGGAATGAGTCGCTCCATGCAAGTAAGTCACGAGGCTTGCCCCAACTTTGTCCCCCTTAACGCATGCCCAAAGATGATCACTGCTCGGACATCCGGAGTCTGCCCTTGACGCCATTGTCGTTTTCCTTTGTCTCAACTTTGTTTCATCCCACTCTTAATTTGGTATTTAGACAGCTATATCGTATATAATACTTCGTACAGAGAACTCTATACTGTGGGATGGTTTAGAAGCCTTCAGTTTGGCCACTTACAACCATTGCCAGTAAAACATTTAAGATCCTTGGGCGAACCTTAAACTACCCTGTATGGAACCGACAGGTCCCCGAACGCTTTCTCACTGTGATCGGATTCGAATCGCATATGGAACCCAAACTCCCGCCGGCACATGGGATGGTACCCGGAGAGAATAGGGCAACAATGAACCAGTCTAGCGGGACCTTTAGTCTAGCTGTAAGCCACAAGAGCACCCTCATCACCAATTTAGTGCCAATTTAATGATCTGCCCTCTTGGCTACTCCATCTGGTAGCGTAATCTGGCCCAAAAACCCGGCAACCCTCTGGTGATCCAAGGTTTATCATACTCGATGAACCAGTCATATATACCAGAAGACCACAGTGGAGTGATTACCAAAAAAAGAGGAATTCCGGATAAAAGATCCTTAGCACAGATACGTTTGAGACTGGTAGCTCCATGGAGTAGGTAGATCATATGAGAGGTACTCCGTACACAACGTGGCTCTTAGATCTTCTCAAACTTTGTACTGTGTGCCAATTTTTTCGGCTCTTTAGAAGGAACGATGTGATAGTGATGCAAAAAGTGAAATGTTCCCGATTCAAGCTTCATGTGCATCAGGGCGCGTATCGCGCACATCACACCCGGTGAGATTCTCGATGTCTTCATGACTCGGGGCGATTGTGCTCACATTCGTCTTGGCACATCATGCCCCACACAAAATGGTCTCATGGTCCATGGGAAAAAAAAACAGTACTCCGTACATCATAGGCCAAAAAGGAGACTCCGTATTCGAGCATGGACAATTTTGATATTACTCTAGCCCGAGAGTCCCCGCTCCTGAGATACAAACAGAAAGATCCTTTATAACCCATTTAGGCTATTACAGTGTTGCGAGTAAAAAATTGGGGGATCCGCCCTGACCCCCCTGGGTCGATCTGTTAACCTTCTCTCGCACGGATCCTGACCCCGTCTAAACTATTGGATCTGTGAGCCGTTTTGAAAAGGGGACAATTCCCCGACCTTGATAGTATGATACCAAAATTAAATATCCCATTTTTAAATATTGTCAATTAGGGATCTTCGGATCCTCTACTCCGTGCTCCGTATGTTGTACGGAGTATGATCTTCCGCTTAACCCCCTTTTCATGGTGGCTTAGAGGTTTTCTGGGTTTTCTGGACGCGTCAACCTGGATATTTTAGTGGCTTCGGAGTATTTCGGTCAGAAGCCCGGTGGCTGAGCTGTGCTCTCTGCAGATCTGTCAATGTGATAGATCCCCCTCGGGACTCCCCTTGTGGCGCTGATCGAAAATACTGTGGCGGTGCGCAACGATATCGAGCGCTCTGCATATAGCCTTGGAATTATTTGTCACTTTCGTGGGCCTAGTGGTCAAGTCTGTAGGATAATCTCTGAGAGATCAGCCACAAAGGAACGGTCTGCAACGTGATTGGACATGCCCTTCAACCCGGTCCATCCCCATCTGTAGTCCGGATCGGAATTAAGGCAGTGTATGTATATGATGAGATTGCATTTGCCCCTCATCACACATTTTCATACAAAATACAACTTAGTAGATTCATGGACGAGGAACCCCTCCAGATGGGAGTCAAAAGGCTCTCCTACATCGTCTTTCTTCCTTCAATCACTTGTGATGGTATTCAGCAGTCTGCATTCGAACGTCTCTTCCGGACCCATGCGTAGGATGCAACCCCCTTGCATGCTATTCTCACCGGTCGAGTGACCATTGGAGAGAAGTTTCGTTCTCGCCCCAATTCTCCCATTTAGATAGCATGCGTCCCATCCCCCAAACCACTTGGCCCACCAATAACGTCCGCCCAATACTCTTGTTCCAAACTTGCCGGGAGGAAAAGTATCCACATCCTCGTGAGCATACTCCTTCCCCGAAAAAGCTGGCTGCAGCTGCAGAAACCTCGCAGCTACTAGAATGCCCAGCTCCAATAAGAGACCAGGATTTTTTCCCCCAAACCTGAAGTCATCCTCTTCGGGTATGCATTTCCGTGTTCACGGCTTGGTTCCAGATACACCCGGGGCTCAAGCGTGCATGAACGGTAGTTCGCGGCCCGCCCTGCCCGAATGATTGGACCAGATGTTAGCAGCAGGTACATTTGCGTGCTGTAACGCCCTACCAAGGAAATCCAGCTTTCAGCTGCAAGGATGGAGTAACTGCATACCGAGGATATGTGCCCGCCACGCACGCCATGATGGCCTAGGGCGTTCAGTTACCGTGTCAACAGCTGTACCTACAGCTTGATCCTTGCCGGCCGGATTGTCTAGATAAGCCACCATCCTTGTTATGGGAATTGCCGGCTGTCATTAAACGAACCCGCACTCTGTACTTCGTATTGCAGCAATGATACCATCGCTGATTCGTGTGCAAGGCTGAGGTGAACTCCATACCTGCTTCAAGGTACCTGCACATGGGTTGTATGTGGAACTGGTGCATACGTACTTTCTATCTTGCGTCTTGAACCTTGCCTAGCCCGATTACATCCCCGCCCGGGGAACCACCTGAGCTGCTTCAGGGTCTTTGTATCTTTGTATCATTTCAGGATATGCAGAGCCTAGAACTTGTAGTCAGGCAATCCAGCCCTGCTCAAAAGACCCAATGGCGTCAGAACCAGCTGCATAGCCTGAGACTGCAGCAAAAAAAACCCCCCAGGTTCCGTCTCTATGTAGAAACCAGGTACTCTTTTTCAGCACCACCAACTGTGATCCTTACCTTCTAGGGAAATACGAACAATTAGTGGACATTTCCCAGATGGCAAATCCTCTGGCTCGACAAAATTCACCTCCATGCCAGCCTACAAAAGTTGATAACAACCTCCAAAAATATGAATATATATCAATCTACGCTGTATGTAGTGCACGTTACTTCTAAAAAAACCCAATGAGACCTTCAGGCTGTGCACCCAATCCCGAAACAAAAAGAAATTACGCAGCTACGAATGCAACAGTAAATCCCTGCTCATGCAGCAGCGAATCGGCGAAACAGAGATGACAACCACCATCTATACGTACGCATTCTTGATCTCAATCTGCACCTGGCCATCAACAACAGCCTTGACCGAAATGCTCTTCAAATCTTCCACAATCCAATCCGCACCAGCCTCCTGAACTTGATGCAGCGAATGCGTCGTCGTTAACGCAATAACCTTGAACCCGGCAGCCTTACCAGCCTTGATACCAGACGGTGCATCCTCGAGTACGACAATAGAGGTTGACTCTTCAATGCCAAGCTGCTTCCGGCCTAGCAGGTAGCAGCGCGGGTCGGGCTTACCGAGCGGCACGTCCATTGCTGTTACCAGGTTCTTGGGGTGTGGGAGGTTGAGCACTTCCAGCCAGCCGTCGACTAGAGGGCGCGTGCCGGATGTTACAACACCCCATTTTGCGCCGGAGGTCTCGAGGGCTGCAAGGAGGTCGCGGCCGCCGGGGATCTCGACGGCGTCGGAACCATATTGTTTAGGGATCCGGCCTTCGATGTCGTTGACATCTGTGGTGAGGGGATGTTGTCAGTTTTATATCTTATGATTTTGTTGGAAGAGAGTGGTCGGTTCTGGATGGTCGGAATGCCTGGTAGACTCACAGTCCCAGTTGGCCTTGGTCTGGTCGTATAGACCCATTACATCGATACTGCGGCGGCCATGGGAGGTCGCGAGGATAGTCTTGGGGTCGACACCAAGCTCGGCGCCAATTCTGAAACGGAATTTATGTCAGAAGTTCTGCTCACAGACGTCGTGTTGGATAGGTATATGACTCACTGGTGCCAGTGCTTCACAATCGCTGTTTCATACCGCATCGTTAACATTGGCCCTAATTGATACGAGGGGAACTCGGATGGAGAACAATACCATCAGTTGAGTCCACGATTGTGCCATCGAAATCAGAAAGGAGACCATCGAATGTGTGGACCTGTGCAGGCGCCGAGAACGATCCTGTTGTTGAGGACATGGTGGGGGAGAGATGCGGGGAGAGTGGATGGAGTCAATGGTGAGTATACGGGGAAGCCGGTGTCGAGTGGAAGACGAGCATAGATCTGTCCAAAATTCTCTGAAAATATCAACAGGGAGAGAAACAAGAAACTTTAAACAAGATAACTCATAGAAGTTAAACATCATAAGATATATTTCGTGCTTATGCTCGGGACCCCTCCGAGACCGGGTACATGCCTAATTTGGCAACTGTCCCGCAAGCTTAGTAATTTGAAAAATCCTCGGAGATCGGCCTAACTACTAATCCGCTTATCGGCTGGGAAATCTTGGCACTCAACTTTTTCTACTCCCGTTGCGGACAGATTTTGAGGGTTTGCTGTGCACTTTTTACGATCAACAATTACGTGCATTCAAAATGGTTACTAAGAGCGGCTTCGGTATGTTATTCTCCTTTACCCCTCGCTTATGCGGCCCTAAAGCGCAATTCTAACAGTCTACAGGCAAGACTTCCAAGCGGGTTCCCGTCCGCCTGAGGCACAAGATTGAAAAGTCTGCTGTTCAGAAACAGAGAAAGGCAAAGAAGCTCGCAAAGAAGGTATTACAGACAATATCTCCGTATAGGTTCTGATGGAAGGTTTTGACCATTTTCTCTACAGAACCCTGAATGGCGGTCAAAGATTAAGAAGGACCCCGGCATTCCCAATCTCTTCCCCAACAAGGACAAGCTTCTCCATGATATGGAAGAGCGGAAGCGCATGAAGGCCGAGGAGCAACAGCGCATTCGTGAGGAGGCGCGAACACGCAAGACTGCAGGCGTCCCCGCGCAGACTGGCACCGAGGCTGTCGACATCGATGAGAACGATATGCTGCTAGATGATGATATGGATGACGAGGGCAATGATTCGAATCCTATGGCTGCTCTTCTCGCCTCGGCGCGCGCCCGTGCCTCCGAATACGATGATAACCAAAGCGACGACGAAGACGAGATGGAGGAAGATGAAGACGATGACGATGAGATGGACGAGGACGATGAGGGTGGCGCAACTATTGACGAGTCGCCAATTGTCAATTCAAAGTCTTTCTCAAAGGAGAGCTCACGACGCCAATTCGACAAGGTCTTCAAGCAGGTCACTGACAACGCCGATGTTGTGCTATACGTGCTCGATGCCCGCGACCCCGAGGGCACTCGCTCTAAGGATATTGAGCGCGAGATCATGATGGCAGACGGTGGCAACAAGCGGTTGATTCTCATTTTGAACAAGATCGATCTGGTTCCCCCGCCAGTGCTCAAGGCTTGGTTGCTTCACCTGCGCCGCTCCTTCCCCACTCTTCCCCTTAAGGCATCCAGCGGTACCACTGCCAACGCACACAGCTTTGACCACAAGCAATTGACGGTCAAGGGTACTTCGGATACTCTATTCCGTGCCCTCAAGTCATACGCCGGTGCCAAGCAGTTGAAGCGGGCCATCTCTGTCGGTGTCATTGGATACCCCAATGTCGGCAAGTCGTCCGTCATCAACGCACTCACGGCACGTCTGAACAAGGGCTCGAGTAACGCTTGCCCCACAGGTGCCGAGGCTGGTGTCACCACTAGCCTGCGCCAGGTCAAGCTGGACAGCAAGCTCAAGCTGATTGACTCCCCCGGAATCGTTTTCCCCAGCTCCAGTGACAAGTCTAGCAAGAAGAACAAGAAGCAAGAAGAGCAGGCCCGTCTGATTCTTCTCAACGCCGTCCCCCCCAAGCAGATCGAGGATCCCATCCCCGCAGTCAACCTCCTTATGAAGCGTCTATCCTCATCTGAGAACCTCCTCGCCAAGATGCTCGAGCTGTACGGCATCACCGCCCTCTTCCCCAGCAATGGTGACAAGACCACGGACTTCTTGGTCCAGGTGGCCCGCAAGCGCGGCCGTCTCGGAAAGCGCGGTATTCCCAACATCGAGAGCGCTGCCATGACCGTTATCAACGACTGGAGAGATGGCCGCATTCAAGGCTGGGCCACTGCGCCCGTCCTTCCCGTCGTCTCGGCGGATGCTCCTGCTGGCGCTATTGAGCCTGGTGTCGACACCACAAAGGTCGTCACCGAGTGGGCCAAGGAGTTCAGTATCGAGGGTCTCTGGGGCAACGGACAAACTGATGACGAGGAGATGGCCGAGTAAGGGCTGGTCTTCTTCCTCGCGTTATGAACTCATTATCTCATTTGATTCTATCTTTCTGGATACCAAAAAGTGGGCGTTTTATGTTGGCATTCCATCCTTCCCTAGGTTTGATCTAAATTTCAGTGGTATAAAAACATCAGTAAAATGACTCTTTTCCCAAATAAATCCACTAAAACTGTAGATCGTAATAAATTATATTGTAGAAGTGAAGATAAAAAATGATAGAAATAGAGATCAAAGTAGACATCACCGCCCAGCCCCCACACTCGCGCATCACGCGTTGGCGCGTCTTCCTTGCCACTCTTGAACGTCGTCCCAACTCCAAAGCCCATAACCACTGCTCAAACCAGGATACAACTCCAAAGTCCTGTAAAGATAAACAGCCAGGCCTTGACTCGATTCGATATCCAAGGGGGGGCCCAATTTGTCAACCCCCCGATCCCTTAAACAGCGCAACCAGAACAAAGAACCAAACCAACAAAAAATGCCACCTCGCAAATCCACGTCCTCAGTGGCGCCCGCTGATCCCGATGACTCCCTGATCCAGCAGTCCCCCTCAGTACCGCACACCGACAAGCCCGTCTTTGCAACGGAGCAGCAGCTCAAGGCTCGGGCTGAGGCGGGCGCAAGTGTCGAGGTAAGACAAAGCCAGAGACATGAACCTGCGTTGCATATTAGAGGATGATACCATATCTGCGGACTCCTTCGTGCACGACATGTGGAAAAAATAGAACCAGGTCAGACTAACGCTGTCTCCGTAGGACTATCTCCTACCACGCTCATTGACGATTCGTCTCGCGAAGTCGGTTCTCCCGCCGAACACGACAATCCAAAAGGACGCCGTGTTGGCTATGCAAAAGGCTGCTACGGTGTTTGTTTCCTACCTGTCTTCACAGTATGTTTATACCCTTGTCCCCGCTGTCCTTGGCCTTTTTGCATTCGAGTCCTCCAGTCCGAAGATACAGAATGGTGCATCTCAATTAGTTCCCCGTCCCACGGTATTATATGTCGAACTAACCTCGATTGAAATCTTAGTGCCAACGATGCAACTCTCAAACGAACAATCGCCCCAGCAGACGTCTTCAACGCCCTTTCGGAGCTAGAACTCGACTCTTTCCGCGGCAGACTCGAACAGGAGCTCGAGGCATATACGGAAATCAAAGCCGGGAAGCGCAAGCCGAAGAAGGTTGATGTGAATGGCTCGACACAAGATGTATCAGGCGAGGGCGCGACTCAGGGCGATGGTGATGCTGAGATGTTTGATAATCCCGCCAAGAGGGTGAAGCGGGACGGAGAAGTGGAGATTGTTGTTGGTGCGACTACTGGTGATGATGGGGATGAGACTCAAGAGGAGGACGTCGAAGAGGATGAGGAAGAAGAGGATGAGAGTGAGGATGATGAAGAGGAGGAACATGCGCCCCGTGAGGATGACCTTGAGCATGTGGAGGATTTGGACCGTGAGCCTGGTGCGAGGAGGGGGCCTTTTGATCCTGACGCCGAGGAGACGGATGAAGATGAGGATGGGCCTGGCAGTCAGTTGCGGGATGATCTTGGGCTGGGCTAATTATCTTGGATATGTCAATGGGGTTTATATGCGGATGAGCTAGAACTCATCTTGGATGGCATTGGAAGAGTTTTACTGGCAAAAGAAAAGGATGTTTCAGCTGTACAATACACATAATGACGAATGGATTTTATGCTGCGCTCTGTTGGTATATATTTTGGATATAGGGAGATGGTGAGTAAACTTGGATAAAGTCTAGAACATATTACATCAATACTTGACATGTTGCAGAGTTGCGTAGGAGTTTGAATGAATATATATACCAAACCCCAATGCCGTGCTACACAAAAGATTACAAGGACAACAAAAAGAGACATATAATCCTGGAAGAACAAGAAAAATTGTATTAAACGAGAACGAGACAGCCCCTAACAAATCGTATGGAGCAGTCAGGAATATCTTATTTAGATAATCCACATATGAACACCCATACGGATTGGCATGAGCGAAAATAAGAATAGAAAAAGAATTGAAAGAAGTAAACACCACGCTGGACTAAGCCAGTTTCTTGACCAAAAAACGCCCGAGCCAGCCCATGCGAGAAACCGTAGTCTATCAATGGTATCTTTCGAAAAGAGGACAGCAGCAATCATCAACCTAAAGCAAACGCAGATGATGCAAGTAGGAATACAGTCCACGAAGAGGAAGTATGTAAACATAAGTGAAGAAGGATAAGATCCAGAAGGGAAAGCAGTGAAGGGTAGCACTGGAAAGAACGAAGAAAATAACACCCAAGGACGCCATCTTGGTAACCATGCATCATGTCATGAACTTGCAGTCGACCGAGAATGAAACATCAATATCAGGACTAGAACATAAAAAAGTCAGGAAGAAGCCACTCGCCGAGGACGAGACTCCGAGTCGAGCACGATGTCCGCTTTCTTGGGTTGCTCTGATCTGATGGGCAGAGTACCGTTGTTTCTCGGGGCGCCCGCTGGGACCGGTTGCATAGCCTTAAGGTCGGCCTTTGTACTGATCATGCCAGCAGATAGAGATGTTTTGGTAACGCGGCCGCTGTACGAGGTGATGGTGGCATTTTTCTTGACCGGAAGCTTTTTCGAGGCGGCGGTTGCAACCTTCTTGGTACGAGGATTGGGGGCGGGTTTGGTGATGAACTTTGAGGTAGTAGGCTTGCGAGCAGCAGGCTTTCCGTTGCTGATAACGTCTTTGATAGTTCTGCCATTGCTTGCTGGATTTTCCAGCTTGATTTTCGAGACCTTGGAGGCCAGCTTTTTGGTGGGCTTCTCGTCTTGACTGGCAGAAGGTGTGACGAGACCAGTATCTGCGCGAGGTCTCTTTTTCGGCGTGACCACGACAGAAATGTCGGAATAGCTGTGCGGAATGGGCTCGGGCGAGGACTCGTACACGCGCGGAGTAACGTCCTCTGACTCCCATGGTTTCAGGTTCGCCTGGCGTGCAACTTCATCGCATGACCCCTTGACGATCAAGTCAAAGCAGTTATCGAATTCCTTGCCGCTTGGTGGTTCATTGTTGATGAACATTGTGACACCATCCTTGCGACTGCGGATCATTGTGCACAAGCTTTTGACGAGCCGACGAACTCCGGGAATCTTCAAGCTGGTACCGGCGACAATCAGGACGCGAGGGCGGGACTTGATATCGGCATTCATCACGGAGGTGATTGCCTCTTCGTCGGGATTGTGCTCGTTATAGAGGACAATGCGCGGGCGCATTCGGCCGATTCCATGACTCCGTTGACCAACGGCTTGGCGAGCTACGTCGATTTCAGCACACTCTGTGCAATCGGGTGGATCGGCTTTCATGAACATGTCGGGATCGAAGTTGGCGAGGTAACGACATTTCTGGCAGACCATCTTCTCAATACTGCCGTGTAGTTGAATAGTGACTGGCCAACTACCCTTGACATTAAGCGGAACTTCAGTTGCCAGTGGCCCCATGGAGGTTTCAATGCCATCGATATTTTGGGTGTAAAGTCGCTTGAGGCGAGACTCGATACCTAATCGGGCGAGCATTTGGTGGAAGGCGGTGGGTTTAATATTGGCGACCTCCTCCGACAGCGACCGGACCATTTCGTGGAAGGGAGCGGTCAATGCATCATCCTGATAAACGGCAGCATCGAAGAGAAGCTTGCCAGAGGCTTTCAGGTTATGTTTCTTTTGCAATGATTTAAAGAGACCATCTGTGGAGCGAAAGTCCGGAACTATAAGAGTTAAGAGTGGCTCGATGCGGCAGAATCCCAAAGCAGAAACTTACTACCCGCAGCTGTGGAAATGCCGGCGCCAGCGATGACGACAATGTCTTTCTGGTGACGCAGAGTTTGCACGAGTAAATAATGTTGATCATTTTGTTCATAGAGAGATTTGGATAGATCGAGATATTGAGTGGTCCGTTCCTTTGGTAGGGGGTTGCGTCTCCTCTTTGGACGGACTTGGCGTGCAGAATCCTCAGCAGACTCAGCTCCCTGGGATGAAGGCGTCGGGTATCGCTCTGCTGGCTCTGGTGATGATTCTAGTCTTGGTGATGAAGGCGCGGAACTCAAATCCGATATATCAGATGAAGAATCGAAATCAAAATCCCCCATGGCTGTTTAGGGGTTGTGAATGGACCGAAAGGTGTAACAGTGTAGGAGAATTGTTCACCAGGGGAAGTCGGAGCGAAAAGAACCGGGTTGCGGTATCTCTAAATTGCCCACAGACCGTAGAAGACCTTGAAAAGATAAATCATGTGCGTGTGTAGGCAATAAAAGATTAATAAAGATCAATGGCGAGTCCTTGAGATAGGGAGGATGGTAGAGAATAGTAGGAAATAGAGGAAGTTGACGATGAGGTCAGCGTTGGGAGAGGGGGAAGGGAGATATGGGCAATGAAACTCGTGCACTTCAGGGCTCTATGGCCCGGAGAAAAATAAAATAAAAAAGGGCGGCCCGCAGAACCTTTTGTTTTGGTCGAATGTAGGAATGTTCTAAAAGAAGTAAATTGGTTCGAGGCGAATGAACCAAAAGGTGGGACTCGTTGTTTTGATGTAGTTGTGGGTTTAAGACTACACCTATATACTTCGGAAGAGGGAAATAGTCCAGTAATAGGTGCTTTTGGCTCTTTTTGGCTCTTTGATACTCTTGGAACCCTCATTGATTGTAGGGCTTAGAATAGTCAATTGTCCTTTCCCATTTGAATAGACGCTCTTAATAGCTCATCATTATGCTTCTTCCTATTATTCTCTTCTTTTTCCCGATTTTTTTCCCATTTTTCTTTCGTTTTTCTTTTCTATTTTCCATGTTTTGACAGTTCAAGGACTCAATGGTGATTCGCTATATTGAATAATGGATCACCCAATAGTCATCTGATTGGTCCATTGTCGTTGGCAGGGCTACCCGTCACCTGATCCATGTCACGAGGTCTGACTAATCTAGGAAATCCACTGGTCCCTAGAGGTCCAGGCGCTGACGGCATAGGAACATCTGGATTTGGTTTATGGTCCCTCCTCATATTGAATTCGGGAATTGCTGCATTGTCTGTGACTTGGCTGGTGTTTGTGACATCTTCCCAATCATTAGGCGCCAATCTCGGGAATCCCGCGGTGCCCCCTTGAATAATAATAAAGCCCTTCTGATATTCAGTCCGGGGAAACTCTATGAAGCTATGCTGTATTGATTCCCTGATAATCAAACACACTTGAAAGTGGACAAATATTATGCCCTTGATCATGGAGGACGGTATCAATGTGGATGACCTCTTTGGAGAACCCAACTCCCTGGAGTTGGGCTTGCCGGCCGCCTCCCCAATCAAAGGTCTAGCACAATGCCTAGACGAAATGCGTCTATTAGGCTGCTGCCAGTAAGCTTGGAAGAAGGCTCCTCACCGACATTCCAGGAACTAACAATCTTTTAGGAAAATTGCTTGGTCTCGGATGGGATGTATTGCATCTATTTCCCCAGACGGGCTCCGGGTGATTGTCCGCCATCTCCAGTGCCGTCCATCAGATGGAAAATGGGTGCTTGGGGAAGAGTCACCTTTAGCTTCAGTCTTGGAGGCCCATGATGGCAATCAACTAGCCCATCTATCATGGAATGAGACAGGCTCAGAGCTGGCCGTTGTTGACTGTTCTGGTCGCATATCAATTTATTCAATTTCCATTGCATTGAACAGCATCACAGGTTTGCGTCAGGCCTCATTTGACTCCGGCGACGATGGAAATCAGGTTGTTGGAATGATGTGGCTAAACTCCCAGCGTTATGTATGTCGGGTCCCCTTATAATTATCCGTTATAGATCAACAAGAAAGGACGCTAACATGGCAATATAGGTGCATGCTTTTCACCAAGCAGCTAAGGTGAATGGTCGATGGGCATACTCACCTTTCCGTCGACGCCCCGTCGGGCCATTTCACCCAGCCAACAAAGGCGCATTGATATGTGTGACCAGAGCTGGCCAGATCAAGCTGATATATCAAAACCCTGACAGCAAATGGGCCGAGCTGCCAGCCGAACTGAAAAACACAGGGTTCTCGGACAGACTATTAACGCATGCATCTATGATCGCAACACAAGGTATTATCTTTCAGTCGGTCCATTTCCTGCCATCACTGACACATTGAAACAGCTGGGATCCTTCTCTCCACATACTCCGTATGCCAAAAAATGTGTCTTTATAGAGTACAGGTCTGCTGGAACCCGCCACAATGGGAACCGGCACAGGGAAAACAGACTGGCCAATTTCCTATCCCTACATTCCGTTTCATCCACTGTAAGGTCGACATGCCTAGCAATATATTGAACATCAACCGTGGCCCGGACCACTCCGATCAGTCTTTGCCATTTTTGAACTCGGTATACTCGTTGACACGACTAGAGATCATGCCGGGACAGTTTGATAGCCCCGCGGGGTCCACTGGTAATCCTTGGATCCTGGCTGTCTTATCGAAGCCCCTCCACGCCGTACATGACTATCCAGACCAGCAAGGTCCGCCGAGTATAATAGTCAGGTGGCATTTGGAATCTACACCCCAGCTCCTCCATCCCAAGTTCGACGAGGTGACGTCAAAAAAGAGCAACACTCAAGCAAAGGTGCGAATTCCTCTGGGGTTTTCTGTATCAAATCGAGACTAACCGATTCTCAGGGAAGAATGGAGCTGCGCAGGTTGGATGACGTTTATTGCGATAAGTATATTGTCTCGGTCGATATAATAGAGCATGGGACTGTTTTGGCTGTTAGTCACGATGACAGCTCAATAACATGCTACGACACACGGACAATGGCCGTTTTGAACGGCCTTGACGATTCAACCACAGTGACCTGTCTGGCTCAGGCCGGGTTCCACTATCCACTCGAAACATCAGGTATGTCCGGAACGGATCGATATTGCTTCAAGATGCGTGACCAGAACTGATATGGACAGGTCTTCACATTGCTTTCTCTCCTAATGCTTGCATTGCCGTTACGCTGGACAGTGACGGACATGTGCAATTGAGGCCAATGGAGCATTCATTTGGATCCACGGAGGGTATCTATGACGAGAGTATGTGTTTCCCAGATCACCTGTATAAAATAACAATACTGACCGAGACGTGTAGACAATTTCTCCACTGCCATTGCGGCCTTGACATTAGCATTTAGTCGAGGCTGTGGAGTTGATTTCAATACAGATGACATACTCATGGTTGCTCTCGCACAGCTATCACCAGGTGAGTGCTTTGGAGGCCTTCGTATTGATACCATCAAGCCCGCTGACAAGTTTCAAAGAGGCTCAAATCACGTTCATCAGCGAGGTGTATCGTGCACTGCCGATTAATTGCAATTTCACGGCCGAACAGGACAAACTCATGAGCCACCCGTACATACCTCGTTGTCTCAGCTTACAGGCCGGGCTGGGCTTCAAAGGGAGACTCAAGCGCCGCAACCTCTCATCAGCCGTGCCGTGGGCAAGCCTTCAACTCAGACATGCCTCGGTTCTATTTGCATATTTCTTCCAGTATAATAAAGGGACACCAAATGAATCGCATGATCCAGGTGGGTTCAAAGAATCCAACTCATTTATACTATCCGTTGCTAATTGAAACAAAAGATGTTTTACGGATGGTGTTGGGTAACACCAAATGGACATTAGACTTCTCTCACTTCCTTCTAAACGAAATCTTCGACATGGCCGACGACTTCGAAGATGTCTTCAATGACCCAGAAGCATTCACACAGAAATGTAAGGAAGCTCCCCATAACAAAAACTCCAGCTTCAAGCCCACCCATCTCATTAACATCACAGTGAAAAACTCCTCCTCCCTCCCCCTCCTAATCCTCCTCTCAAGCATGTCACGCGCCTTCCTCCGCTTCATCTGCCGTGGCCTCCGCGGCGTGCATGCCGGTTTCGCAAGCGCAACCCCCGCCTCCCTTACAGACGACTCCCGAATCTACTACACAGAGATCTGCCAAACACTAGAATCATCACCGGTCCGAATCGACGTGTACGAGAAATTCCTAGCAGGAGTTGACTCAGCCGTGAAGCACGCCTACCAAGGAGCTGGCTTCGGCGACGCCGAAAAACCTGGCCCGGAAAAGGAATTACTGGTTAATGCGCGCATCCCGCCGGTCCTCACCACAGCCGTGGCCACCCTCCTTCGGCAAACAGTCCCGGCGCTCAAATCAGAGATAAACCGCATGGGTATCTACCTTGGGGACTATAGCTGGCTTGGTTTTGCGAATGACAAACGCACGGCGCTGTACCGTAAACAGCGTGAGGTCGATATCCTCAAGAAGTGTCCTCTGCGCCCGCCGTTGCCCTTGGGGAATGATGGTCGTGTGGCGCCGTTGAAGAAGCGTAGGTGTGCGCGCTGCTGTGAGGTTTCTGGTGATACCAATCTGCCCCGGTCGCTCCTGTCATTCAAGATGATTGCTAAGCTGGGGCTGTTGCGGTCTTGTCTTTGCGGGGGCATGTGGGTTCTCGAGACGGATAATGGGGATCTTGGGGTTAGGATTGTGAGTGCGAATGGCAATGGCAACAGGGTTAGCCAGACCTAGGAAACCAGTTAACGCCGAAATTGGATACTATGGCTCGCATTCTGGCTATGACTCAAGGTGCTGTTGGCCGAACCAGGACGTAAGGATATATTTTTATTTTAAATCTTACATTATATAGGCTTACCTGTGGGGTGTTGTTGGGACGTCTTGCATCTAGATTCATTTGACCATAGCAATATATGCTTAGTCCAACATTATTTTCGCTTTGTACTTTGAGTCATGTATACTAGAAATGCAGACCGGTCAAGATATGTATATTTTAGAAATATATATCCCCGGGCCTGGCAGACGATGATAACACTGGAACGTTCACTAGTCTTACATGAGAGCAAGAGCAAGGAATCTTGAGAATGTCTAAAGTCATGTCATGTCAAGAGTCGATTTGCATCCTATTTAGATACATAATCAAATTCCATTTTTTGGATGTAAAAAAAAGAGAAAACCGACCCCTCCACAAGCTTTCGGATCCACGCTGTCACGTCCTGCTTATGTCCAAGGCCAGCAACGTCTTCCCACAAAACTCCATATCCGAACAAGTTCTGCGTTTAAGCCTGGGATAATTCGTCAGTATTGTGTTCGACTGATTCGTTTGGTCTGGTGGGCGAGGTCCTTGGTGGCGAGGGCAAAGATAAAGAAAAAAAAATCTATGAATCCTCATTCCACCTATTCCCTGCCCAGGATTGTCGGAGTATCATACCTTAACGGCGAACTTCCGCTGGGGGAAGTGGATGGCACGCTTGCGGAGCTTGTCGGTGGTCTGGGTACGCTCGTGCTTGGTGAGACGACGGCGGATCTCACGGGTGAGCTTGGGGCGGAGATCGAGAGGAAGGTACTTCTTGTTCTTGTAGAACAGACGCAGCTGAGCGCGCTGGTTGGCGTTGATGACGGTGAGAACGCGAGCGATGGACTTGCGAACCTCGCCGCTAAAAAAGAAAAATTCCAGTCAGCATCAAAATCTCGAATATCGATGAACCCCCAGTATCTTGCGGTCTGCGGCATATCGTATAATCCATCTCTTCCTCGTTCGATCTTGGGTTGAATGCTGGCGTAGTCCTCATTGTATGTTGTCTTGCCCGGGTTCGATCGTTCCCATGCCGCAAATCTTCAAATTCCTTCCGCACAAAAATCAAATATCGGGGGTGTCGGATACGCACATTCTCTGAGTCTTGGAGGAAGCGCCGGAAGAGATCTTCTGAACGCGGAGCTGGTTAAGCTCCAACTTCAACTCCTCGAGCTGTGTGGCGAGCTCATCCTTGTTCTTGCCCCAGAGCTGACCAGCCTTGACCTTGGACGACTGCAAAAAAAGAGCGATTCATCAGCATTTTGATATCAGAGCCTTTTCACAGCACTACATACCATGGTGGCGTTGAATTGTGTGGGTTGTCGACGTTGAGAATTGAAGATGTCCGAGTGTCAATTTGCGACTGGTTGTGGGACTAGGGCTAAGCGAATTTGTGACTTTAGCGGGTGCACGTGATTACGGTGGCACTGATGCCTTAATCTGATGCCTGAAGTTTGTGGCCAATTGATGCCTTGGCCCTGGGGCAAAAACATGCTGTATTTGGCTAGTGCGTTTTACCCCATCATGGGCTGGCACTTACGTAGACAAGCAGGTAGCACCTCGGTCCTTGCACATGTTGATTATTTGTCCTGAGAAGAACTCATAATCAGATCAAACTTCTCTGGTGACTTCATCTTCACATTCCACATATTTTCTGCGTGCCATGGCATCCTCAACTAGTTCCGGGTGGACACAGCTCCGGCATCAAGCACGGTCGCTTGAAACTCAGGTACCAATATCTCACCAGGAGTTCTACAATGTTAAACTGACGCACCAATAGACCGAGAACCTTTTCCACACTTATTCACAATTTGCCTCGATTAGCAAACCACCAAAATCACCCTCCAAGGAAGAGCTGCGGCTTGAATCGCAATTGAAAGACCTCCTCGAAAGAGTATGTCCATTCACCGACATTCAACAGAAAAAAGAACCGACAGCTAATTGACCTCTGCATAGCGCGAGTCCGTCATCGCCCAACTATCCCGTCTCCTTGACTCCGAAGCCACCCTCACCTCCTCCGTACAAAAACAGAACAGTGTCTCCCGCCACCGCGAAATACTGCAAGACCACCGCCGTGAGCTCCAACGTCTGAACGCATCCATTGCTGAATCGCGCGACCGCGCAAACTTACTCTCCAATGTCCGGTCTGACATCGACTCCTATCGCGCATCCAACCCCGCCGCCGCCGAGGCCGAGTACATGCTCGAAGAGCGGGGCCGAGTCGAGAACAGTAACAGTATGATGGAGGACCTACTGGGCCAGGCAAATGCAATCAAAGCGAATTTCGGAATCCAGGGCGAAACACTTGCCAACATCAATCGGCGCATTGTCGGTGCTGCTGGCAGTGTCCCCGGCATGAACTATCTCATGAGCAAGATTGGAAACAAGAAGAGGCGGGATGCTATTATCCTCGGGTGCTTTATTGGGTTCTGCTTTTTGATGCTGCTATTCTTCCGGTAAAATATGTATGCGAGACTCTAGCGGTAGGTCAGTTATACCACCGCCCCTATGTCATATTGTTCATGTGTCAGTTGCTGCTCTCTAGCGAGTGGATTTCTCTTATCGAAGGCGTTTGGGTTTGGGCATGTTCCGAGTCCCCCTTGATGGGGGAACAGAATCGATGATAATTCTCGTAACAGGGTCCTGAAGGCGCCTATTTCTTATATTTTCTATTATACAGATTCTCTATTGTATGTACAAATTCAACCGAGAGCGGAATCATATCACATCCAAGGCTCCAGTTCAAGTAATGCCCCTCACCCCAGCCTCAATCAGTACCTGCGAGATGGGTCCTGCGCCCGAAGTGCCGCGTTCTTCTCCTCAATAAGCTTCCGCAGACCGGCATTAAGTCCCTCCAACTCAGACGCTTCGGCAGGTCCACTGCCCGCCCAGCGGATGCGACACTCCGAATCAACCAGGTAGACATAACCGACCTTGGAATTCATCATGCCAATCGTCTCTTTGAGTGCCTGTTCGAAACCCTTCTGCACAAGGAAGTAGCGCGAATGCTGTTCCACGGGGAGTTTCTGCCGCATCCGCCACATGAATGTCTTTACCAGGAATGCCTTCAACCGGTTCTCCTCGAGATTAATATCAATCCTCTGTACATGTCTTCCGCCACTGGCCAGCGCTTCCACAAGTCCCGGATTCTGCTTCGGCCCCGTAAACGTCGCAACCTGGCTCTCGGCCCACAAGCTTGAGAACAAATTTACGACGGAGATGCTGCCACGGAGCTGCGTCGTCGTATTCTGGGGATCCTTGGGTGCTGCCAGGGTTATACCGTGCATGTTCGGGAAGTAAAGGGCTTTATCGGCTTTGAACAGTCGTGGGTTCGAGACAAAGGTTTTGCCCTCGGCGAAGCGGAGATTGGACCATTCGCGGAAATACGGCTTGGCGACTTGTTTTGTCCTGTGGATTGCCATCGTTAGTACATATATACCGGGGTGTAAAGAACCAGAAGAAGAGGTAAGCTCATACAATTCCTTGCGCCGCTTGATGTGTCGGTCATAGTTGGTGAAGTCGTCGCGCCGCTGGCGCATCGACCGCGTGTCGATACCTGTGTTCTGTCCTTCTAGTGGCGCTTGCGGGCTACCGATGGGTCGGTCCAAGGTTGGAGGAACGAAGTCTGCGTCACCGGGCTGAGGTCCATCTTGGTTCTGTTTGAATTCGATGGCAGTCGAGAAGCGGTGTCCCTCGTTTTTTATGGTCCGTTTCACGGGAGCAGATGCGGCGTTTTTATTGTCAACAGGCTTCTCGGATTTGCTGGAATATTGGCGTAGAGAAAAGGGTTTGGCCCGTAGCTGGGAGAGAGTTGCTGGGTTGCGCAATTGGAAGCTTAGACAGCGGCTGGTCTGTAGGAGGGGGAGGTCGGCCACCAAGGTGGGGAGGGAGGATTTCCACATGTTGACTGACGGTGTATCAGTCAATGGACTCTGTGGTGGATTGTGAGGTTATTGCTTTCGAACTCCGCGGATTTGATCTTCCATGGAAATCGATAGTCACATGACACGGTGCTTCCATTTTGGGAATAGGTGAGAATTATTCTATGGAAGTAATATATGTAGAGTAGAATATATGTTGTAGAATTGATGATATATAAAGCACTATCTAGGTCTGAAATTCCCGAGGTGTCATACCTGTATATGTTGGTTATAGGTCGCCTAATTATTGAAGAAATGCCTGCCACTTTAGAAACACGTGACTTGGCGCCCATTTCGCGCTAGTCAATCGCGTCCACGGGGTCATCCAATGTGGTCCAAGGAAGCCTTCGGCCTATTACCCCCCCCCCCCTCCTTCTCTCTCTCTCCTTCTTTTCTCTCAGGGATTATACGAGCTCACAGTCCCACAGTGACTCCAGGCATCTATGTAATGAATCATCCATCGTCTAGGCACCCGTCCCTCTATTGGATTCCGGACTAGCCTACTATGAAAGACCATTTTCGGAGTAAAAAGACCTTTTTTGCGGCACTTGACCGACTGGATGATTCAGATGATCAAGATGAAGAGGATATCAGCTGGGAGAATCTCCTAACTTCTGCAGACAAAGGTGACAAACTTAATCCAAACAAAGCCGCTCTTTCTTCAGAGCGTATCTCACTTCCTCGAGCAAATTCGGACCCTATATCTTCGTGTGACCTTGAAACCAAGAAAAACGGTCCGGTCAATGTATCCAGGCCTACTCCCACGCAACGCCCTAGGACGACTGGAGCCATGCATAACGTCAAGAGCGGAGGGCCTCCTCAAAAGAAACAAAAGACAAGCAATGCTAAGGTAATCCCAGATGACCAACAGATCTTCAAAGGATTAATCTTCTGTAAGTACCCTAGATTTCTCACAGCTTACTCTCACTGAACTCTCGGTTCCAGTCTTCTTCCCGAACAATGATGTATCTCCCTTCAGACGATTTCGGATCCAACGAGCACAAGATTATGGTGCACGATGGAGTCGAAATTGGGCTGCAAATGTCACCCATGTGATTATGGACAAAGGCTTGCTATCGAGCGATCTCTTTAGCCACCTCAAACTCGAAGCTTTGCCAGTCAGTCCATTCGTGAGGTATTCAGACTTCAGTATTAACTGTCGCAGACGAGTGTTGCTCTTGTCAATGAATCCTACCCATCCGAATGTATCCAGTTTCGTTCGGTTCTTGATACCTCGCAGCTCCGCTTTCGTATCAATGGAACCCAGACAACCACAGAGAAAAAGTCTCTAGTGGCAGAACTACCTCCTGATTCCCTTCCATTGAAACCGTCTTGGCGGGAAAAAAACCAGTCCCCAGAACGTTATTTGTCTCTAGTCGAGGAATCGATGCCAAATCCCTTGCCAAAAGACTTCACAGAAACCGTGCCCGAAAGCGTGTCCCACGCCGTGATCACCGAACCCGTTCATGAAACAACCGAAGAGGTGTGCAAAAGAGCAAGCTGGGAGCGAGATGCACTGGATGATATGATAGATGAGGCCAAGGCCACAGGTCATCTGGTAAAACATCTTCTTTGTCAGTGAAAGCTCAAACGACTGATCCTTATAACCAGCCTCTGGATCCACTTGAATTTCCCATTGACGAATCTGCTGCTGATACCTCCGATATTGAAATCTTGAGCTCAGGGAAGGAGTTAAGTCGGAAGACACGAAAAACATCCACTGGAGAAGCCAAAGGCAAGGAGAAATTCGACTGGACCAAAGGTTTCGCCTGTATGCAGAAGTTCGATCCCGACATGAAACTTGCCAACCCGAACAACAGAACCATCGAGGTACTTCAGCAAATGCTGGAATATTATAGCCAAACTGCAGACCAGTGGCGGGTTCTGGCCTATCGAAAAGCCATCACCGCTTTGCGAAAGCAACCAAACAAAATTGTCACACGAGCGCAGGCTCGGGCAATCCCTGGTGTCGGAGAGCGGTTGGCTGACAAGATTGAAGAAATCGTCTTGACTAACCGCCTCCGTCGTCTCGAAAATACCAACAACACCCCAGAAGACTTGATAATCCAAGAATTCCTCGGCGTTTATGGCGCTGGTCTTCCCCAGGCCTCCAAATGGGTCGCGCAGGGCTACAGATCTCTTGAGGATTTGTTAGAAAGAGCTCCATTGACCAAGCAGCAGCGTATTGGGGTGGAACGGCACAGCGACTTCGCGCAACGAATTCCCCGCAAGGAGGTCGAAGCCCACGGGGCGATTGTGCGAAAGGCGGTGCAGGCTGTGGATAGGGATATGCAGGTGATAATCGCGGGCTCTTACCGCCGCGGGGCACTCACCTGCGGGGACGTGGACTGTCTGATCACCAAACCTGGTGCCTCGCTGGAGCAAATCCGCACCATGATGCTCGGTCTTGTTGTCCCCAAATTGTTCAGCAGTGGCTTTCTGAAGGCCAGCCTTGCCATCTCGTCGCACCAGGATGGATCTAAATGGCACGGTGCATCAGCCCTACCTGGGACCACCCTGTGGCGTCGGATAGATTTACTGTTCGTTCCTGATGCGGAGATCGGGGCGGCGTTGATATACTTTACGGGGAATGATATATTCAACCGGAGTATGAGATTGCTGGCACGCAAGAAAGGCATGTGCTTGAACCAAAAGGGTCTTTACACGGATGTGCTTCGGAACCAGCAGGTGAAACTGAATGGGGGCCGGTTGGTTGAGGGCCGGGATGAACGCCGGATTTTTTCTGTGTTGGGTGTGCCCTGGCGGCCTCCCGAGCACCGGATCTGTTGACGCACATTATACGGCATAGGACAGTCTCGATTTCATCCATAGGCTCGCGAGAATATTGGCAATTATACGATGCGATGGCAAGAATATTCTTAGTGTTAGTACTAGTACTAACTACATATGATATGGGGGTGATTGATGATTTGGGAAGCACCAAAATTATTATGTAGGCACAGGGAATGACAATATCTTTGGATTGGCGGTTCTCCTACATGTAGGGATATTGTATATGCTAATGATTCGTATTGTTGTGTATCAAGAAGATACCCTAAAAATAAAAATAAAAATAAAAAATAAAGAAAAAAGAAATGATACAGCTTGCATAGCTGCCCATACATAGAGTTTCCATACAGAAGGAGAGAGAGAGATTCAGAGGGCAGCACAGTGGCACAAAGTGACTAAGAATTCCTCTCCCTCCAGTACTCACCTTTCCTCTTCAACCTCATCCCGTAACAAACTCATCCTTTCTCTCGTCTCATATCCAATTTGATATTCGAGACATCATTCTTCTTTCATCACCGCCTTTCTCCTACCGCCTTGAAGACATCACCGCCTTTCGTGCGGTGAAGCTTCCATCGCGTGTTCCTCCCCTTGCGACTTCCAGACCGCCCTCTACTGCCCTGCGTTTTGCCCGCACATCATCGATTCACTCATCCTGAGATTTGTTTTTTTTTTTTTAAATTCCGTTTCAAGTCTCTTTTGAGCTGGTCCTATCCGAGGTTCACAGCCTGGGCCTCCCAGTCCCTTGCGACTGTGTGCGTGATTTTTCTCCCACATCCCACATTCCACGTTTTCTAACCCGAGTCCACAGACATATCAGCTTGGTGGGACTCACTGCTCATCCTGAGTGAGCGACACGTCGATTGCTCTGGTCGACTGTTTACTGTCACTAGACTCTCACTTGACACGTGAAATCCTCTCAAAAACACGTCCACAACAACCCCCACAATGGGTCGCAAACCCAACCAACTCATCCTCGAGTTCTTCCACCGGGGTCCCAAACTGGAAGATGCAAGCAATCGCTACCAACATACGTGCAAAGCCTGCGGCGAGGTATTTCCCAAGGGTCGCATTGACAGCCTTACCAACCATCTGGTAAAAAAATGCCAGGCGATTCCCCTACGCGACCGCCAACGCGTGTTGTTGCGACTCCACGAACTCCCCGACTTGACCGACGGAGACTCAAACAAGGATTCCTCTTCTGGAAATAAAGGCAAGTCTGCCGATGGTGGATTTCCCAACCGACAGAATTTCGACGGCCTCAATGTGTTGGCCGAGGCCTCGCGACAGGTAGGCGCTTCGGACGTAACCAAGCGCGGACCGGGATACACTCAGTCTGTCACAGCTGGAGGCAAGACCGTGATTGTTGATCCTGCGCTTGAAGCGGAGGGATTCCAGGGACACTCACAAACAACTGACCCCAAGATGGAGGGTACAGCAAATGTCGAGGGTATGTGTGCTTTTTGTTCACTGTTTGCACGCCTTAAACCACTAACAATTTGTAGGAACTCCCCAATCATCCAACGCTCCTAGTATTCCTGCCCTTCCAAGTCACACGCCAGGCGAGCACCCGTCATCCATGTCTCCGCCTCTTGGCGATGCGTCCATGTCGCCCGAATCCACCTCTAATGCGCGCCAGTCACAACTGTCGATGATTGCGGCTTCTGCCAATGAAATGGTCCCCCAAGGAATGTCAATTGACAGTGACAACCTCAGCTCTGATATGAAGCTGGGCCAATGGCAGCAGCTGTCCACACATGAGCAACTGCTTTTCGACAGCCTGCAAGAGCATGACCCTTCGTTGACTGCTGCCACCCAGCGTGCAGCATCTTATCCCCGCCCTATTGCCATGAACCCAAATACCCAGGCAAAAGGGTTCGTGAACGAGTTTGGTAACTCAACCAAGCCTATGAAGCCCAAGGTGCGGGGACGTTTCACTGCAGAGCGACGCCGTGAAGTCCAAGACGTGCGGAAGAAGGGTGCATGCCTTCGTTGCCGAATGCTCAAGAAACCTGTATGTATTTATGAATATCTGTGTGAACCAAGTGAGCATCACTAACATATGTTGGTAGTGCTCTGGCGATACCCCTTGCACAACTTGCGCTAGCGTGGAGAGTGCTCGTCTATGGAAGCATCCGTGCCTGCGCACCCGACTTTCTGATGAGTTTGAGCTTTACAATGCTAGTATGTTGTTTGTATACTGCTCTTTTCTATGATATACTGACTTGGGCTCTAGATCTCAACTCGACACTTGCCTACCATGATACTAACAGCATTAAAAACCAAATCAAATTTGAACACTACTCCGGTCGCATCGAAGTTACCCACTTTGAAGAGAGCAATTCTTTCATGACTTTCAGTGGACTGCAGGGTCACCGCACTTCAGTGTCTGCACTTGACCCTCAGTTGCAAGCCCTTGGAGATGACCAGTTCTCTGGTCCTTCGCAAGAAGTCTACCTCCTGGACGCCGACTCGGATGACATCCCAAGCAAGTTGGAGATGTACATCAAGAAGAACGCTTCTTACTTCTATGAGCGAGAGACGTCGTCATTCATGAAGCCCACTCTGCTTCTTGCTGCCGAACTCAGCCAGGGAAAGAAGGTATGTTGTTTGATATTCAATATGGAAATGTGTATTAATAAAGATATAGGATATCCTTCTGGAACGCGTATTGGAGCTGTGGGTCGCGACCCATATTCTCGTCGACACAGAACTCACCTGGAAAACTTACTACAACCCTACTCTGCCCCCGAACTCGTTGCACTCTCTTTCTCAGCCATCGGACGAGGGCCGCCTGCCCATCGAGGAGGTGTCTGACCCAGAGTCATATGGACTTCTCTGCAGTCAGTTGCGCGCCGCTATGGAGAAGCGTGCCTCGCAGCTGAGCAAGTTTGTCATCAATGATTTGGAGCGTCGACTCCTTCAGCGCCAGAAGTGTGGCTGGTTCGATACTTTCATTGTTGCTATTATCCTCCTGAACTGCGTGGAGCGCACTTGCTGGCTGTTCCGCTCATGGGACAACGAGAACTTTTCTCAGCGCGTAAGTGGTTCATGTCTATTCTCTTATGATGCATCTCACACTAACAATCCGTCCAGTGGCCCCTTGACAAGCGTCCGCCCTACTACTTCAACCAGTCTGACCGCTTCGCCGACATCCTGGAGATGCTCTTGCGCATGCGCCACATTCCTCCCAAGGCCACTTTCCGCCCAGACAATGGTATTCTGAAGGCAGTCGACGGTAGCGACGAGCACGCCGTCCGCTGGTTCGATATGATTCAAATTACCCGTACGTCACACATTGTATCATGCTTTGCACGTATCCGAAGTTCCTTAGCTAATATTCCTTTTCTGTCCAGCCTACTTCATCGAAGAGCGCAAGAATGCCGTCTTCGACCCTTCCGACTCACGCTCTCTAGATTGCCACCACAGTGCCAGTCTTCTTGAGCCTAACAATGCCACTTAACTTCTCACTGAAAGAAATCAAATCATGAAAAGCCAAAAATCACTACAAAAATCGAAAAACCACAAAACTTCGGCAAAAAAAAGGAACCAACAACAATGTCCGAGTCACCTTTTTTCGTCCTTTGCGTTGTCAGTGTAGGTCAATTGCTGGTGAAATTTGCTATTACGAAAGCGATAGCGAAATGCATTGCATCAGTCCAAGTCTCTTGAATTTAGGCTGATCTTGGGTCTGATTTGCTTATGGAGTTTGTTTGCAGGTGGATCTATTTTCAAGCGAACTGCGATAGAACATATCAGGATCCACGTGGAATGATGTTCTGATATTTCTAACTGGGTGTTCGTGGGTGTTGAAGGTGGTTTTTTTTTATATCTGTAGCTCCAAAGCTTTATTCGTTAGGCTCGAATGTATGAAGTAAATGTTATTTCATGTTCTAGATATGTAGTGTTTTATTTAAATGTGGTATTTACATGTGCACCGAGGTTCAGGAACTGGATCAGGGACCAAAAATATAAAGATATTATAGACCTTTCAGTCTTATTGGTTGATTCTTTGAACTTACATTATTTTCATAACTTGGATGACGTAGGTAATCGGACGATTGGTGTTTCACTTTGTCCATTTCACACCCCATCTCCATACTTCACTTCCTCAACTATGCCTCCATTTCGCAATTTTCTAGGACGAAAGTCCCAACCCAATGGGGATCCCACTGTCTCAGATGAGAACTTACTCTCTCCAAACCAACGCCCTGCGCCTATATCGGTCCGCAGTAGCCAGGATGAACCCTCCGAATACAAATTGAGTGGTATGTCTGAAATCCTCCCCCGCACTATTGTGACTGCAGTTGTGACTGCAGTGGCTGCAGTGACGACTTGGCTCTCCTGAAATGCTGATCTTGGTCCCTAGTGGTCAACGACAGCGGCGTCTATCTTCCGGTATAGGCTGTTTGTCGGGAAAATGTGATACACCTGCTAAAATTCCTGCGACAGCCTTCTCCCCCCGATCGCCCGAGTTTCTGGCGCCGGTACCCGGGCTCCAACAAATCCACCAACCATCGAGATCTCGTTGACGAGAACGAGCCTTTCTCCATCTCTCGCGAGTCCTTCGACTCTTATCGCCGATCCTTTGTATGCCCCGCCATCCGAACCGATCCGCATAAACCCAACTAATATTAAATCTTTTTAGGATATCTCCGCCCGCTCACCCATAATCCATCCCGATGCTGGTCCTTCTCGAACTTCTCTTGACTCTCGATTCTCCCGATTAACCCCATCGGGAACTCACTCCAACAGCTTTACCAAGCCTGACCCCATGGAGGAAGAAGCCTTTGAAGAAGTGGGCTTAAACGACGAGGTAAAACCCAAGAAGAAGGGTTTCCTCTCTAGGTTCGGTGACTCTACTAATGATGCGCAATCGCCCGGTCCCAAGTCTTCTACTTCGTCCTTCAACTTCCACATCCCCGGCCGCAAGCGCGGCCAGAGTGGCGTCGGAGCAGAGCTGGGGTCTGTGAAGATAAATCCCTCTGCACCTGCGCCTGCTGATGAGACATGAAGCGATGAGTGATGATATATGTTAATGCGTTGTGATGCTCTCTATGGCGTTTTGGGTTTGTTGCGGGTGATGCAAGCCGCACTCGCTTAAGGGTTGATATAATTTCGGATTTGGTTGATGGTAATAGGGATCGCCTTGTCCCCGAAGAGTCTGGGTGGCTCATGTCACCCATTAGCATTTTGTACATCTGTTGCCATCGAGTTGCGACGCGGGTCATCTGTGCTTCGTTCAGAGACAATATCCTACCTTTTATTCTTATATAACTTCTAAGGCAATGGGCCCCTGGGTCTCCACATACAAGTCAATATTATTTTCTGTAAGACATTTAATAGAAATATTTATTTTGATACGTTGCTATGTGAATGAACCTGGGAGTAAACTCCAGGGCTGTGTTGTATCTTATCAGTGCAAACCGTGCAAACAGCCGGCAAAAAAACTTCCTCCGCCTGCAATCAAAAAAAATTATCCACCAGGACATCGAGCAGTCTCCGCTCGCAAAGACCCCGGTTTTATTACTTTTTTTCAGAGATACCCTACAGCCTATAGAAATTATCTTTTATTATGGCTGGACTGAAGCGTGCCGTCGACGGCAGCGAAGAGCGCAATGGCAAGCGGAGCAAGACCAAGGAAGGCTCCGCATCCAAGTCCAAGAGCGTGAAGTCAAGCTCTTCATCCAAGAAGGACGCCAAGAAAGATTCCAAGTCCAGCAAGAGCGACAAGAAGCCCTCAAAGAAGATTCAGAAGGAAGAATCCGAGGACGACGATGACTTTGACATTGACGATGTCTCGGATGAAGATATTGATGCCCTTGACGCCCTTTCAGACGACGAGATGCCCGATGTGAGCGAGGAGGAGGAGAAGCCCAAGTCAGACAAGAAGTCTAATGTGGATGACGAAGAGCGCAAAGAGGCCCCAAAGAACACCAACCCCAACCCCAACAGTAAGTTTCAGCCCTGCCTCCTTGATGGTGCCCCATCTAATCTTTTATTGCGCGTCTAGATTCTCGCGAATCCCACCTCAAGCAAAAGCACTCCAGCAGGAGCGTAAGGCTGCAAAGCCCAATGCCGATACTGTCGCTCGCTCCAAGAAGTTGTGGGAGCAGTTGCGCCGCAAGTCCCATGTTCCTCTGGACCAGAGAAAGAAGCTTGTCAAGGAGCTGTTTGAGATCATCACTGGCCGTGTTCGTGACTTTGTGTTCAAGCACGACTCGGTGCGAGTCATTCAGACTGCTCTCAAGTACGGAAACCTCGAGCAGCGCAAGCTTATTGCGCACGAGTTGAAGGGCACCTACAAGGAGTTGGCACAAAGTCGATACGCCAAGTTCTTGGTTGGAAAGTTGATTGTTCACGGAGATGACGAGACCCGCGATTTGATCATTCCAGAGTTTTACGGCCATGTCAGACGTCTCATCCGCCACCCCGAGGGCTCATGGATTCTTGACGATATCTACCGCACAGTCGCGACCAAGGCACAGAAGGCGAGACTCCTCCGCGAGTGGTATGGTCCCGAGTTTGTCATTTTCCAAGATGAGAAGGACACCACTTCCGATCTCACCAAGATCATCGAAGCCCACCCCGAGAAGCGTGGACCGATCATGAACTACTTGCGCGAGCTGATTAACCAGCTGGTGCAGAAGAAGAGCACTGGTTTCACCATGCTTCACGACGCTATGTTGCAATATTTCCTCAACACAAAACCCGGCAGCAACGAAGCGAACGAGTTCATCGAGTTGCTCAAGGGCGATGAAGAGGGTGACTTGGTCAAGAACTTGGCTTTCACCAAGTCCGGCTCCCGCTTGATGTGTTTGACTTTCGCATACTCCAACGCCAAAGACCGCAAGCTGCTTCTACGATTCTACCGCGACACCGTCAAGGCCATGGCCGGCGACGTCTACGGTCACCAGGTTATCCTTGCCGCGTACGAGGTCATTGATGACACCAAACTCAGCTCCAAGTCCTTCTTCCCCGAGCTTCTGAACCAGAACGAACCCGAAGAGACCCGTCACGAGGAGCTCTGCTACCAGGTCAACGACTTGACCGCCCGTATCGCCGTGCTATACCCCTTTGCCGGCGAACGCGTCAAGTGGCTCCTCCCCGAGGCCGACCAAACCGTCCTCGAAGAAGTCCGCGAGGTCCGCAAGGAGACTTCCAAGAAAGACCCGGCCATCCGCCGCCTGGAACTCGTCAAGGTCGCTTCGCCGACCCTGCTCGAATTCATCGCTGCCCGCGCCTCTACCCTCCTCGAGACGACCTTTGGCTGCCAGTTCCTCTCCGAGGTGCTGTTCGAAGCTGACGGTGACAAGACCGCCGCTCTCGCGGCCGTGGCTGAGGCCGCCAAGTCGCACACCGAAGCCCGCGATACCGCACACGCCGGACGTCTTCTCAAGTCTCTTGTACAAGGTGGACGATTCAACCCGGCCACCAAGTCCATTGAGAAGGTGGAGCCTGCGTTGAACTTCCACAATGTGCTGTACGAGCAGATCAAGGATGAGGTTGTGGACTGGGCGACGGGGGCTAACCCCTTTGTGATTGTCGCGCTGACTGAGTCTGAGGACTTTGAGAAGAAGAGCGAGCTGCTCAAGACTCTGAAGAAGAACAAGAAGGCGCTGGAGCAGGCCTCGGCGTTGACCGTGGAGAAGGATGGAAAGACGAAGCCTAGCCCGGCTAGCAGTGGTGCGAAGTTGCTGCTTTCGAAGATCTAGATATAAGCATTTCTACGGGATTATTGCATGTGTAATTACGTTGTATACAAAAAAGCATACCTTTTCTTTTTTTCCTTGCTTATTTTTTTTTCTCTCATTTTCTCTTTTTTTCGGTCTAATGAACGTTGCGATATTCCTGAAATTATATTCTCTACCGATGTGGAACTCTTAAAGGACGATCTCAGGGGTTCGTCCATTTTTATTTTAAACATAGGAAGGAAAATCATTCAGCCGTGAGTTTGGAATATATAGGTTATATGCAAATAAAAAATGTCTAGATCATATCCTTACTGCAACAATGCATATGTACCGGATAATGCCTGGCACCCGAGACCTTTCCCTTTCCGCTTTAGTGCTCACCTCTTGCCGCTTTTTGATCACTGAGTAAAACCGAGCACGCCCCTGAGTACCCGGACTTGATCACGCTCACTGAGCACGACCTGAGCGTAGGGATGAGCGGCCTGAGTACTCTGTAAGCTACATCAATAAAATGAAACACGCTAGCCCCATCACGTAAAACCCTTCCCCGTCCTATCAAAAAAGGACCGGCGTCGTCAACGTGACTGTTCATCCTAGCGGTTTCGATCCTATCCAAGTGAAAAGTTCATAGTTGGGCTATTCAATTAACCTGTTAATTTCCCATTCTAGCCTATGCTCTAGGGAATACTCGTTAGAATACGTCGTTTACCAGCCTACGACCCCCTAATCGGGCTTTGGACTACTACTGGGGCGGGGGCAATTGGATGGATTTCCTTGAGGATCTAGAACCCTTCCCTATATCAAGGCCAACTAGAAGAATTAGTGTTCAGTAGGTGACGACAATTAAGCACTTCTCTCGCTAATGGGCGCACAAGCCGATGGCTTTCCTAAGCGTATAACGTCATGCCTTTCGCGTTATTGTTAAGTAGGTTGTGAGCCGAAGACAAACCATCAACGGGGGAATACACCGATGAGCACTTGGGAGCCCGCGGCGCATTCCTAGGAGCCCACTAGACTCTAGGCTCGTTTTATTGGTTTTATTAAAGGCACCTTTCAGGTCAAATGCCACTAGCATCACCACTTTGTGTTTGTATCACGCCCGGTCAATCGCGTTAGAGAGGACCAAAAGGGCCTATTCGGCAGTTCTGCCTAGTCGCCCTCCAAACTAGGTGTCCGGTAGCAGACCGTGTTTTTCGGCGAGATACGACAGTCGTCGCGCCATCACCGCCTCAGGAGTTTGCCTAGTGTGTTAAGAAGTGAGATCGAGCGATAGGCCCCAGGGATCAAGTAATCCGATTTCTTGGGTTTCCGCAGCACCACAATCTTCTCATTATCCTCTTCAGTTTCTTGGATATCCCACATACGTCTAAGCCAGGATCCTGGACACAGCACATGCTTCGCCTGGTCCCATTAGGGACCGCACTCTTCTTGCCTTCTGCCATATGCTTTCTTCTCGCGCTACAATGGGGTGGCACGGTCTACACCTGGAAGAATGGGCACATTATCGACACCATTTGGACTAGATACCAGCCACTCTGCCTAGATCGAGTATCAGGTGTTGTTTGGTCTGGAGCTTGGAACGGGCATGCAGCAGGCGTCGCTTGCTGCACAGAATGAGCTGCCAAATGAAGAGATTTCTATTGGCGTGTCACTTATGTTTTTCGCGCAATCCCTTGGTGGTGCTGTTTTCATTGCTGTTTCTCAGTCACTATTCCAAAATTATCTCGCGGCAAAGCTGCCTATCATTTCGGATATTGATCTTGTTAGAGTGCTTGCCGCTGGACCTACAGGACTTGTCGAGGCCACGCCGGTAGATAGTTTGAGATAGGTTCTAATTACTTATAATGGTGGTCTTTGCCAGTCGTTCTCTGTCGCCATTATATCTTGTTTGATGATCGTTCTAGCGTCAACGATGGAATGGAAGATGACAGAAATCTGCCTGTACGACAATGTATGGCTGACCTCAGGGGTAAATGAATTCTCTAACTAACGAATCCTCATACCGATTTCTAATATCGTTTACTATGCCTAAATCAGCTCGGAGTCAAGCTACTATTTAATAGGGATATTAAGGTTAGCTAGATTTCGCCCACTTGACAGCATTATGATAATTCCACAGCTTCACTATTTTTGTGGTCATCTAATCCTGGTAGCACTCTCATAACTCCCCCTCCTGGATCATCCAATTCTCTTCTCGGTGCTGAATCCTACCTGCTATCCATTTCAGCTATCATTTCTCTACTCACTTCATTAAAACTCGGTTGTATTCCTGCGTTCCCTTCGTCGAGTTCCGCCGGTGATTGCCTGGATTGAACATTAGCCCGCGCCCAACTGTGTAAAGGAGTAAAAGTCTCTGTTATTCGGATCATCAGCAGCCTCAGGACTTGGCTGGATGGAGGCCACCTAAGCTTGATAGCGCTGCTTATAGGTAGTAAAGTAATGTGCGAAAAATGTGCTCCATCACCTCCACTATCAGCTTAGTCTTTCCATTTGCTTCGGACGAAAAAGCAACCCCTGAGTGCCTGTAATGGATAAAGATCCTTACAACTGGAATACCTATGTCGGGTGGTTCTTGCAGATCGACCCTGTTTCATTGTCAATTCGAGAGAGGTTAGTCACATTACTTCAACCGTCCGGGGGGACATTTTACCCTACATTCCCTTCGTCGCCTAGGTATGATACCAAACTATCGGTGGAATAAAATGAATGAATAATGGTATTAATTTCTCAAGGAGTATGAAGACTTCCAAGAAGCCGAATTCCGCCTGACCATACCGCTCTCTAAGAGAGGCGACAGAACATCGAATTCTCCGGAGGGAAAATGATCCTATTGATATTCTCTGGAAGACAGCCATTCTTCCCACTCCGCAATCTTCATTGATCCGGTCGAAACCCTTCAATTCCTCTCTTCAAATTAATTGATCTCCCTAAGATCAGCAATCAAGAGAAATTGACTGCAGTGATGAAACGGAAGTCTTGTGCATCAAGCACAACATCTTGCATGTTAGGGGGTCGGACAGGAACGTCAAATAGAGCACAATATGGGATTGTCAGTGGGGCACCATCGACTGTAGTTTTAGTCACATTCACTTCAGCACACGAATATGGCTGCTGCATATTGAACGTCTGTTGGAGGAGGGGTGGCACGTTACCGGGATTCCGGCGGAGGCTGTCAATGTAGGATCTGGTCAAGGGTCGAGGGGCATTGGGAGAAGCAAGCTGCCATTGTTCAAAATGTACAGCGGTCTTCTTGATAGATATGATAATCACCATGCGTACTTCTCCATCAGAGGCTCCGAACCACCATCTAGCATCTTGAAGTAGTCTTGGCAGGCTCTCAGATACACCCGTTTCAACAACCATGGTGGGCCATTGCAAGCTGGTGCTAGACGGCCAACGTGCAGAGGGGCTGAACACTTGGTCTCCCTCTTTGTTCCGCAATGGGGATTTATATCGCGTCGTTCCGCCCCAACGATATTGCTCATTTAGTCCCATGCTATCTAGTTGCAGATTGACTTTCTGCAAGAATCCCGTAGTGGTGTATTCATGGCGATACCCTGGTATCACGCGTAAAAGACCTGTACCGCCTTCAAACTCAAACCGGTAGTTCACGCCCCCCAGACATTCATGGTCCTCGAAGAGTCGCTCGGAGATGCGGGGGCTTATTTTGAGTAGAACAAGGAACTGGTTGCCGTTTTCTTCCTCGTCCTTTTCAAGTGTCTCTGCGATCTTCTCAGCTTCGAGCTGAACATATTTCAGGCGGCTGAATATGCGAGTTACGACACCAGATGGGAGCGCTGTCATGACATCAGACATGCTGGGTACGGATGAAAGAGCTTCGGGGGACATGGCATCAGGGGAAGAAATCGATCCAGGCGAAAAAAATCCAGAGTCAGTGTGAGGAAGTAGTAAAGAATCGACAGCGGGTTCCATATTTAGGAATCAGGATGACGTCAAATCTTGTTGGACGATGGAGGTGTGGTAGAGAACTCTCTAGAGCTTACCCACAGTGATCCGGACTTTTTCCGACGGATCGATGGAATCTCCGGGAGACGAAAACACAAGGTCACTGAGATAATCGGTAGATCTGGGGGAAGTAGCCTGGGAAGGAACAGGGAAGGAATTGATGTCGACTGGAGAGAAGATCCGCAGGAGCTCCCGGGGAAGGAATTGACGTTGACCGCATAGAAGATTTGCAGAAATTCTCGGGGATTGACAAAGCCACAAGCTCACCGAGACAATATATCGATTGGAGAGAATATAATGGTGGAATGGAAAATGATAGACAAGATTTCGACCCTGTGGCGTCTCCCCTGCTGATCAGTGGACTGAAGTAAATCACTTACGAAAAGGGCTGTCAGAGAAGTCTCCACGACGGAGAACCTCTCGTGTTGAATCGCCGGAGGGTTTGGCAACGATCCAGGCCTCAGGTGAAATATATCTGAATCAACAAGACGTGTTTCAGGGAAGGGAGAGGGGAGGAAGGAGGAAAAGGAGAGAAATCGATGCGACATGATACGATAGCATCAGTTGCTGTCGAATAGATCTTCAAACTTGTTCATTAATGGGCCATTCTAAATATTGGGGTTAGTCTGGGTATGCAGCGTTTTGGTAACCTCTTCTAGTTCGAGCGATTGGGTGCGTCGAGTTTTTGTTCAGCCTAAGAGCTTATATACCTCTATATTGAATTTCGATTTTGACCAGCACCACCATCTGGGCCGAGTGGAGCCAATTCTTATATGCCTTTCTAAATTTGGGAGCTTTCCATTCTGAGTAAGGATTCCAAGATCAACACTTTGAGGATGCTAGCCGGCAAAAATTGATGGATTCCGAGGAACTGATACTCTGTTTCCCAATGGATGCCATTGGCAAAACTCGTAGAAACGACATGATCGGCACTTACTATGTTTTGTGGTTGTATGATATTCTTGAAGTTGAGAGAGGCTTAGGGCCAATAATAGCGGAAAGGGTCTAACGTAAGTCCTCCGATTCAGAGGGTCAGCATCTTCAAGAGATTGCTTGCTAGTGCTTGTTGGGCAGGTGTCTGGGATGATTGCCTTCCGAGGAACAGTGGCAACCAGGACACGAACTTGACTACTCCAGCCAAGGAGCTTGGGTGGATTAAGTTCATCATAGATGCTTATGCCCGCATCAATATCGTATTGAAATGGACATTTACCGTCAGACCTAGTTGAGGCAGATGCTTTATAGCATGTACAATGGCGTAACCGTCGAGGACTAATTCTACGGTGGTCTTGTCAACCTTCTAACGGCCGTCAAGCCTCAAAGCTTGGTTTTCCGAGTGTCTGAGTTCCATTGCGATGTGGCTCCTGTAAGTCATCGATAGGGTATTTGGCATCGTTGCAGCCAATACCACCACACGGTGCGGGGAGTTGTATGAAGTGAAACCTGGGGAAGAGTGTGAAAATTTCAGTCTCAAATTCGGTATTTCCCTCGACGACTTTGGTGTCCTGAACCCCGAGGTCCAAGTGAAGTGAGTATATATTTCAACACAGAGTATGAGATGACGGTAATCATATATAACCTATACTTCTTACTGCGTGCAGCCAGTCGGAGTAAGTCCCCGGCTACCCGAAATAACCGGGGTAGTTCCACACTATGTAAGAGGATTCGCTATTTCTCGAATGGTAGAAAGGCGAGGGGCTATTCTACGAGAATCTACAGAGATAATCTATTTTGGAAGAGATTCCTCTTTAATTTCTATCAATTTCCTACAATTAACGCGTGAAGTCGCGCGGTAAGGGGTATTCTTTAGACGGAGAAGAGTTGACTAGCGAACTTCGAACCAACGTGCTTCGCAATTAGAGGCGATCCCTTGATTTTTAAAAGTCCGAATAGCTACTAATATCCTCCCCTCTTGCTCTCTCGAAGAGAGCTTTGAGAGCGAGGAGGTGGTATAGTGGGTTGAATTGATTAAGTGCAAATGGATGCGTTTTGGGTTGGTTATATCGCTTTGTGTTTTGGTGTGGACTAGCTTGTGTGGATCTCTCGCATGTGAAATACGTTATGTACTCTGTACTTGGTACATGGGTATACATCACATCGCTATTATACGAGATAAAAGAAAATACAGTAGACCTGGATTTGCCTAATTTTATTATACGAGAAAGCTTATTGTGTTATATGAAATTTTGATCTGATCTATCAAGTGTTATTTATACCTAATACTACTTAAACTACTACTAACTAACTAGTTATTGACAAGTGTAAGGGTAGTCGAAGCCTAATACCCATTTACCTACTTGTATACTCCGTATTTATATATGAGGAGACTGGGAATATCTTCACAACAAAAGATCCCAAAGAGGCAATGATCACGGCACGCTAAACCGTACTTTGTCTAAGGGGATTTCAGACTGTAACGGTACCCAACCCGTCTACGGGCCCTGCGACTTTGACCCTTTCTCTTCTATCCATTCTGCACGGAAAAAACCCCCCCCCCCCCCAGGCCCCAGGGCCTGAGAGAGAAAAAAACATGCCCTCACTCACTCTATCAGACCCGTCCATGATCCTGCCTTACGAAGGCGAACGCGAATCCCAAACTCCCTCCCCACCCCAAATCGCCTACCTGTCGCATCTCAATTCCCGCCAATCAGACCCCAATGCCCCCATGTCTGCACCCAGCCGACAGAAGAAAAATTTTTCCCGCCATGCCTGGACACACGACGACGTGAATGTCAGCCGCCGTCTCTCGGATATCGGCGAGGAGCTGTCGCCTGCCAGATTGGGATTTGACGATTCGGACGAACAGCTGGCCAGCTCACCGCTACTGCACGACGATCAGAACAAGGATAATGCGGCGTGGAGTAGCTCCAATTCCACCATTAGTGCAGGGAGCAGACGCGCTTCTGCTTCTAGGGAGGTGTCGGAGGCGCATAACGGACGCGACGAATCCCCTGTTGACCCCGAGATCGCGAGAGCGCAAGCTACCGCCGTCGTTGCAACTGCAGGGGGTTCTTCTGTACCGGCTAGCAATGCCGTGGTATCTGCAGCTGCAGAGGGTGAGGGGCCAGGGGAGGAGTTTTCCTCGGCGATACTGAGTAGCGAGGCGGAGAGGATTCTGGAGAATGCGAAGAAACGATTGAATGTATGTTGATTGTCTTGTTTTGCGCCTCGCAGGTTGACTAGGGGGTAATAATACTAACGCGTTTTGTTTTCTCAGCTTATGGAAAACAATCTCACTCGAGCTCGATCCACGACGCGCACGACTGCCTCGCCCTCGCCCTCAAATTCGGGGTATATCCAGCCAATGGGTATGCACCAACCAGTAGGCGGACTGTATCGGTCGATTTCGCGCACGGATCCTAAGAACTCGTCGCTTCGACGACAGTCGCTTATTGTGTCACAGGATACGACGAATAATCGTCATTCGAGAGGGCACTCTGAGACCAATATTCCGTCTGATTCGAGCTTCTCGAATGATAATAAGCGCATCTCGCGTTCGGTTAGTGCGATGGGCGCAAGCACCTCGTCCAGTCTGCATACGGATGATCGGTCGTTCCCTTATGCACCTACGAGGGCGTATCTGACGCACCGGTCATCGGTTTCTTCTGTTCGGCCTCCAATACACGTACAGGACCAGGAAGAACAGGACCAGGCGTCACAGTCACCTGTTTCCACCGAAGATAGTTCGTCGGACTCACCGCATGGCTTGGGCATTTCCTCAGAGGAATCCAAGTCCAGCCCGGATGGGTTCAGTCCAGTCTACAGCTCCTATGGTCCCCCTAGCCGCGCGCAGTCGCAACTGCAGGTTCGTGATCTTCAGTATCAGATGAAGGGTCTTCACATCAAGATATCTTCTCTCAAGGTGAAGACTCAGGAGGATAATCTTCGCCGGCGCAGCTTGCAAAGCTTGCGCACGCCCAGCCCCTTGACGGCCGCTGATCACTGGTATGCGAATGCGCTGGACCTCAGAGAAGGTCAAAGCAGCCGGGGCTCCAACCCCCGTGAGGCCAGCTCGGAAAACATCCGGGAGGCCTCGAACAATGTAGCGGCGGAAGATAGACGCCGATCCAATGAGCACGCCGCTGGGAATACATCCAAACACGTCGGTAACTGGCAAGGCGATGAGGCTGCTGACTATGCCGATGACCAATCTGTCGCCGAGACCATGTATGAAGATGCTGAAGAAGGTGACTTTGATGGCGACATTGACCGCGAAGCTCTGGATGAGATCTTACGCGAACCGCTTGACGAGGATCTCGAGAATGACATGGAAGCCTTCCCGGAAGTGTCATTGCACACGGACGCGACACCCCACGAGATGCGCGAGGATGCGTTCGACTATGAACATTTCATCTTGCATAGCGCACTGGGAAACTACACCCAGCAACTCCGTCGGATGAGCAACGGCTCGAACGGATCCGTTGCGACAACCCGGCCCACATACAAAGCGCGACACTCGCGTACCAACAGCGACATGTCTGTCTCGACAGTGGCAACTTTTGCAACGGCAACTGAAGGCGAGCGTCCCGACGACGAGGATGATGTTGACAGCGTGATGTACTGGGACCGACGGTTTAATCATGGTGTGTTCTCACGATCTATCTCCCCTTTTCCGACACTAACCCTTGGACAGAGCTGCGACACGGCCACGCCCACAGCTACCAACCAAGTCCCATCCAAGAGGTTGAGGTTGAGGGTGATCGTTCTGAAACACCTCGGGGACCACGATACGACAGCGGCAACATTACTCCAATGGACCCGAACAATCTTTCCCCTCAGAAACTTACTGGTCGTTCATCCTCAGCTACGGCTGGTTCTGCAACCCCAACCTCCCTTGTCTCGTCTCTTGTCTCGACCGTGCGCGCGGCATCTAGCACCCCTACTGTCGGCGGTATCAACGATGATGACGCACAGATGCTGGAAGCACTGTTCGGCAGCCTGGGTAAGGTTTGTATGGATCTGCAGACCATCACAACCTCTTCGGATCCAGATGTGAAAGCTGCACGTGTGCTGCGGCGTCGTCTGGATGCTGCGCGGAGAGTCCTAGAGGGGGAGCTCGATGCTTGATTTGATCATGCTTTTCATGCATCGCATAGTGAATGATGCTATATACCATGATTTATCCCTGATTTGTGGGATTGACGTTCTTTTGTTTTCTTTTACTTGTCTTCCACATTATCATGATACCCATTGTTTATATTTTCTTTCTTTCTTTGTTGATTGTGATTTTATTGTACCTAGGTCTAGCGACTCTAGTGTATCTTAGGAATAATTAATTAATGTCATGATGTATGTGTATGAGATCTAATATCTAAGAATTCCAGTACACAATCATAAGATTCTCATAAAGTCTGTTGGCCAGATATTATCCCCCCCCCTTTTAAATCTAACTGACTTTCATCTCTCTTCGTCTCCTTGATCTTCTTTATCTTCTTCATACAATACAACATCTTCACATTTCCCCCCTTTTTGCCCCGCGATCTCCTAATCGGGTCACTGATCGCCCAACGATAAGCAGAGCCTTGTCGCGCCCTCCGTACACGCCCACTGTCAACAAGTAAGAAGCCCATGGTGGATAGACAAACCGCATACTAACAACCCCAGAAAACGCGCATCTAAATACCGAAACCAACCCAGCCCAAAAGCCGGGGTAAAAAAAAAGCCAAACTGAACGATCCATTCCCCCAAACTCCAAGCCCAAGAAAAAAAAATCCAATCCAAATCTCCGCAAAGTCCTATTACGCTCTCTGCACTCTCAAAAAACCTTCGCGATGAGCATGAGCGCAAGCGCAAACACAAGACCACCGTCTGGATCAGGGCCGTCGCACGCCTCGCGCCGTCTGCTCATCTTCCAAGAGACGCGCAACCCGCAGAACGTCGCAGAGACCATCTACCTCCCCGTCAACAAACTGGGATTACCAATTTGTGGCGATGGGCCTGAGTTGCCATCTATTCTGGAGTTGCCGTTGCGGGTGCTGAGGGTATTTACGGATATTTTTAATCAGCCGAAGTATAAGGGATGGTATGTTTTATTTCCTTTCTTTGACCCTTTTTTTGTTTGGCCTTTGGTTTTGATGTCGTTGTCTGATGTTATTCGAATATAAAATCACATACTAATTTGAATAGGGCTGTTGTCTCTGCAGGTCCGTATCGTGATATCTCAGAAGAAGGGAAATTTTATGCTGTGGTTTTGGAGCAGACGCAGAATACTTCGGTGCATGCGCATGAGACTCATATGGGGACTCCTTGATGGAATCGCGGTTTTTTTTTTTTTTCGGTTTCTCCTTTTTTTGTGGAAGACTGTGTGTGATAGAGTGTTGATTTTTGTCATGTTTTATTTTCCATGTACATTTTTATCGCTATCGTTAGCGTGTTCAATTTATATTCAATTTATCGTATCCAAAAATGGAGAGCCTAAAAATATGCATGCAAGGAAGAAAAACAAAAGGGAGTGTGTGTGTGTAAGTGCAAAAAAATCAAAAAGTAGTTGTCACACCAAATTGCCAGCTTCCCTGTAACAGGACGGTGTAATCTGGCGACGCCATCCCAGGGTGGAAATGTCTCTGCAGAATTGCTTCCCTCAAGTGTCATTTCCATTGCTTAGTGGCTTCCAGCGTCGTGGATTACTCGCACGAGTGAAAATGCCAACCCCAGGATTCGTACCAGGCACCTTTCCTGCTGGCCTTGCGACCGAAGCAGGGTAACTAGCATGGCGGTGAGCCTTCCACTCGGTTATCCATGACAGATTAATATTATTCGCTTGGTTTTAATATAACTACTATCCCTATTAATATATTATATGAGTTGGTTATTCTATCTTGCTTAGTTTTCAGTGGAATATATATTTCAACATTGTTCACTCCTCACATCGTCCAGTGTCAATATCGGCCTTGGCAGGTTTCACAAACTTCGGGCGGTAAGCAACCTTGTGCCCAATGTATAGCACCGCAAACAATATGAGACTCAGGTAGTTGATAAAGAAGTCGGTCACACTGAAGCTAGGAATGAAAGCAGCGAACCCCTGAGTGATGATGGTGAGTATATTGAAGAACAAGCCATACCATGAGAAAAAGGGCTGCCAGGGAGCCTTGTATGGAAGGCTGTCACGTGGGATGCCTTGCGCAGCCAAAGCTCTTATAAATGCCAGATGACAAATATTCAGGGACGCCCACGTAATAAAACCAGCCAAGCCAACGATCTGAATCAACCAGTTGAAAACAGTCGCTCCGTCATTTGACATATTAAGGAAGCCCAACAGGCCAAAAAGGGCCGTAAATCCAACACTTGCGTAGGGGACGCCGTGTTTGGTTGTATTCAAGAAAAACCGAGGAGCGAACCCCTCCTGAGCCAAACCGATTAGAATTCGACTGCTGCTGTAAACGTTTGAATTGGCAGCAGACAGGACCACAGTGAGTAGCACTGCGTTGATGATACTCGGTAGAACGTTGACACCGGCACGTTTCGCAGCAATGACAAAGGGGGATGCATCTGCATTAGTGGCATTGGAGGTAAGGCGTTCATCGTTGGCTGGCACGACGATACCGACAAAGAAAACCGTAAAAACAAAGAAAAACACGATCCGAAAGAATGTCTTCCGAATGGCAGAGGGAATGGTCTTGCGGGGGTTTTCCGTTTCACCCGCGGCGATACCGACAAGCTCAGTGCCTTGGTATGAAAACCCAGCTTTAATCAAAATAGCCCAAAATCCGACGAATTTAGCCAGAGCGTCCTTTGCAGGATCCTCGATCAGATAAGCGCGGAACGGACCAGGATGAACCCAGTATCTGAATCCCAGATAACCCTCCCTGCCAGCACCGGCATTGATGCAGATGGCAAATATCATAAACCCAGCGACGGTGATGATTTTGATACTTGAAAGCCAAAACTCGATTTCACCGTAGCAGCTCACGGGAAACATATTCAAGATGATGATAACAACCCAAAACACAGCAATGAAGATAGCTATTGGGATTTTATCATCCCAATATTGAATGATTAGGCCAGTGGCAGTTAATTCAAGGGCAAATGTCGACGCCCATGAAAACCAGTAGATCCAGCCCATTGCAAAGCCTAAGCTGGGATCGACTAGGCGTGTTGCATATGCAGCAAATGCCCCTGGAATAGGTAGGTAGGTGGCTACCTCGCCCAAGGCTATCATGACTGAATATACGATTGAGCCAATGAAAGTGAATGCAATCAGGGCACCGACAGGACCTGCGGTAGCAATGGCACTTCCACTGCCGATGAATAGACCAGTTCCAATGGTACCTCCTTCAAAAAGATGAGCATAAGAACCAGAACGAACATTTTTAATTTGGAAAGTTCTTACCTATTGCGATCATCTGTAGATGTCGGTTTTTGAGCCTTCGCTGCAAGTCCGGCTGCGGCTGCAATTGATGTGACTCAATATCGTGGTCGTGCATTCTCAGAGATCGAATTTTGAGTTTTGAGTTTGACTTCAATGTAGCAGAGAAATTTGAATTTCCTGGTGGTTGGTTGAGACTCAGCTTGAGGCGCTATGTGAGTTTCGTGTCGGTGTCAAATGCAGCAGATTGCCACTAAGCCACAACAAAAACTAAGGTTCCTGTTTATAGCCTCAAGGGGGCTTGTACTGCGCTGACCTAAATCCGATGCCTCGGTGCCTTACTCTCAGTACGAGCAGGCCTATTGGCCCATCCAATAACTAAATAATTAACATCTGATATTGGCATAGAAGAGAGTGTCTCCTGCACCTCGTGTCTTCCCAGCAAGGGAGACAGATATCTCGTAATCTTCTAATTTCGTGTGACCCTAGATTAGTGGGAACTATTCCGATCCCTTCCTGATATGTTCATTCTTTTAGTCAGCGTTACTTTGACTTATTACGGTGGTGACAAAATAAATTATTCAGCCTTGGAGTGTACTGAAGGATGGGATGTCGAATCCGCTGGTTCTGTCGGCAATCTTACCCTATCAAAGATTTTTCTATGTGTTACGCAGACTTCATCGTGTTATGTACATATATATATATCCATATTGTCTTTATTTTTATTTCCTATACTTCTTCCCTCTGCCAAAATGGCCATTCCCGTTGGTCCTGAGATTAAGGAAGAACTTTCTGAAATTCTACAGGCTTTTCTTCTGGATATCGGTTATTAATTTACTCCTCTGAAATCATATCCTGCAGTCGAAGATGAAGTGAAGTTGCATTTCAAGGATAATGGATTCTCAGATGAATTTGTTTCAAATCGAGCCTCAGGTCAAGCTTAGCGTCGGCATTGCAACCACGGCTTTTCAAATGACCCCCTTCAATATACAATGCACAGTGGCAATCTTCACTATTTATTGTGTCATGATTGATGATTCTGTACATGACTTGGAGTTCAAGGAACACCTAAACCGATTTAACATTTGCCTCCTGTCCCGAGAGCCTCAATGAAGCCTGGTTCTCGAGAGTATGGAAGAGTTCCCGAGCCCCTTGCATTCTATCTTCGGTCAATTTTCCGGCGACATGATCATCAAGGACTCACTACGGTTTATTAGCGCATGTTATGTGTTAGAGTCTACGAAGTAGATGAGACCATGAAAGCACAATATGTATATTGTGGAAAGTATGAAAACTAAACTATGAAGAGGGGAGGAAACAGACACTATGAATCTACTATGGAGAGTAGTCATGTGACTACCGAGAGATATCAGCACAACGCAGAGGCTGAGAGCGAGAATCTTCAATTCCCTGCAGAAGCACACCTATTCCCTAACTACTTTCGCCTGAAAGTTGGCGTAGCCCAAGCCTACTCCTTTATGCTGTTCCCGATTGAACAATTCTCCGAAGCCGAATGCCTTCGATATTGTCTACCGCTCATACCATATTTAACAAGGGCTTTAATTGTAATTGCGAGCAGAGAATAAACGCTGCATGTGTGAGTGGCTATTAGCGAAGTTCTCGGAGTGTAGTATTAGGAATTCAAGACATCACTAAGTAAATGAATCTGAGCCGAATTTTGTCTGTGCAGATAACGTATAAAAGACTCGTTAGATCTCGCGGCTGACTTTGATTTGATAAAACATAACGCAGCGGAGAAAGAAAATCTAGCGTTTGGAGTATATGGGAAGGGTGAATTGGTGTATGTAGAGTTCATAATACATAAGATGCAAACTCCTGTTTTAGTGGAAAAGGAACGTAAGGTCATCATAGTACTTTCTGGTTTTAGACGAGTGATACACACTCATGCAATATGAATTAGCAACCTTGGAAGCCCCCAAACGAAATAACCGTCAGCCTGGGGCACTGATCTCGGTCAGTAGTCTGGGCTCATTAACCAAGTTATCGTTAGACTAAGCTTCAACTGGGGGATGAAATGGCTCATTTCATACACTAACGCCGTCAAATGTCGTTTCTCAAGTGTCTTTTCTTCCTATATGTTGAAATGTTGAGAGTTGCTGAGCTAGGACTACGGCGTTGGGGGCGTAAAAGCGACGCCAGCTCAAATAGGAAATGACTATCCGACAGAAAAAATTGCCTTGTGCTTTGATACTCTGGGCCTACCTAGGAGGTACCCATGAAGCGCAATAAGCGGAATCGTTTCAGTAGAGAGACAAAAATACAGCGGAAACCGTCGTAATGCTCAAATACACGAATACGGTAAAACGAGTCCAAAATACCACTAGTACCATACATCCATGTACTAAACGAAGATAGGAAGAAAAGGGCCTATAGGAGTGTTGGCCTCAGATTATGATCTAGAATGGGAAAGGGCTAAGGAGAACCGACCTTGGAATGGGCTGATCGAAATGTTCCGGGGTGGCATCAGAACACTCGAGCCTGAGCACAGAATTCATTGGACCGAAAAGGCCCTAGGAATGACTATGGATCTTCTCAAATCACCAAGGTACGCCAAGGGGGCCGGCCCCGACTAATCTCCCTGGCGGAAACGAAAATTATTACTTATAGGACACTGCCTTGGCCAACTCAACATACTCATTGGCTGTGCAGAATCTTCCATGTTACCGATATCGGCCAATGCACACCTGCTAGATCAAGACGTATATATACCGCATTGATCGGCGCTTTTTAGCCAAGCTCGTAGTATTCGAACCAAAGTCTCTCGCCATGGCATCGACCGAAAAGGATATCGCTCGCGATATGGGCTCTGACATACCCCATCCTTTTGAGAAAGAGCCAGAGATATCTCACGCGCCGAGGGATACGGCTGATGGTAATGGAAACTCGGATCAGGAGTCTCTCGATCAAGAAGCTCAGGCTGGTGTGAAGGGAGTTCAGGCCGCTGCCGCTGTGTGGACTAAGTCGCACTTGATCCTGGCATATGTGATGTGAGAACCTATTCATGATGCAAAGGTTTTATTCATTCAACCAACTGACTCTTCTCGTCTGAAGTATTTGGTTTATTTATTTTGTTACCTCCATTCAGGAGGTCGTCATCCAGTCCCTAAACCCCTACGTGACTAGTGCCTTCATGCTCCATTCTTTGACGGCTGCTACCAGTATCATGGCTAATATCATTGGAGGATTGAGCAAAATTCCATTGGCAAAGATATTGGATTCGTGGGGCCGGCCTCAGGGTATGGCTTTGATGCTGGTCATCTGGGTTGTGGGATTCATCATGATGGCGGCTTGCGACAACGTCCAGACATACGCTGCTGCGCAGGTTTTCTCTTCTGTGGGGTATGATAGCCATATTGAGTTTTTCCAATATCTTTCCTACGGCTTGGCTAATTTACGATAAATCTAGATCTCAAGGAGTCAGCTATTGCTTGACAGTTTTCATTTCAGACACCTCCGCGTTGAAAAACCGAGCCCTCATGTTGTCGTTTGCAACATCACCATACATAATCACCACCTGGATCGGAGGACCAATCTCCCAGAGTGTCCTCGAAGGCCCCGGCTGGCGATGGGGATTTGGAATCTTCACGATCTGTGTTCCGATCGTGGTGACTCCTCTGTGCCTTCTGTTCTTCTGGAATCAAAGAAAGGCCAAGAAGATGGGCTTGCTTGCACCCAGCCGTGGTCCGCTCACCATGTCTGCAGTAAAGCAATACTGCATAGAGGTCGACTTGATTGGAATAATTCTTCTAGCGGGCGGAATGGCTTTGTTCCTTCTTCCGTTCAGTCTATGGTCATACCAAAAGGATCAATGGCGCTCCGCGATGATTATTTGCATGATAGTTTTTGGAGGGCTTTTGCTCATCGTATTCGCCATCTACGAGCGATTCTGGGCTCCAGTGACCTTCATCCCATTTAATCTATTGATGGACCGAACCGTCTTCTTCGGTGGGCTCATGTTTGTCTTTGAATTTTTCAACTCGATGGTCTGGGGTAGTTACTTCTCATCAATGCTGCAGGTCGTTTGGGGTCTGGATGTTACAGAAGCCAGCTACGTCTCAGCCATCTACAGAGTTGGATCCTGCCTCTTTTGTCTTCTCGTCGGCTTCTTGATCCGTTGGACTGGTCGCTTCAAGTGGCTGGCTGTTTACTTTTCCTACCCGCTTATGATCCTGGGCGTTGGACTGATGATAAAATTCCGTCAGCCTGATGCAGGTATTGGGTATATTTGCATGACTCAAATCTTCGTTGCCTTCGCCGGTGGAACCACTGTTATCTGTGGCGAGCTCGCTATGATGGCGCCTTCGGACCACCAGCACATCGCTGTTATACTTGCTATGCTGAATTTGTTCGGTAGCATTGGCAGTGCAATTGGATCAACTGTGTCTGCTGCTATCTGGACTAGTGAGTTCCCGAAGGCATTGGCCAAATATGTACCCGCGGAGGTGGACGTGGCGAAGGTTTATTCGGATATTACGGCCCAGCTGTCGTATGAATGGGGAAGCCCGGCGCGGAATGCCATTGCTCGTGCCTATGGAGATGCGCAGCAGTATATGTTAATTACTAGTGTCTGTATGCTGGTAGTTGCTTGGGGATGTGCTGCGATGTGGAGAGATATTAAGATAAAGGATCTGAAGCAGGTCAAGGGGCGCGTGATTTAAGCTAAGATGCTTTTGATAAAAAAGCGCGAAGCTGGCAGATTAAGTTTGTGGGATCAGATTGAAGTTAGTGGGTGTCAGTAATAATTTTGCTCTAATTATCTGTTATACAATGAACACCTACCGTATAGGATCGAAGAGTACCTATACATTAATCTCCTTTAGATTTTGGCGCACTAAAATCAGTAGTTCAATGATTAATGGACTTTTCTATGCTCAACTAGGGTTTTCAGTGAGCATAGTAAACCTTGGCTATTTGACTATGTAGAAGTCTTTGCTGTCCTATAGAAAATACAAAAGATATACTACTAAGATTGATAAAGTCCAAATCCTCTCATTGTCCATGTTCGCTAAAGTTACAAGATATTGCGATCATATCTGACACCTAACACCAGTTCTTTACGGATACAATCTTGGAAACACCTTTCTGAATCCCTAAGCCATGAGCTTCGACTCGAATATACCCGAGATTCCCTTTGATGCTCGTCATGGTCTCAAATCCTGACTTCCGTGCTACTGCAACTGGACTTAGGTCTGAGCGAGTAGAGCCCCCAAACACCTTCCACTGCTTATGCTCAGTGGCTCCATTCCAACTCATATAAACATTGGTCCTATTCCTGCTTTGATCAATGCAAGAGAATACATCGGGCAGAGTTTTAGGGACGCCAACCCAAGGGGAGCGATAGGATCGGTAACTTGAGATGACATTGTCAAATCCAAACTGAGCAGTCATGACACAAGACCCGTTGGAACTGTACTCCTTAATCTTAGGATTTGATCCGTATCCCATAAAGATGTCCTTTCCAGGCAGCAACTGTGTGTTTCCTTGAGAAGTTGAGAAGATCTCATCGCGTTGATCGTGGAGGGTTTGGACAAGGGAGACTTCGCGAGTGGCTAGATTGACGTTCATAAATATGCCTTCGGTGTGATCAGTCCCATTTTGGACATCAGAGTTGGCATTGTCAAAGATGCTAAGAGTGAATGCATCTTCGGTCTCTTCGTGGATTCGGGCGTCGTGTTGGTAGCTGAATTTGATTCCGTTGAGTGTAAAGTCACCGCCAGTTTGACCCTGTGCATATTAGTATATGGGACACACACGAAGAACTTGAAAATTACCTGAAGTGCCCAGTCAATTGACCCATCCTTCGCGATCTTGAATAGCGAACAGTAGTAACGGGAAGAAATGATGTACGTTCCATCTTGAAACTTGTCTACTGAGTTGATGTGGAAGTAGCCATAGGGAGAGCTGCTGTTAAATCCCCAGTCCTGAATAGGGTAGAATTGCTGTACATTTTCCAGGGGAATCTGATCAATATGATCCAAGGCACTCCAGCGGAAAAGTATCTCGTTGGTCTTGATGTCGATCTCATAGAAGAGGGAGTCTGCGATCCAGCCATTCTTGGGGCCTTCCACAGAACTGAGATCGGCCTGAGTGACATTGTAGCCGGTGACCAGCATTGTCCCATCAGCCGTTATTGTGTTCTCGTGCATGTCAATCCAGGACACAAAAGAGGAACTGTCAATGCTGCCCAAGGCTTTGTAATTGTCGTTTGTCACGGAGACATTGTAGATACTTTGATAGGACTCATCCAAGATTTGGACAATACCGTATCCCCAGCCAAAGGGCTCCGGGACTCCAAGGCCGTTGAAGTATGTCAGGACAGGCTTCCCATCCAGTTTCTGTACTCGGAAACCCTTTAGATCACCGGGCGGGCTCTGCCAGACAAGCTCATTGCTGTCTGACATGATGAACATGCTGTACTGATGCGCATCCCATGATTGATCGAAAAAGAGGTATCCGGGGCTGGTAGGGCCGGGTTTCGAGATTTTGAGACTTGGAGGCTCATGAGGGCTGGACTTGAATGTTTGCCAGGGCCAAGTGGTGCTCTCCGCCACAGCAAGTGTAGCCTGGAACCCGCAAAGGGCGGCAAAGGCGGGATAAAGACGCATAGCAGGATTGCCTTCCCTGCAAGAGTGGACTATCGATTCTTTTGTTTCACTGGTTGTCTCAAACTCAAATATATGACAAGAATTGTTCGGAGATGCCCGCGACCAGCCGATGTCGGCCAGCTAATTCATTCCCTGATATGAGTGATTTAATGTCTGCTGACATGGTATTGGGATCATCCGGAGCATTGAAAAATTCAGGTTGTATCTAGGTCCATAGGTATACAGACTTGGTTCACAATGTGGGCCATCTGATAATTATCGATCAGATAAGATTAGTGGCCCCACTTTGTATTTCCATACGATACACGGGGCTGGCTGGTAATACCCGTATTGTCTAGTAAAAGCCGGTTGGAACCTTCCGAGGCTGGAAACTCTAGGGAGTGATCGACACTTGCCGAGCTGGTTCCAAGGTTCTCATTCCACCACATCCGCCACGTCCATATCTAGCTCGGAGTGGAGTTGGCTTATAGTACGGAGTATGTACAGAGTACGACCCCATAAGATGTTCTATGAACTCTCTTCTCCACAGTATACCCCAACCCATATGGATACACATCATCATCACTGTCGATTCGGTTAATGGGATAAGTATCTACCGATGGAGTCACCAGGAGTGGCGGCGGCACTCTTTCTTCCTTCTCCTCTCGTGTGCCTCTGTTGTCATTCTTGGCTCAGCCAACAATTAGACTAATAAGAGATTTTCACACATTTAATAAAACCCTCACTCGGTAGCTTCGTTCACCAATACGCCAAGTCTTGGCTTTAACTCTCTGTCCGCTTGGGCCTCTTGGGTAATTTTTAAACTCCTTGCCAAGATTGTTGAAAAGGAATGGCCAGTTTCATCGTCTGATGGCTTACTGAAATTGGTTGGCTTACTGGAATTGTTCGGGGAAATCGCATATCTGGCAAGCTTAGGTTTCTGTCCACACTTTACACGCTGGCGGCTAGGGAGGTATGTTGTAAATGCACTTCAACGTTCTAGGCACATGAGAGCTCTCGGGGCTAGAAGGAATAAGTCTGTGGGGGGCCATACAGTATATAACCGAACATGTTTTGGATTTACAGCCTAAACAAAAATAAATACATATGTAGATACCGTTTACACAGAGGAGTTCTTGTCCTCCGCCCATTCCTCAAATGTCATATTTCCCGCAGCTGTGGGCATTTTTACCATAAGAGGTGCTTGAACATCTTTGTCGACTCTGGTAATTTCGGGCTTAAACAGGATGCCTTCCGAGAGAGTCTGGAAGCCAAGCTTTTGATACAATGGGACTCCTTCCACTGTTGACTCAAGGTAAATCGGCAAATTCAGCTGCTCTGCCACGTTCATTCCCCATTGCATAAGCTGTACTCCGATGCCTTTACCCTGGTAGTCTGGATGCACTGCAACCGTGTGGCAGTCTATCACCGGGTCAACACACGGACATTGGGAAAATAAGGTTAGGTAGTCACTCACACACATGCCTCTTGGGCCCAATCCACTTCTCCCTGTTTTCCCAAAGCTGCTCCAAAAAGCCTTCGGCACGCTCACGCTGGTCACCCTCTAGCCATCCAATCCACGGCTTTTGGCGCTCTTTGTTGGTTCTTTCCCGCCAGTAGACTTGCCATGTTGCCATGCCGGCGATTTTACCGGTGTCGGTGTCAACACATTGGAATGTGTGCTCCATGCTCAACCCTTTCCAGTATTCAAGAGTCCCTTCGGTGTGTACTTTGCGGAAAGTCTCATCGTTGAGATCAGTTCCCGGGTAGATGAGATCGAGGATCAATTGGCCTTTGAAAGCTGCAAACCAGACATCGTAGATGGCCCGGATATCAGGGAGAGTGGCGGGGACAACAACGAAGCCCATATTGGGTACAAAGAGAAATTATATTCACTATTGAGGAATAGTTCACAAAGAGTTGAAGAAAGTATGTAGCGTTTAGTGTTTGGTATTAAGTGCATCTGTATTCAATAAACTCCTTGGCGCCAAGTCTCCCGAAGTCGGATCTGATAAGACAAGGTTGCATTGAAAGTTAAAATTACATACGTAGTACGTGAATGGGGCTGTAATTCCTCCGAGGCCGGGTATTGAGATGTTTGACCTCGTTATGCTGGTCCGATCAGTTGTTCGGGTTGGCAAGTTGCCGGCTCCTGACTTGGCTTCTTTTTTTTTCTATCCCAATAACTCCTTTGTTACTACCAGAAGCCCACTATACCGATTACTGCCATGCCTAGTCTCGAAGAACAGCCCCCATTCAAGGTTCTCATTGTCGGAGGGTCTTATTCCGGTTTGGCTGCAACCCTGAACCTTGTTGACCTGTGTCATGGGCGGAAGTGTCGATTCAATATGGATGAGAATGAGCAGGGCCCCGGGAGCACAATTCCCGTGCAAGTAACTATCGTGGATGAGCGCGACGGTTATTGTATGTGATATCCTCACGTAACATCTGAAAGAATGTTACTGACACTACGTATTTTAGACCACCTGATCGGATTGCCTTTAGCTATAGCCTCCAACGCTGATGCTAGCACGTTCTGGAAGAAGTTCGAGGATATTCCCGCTCTCCAGTCACCTGATATTAATCACATTCGCGGACGGGTAGACTCCATAGACTGCAAATACCGGACTGTGAGAATCCATCAAATGACTGCGAATGATGGACACAAAGTTGTCGAAGAAAAATATGACTACATGATTGCGTGCTCGGGCTTGCGAAGAGAGTGGCCGAGTGCCCCCAAGACTTTGACTCGGGAGGCATATCTTGCGGAGACTGCAGACTCTGTGCAGACTATCGAGGAAGCTGTAGAAGGCGTGGTTGTCATTGGAGGCGGTAAGTGACACCAATATTTTTCCATTTGAGTTACGCCAATTGATTGGTTCATCGCAGGTGCTGTCGGTATCGAAATCGCCGCCGAGATTAAAATGCTCCGACCTCAGGCAAAGGTGACTCTCGTTCACTCTCGACAACAGCTGCTCTCCTCTGAGGACCTCCCCGATGAATTCAAAGCAAAGACACTTGAGATATTGAAAGAATCCAAAGTCGAAGTGGTGTTGGGAGCACGTGTCCAGGATACAGTTCTCGGTAGTGATTCCTCTCCAGCGAAGTACACGCTCAAGCTCTCGGATGGTCGAGAGCTCATTGCCGACCATGTAATCAATGCTGTGTCGCGGTTTGCACCAACATCCTCATATCTTCCTAAGAATGCCTGCGATTCTGAGGGATATGTCCGTATCACACCCAGTCTTCAGCTTGCCGCAGATGTGCCCAACAAGGAATATCACTACGCTGCCGGTGATATTGCTTCCTGGTCTGGCATCAAGCGTGGCGGACAGGCGATGCACCAGGCCCACTTTGCAGCTGTTAATATTCACCAGCAGATGTTAGCGGAGCGGTACAATACGAAGCCCAAATTCGTCGAGCTAGTTGAGGTAGCTCCGATGATGGCTTTGGCTCTTGGGAAGACAGCTGTTGGGTACTTTCCAGCCATGGGGCTGTCCTCGGGTGACGACATCCGTAATATGTTTTTCAATGATGATCTAGGATACGAAAGTAAGTTGACGAGTCTCCAGCCAGATTGATCGAGCTAATGAAAGCAGTTTGTTGGAAATGGATGCGTTTGGGGGAAGTAACCGAGTAAATGTTTAATTTGATAGAGAATTCATAAAACGACATATATGTAGGCAGTTTTCTATCATACAAGAATGAGATTAAACAATATAGCTCTATACCACCAAAACTAAAACCATCAAAAAGAAAAAAAAACAACTACCCATTTTTTTCTATTCAAAAATACTTAGCCATCTACTGTCTGGTTCAGGGCATTGACCCTGTAAGTTTCACTCTGCTCGACCAGCTGGGCGTGTGTGCCTTGCTCAACGCAACGTCCATCCTCAATCAAGAAAATAACATCCGCCTTACGGATCGTATACAAACGATGCGCAATCGCTATCACCGTCATGTTTTTGGTTGCCTTCTCCAATCCATCCTGAAGCAATCGTTCAGACTCTGCATCCAAAGCACTAGTTGACTCGTCTAGGAGCAATAGTTTTGGTTTTCGAATGAGCGCCCGTGCGATAGCCAGTCGCTGCTTCTGGCCTCCAGACAAACGGTCACCATTTGGCCCACAGTGTGTGTCATATCCGTCGGGAAGCTGCGCAATGACGTCGTGTATGTTGGCCAGTTGACATGCTTCTTCCAAATCCTCTTGCGTAACATCGTGACCAGGTCGTGCACCAAGAGCAAGATTGAAGCGAATAGTTCCTTCGAACAAAACACTCTGCTGTGGTACGTATGCAATGGAGTCACGGAAGGAAATGTCACCGTAGGCAACATCTCGGCCATCCACATGGATGGTGCCAGATTCGGGAGAGTAAAGGCGTTCGACAAGTGAAATGATCGTGGATTTTCCAGCACCACTAGGTCCAACCAAAGCAGCAAACTGACCAGGCTTGATGTTTAGGTCCAAACCATGAAGTACACGCGTGTCTGGCCGAGCGGGATATGCAAAATGGACTTGCTTAAGGGAGACGCTGATGCCATTGCGGGTGTCATTGACCTTCTCGCGAGTGGTCGCTATAGATTCGACGTCGTTCGTAGACTGTGAAAGCTTGCTAGACAGAGTGTGGATAGGGGCTGACAGTTTCTTCGTGGATCCCAGGTCTAGCAAATTTAACAACCGGCGCGTGGCCTGGAAAGCACGCGAGACATCAGGAGCCAAGGCAAACATCTGTCCCCACAGCTGTGAGCTGACGAGAAGTGCTAACTGGACGATGAAGAACTGTGTCTGAGAATAGTGACCTGCAATAATGTTTTTCGCTCCCCACCAATATGCTAGGCCATATAAGAAGTTGCTGAGACCGTACCCGATGGCAAGCCAGATATTGGCCCAGGCACTTTGGCGAGTTATCTCCTTCATGGGTGCTGCTAGTGAGCGACGGTATGTTCCCATAATCTCGTCTTCCACAGAGAGAGACATGACGGTCTTGATCGAGTTGACAGCCTCCACTGTAATTCCCACTGACCGAGCAAAAGCCTCCAGATGGCGCTCTTCAAACTGTGCCAATGAGGTAACTCGCATCCATCCAGCACCGAGCAGCAAAGGTACCACGGCAAGGCAGACAATAGCGATGCGCCATGCAATAATGTGCGACATGATGATGGCAGCGAATAGGTTGATGAGAATAGACAGCACTGTGCATACAACGGAGCCGGTTAGGCCTGCCAGAGCATTGCTGTCCTTGGTAATCAAGGAAAGCAGTAATGATGGGTTGCGGTCATTGGATTCGTGCCATTGGAGATCCTGCTCGAGGATGGATCGCAATGAAAGAACTCGCACCTTGTAGATCACATTCTCTGCCATCCAGCCAAAGAGAGACCAGCTGATTAGATTTGCGAAGAATTCAATGATAGCGAGGACAAAGAACATGAGACCGTAGAACTTTCCAGCATCACGGATAGTCTGTGGTTCCTCACATCCACTCAGCTTAGCCACGACGTTACCAAAGATCACTGCCGAAGCACAGTATGTGCCACCAATGACAACTGCACCCATCACGGCGAGGATCAGAACAAATGCATACGGTCGGAACATAGAGCTTAGGGAGCTGGCTGTTGAGGAAAATGACCTGTGTGTGTCGATAACACCGCCGGTTTGTTTGGACTCGGAATCTTGCGCAACAGAAGTACCAGCCGCCTCATCTTTATCGCGGACATCATCGGCCACAGAGAGACAGGGTTCGATCTTCTCTGTTATATGATTCACAGGCGACACCGATCGGATGGATGTTCCCTCTTGAGTACTCTCGACATTGAGGTTCTGAAGGCGAACTAGCTCTGCATAGGCACCGTTGGCTGCTAGTAACTCCGTATGACGGCCTTGTTCAACTAGTTTTCCTTGTCTCATGACGATGATGTTATCCGCATTCCTGATGGTAGACAGACGATGCGCAATCGTGATAACAGTTCGCCCCACGGCCACACTCTCCAAGGCTCTTTGAATCCGCATTTCTGTCGCCGAGTCCAAAGACGCCGTGGCTTCGTCGAGGATGAGAATCTGGGGGTCTTTCACCAATGCCCGGGCCAAAGAAATACGCTGCTTCTGTCCGCCACTGATCAGATTCCCGCTGGAACCAACTGAAGTGCCATAGCCTTCTTGGAGCTTCTCAATAAACCCGTTGGCATCAGCAAGCTTTGCGGCACCTTCAACCAAGTCTACCACCTCTCGAGCCTGATCACCGTGCTCTAGAGAGGCGGGTACAAGGGCTTGACCGTTTCTCACAGCTGCAGCAATTTCAACCAGTGCAGTGCCAGTCAGAATTGGCTGAAGGTGAATGTGTGCAGGGGAATTGATCAGACCCAAGGCAATATTCTCCAAGATTGATCGATCCAGAAGACATGGCTCTTGTTGGACAAGACTGATATGACTCCTCAATGCACGCACATTCAGGTCTTTGACATCATGCCCGTCCAGCATAACAGTTCCTTCTGTTGCGTCATAGAATCTTGCTGTTAATCCAGCGACAGTGGACTTTCCACTTCCAGACAAGCCGACAATGGCAGTTTGTTGACCGGCGGGACACAAAAGTGACAGATTCTGGAGTACTGGCTTATCTGGACGAGAAGGGAAACGGAATGAAACATCGCGCAACTCAACGTGGCCTTTGACCTCCGACAAGACGTGTCCAACATCCTTCGCAGTGCCATCAATTGTGGATTTGTGATCTATATCAGCCTTCAATTTTGTGAAGGCAACGGAAGCGGCGTCGAAGTTTTGGATAAAAGGTGCCACTGTACTGAGGATCAAGGACGCTGAGAGATAGACATAGTCAGCGAGAGGTCAAACCGAAGCAATGAATCTAGATGCTTACCATCCACTAGAATAAAAATCACAGTATATGTTGCCCCAACTGTCATACCGCCAGCATCGGATTCTACCGATTCCGCAATCTGCGCAGACCCCTGCCAGAATGCCAATGCATTAGCGGAGAAAGCAATAAAGTAAAGCAAACCAGCCTGAGTGGCTGTGGCAATTGACTTGCGAATCCCGGCAATCCTGGACGGGTTCAAAAACTCAATGAACTTCCCTTCGAGCCTCGCATTCGCTGAGAAAGCATGAACCACCATCGTGTTGGAGAATGCCTCCAGTGCCACCGAAGATGCCTTGCTCATGCTATCCAGCGCGCGACCGAAATATTTTTGCACGAAATATCCTCCTAGAAGCGACATGATCAAGTAGGCGGGAGTCAATGAGACCAACATTCCAGCCAACTTGGGGTCCTTAATAAAAGCCACGATGTACGCGGTGACAAAGAAGGCAAGACTGTTGATCACGATGCCGACCTTCTCAGATGTTCCTTGTTGCACGGTCGTAATGTCACCTGTGATCCTCGAGGACGCCTCGCCAGCTGGGAGGTTGTCGAAGAAGGCCACATCCTGGCGGAGAAGGGCTTTGAAATATTTTTCGCGCAGACGCTGAGCCAGTCTCTCGCCAGTCAGGTTCCAGCTGAACACATAAATATAGATCAGAAAGAGGTAGGCAATTCCGATGTAGACAATCATCAAGACTTTCTGGTTGATCCCATCTTGGTATGAGTCCCCGTTGGTGTCGTTCGCGTTGCAGGTCGTCGAGTTCATCTCATCCACCAATTGGCCAAACACAATGGACATGATCGGAAAAGGAATTCCGGAGGCAACTGCGGAGACAACGCCGAGGACAAGGAGTGCGATATCTGATCTGCTAGGCTCGCCATAGATGAACAGGCGAAAGAAGACGACTTTTTCCCTCCACTGTCACGAATCAGCTCGAGAACCCTAAAGATATAGGGGTAACATACGCTGCGCTTTTGCGCGAGTGCATCTTCAGCAGCCATACTAAAAATTCTCTCTATAGGCGTAAATAAATGAGAACATTGAAGAAGATCATTCGTTATTTTATCCCAAAGGCAAATGCACTGGCAGAAACCTATAAGCTCCACTCGTCAAATGTTTCGATTACCAAGAATTTACATTGAAAAGCCGACGTCGGACAATACGTAAGATTGAACCCTTTATCAGATCAACTAGTGGAAAAAATGCCAAGAGCCAAGAGTATGTACTTGTTGTGTTTTTGTTTTGGTCTTGGGGCTTCTTGGTGGTGGGCCGAGAATGCCGTATACTCTCCGAACAAGGACGTCACTTGAGAAGGTCTAGCAATTTCCGACGATGATCTCTACTGCTTTTTTTTATTCTGGCCTGTTTACCCTTTCCACCCCCGGAAACTGTCCGTCTATTGCGTATTGTTACTTCTTGGGGTAAGTTGGGCTCAATACGACCATCAAACTCAAAATATCGGCCTCCGGGTACTTCCCGAATCTGATTAGATTACGATTTTTCCTTGCTGCGAAGAGACTTTACTTGGCTGCATTGCAGGCTGTAAGTTGAAACGTACGAATATACACGGCTGAACTCTTTCTCTGTGCATGACATAGGCATAATACAATCAGATCATATTTCACATCCTGCAACTATCACAATTTCAAGGAGCGGAACGGATTGCGGTCGAGAGTGTCAGATCCGTCAAATCGTAGGGGTGCTACATGGAAAAACTTCTCCCTACTACCAAGGATGAGTGCGGATCGTTTATGTGGCAGATCAACCAGCTTGGCCAAATTCATGCCGGTGGCGTGGTCGTAGGTCAAAGGAGCGAGATTCGAGTATTTTGGCTCTCCAGTTACAAACTCCGTACGTGGATCATCCAGGAAGATGTAATGCATCAAGCCAGACCACCACGCAATCGTGCGGTGTGGGCCTCGGAAACGCTCATCGCCGACTAACGAATGGCGCCCTCTGTCCCAGTCACCAGCATCGTAGTACGCACCAAGATGGTCCTCCTGTAGTTCAAATCAGCCACGATTAGGTTCTCGGGAAGAAATAGAAAACATACCTTGGTCCAATATATCTCATGATAGGAAAAGAAAATGTTGTCGAACTTGGCCAGAACAGCGATCTGGTGCGGATCCTCCTGGATTTTGCGCAAGTATTCACGATGTTGATCCAAAGTACCAGTCTCATTCCACCCCTGGGCCACTCGAGGGTCATTCTGCCACTTATTGAACAGCCCCAGGTGTTCTTCGTTTGTGTAGTCTAGCGCATAGACTGAGAAAAATTCATTCAGGTGTGGAATGTAGCGGCTGTAGATGCGAGAACCAGGGGATGGTTTGGGTGTTCGTACTGGATGAAGGGCATGAACTCGACGCTCGGGGAAACCAGTGGTGACTGTATGTTGGCGCGGTCGAGAAGGATAATTGCTTAACGGCTTGCGCATATAGCTGTAAATCCCCGGGTCAGACACCCATGCTGGACGGGTACCAAAGGGTGAGCCAGCTCCTTGCCAGAAGCTGCTGCGGGAAAAGACCAACTGTCCCAGGTAACTAGTGGTGATTGGGATGGGCTTTCCTGGCGCAGCAGATGGTTCGGGATGTGCGACAGCTAAGCCCACACCCTGTAGTTCGCGTGCAAGTATATCACTTCCATGGCCAGACAGCACCACGCGGAATATCTCGAATTCGCTGCGCAGGGTCTCGATGGCATAGACCACATTCCAGATTTGGCCCACTGTCGGCGTCTCCGAGCCTGTCCATGTAATATAGGTAACTGGACTTCTCTGTGCGCGTGCCCACGGTGAGTTGTTTCCCTCGTCTGGAGTGGAAGAAGGATCGGGTTGAGCCAAATCTGTGAACCTCAACGTCGCATGGTCCAAAGGTTTCGGGGGTGGTATGCCTTCATCGCCGCGAGGAGATCTAAACAGCTGAAACTTGCGGAGATTTTGCTCATTGGATACGATGTGCAATTCATAAGTTGTCTTGTATGGCTCCGGCAGCCGCACCAGGGGTAAAGAACTCAAAGGCATGACGATGACGATGCTACCAACTTAGAAGAGGAGCATGAGGGAATAAGTAATCAGATATAAAATGCCGGAATTGACCACCGTATCCTCGGTATACTCTCGCTCGGGGATCTCTCAAGTATACGATATAGGGAATTGATCATCCTCGTCTATGTCCACTAGGTTGCGGTCCACCGGGAGTCGGACTATTCAGGCAGCTGAGACCTTGGCTGCTACCAAAGGCCATGCGTGTATCTCAGTATAGCTGCTTGGCGCATACTTGTAAAAAAGGGGGAAAGTTAATCCCATATCACTTGAGACGAGAGTATACAAGGTTGGTTCAAAAAACCATCAACGTAATCAATGGACAGACATCCGATGTCGCTGCCGATCTAATGAATCGAGCGGAAACTTGCGAATCTCTGAAAAGAGTAAGCTTGGAGAGGATGATCGTCATAAAAGTCATAGTATTTTACGGAATATCGTATCGAAAGTTTCGAATATGCCTGTCAGGACTCTGATCATCGTTCGCAGTAGGTTTTTAATGCTAATGTGGGTCCAGGGTGGCAGTGCTAAGCGTAGATCTCGGCGGCTCTTGGCAGGGTCTGGCTGTATGGTATGGTATGGTATGGTATGGCATTGGATGTTATAACCGTACATCGTGTAATGTATCTCCACTCCGGTATACATACCGATTCAACTTGAAGTATACGACGGCTCCATTGCAAATATTGGCAATGAAATCTCGGAACCTGGTCGGACTATTCCTACCCGTTGTGGCTCTATGTTGTATGTGCTATAGGCACGGGATTTTTCGCAAGATGCCAAGTCCGTCACTGAAGATCAGCATCAGATAATTTAATCAGATCTTTACGTCGTAAGTTTCTGGACAAGCCCTAGAGCCAGTTTCTTGATATTGCACTTTTCCAATAATATGGGTGAATACATTGAGCCCAGCGCGACCCCTTGGGTCGGCGAAGGGTCGAAGAAACCACATCATGATGGCTGGTCCAAGTGTATGACCCTGCCAATGCTTCCCGATATAAGACACGACGACCTTCTCGCTCTGGCTTGGATCCTCATTCTATTTCGAGGGACAGTGAACAGTGAGGATGGCGGCTTTTCTTGTGTAAAAGAGGGCAGGATCCAGAGCAGTCTCATCTCCAATGTGATCGAGGGGGAAGGCAGCTCGCTGAAATCTGCTTTGGAAGCAATCCGAAGGCGGGGTCCATTCGAGAGGGAATTTTCGGATACACTCTTGTGTCAAAATGCCTGCCTTGAATCTAAAGTAAGTAGATCCAAGTTCATAGCTGGCATCAGTTGTTAACTCGGTCAGTGTACATTTGCTCTGGAAGCAAGGTTCTCGCGAGACGTTTTGTATATTCGCGGGACTCCCCGATCCCTGACAGCCACACAGCCCGTCGAAGCCGTTCTACCTCATATCATCGCCGACATCATTCTTTCCATCGCAAGTGACCTTGATCAGCCAATTGCTGAGGCCGTCCAGCTTGGACAGCGAGAGCTGTCGCAGTTATGGAAGTGGAACGGATCAATTCCTCTCACCATCGATCATTGCATCCAAGATATAATCAGCGAAAAAGCTCAAGGCCAACTCGATCAACCAGCAGTCGTGTCTTGGGATGGAGAAATGACATATAGGCAGCTAGAGGAGCGCTCAACGAACCTAGCTAGGCATCTTGTTGATCTGGGACTGAAAACTGGTAAGGCGGTTCCACTCTGCTTTGAAAAGTCCATGTGGACAATTGTTGGTGTCCTTGCGGTGATGAAGGCCGGCGGTGCATTGGTTCTCATGGACCCCAGCCAGCCAGAGGGACGACTGAGCACCATCGCTAACGAGGTTGAGGCTGGTTTCATCTTGACCTCGGAGTTGCAGGCAGAGCTTGGTTCACGCATCGTCCCAGGCGGAAAGGAAGTTATTGTTGGCCCGCTGGTCGACCAGGAAGTCTTTAAATTACCGACTGTGGATTTACCTGTGGTCCCAGCATCGTCTACCCTTTACATCCAGTTCACCTCCGGCAGTACTGGCAAGCCCAAGGGTGTGGTCATCTCTCACTCCAACTACACTAGCGGTGCAGTACCTCGCGCCGCAGCCGTGGGATACAAAGAACACTCACGGGTACTTGACTTCCCTTCGTATGCATTCGACGTCAGTGTTGATTGTATGCTATGCACTCTTGCCAACGGCGGCTGCATATGTGTGCCCTCAGAAGACCAGCGAGTCAATGACCTTAGCGGTGCAATTCGTGAAATGAGGGTGAACATGGCACATATGACACCATCAGTCGCGCGTGTCCTGGCTCCTGATATCATGCCATCGCTGGAGGTCATCGGCCTTGGTGGTGAGGCAATCTCTGCGAGCGATGCGGCCGAATGGGGCCAGAAGACAAAGATCGTAATCGCATATGGCCCATCAGAGTGCACTGTCGGTTGCACAATCAACAACGACATCCCCCCGGGTCGATCGTACACTAGCATCGGACAGGGAGTCGGAGGCATGACATGGGTGGTAGATCCATCTAATCATGACCGATTGATGCCAATAGGTGCCGTGGGAGAGCTGCTTGTCGAAGGCCCCATCGTTGGCGATGGATATCTCAATAATCCAGAGAAAACCGCCGAGGTTTTCATCGAGGATCCAGCATGGTTGGTCGAGGGTGGAGGAGATGTGCCAGGTCGCAAGGGCCGCCTCTACAAGACCGGTGACCTTGTAAGATATGACCCTGATGCCTCAGGAAGCGTTGTTTTCATCGGCCGTGCCGACCAACAGGTGAAGCTGCGCGGCCAGCGCGTGGAACTGGGCGAAATCGAGCATCACGTCCGAAATTATTTCCCCGCCGGAGCAAGTGTCGCAGCAGATGTGATTTTTCCTGGAGGGAAGAAATCTGATGCCACACTGATTGTCTTTGTGGCTGAACAAAAGAGTGAAAAGACAGGCACAATATGCGAGATTATCTCATTTTCAAGTTCATTCCAAAAGCTGGTCGCCGGTATCGACGATGCTCTCGCAACAAACCTGCCCCGGTATATGATCCCCACTGCATATATACCACTCAATCACATGCCACTTCTGGTATCACTCAAGACAGACCGGAAGCAACTGCGTGCTCTGGGGAATGACTTGACAAGGCGACGTATTGCAGAGCTTAGATTATCCACAGTTGTCAAATTAGCACCACGGACAGAGATGGAACGCAAGCTTCATGGCCTATGGTTGAAGGTATTTGGCGGGGAGGTAGAGATTGGGGTCAATGATCATTTTTTCAGCCTCGGGGGTGACTCGTTGAAAGCCATGAAGTTGGTGTCTTCTGCACGAGAGCAGTTGCTTGCTGTCCAAGTCACTGATATTTTCCAATCACCCGTTCTCGAGGACCTGGCCCTAAAATTGAAAAAGATTGACAACAAAGCTCCGCCGGATGTTCCTGCATTTTCGCTGCTTCCAGTAAGCTGGGAGGCCGATGCTGCACGGGTCGAAGTGGCTTCGTTGTGCAACTTGAATCCAGACGAGGTGACTGATGTTTATCCATGTACACCTCTCCAAGAAGCCCTCATGGCCCTCTCCGCAAAATATACAGATGCCTATGTAGCGCAGAGAGTCATTGAGTTCCAGGATGTTCAAACAGCCAGGCGACTACAGGCTGCTTTTGAGTGTGTTTCCGCAGAGTCTGCGATCCTACGAACAAGAATTGTTCAAGTCCCACGTCGGGGTTTGATGCAAATCGTTGTACAAAACAACACACCATGGCTCCACAGCTCCAACTTGACAGAGTATCTGGGCAGTGATACACTCATGGAGATGTCTCTGGGAACTGAGCTTGCTCGTTTCGCTATTGTGGAAGATGAGACAGCCAGCAAAACCTTTATCGTATTGAGCATTCACCATGCACTTTATGATGGCTGGTCAATGCCATTGATAGTTGACCGAGTTAATGGCGCCTATCGTGGCGAGAGCATTGGCAGCCCAGCACCATTCAAGAACTTTATCAGGTGGCTCAGCGACACTGATCGAGCCTCCACAGAGAAATACTGGGAAACTCAACTCGAGGGTGCTACAGCGCTACAATTCCCTCTCATTCCATACACCGGGTATCAAGTGCGTGCTGATTCCCTCTTGGAACACTATGTCAAGCTGCCTCGGGCTTCGTCCAGTTCCACAACAAGTATTGCAACCGCTATTCGAGCTGCTTGGGGACTTTTAGCTGCACATTACACATCCTCCGATGACGTCGTATTTGGAGAAACGATGACCGGTCGCACAGCTCCCGTGGCAGCAGTAGAGGAGATCGAGGGCCCGATGATCACCACTGTCCCGGTTCGGGTTTGCATCGATCGCAAGGCTCGAGCATCAAGCTACCTTCAGCAGATTCATGACCAAACGGTCGATCGCATTCCTCACGAACACATGGGTCTGCAGCACATTCGACGTCTGAATGCCGATGCTCGAGAGGCATGTGAGTTGCGCACAGGCATTGTAATTCATCCAACAGTGGAAGAAAGTGTGTCCTCTTCGAAAGAAGAGCCGGCTGCAGCATTCGTTCCAACCAGTGAGGCAGAGGCCGCCCGTGAGGCATTGAAATTCAACTCATATGCTCTTATGCTTGTGTTTACCGTTGATACAAATGGGTTCCTTGTAATGGCCAGCTTCGATTCGAAGACCATCGATGTCCCGCAGATGGAGCAAGCGCTCAAACAGTTTGATCGGCTCGTGCAGCAGATCTTCGGGGATCCGACCCAGCGGATTCAGGACATATACAATTCCACGATCGAGACAGACCTTGCAGAACAATACCGTCTGGCCAAGGGTGGCCCAGCGAGCCTGCCTGCCGAGGAGCTTTACTCGTCTGTCACATCTACTTGGATCGTGAACCCAAATGAATATGAGTGTCTTGTACCCCCCGGGGAGTGGGCGAGCTGCTTGTTGAAAAAGAAGGCGAATTGGACTCCAGAAATTTAGTTGCCAATCCAATCTGGTTCGAGCAACCAGCAAAGTTATACAAAACCAACCAGCTGGCGAAATATACCGGTGATGGCTCCGTCATTATTATTCGCGCAAAGGATGCGCAAGTCGGTCAACTCAAGCCCCGAAACAAAAGCCTTCATGGTTGTCAAGCCATTACGACGGTCACGCAGAAGAAGCTCCAACAGGTCTGGAGCCAAGTCTTGGACATTCCCTGTGAGGATATCCTTCTGGATGACAGCTTCTTCGATTTGGGAGGTGATTCCATTCGTGCTATGAAACTGGTCTCGGAGGCTCGTATCGATGGTCTTCAGCTAACTGTTACCACGATCTTCGATCACCGGTCTCTGTTTGACATGGCTGAGCATGCAGTGGAAGCTCAACCGTCAGTCATAACATCCCAGGATTATGCACCATTCAGCTCACTTGATGTAACTGATGTAAATGCGTTCATCAACAAGATGACCCCGTTGCTTGCTAAGCCGGAGTGGAAGATTGTGGATGTTTATTCAACTCGCCCGCTCCAGGAAATTGCGGTTCAGGGAACTGTCCAGCTGCCTCGTTATTCTATGAGATATGAACTGTTCTACATGGATACCGTGGTGGATCACACTAAACTATTCCAAAGTTGCCAGGAACTTGTATCTCGAAATGAGATCCTTCGAACTGTGTTCGTGGACCACGAGGGGGTCTCACTAGGAGTGGTTGTGGATGACCTTCCCTGCCAGATAATTCAATATGAGATTGAAAGTGACGTGGAAGCGTTCAGCCAGAAGCTCTGCGATGTGGATGTTCAGTCACGCGTTCCTCTCGGATCACCATTTTTGAAATTCCTCTTCGTTCGACATGTGGACGGGCCCAGCAGCCTGATCATGCGAATCTCCCATGCCCAATACGACGAGATCTGTCTTCCGATTTTGCTGCAGCAGCTATCGGCATTGTATGAAGGACGACCGGTGCCGAAGAGTTTGCCATTCTCTTCGTATGTCAACCATGTGACTCGCACTAATCTGCCAGTCAGCATTCCGTACTGGCGTGATCTCCTTCGAGGGTCGTCCATGACACGAATTCAGCCCGATATCCCTGTGGTATCTGCAGCTCATTTTTCCATTTCTAAAGATGTCAATATAGCCGCGCGGCCACGAGAAATCACAGTTGCAACCCTCCCTACAGCGGCTTGGGCGCTGTGTCTTGCGCGACGCCTCTCCCTTGATGACGTCACTTTTGGTGAGGTGGTGAGTGGTCGCAACATTGACCTACCCAACGCTGATACTATTGTTGGACCGTCGTGGCAGTATGTACCAGTGCGGGTGAAGTTTGCAGATGAATGGAGTGCCATGGATCTTTTGCGGTTTGTCCAGCGACAACATCTCGAGAGCGCGCAATTCGAAGGAATCGGTCTTAAAGAAATTATCAAGGACTGCACCGACTGGCCGGAGACCGTTGACTGGTTTGATTCGGTCGTGCACCAGGACGTGGAGCACGTTGAGGACCTGTCTTTCATGGCAGCCAGTAGTCGCATGCAGACCATCTACCCGCATTTCGAGCCATTGCGGGAGATCAAAGTGCAGGCATTCCCGAAGGGTGATACATTATGCATCGAAGTTGTCACTGTCCAGTCCTGGTCGGACTTTGCTGTGTCGTTGCTAGATGAGATTGTCGACACCGTTGAGCAGTTGGTGAATCGCGTGCACTCCAGAATTTTATAGATGGGATAGCTTCTTCTGTTGTTTAGACTCTTTTGTATTTATTAATTCAAATTTGAGCTTGATTCAGTTGGGAAAATGTAGCGCTTCAGTAAAAGATTGAAGTTATGCCACAGATGGCTGCGTTTGAACTGGCAGTCAGTACGTACTGTGCCCATAACATATATTTCGGGCCCGTCGCAACGCTCAATCACCACACCACCAGCCTTTTGGACGAATAGGGCCTCCACATCCTCAATTCTGCTTCAAATGTCTTCCATTCATCGCTCGGAGATCATTTCTATGGTGTGCCGGACGGCGAGCTTAAGCAGTCTATTCATTGGAAGGGTATATCGAATTAAGAGTGACTTGATAAAGTGCCTTTCTTTGGCGACTCCCCATGGCAGACGTTCAGTGTATTTCGCCCACAGCTTTGGGAACAGGACTGTCTGGGGCTCAGGCAGTGACTTTTGTGGGCGTGTCAATCCTGAGATACATAGATGTCAGTGGGATCCTGCCAAGTTATAGTCGTTGGGTGACCTCGGGAGTGACTTAACCTTTCGTCTGGCATTTTGAATCGAGATATTAGTACCTACTAGACAATCCCCACTCTAGTTGATGGCTTTCGGAAGTACAAGTTCTCTTTTGGGAGTTTGCTGATGCAGAGAACTCAAAAGTGGAGACAGGATCTCATCACCTTGATTAGCCACAGTCCAGGGAAGGTGGAGTGCGCATGTTATCCAGGGTCCAGGGCGGTCTCAGTTGAGCTATAGGCCACTGGGGATGGGAACATCATTAGCATAGATCTAAAAAAGTATGGAAGGGATGAATATCTTATTTTGACATCATATCGACCTTGGTTCAGATCAGCATAAGAAGGGGGAGGGGTGATGAAAGAAATAGGAGAAGAAAGAAAGAGAGAGGTAGAGCAACGATGAAAGTCTCTCACGCGAAAGGCAGGTAAACGAATACTGCGCTCAAATCATTCATTCCGACTACTAGGCTATAACATACCGTATCTCCCAAATGCTGGACTTGCTGACAGGACTTGACGAGCGCGAATAAAGTTAACAAAGCCTCAATATAGCACATCCTGATTTACCACCTTATATCATGTAGTAAGTTATACTAACCGAGAGCTTGGCTTAAATTCTAAAATTCCTGCCATGGCGACCACCATCCACTCGAAAGGGGGTTGTCGAAAGCCCACTCCCAGTCATGATGGTAAGGGTACGCATAACAATCGAGCCGATGCGCACTCGAAGACGTAGAATCCCCCGAGCCTTTGCTTAACGCACTAGAATACCCTTCATGTCACCCTCAGCCAGCCACCTTTCAATAATACCAAGCCAATGTTCGATTCCCGAGCCCCAAATACCCGACCGCGCTAAGACCATCTGTTTCTGGGGTGACATACAATCAAGGTCACCTTCTAGATTAAAATATCCCGGTGTGCATCCAATTGCAACACCCATTGGCGCAGAATGCATCATAAGTTGCATGCCCCAATCCTCTGCTGCCTCTGTAGACGGTGCAACAACGAAGTGCGCACTATTGGCCTTACGTTTCGCTTCAGTCAATATATACGCGGCGTGCTTCGCGTACTCGTCAAGGTTGAAGCGATAATTTCCACTTATCGAGGCCTGCTGAGGGCCACAGAGGAAGAGATTTGGGAATTTGGCATCGATGGCACCATGCAGGGTTGTGGGGCCGGAGCGAGACCATTCATCACTCATGGATACTCCATTCAAGCCTATGATTGACATGTTTGATTTCTCGGATGGGGTACCAGCAGGTGGCGCAGGAAGCCTGTCGCAAAGATGACTACATCGGCCTGGTAGGACTTATCGCCAATAACTAGTGAGTCTGTCGTCATTCGGTCGATGCCCTTGCCGTTGGTATCGACGAGAGTCACGTTGTCTTGGTTGAAGGCCCTGAGGTAGTCGTCGTGGAATAAAGGGCGTTTACACCATACAGGATACCAGGGCTTTAGTTTCTCTGCGGTGAGAGGATCCTTCACCTCTTCATCCACGCGAGCATGGATGCGCTTTTGACGAGGAGCGTCAATATCAATCAATCTTGCTGTATATGCCGGGATTTCTTCGGGTGTTTTAGGTCCCTCTGTATACCCGGCTAGACCAACCAAGCCAGGAGCGCGGGTCCATCCATCGTTGACCAGATTGGCAGTTGGCACCTTGCCACGAGTGAAGTGTTGGTGAAAGTTCCGCATTCGCTCTCGCTGCCATCCGTTCAGTTGTGCAACCTCCCTATGGAACCATTCTTCATCAGTCTCTCTCTGATCACGGACATCTACTGAGGCTGGCGTCCGCTGTATGACATAGAGGTGCCTGCACCATTTTGCCAGCTGCGGAACAATTTGCACTGCTGTCGCCCCCGTGCCGATAATCAAGACCTTCTTATCCTTCAATTTGGCAAGCAAAGGATCTCTGGGAGATCCACCAGTGACATGGTATGCCCAACGAGCAGAATGGAACATGTCACCTTGGTAGTCCAGAATCCCCGGGATGTTCGGCAGTTTAGGCCAGTTAAGTACACCAGCAGCAATGGTCACAAACCTGGAGCGAATCTGCAGAGTCTCCGGGGATTGGCCCTCGCGACGCTGGATAAGATCAACCAACCATTCTTTAGCATCATCATCCCAAACAATCTTCTGTGCTTGGGTTTGGAAAGCAGCACAATCTCCCAATCCCCATTTCTGCACAACAAGATTGGCATACTCCCGGATCTCTTCGCCTTGTGAATACCTGTGCTTGGGTATATATCCTGTCTCCTCTAGATATGGGAGATAGGTATAGCTCTCAATGTCACACATAAGCCCGGGATAGCGATTCCAGTACCAGGTGCCACCAAAGCCACCAGCCGGGTCAATAATGCGAATGTCTTCGGCTGGTATGCCAGCCTCAATCATGCGGACCGCATTCTGGATCCCGCCCCATCCGGCGCCGATGATGAGAATTTCGCTTCGCTTCTCGGGGAACTTGGTTTGGAGAGGTTGAATTGCTGTCGGCTCTAACCACGGATCATTCACAAAACGCTCATACTGAGCTGGCTTTGCGACTTCGATCAATCTCCGTATTGGGAGTGGATAGAGTGGCATTGTCTTCACTCATGATCCTGGAAATGGCGGACAATAATGTGTATTGATGGGTGGATGCGAGCAGGTAATTAAAAAGCAAAGCTAGTTTATTTAGATCATTGCGAATGTCAAAGCCGATACAAGCTACGTCAGCTGACTTCTTTGTTTACCCCGCGGCCAGCAAGAGGGCTGTACGCACTACGCTGGGGGCTGAACGGCAGTTGTATAGTATGGACAAATGAGATCGGGACAATAGATGGTGAGGCTAAGATGGATGATCTACTCCTTAACTCGCTGTTTCCTCCAAGTCAAGAAGACAACATAGAACTCCTCCCCATTTGTCTCGGGTAACTGGTGATGATCTCCAGGACTAATGTCGCTATTTGTGCCCAATTCGGATTGAGAATCAATTGGCACCAAAATTGGGGTCGCAGGAACCGGCTCCTGTGCCTGGCCAGATTGAGATTCTGACCCAGTCTCAGCATTGAATGGTCCCACACGTCTTTGTCTTTTCAACTCCGCCTCTTTCGCCCCAGCCCAAGTATATACGCTCTTTGACTTGTGGTCAGCAACCAGATACAAGCCATTGTCAGCCTGCATGGGAAACTTCCACTCGAGAGCTTGTTGTATGATGGCATCTAACTGGTCTTTCTTCCGCATGATCGTCTCGAACTCGATCACCAATTCCTCAAGACAAGGGATAGAGCTAAATCGATTCCCCCATGATCGAGCTGCGTCTTCCGGGGAAACAGCCTCGCCCATTTGGGCTGCGCGGGTTCTCCCAGGCCGGAACGGATCGATGCCCAGGGGGTCATTATTCTCCCAAAACCACCAGTCCGTGTGGCGAAGCGTGATGGTCATCTTCTTCGGCGTGATCATGCACTCCCCTCGCAAGCCGGGCTTATCGTTACCTAGCGCTAGCCCGTCCCATATCTGAGACCAATTATTGTCCTCTAGAAAATACTGCTGGGTGAATAGGTGTAGATGCTGGACCTGAGCCTGCTGCTTCGGAGTCATTTTGCGAAAATAATTCACCGGCGACGATGCATCATTGACATGTGGCGGAGACCGATAGAACCAGAAAGTATGCTCATTGATTGCTGGAGGGAGGAGGGACGCCTCGCGGTAGATTTGCTGGCATGTCTGGAGGAGGGCCGTCTGGATGCGCTTAGGTTGCTTGTACCCGGGTCGGTAGTAGAAATCATTTTGCTGATAGATAGCGTGAGGATTTTCGCCTGGGAGAACATCCTTGGACTCCAGGGCAAGCTTATAAATTCGGTTGCGGATCTCGGGGGGAAGACCGTAAATAGGGGCGATGTCAATGGGGCTGTAGGTAGAGATGGGACAAGGTCCTTGAGGATCACCCATCTCTGTGTGCGGTTTTTTATATGTCGACTTCGATGCGAATGCATGTTGGTAAAGTTATGGGCTCAAAAAGCACTGCCGATTTATACACAGGCCCAAAATATTGATTTGGATTTCGCCCCTCTACCCCGCTAACGCCTACGCGAGCTCGTTTTGATGAGGAAAGTACCAGATAGCCTGGGTTATCTAGAAGTGTCTAACGCGTTATGTTAGGCAGTGTACTGAACATATAAAACTCTGAGATGTATCAAAAGAGATAACAAGCACTTCCGAATTAAAATAACGGGACTGCTAAACTGACCTACCTGAAAATTTAGTCCTGTCTATGGAATCATGTGATATCAAGGTACGTACTATATAGCTCCTACATTTTTAAGATTACGCACGTTGACTACATTTTAAAGATTATACACGAGACTAATTATTTAGCGATAGCGACTATTCCGAAAGACTTTAGAAGGCATCGAACATAGTAGATCAGATACAAATTCGGAGGAGCCCAAAGTATTAGCCAGACAATACTGGCCGTACATCCGTACTGTTCGCCGATAATGAACACACACCTAAGTTCTATATGTATCAACTTGAAGACTTTTAACGCGAGCTCAGAAAATAATGGGAGCCGTTTCCGGCCCCCCGCCCACTGTGTCAACCAATACTATAGAGAGAAACAAGTTTAGTAAAATGAGACTCGGCTTTGTATTCACATAACAACATATGGAAGGAAAACACATGGCAAAGCACACCAACAACAAAACTAGGGAGATTCTTTCGCAGCCTATATTTCCATTGGTATCCCATTAGCCCGCTAATCGTGGTGAAGTCAGCTGAGGGGCCACTCTACCAGGGTTGTTATTTCTCATCTTGCCAAATCCTCAGCCTGTTAAAATCCTCAATGGATGGAGTGCTGATACGGTCAATAGTGCGCCCTTTGTGAGTCGCTCTTGATATTTGGACTCTTACAGGAGAAAATCAATCAGGAGGCTTTCGATCATACTTGAGGTACCTCATCACATCCAGTAGTCCTCCGCCAGTCACATAATTTGGTCTTCCGATTGAAAACTAGGCCGTCAGGGCATTCGTATGTAGTCGGCTCAAAATTATTACATTCAATAAATTGAGTACAGTTATATATATCTGGGAAAGGCCACTTTCATCCGGACATTCAAATCCGTTAGACCCCTGGGAGAAGGCAACCGGTAGAAGCAGAGTAATAAGCACAGAAGGACGCATTGTGGGAGATGAATGATAAGGCGGTATGGTTAAAACTGAAGAAAATGGAACAATTTGAAAGACGTCCTTGGGCTAGAACTGACATTTCACAGACGGGGGAAGCAAGTGAAGCACCTCCCCCCGGTCCCGGTCTGAAGAATCTGCTATTCAGCCACGTACGCGGCTCCCCCCCCGGAACACATAGTAAAAGCGGTACATTGCAACATGATATTTCAACAACCGACGTTTTTATTTAATTTCATTACGCGCTGATAAACAATTAATAAAGATTATTGTTATAGTATCGAAAGACATCGCTTAACTCCAGGAATATATATCCCAGTCATTAATTTACGAAGTCCCGTAAACTCTAACAAGTGGTTAGATATCATATAAAAAGCATTAGGTTACAAGGAAAAGCTCATATAAACAACCGTTGTTGCAATATCATGTTGTAATCTCTAACTTTTACTACATGTTCTGGGGTGCACAGCTCGGTGGTAAAATACGTTATGTAGATTTGACTAGACTGCGACATTGCCTATGGATGGACTATAAAAGTCGACGCGAAACCTAACTAACCTGCAAAAGAGTTAGGTTTATTCGGGTTTACGGGTTTTGGGGCAGTCTACCCCTGTTAAGAGCACTACCAACGTGCGGTTTATGTAAAAGGCTAGGGCCATAGGAGAGATGCATGGACAGATAAATGATCGATTTAATTTAATTAATCTAATGGTGTTTTAATTGAGATAAACATAGTTGAATGGGTTAGCGGAGGTGGCCGGCTCGCTTATGTGGCCGACTCGCTTTTCAAATACCACGTTGGCTAGCTTCTGGACCCACTGTGATGCCCCGCCTAGCTGGACGGTATCGAGCCTTTCACCTTGTCCCATCACACAAGAGACGGGCGCTTATGATCTAGACCTGATTGGATCGGGATCACTCCTATCATTTGCCTGAAAAACATAAAGTGAAGGCTTAACCCCGCAATTTGCTATCTCGAGTAAATAATTTGCAATCATTCTACCCACTACACTACCTACGCATCATCAAGCGACGCTCTGAATGGCAGAACCCATTGGTGTAGCATCTGGCCTGGTGGCTGTGGCTACATTTGCATTTCAATCCAGCACTGCCCTCTTCGATGTAGTTCAAAGCTACCAATCTCATCCAAAACGCGTACGCGACCTGACGGAGGAGCTCGAGACTCTGAATGGAGTTCTTAACGCTCTAACAGAGACCTTGAATGCGTCCACCGATACAAACCTCGCTAGCCTCGAATATCCCCTCGTTCGTTGTGGAAATGCCTGCAGAGATTTTGAAAAGGAGCTTAAAAAATGTTCGACGCGATCTCTTGCCGGTAAAACGAGCTTTCGAGACTGGGCCAAATTAAAGTATATGGGCGAAGATATTGATGGTTTCAGACGGATGTTAGCTGGTTATAAATCAACTATCATTATTGCCCTTACTGATGCAAATCTGTGAGTCTCTTTATGCATATTAATTATATTTAACCTAACGCCGATGTGCCTTTTTAGCCGACAGTCCTCCATCGCAGCTGATAGCCTTGAAAGCTACAAGGAAATGATTCAAACAACCACCGATGATCTCGAAACTCATCTAGAGAGTATTGACGAAAAGCTCGAGAATATTATCGTCAAGAATACACGCGACTCAAACACGGACGATGGGGAAATTCAGCTGATGGAGGAAGAACGCCTGAGCACCCAAAAATGTCTCGAAATATGTGCACAGTTATCAAGCCACATTGATCAGATTCAACAAATGCGGAAATCTCGTGACAAAAGCACCGATTCCGGCAGTCCAAGCAACGTACCCGAAAGTGTCACCAACGACGGTTTGCAGGAATGCAAAAATAGCCTCATTAACACCGCTGCGAAGTTGGAGAATCATCTTAAGATAGTGATGGGTCGAATTGTGACTAAGTCAAAGACAAGCACAGCCTCTCAGGAGGACATTACCGAACTTCTTAGGTTACAAGAAGAGTGGGAGACAACTCGTCAGTGTATGCATATCTGTTCGAAGGCTGGAATTCATTTGGATGAAAATGCCAGTACGATCGATAATTATGCCACTGGCGATGCAATTCAATTCATGGTCTCTACCAATGATAAAATAATTCGTGGCAGAAATCGTGGGCTGGGTTGGAGGACGAGGCAGGTTGGGGGCCACCTGAGTGATGCATCGCTTCAACAGTTGTCAAGGGATATGGCCAAGGTAAATTTTGCGAAAACCGATCAAAGGGCCTCACCTTCAGCCGAGCATTCCATGCACGACGAAGGCTTGCAAGATCAACCTTTATCGGAATTCAAAGATCGTTATGGCCGAGGCTTTACGCTGACGAAGGGGTCCGCGCCCAATATTTCGTCCACAACCCTACCCAAGAGCGAACGATAGCGACGCTCTACACCTTGACCCAGACGTCGTCTTTCGCCTTTCAAAAGCAAGAGATAGGCAGTACCTACCTATATTGGCGGTATCGAGGATTCGTTTTGAGTGTCGAAACATATAATTTGTATTAATTATTGAAAGAAATTAAGACAATGGAGAATGTAGCTTCTCTGCATTATCTCAGATCTTCTTCGTGTGCAGTCCCTTCACGATACATCTCGCCAAAATGTCTTAGCGATTTGTCAAACTTAAAACTGATATTTCAAAAACACACTGGTAGAACTTCGGCGCCATGGGGGTTGTTGACGAATCGAGGAAAGGAACCAGGCAAGTTCATCTCTATCCTTTGAACCGAAATCAGATGGCAGCCCTCGATCAAGATGAATAAAAGAAAGGTGGCGAATCACCTCAGACGGGTAAGCAGTATTACGCCGGTCTTCCTTGTTTGCTAACTCGGACATCAATTGATCGGCACTTGATCGGCTCGTCTTATCTTGCCTTGTACCTTGTAAAGGCAATTGTCATTGTAAAGTTAGTCTTTGCGAAGTAACACAACAGGTAACTGACCCTAGTAGCTTAGCGTGGCATCTGGAAGCGGCATAACTCTTAAGGCCAGCTTCTAAGTTTCAATGCACACTTTTTTGCTCTCAGTGGACATAGCTCCAACAGGAATTATAGCCTCTAGTACGTATATTGGGAGAAACAGAACAGCCCTAAACGATGCTACTGGAAAATGTGCTGTGGAAGATTAAGACATGTCTGTCCTCTTTCACAAGCCTACAATGCCGCATTTCTGGGGAAATACTACACCTCGTATGAGCTTTATTATCGTCATTTCGTCCTAATCTAATGCTAGGGCTAATTCAGTCTCGAGATAATGTGGTGATCAGATGCTGTGGAGAACCTTGGAAAAGGCCAGCTTATGGGGTAGCAGAATGGAAAAGGGCGACTAAGCAAAATGAAGGCATTTATTAATCATATACTACGTTGGTCAAACTGATTACGAGTTCGGTGATATGTGGTCTGGCGAATAATTCCTTTTGCTTGTATATTTGGGTGCAATTTAAAACCTGTCAACAGATTAATTGTAGATTAGTGAGAGGGGTCGTTGAAGAGTCCTAATAGAAGCTCCGCTGTAGAGAATCATTAAGAGGTTCGAGATAGGTACGCTAAATGGCCTTTAAAATGAATCTGTGACTCTCTAGAGCAACTAATATTAGCTGAATATAGTGCTTACAAGGCATCGGCTATATCATATTGAGCACTCTCCTAAACCTCGTGACCCTTTATTTCACGATATACTAATACTAAATCTTTCAAGTTGAAGAGGAGTGAAAGCACGGCCTATCAAAGTTGAATCTCTTATGATCTCTTATTGCTTAGCATATGTCCGTCGTATCGTCTTATAAGCATGCGTGTACGAAGGGTGATCGCCCAAAAGATATGCCAATTCGCCCCAGTCCCCACGACCGTCCAAGTCATTGTAACCTTCGCATATATCAACATAATCATCAGCAGTGAGGATCTTCATTTTGAAAACATGATAATTTCATATCTCTAGAGTAAGGCCAGCCTTTGCTTCCATAGAGGATTTATCCATCGTGTTACTAGTCAGTTCTTCGTAGGTGTTAAAGGTGCCTTGGAGTCCACATGGCTGCATGAGTCTGTCATTGATCGATTGAGCTTTTTAGGTGAAGCCATCTCAGGCTCCAGGCCGGCGAAAATCTAATAACTACGTACTGATAATTTGATGGATATCATCGACTTATTTTGGATATTTTGTCCACATGCTATATCAAACTATTATTTAAAGCCACATGTTAATCTCCTAGCGATGTCCCATTTGAATACCTTGTATTTTTGGTTTATATATGATTTACCAGCAAAGAAATATGTACTTTTACAATTCAAGCATGCCACCCACTCTCTGCTTTACCAACTCCATACAGGTGTTGAGGTATGGTGTTGGGTGCTTGGTATTGGTGAGACCCCGTGGTTAAGGATGTTACGGTGACGAGTTCGTTTCGAATTTTGCTCTACAACTACTTTCCAGACTCGTGGGAATCCACTATCAAAACCAAAATACCCCGCAGATTTGATCTCTCTAGCTTTCTCTGTACCCCAGAATTGTTAGGTGGCGCGCATGGGGACTGTGAGGGAGGGCGCAGTATATAAAAACCAATCGACAGACCATCCCGTTTCTCCTATACAGCACACATTGATATAGTTTTTAGTACGTACCTGGGACACTTCCAATGAGGCCAAGACATTGCACGAAGTTCCATCTATGTGGCGCTAAGATTCAATAAATTCTATGAACTTTTTTCATTAATGGACTTGGTTCTGGTATAGATAATGAGACGAGAGAAGTTGATATATAGCTCAAATTAAATAACAAAATGTAAATAGTATCATATTTCATAGTTGGCTCAAAATAAACATGGCAACATATATCATCTTTCATCTTTCATGAATCATGAATCGAAAATTGGCCCGTAGGCTGGAATCCCTTGTGATTCAAACTCGTAAACAATACTTTGGGTCACCGCAGGGTTGCTGATCACAAACACCGCCTCCGCTCTATACTCCTTGAATTGCTGTCCAATGACAGGAATCATGTCAACACGGCCAACGCGACTAGTATCCAAGATAATCGGGTCTGGGCTCATCTCATGAACGAGGTCAAGGACATCCTGGCCATAGGTCTTCACCGGGTCGCGGGTCTGCCAAATGACCTTGATCTTGGGTCGGTTTTTATCGCCTAGGAATGCAAGGCATGGTCCTATCCCAGACCCCGTGGTCACTATTATAATGCGGTCAAAAACACGAAGACCGTACCCGATGCCGCGCATCATCGCCCCACGCTTCCAGAGATGGGTCGGTGGTTTACTGATGGTATCAGCCGTCCAGTCGCCTGCTTTTGACACCACAATGGACCAGCTCCTCTTATGCCTGTGGCCTTTGACAAATGGTTTTTTGCCAGTGACGTTCTTCTCAGATGCATCCTCAACAACCGGAATGGGGTCTGGAAAGCCAGCAAAACTGTGCCAATCGCGTAAAGGATGTTTGGAGACCTGGACACCCTTCGCGAAGCTGATTTTGGCGAAATCAAAGGATAGTCGTACAGCATGCGTAGACAGTGGCTCTGCCTGTACAGGGACCCTGCGCAAAAGCAGCCATGGATGGGCTATAGCGATGATAGCCACGATTAAAAGCCAAAATGCAGGAAGAGTAATGAGGAAGTGGCCAAGACTTTCCTGAGCTGCGTTACTCGATTCATGAGCAAATATCATGACTAAGGTCACGAAAAGGGCCAGAATTAGCCAAGAGGTGAATCGGTGGGTGAGCTCAAAGTAATCATGCATCCGCCTGCGGAAGGTTGGGTATGCCACGACTACCATCACGAAAAGTAGCACAAGAGTGAAGTAGGCGACAGCGATAGGCGCGGCCGAGAAACAGGTATCTGTTACTGAACTGATAGGAATGCTTTTCCAATACATTTGTGAGAGCACGGCAACAAATCCAATATACCACACCAAAGATGCAGTCCCACAGCCACTGTGAACACCACCGTAGTGACCTGCCTTGGCAACCCTGCGACGCAAAGCCAGCGGCGCAGTTCGAGGAATCGAACACACTACTCTATAAATAGCATTGACCATCATCGGGTGTCGAGCGAGACCGCAGACTAACAAGTTTACGGCCGTCGCATCCACGAGGGAGAGGAGCTTCCGATCACAGATCACCACGTAGAGGAAAACAGCGAGATTTGCAAAAAATACGAAAGTGAAGAGCCGTCGATACACAGTAAACACTGTATATCTGAAGCGCGCAAGCCGCTTCCGTCGGGGCTCTATGGGCTGAGCCTCCAGATCAGTCACATCGGGAGACTCGTGGCCATTGGAGGCGACCTCTTTGGAGACCTCCTCGGAAAAGATGTCGTCAATGATAATCTCATGGTCTGCAACAATGGCCCTGACCGGGGGTTCCGGCATGGAAAGGTTGTTCTTTTCGGGGTCCGCCATTGCTGGAAGTGAAAGACGCAAGGAAGAGAAGGGAGCAATTGGATATAAAACTGGACTGTTTTATTTCATTTTTATTTATTCGTTTTTTCGAGCAAGACCAAGATACACCAAAGGACCCTTGCACATTTTAGTGCGATAGAGAATTCTCGGGAAATCGCGAAATCTCGAAATCCTACATTCCGTCCCCAACCTGGCGAAGGAAATACACAAGAAAGGCTCCACTGTGTGGAGATATCCTATGCTGCACAGACATACACATTACGGAGCAAGGTAATGGTCCAGCCCAAGCTCAGGAATCTACCCCTCAGTCTGTAGATCCTTCGAAGACTTTCCATTGGTTATTTTGAAATTTGACGAAATTTGACGAAATTTGAAGAACCTCGGTCGATGTGACTAGACGGACGTCGGTATTGGGACCCCCTGATACCACCCGGAAACCAACAGTTAATATACATAATCTAGGTGTACTTCCCCTTGGAGCTAAGACAGAACCTAGATTCGAGATATGTGAGACTAGAGAGAATCAATCAAATGCAACAATTGAAGATCGGGATGGCCGGCGGAGCCCGTAAAAGCAAGCTAAGCTAGCAGGGCTTATCACTTTGCTTCACACCCTTGGAAGTGGCATGTGCATACTCCGTAGTACATATGTACTATGCCATTCCTGCAGCAGCAAGGGAAGCCATCAAAAATGGGCTAATAGGGCAACGTGTACTTTCCGTCTGGAGTCCACGTTCCTTGTTATTATTCCGGAGAGTTCGCGAGTGCAGAGAATTAATTCTCCACCCCGTCCCGCTCGACGGGACTCAAAACTCGGTCTTTCTGTTGATCAACATGATCGAGAAGTGTCGATCCAGTTCCCGATATCTGAGACTATGGGCTGTCATAGTGGAGCATGGAGCAAACCGTGGACGAAGCTGTCGCGCTTGGTCCCATACTTTGTATATTTTAATAGTACTTCCATTGCATGCACGATCCTGCAATCTGCACAGCGGGGCCATCCGCCATGTATGCGCAGTCGAAGGATAAACGGTTTTATCATGTGAATTGAGACTCGGGACCCACTCGCGGCACGGGCTCCCAGACACGGCAAGTCTTGGCAATTTAGTACGTTTCGTAAATTTCGTAAGTAAAACAACGTATTGTAAGTAAAAAACGCATATACTGAACTATTGAAACTAGCCAAAAATGAGATGCGCTAAAAAGCAAGATAGAAACACAATGGTTGAGGAAAAGGTCAACCAATCCAGATTCAGCACGGAATACAGAACATTGGGGAGATCTTCAGCTCGGCACTGAGACAAATGAACTAGTGGAAGCGATTTTCCTCGCTAACGCCTTGGTCGGTTGCGAACCAAGGAATTCGAAAGAGGACAGTTCGGACCCCAATTCCCGAGAGACCCAGTTTTGAACGGCGGTAGCTTTGAGGGAGTCAACTAGCGGACAGCATTAGTCAACTGAGTTATCACAGTGGGGAGAATATTATCAAAGAAAACGTACCACCCAAAGCAGACAACGGTAGATCCGAGTCGATAGCATCAGCAGTTGTAGCCATTGCATCTGCTAGATATTCACTTAGAGTGTTTAAAACAACCTCAGTTGCAGCATCGATGGAATCTGCCTCCTTGAGTAAGGTGCTGGTCTGAATAGAATCCTGAGCATCCTCAACAACGACACAAAGCCGGTAATCAAATTTTCGATCGAGGACCCAGGCCGTAGAACCATTGCTGCGAGACAGAGAGTCGGTCATGCCGGCGATAATCTGAGATGGAAGAGAAAGCTTGCTGTTAATGATCACTCTCATCAAGGTCTGGAGCTCATGGGTCAAAATTTCTGTGCCTTCAAGATGTTTGTATCGGCGGCGACGCTGTTCTGGGTCCTCGGCAAGGTCACTGAGTCCACTGGCATCTGGCACAAGACCGATATTGATAGAATGGCCTGGGAGACCATGACTGTGTCGCCATTCCATGAGAGCATCAATGAAACCATTGCCCGCAGAATAGTTAGCCTGTCCCATATTACCAATGACACTTGCCACGGAGGACAATGCCACGAAGAAAGTCAAGCTTTTCTTCTCTGAAAACAGATGGTGCAGATTCAGTGTTCCGCGGATCTTGGACTGTGTGGATTGGGTCCAATCATCAAAAGTCATGTTCTCGAACATTGCATCCTGAAAATAAAGTAAGAAATTAGGTAGTGTTAATGGGGAAAATGAAATCAAGGTAATCACCTTCAGAACGGTTGTACACTGAATCACACCTGCGACTGTCCAGTTGTTACTGCGGATCTTGTATGACAGGTGGTCAATATCTGCCTGTTGGGAGATGTCACAGCGTAGGACATCTATGCGGCACCCGCGATCGCGAAGGAGATCAAGGGTGAGCTGCTGGGTAGGTTGTACCCCGCCAGATCGTCCAAGGAAAACCAAATGGTGGGCCCCAGACTGCACCAAGGTATCAGCAAGCGCAAGGCCTAGATTGCCCAATCCACCCGCTAAGATATATGTGGCTTTCGCTGACAATCCAGTAAGATCTGGCAGTGGCTGCACAATGGGAACCATCCCAGGAGCCTGCAGATCTATAATAGCCCGGGTATTGGTTGCTTTACAGTGTTTCAAAGCTCCTTGGAGATCAGAAACAGCGAAGATGGAATAAGGTTCCACGCGGTTCAACATCCGATTCTGCTTCATGAAGTTAATCACATGCCGAACGGAAGCATGGAGGTTGCCGGGCTTCTCTGAGAATATTTTCTGCAGTCGCGGGGAAGAGAACGTGCAGCCACTGTCGATGAAGCTTTCTGGAAGAGCACTTAGCTTCATATCGGTAGACAGATTAATGTACTGTCCACCTGGGACCAGGCACCTTGCGGCATTCCGACCAGGATACCCGCCAAGGAAGCAAATGCTGGCGTCAACTCCACACCCATTGGTCAACCTAGACACGCTAGTTTCCATGCCACCGTGAACGCCCAGAATTCGATTCGCCAATACCGGGTATCGAGAACGAAGACTCTCGGCAGTATCTAGAGAATCAGTTGCCACGATGACTTGCATGTTCATGGCAATGGCATAATCTATCATGGCCTGGAGAGTTTGATTGATTGACCCAACCAAAAGCACCGATGAGTTTGAGCTGAGATGACCAACTTGGGTGAGAATTTGATAAGCGTTGAGGTATGCCAGAGGAGTTGATATCGCCTTTCTTGGCTCGGTGTTTGAAGGAATTCTGATAGTGTCACTTTCCAAGACCCGCATTGTTGTCGAGAGACCCGAGTTCGCTGATGCTAACGTCAAAACTTTATCGCCAACAGCCAAGTCATGCACATCGGATCCAATACGAGTTACTTTTCCAATAATCTCGAACATGGGAAGAGCTGTGTCCGGTGTCTTCTCCTGATTCCCGTGTAAATCAAAGATTGTCGCCATCTCGACTTTGATCTCAGTGTGGTCTGGCTGAAGTTGGTGTTCGATGAGTTTTTGTTCCTCCCAGCGTGAATTTTCTGCGTCCTGGAAATTTAACTCAAGTGGTCTTGGGTCAAGCGTTAGGTCTGAAAGTATGGGCCTGGGACCATTCAGCAGAGTGTTCATGACCTCCACTACCGCTGGGGTCTCCAGGACTCGTGGAACTAGCAGTCGACCGTTTGCCAGACGATACTCCAAGTCTGGTCGGCGTGGGCTCTCCTGTGTGGTGAGCTGCATGACTTGGAGAATGCTACTAGCTAATCCAGATTTGTCCTCCAAATCATTCACATCGACCAATAGGTGTGGGATAATAGTGTTCCACTGTTCATTACGAAGTGTCCGCAACAGGCAACCCGTTGCACCGGATCCAATGTTGTCAGCGGCCCCCTCAGTCCAGGAAGGCGATACCCAAAGAATGTAGTGAGCTCGAATCAACGCTTGGAGATGTTCCAGATCACTTTCCGTCCAGCCGGGTACCCAGGGACTTCCCAAGTCAACCAACGAGATCACAGTCTTCCCTGCTAGTGTAGTTACCTGTTCCAATCCAACAGGCACCAGGCTAACGTTATGGGCGGCAAAAATCCTCTCAAGGTGCTCAAAGACAGGGAATGAGTGAGAATTGTCTGCTGGACTCAAAACATAGATTTCGGAGTCTGTTGTCCATGAGGCTAGTGTCCTGCGCACGATGATAAACTTGCAGTCTTCGGTCGTACTATGAAGTTCGAGGCCATTGAAGCACTGCAGCTTCTCCAGTGCAGAGTCCAGGTTTGTTTCTGACACCCGCATTGCTGCCAAACCTCCGTGTTCAACGATGGTTAGCAGGCAAGACAGGATTACGTGAGTGGATTTGCTATCCCACAGCCCGGACTCATCGATCACAACCAAATCATATTTGTCCTGAGCGAGTGAGGAAAATGGAAGTTCATCGATCGCAGCGAGGGGCGTTAGGTGAGTTCCTGGGGGACTGTTCTCTGCGGGGGTGGTACCCGCCATCTGACTACTGGGGCCGCATGAAGCGATAGTGACCTTTCCTAGGCAAGGTCGCTTTCCGGCGTTTGGAAGGAACTCTTGGAGATTCTCGATCCAAGAGCTTGATGCGTCCGAAGTAGTAATGAGCGCCCTGGCATCCCCGTTGGTATGGCACATTCTCTTGACCCAGTCAACAAGCTGGAGACTTCTGGGTTGTAGGGCTGTCTTCTTGTTTCCGTGGTGGATTAGGCTGGGGACAAGTGGTGACTCCAAATGCTCATCCCAAACAATCGACGAGTATCGGCTCTCCGATGAGCCTTCCTCCTGATTTTGAGAATTGGGATTGAAGGGAAGGCGACCGAGATGAACACCCTCAAACGTGATCCAGGGTTTTGACCAGGAGGGATCCGATGCGATACACTGGGATCGCGATTTTCCATCTCGCCACTTGGTCTCTGTGTGGACAACGAATTTTTCGCCTGCCTTTGGTTGGAACGTATTCGAGATATAGATATTCTCTACGCCGACGGGGATATTCGCGTCGTTGCTGGAAAGTGCCTCGGAGCAAGACAAAAGGGCAGACTGGAAGAGGCAATCAAGAGTGGTGGGATGGATAAAACTGGATGACTCCTTCTCGAAGGGCATTGATTGTTTGGTGTCTGTGACCACCCCAGATAGCCAAATACGAGGCTCTGAATCGCAGAAGGAAACTCCAGTTATTGTCTGGAAGGCCGGACCGACAGTGAGTCCTCCTGTTTGAGATAGCCATTCACGTGCTTGTGTGACATCAGCCATTTTTGCGACTTCTTGAGTATTCTTGATGCGCTCCAAAGCCGTTTCCCAGTTCGAGCTGTGCTCGACACTGTCTCGGTCCTCATATCGTGCAATGAATGCACCTTTTGCGTGTTGGATCCAGCCACCCCCGGATGGAAGTGAGAAAATTCCGAATTGATACCAACCCGGCATCCCTGGATGAGGCGAGACCTGAAGGAGAGTTTCCAACCCTCGTTCTTCGTCGGGAATAACCACTCCTCGCATAAAATGAAGATCTTGGAATTCTATTCCCTTGATGTTGGTCTGGCCATCAGCTAGCTGCCGCGCTGCCTCGGTAGCCATTACCAACATGCCCGCGGCTGGGAATACAATCGACCCCGCAACAACATGATCGGCCATCCATGGATTCTCTAAGAGTCGTAGGAAGTTTCTCCATCGTGGCTCCAAGGCGTTTTGATAATCCACGGCAACCCCCAAAATATCATGACGGGGATTTTTGCGTTGTCTCAGTTGCGTTGTATCTAACGGCTCATGCCAGAAGGACATTTGGTGATTCCAGGGATAAGAAGGCAAATCAGCAATTATGGTTGGCCTTGTGACATCGACACAACTGTTGACCGCTGCAAGGTCTACTGTGTGTCCTATGCTCCAAAGAGACCCAGCAACTTCGAGCGCTGTTTCCAAAGCATGCTTATTCCGCGAAAGGAGTGAATGGTAAGGCAACGATGCCATCTTTATGTTGATAGATTGCAGAATCTGAGTGACAGGTCCTTTCAAAACGGCGTGTGGGCCGATTTCAACCAATGCAGTCCATTTGATTGGAACCGGTCGTCGGCGAGACTTGATAGATTCGCTCAGACTTGCGAGCTGCGACACCGCGGCAGTAAATTCCACTGAGCTGACCATGTTACGTACCCAGTATGATCCACCAAGGTCGGCGGGGTAGACACGCTCTTTGGTGACCGATGAAAGCATGGGGATTGAGCCACTGTATCGATCTTCTGGCTTGATACAATTGATGGCGTCACCTACCACTTGAACAAGTTCTTCCATATGAGGGGAATGGTACGCCGTATCGATGCGCAACTTTCGGGCGAAGTGACCGTCCTGTTGTAGCCGTGCTTCAAGCTGATCAATGAAGTCTACATCACCAGAAAGGGTTGTACTGGCTGGACTATTGACACAGGCAACGACAACTGAACGTGGGGGCAGCTCGTCAAGGTATTTCTGTGCGTCCGCTGCCGATATACCAGTGGCAAGCATACCTCCTCGTCTGTCACTCTGGGCAATCTGTTGTGAGAAGAAACCGCGGAACCATGCGACACGCATCGCATCTTCATGGGAAAGATATCCGGCAGCATACCCGGCAGCTATGTGATACACATACGTCAGTTGTTATATACCTCGAGATGCTTGTTGCAAGAGAGAAGAATAGGAGATGTTCATACCAATTTCACCGCTAGAGTGTCCAACAACCGCGTTAGGATAAATTGACCAACTGGCCAAAAGATCAGCCAATGCAATCTGCAACGCGCAGGTAATGGGCTGGCTGCGATCGGGTCGGTTGATTTGACTGTTTTTTGCCTCTGCATTTATCTCATCCACGATATCAAAAGGACATCCCAGAGAGGAGAGAATATCTTGTGATCGTGCCAGACTTTCGCTAAAAGTGGAAATCCTCAAGAGTTCCCGACCCATTCCAGCCCACTGGCCACCCTGACCTGTGAAAACAAATGCAATTTTTGTTTGAGCTTTGCGACTAGCCCGAGAAAACTTGGGGAGTCCCTTATCCAAGATGCTCTGTAGCTGGTCTTGTGAGTTAGCAACCGCGAAGCTGCGGAATCCTAACTGCGATCGGCGCGTCAGCATTGTATGAGCTAGATCTTTCAGTGAGATCTCCTGCTTGGCGTTCTGTTGACGTTGAAGGAATGTAGTCCAATCTTGACTGGTCCGTTCAATGCCAGCTTGGTCGAATGTAGAAAACACCACCACACGAGGGGCCGGCTCCCTGTCTTCAGCATCGCCCTGGGAGGATCCCGGGGGCCCTTCGACAATTAGGTGCGCATTCGATCCGCCGAATCCAAATGAGTTGATGCTAGCCCGCCGTGGAAGATGGCCCGGCCAGGGCATTGTTTTGTTGCTCAGTCGTAAACGCCAATCATCGAGTCGGATCTTAGGATTGATCTTTTTGAAGCCCACATTTGGTACCAACATACCCTTTTCTAAACACAACACGACTTTAATTAAGCTTGCAACTCCTGCGGCACCCTCTGTGTGACCAAGATTTGTCTTCACTGAGCCTATGTATAATGGCTCATCGGTCGGTGTTCGTGCCTGACCCAAAGTCATTCCAACAGCAGACAGCTCCAATGGATCCTATTCATTATCAAGTTAATAAACTTAAAATTTGAGTAGCCATCAATAGAGTTGTTTTGCTTACCCCTGCCGGAGTTCCAGTGCCATGGGCTTCAAAGTAGGCAGTGTCTCTCATTGAGATACCATGGCGTTCATAAACCGAACGAATCAAGTTGGCTTGAGACGCTGGGCTGGGCAATGTAATTCCAGGGGTACGACCATCCTGATTGATTCCTGTGCCACGGATGACGGCTCGAATATTATCTCCATCGGCTAATGCGGCGCTGAGGGGTTTCAAAAGCACAGCACCAATGCCCTCTCCCCGGCCATATCCATTTGCAGATTCATCGAATGAATGACTTATTCCGTCAGGACTCATCATATGCATGTAGGATAGTCTTTGTGTAAAATTAGGGTGCAAGATGAGACTAGCTCCAGTTACCAGGGCCTGCCACAAGCATGTTTAGTACGTGCCATATGCAGGTAGATAAATGTTGCAATACTCACCATCCTACATTCCCCAGATCGCAAGGATTGCGCTGCTAAGTGGACTGCAGTCAAACTCGAGGAACACGCAGTGTCCATCATGATACTCGGGCCTTGGAGATCAAAGAACCACGACAAACGATTTGCCAGCATAGTCCTTCCATTACCGGTAGCCGAGTTGTGAGGCATATCGTAGATATCTCTTGTCGATAATAGCTCATAATCATTGGTCATTGAGCCGGAGTACACTGCCGTATTGCTCCCGGGCAGTGTATCTATCGGTATTCCACCTATTTCGCTCATTTTAGCCTGGCTGGTTTTTATAAATCTTTAGATTTCGCATATCTTACTGTTTTCAAATGTTTCATATGCAACTTCGAGCAACAACCGCTGTGCTGGATCCATGCCCTCTGCCTCTTTGGCTGTGATAGAGAAAAAAGGAGCATCAAATCGTGAAGGATCTTCTTGCAAGAAAAACCCACTATCATGATTGATCTAATCATCCATGACCTCAGATGTTAGAATAATAAACTAACGTCTAATTGAGATATCCATACCGCTCCTTTGCGTTCATGGCTGGGGTGATGCCATCCCGAGGCTTCATATCGGCTCGTGGGAACTGTCCCATGTCCAGTGCGTCCGTCACATAGCATCTGCCAAAAGCTCTCCACAGAGTTCGCTCCTCCAGAGAAGCGACACCCCATTCCAATTACTGCAATGCCTTCCATATCTGCAGGGCCAGAAGTCGTCGTTGGTCGGCCAGGCATCTTGTAGGTATAGAATAACTGAGGATAGGTTTGGACAAGATTCAAAAATGGGATGCTGCGGGGTATTATAGTCAAAGACATACAAGTCTCCGTCGTGATTGCAGACCATAAATCTGGCCATGGATCCTGGACGCTAGTGCGATTAATGCGTACAATCTCGCATATTTACATGCATATATTACTGGCTATCTAGCTATCTAAGCGGAACACGCAGTGGAGACGTGGACACATTCAAAAGCCCCATGGACGACGTATTTCGTACATGAATGTATGTACATCCTTTGTAGTCTAGCTTGGCGAACCCCTGTTTCCGAGTTTAGAAACAAATATCTGGGATATTGGTTTGGCTAATGCAGTTGGATCTGGTTCTCCATGCACACCCAGCTTTAATGACAGACCCAATGTCACGGTTTGCAGGTTTGCGGCGGCATTCCCCTGAGGAAACGATTACGAAAATACTGTCAAGTGGAGATTTTTTACTCCATAGATCAACGAACTGGATCGTCAATGCTTCAAAATAGAGATGTGAATTATACTGTGACAACATGTTACCAGTATCGGTCACTGTATTTCAAGCTAATTTTCCATCCATCGACCCGCATGGCCTCCACTATATATTAGCACACTAAACCAATGTTAGTAGCCAAATATTGCCCATCATTTCGTCTGAATCTTTTTTTAAGATTCGCAGTGGAGAGTCCACTTTCCCTTTCTAGCCCCCCCCCCCTATTTGAGAGTTCCACTTTTCGGATTCTCCGTCCTTGCATGGATGTATTTGAGAGAATATCAATCTTGCGTGTTTATCTAAAGGGCTAGCTCTGTACTCCGTAGTTATCATTGTATTACAATCTCGCATCTGAGGTGATTGGCTATGGTAACTGGGAGACCTGGCATCGCCCGGGCCACCGGATCTCAATTCCATGAGATCTTCTAGCCTATGGAGCAAGTTTTACAATAGAATGCTAATTGACTTTATTGAAGGTAGCTAACACTTGCTTGCCCCCTCCCTCCACGCAGATCATCCACAATACACCGTATATGGAGTATATTTCACCTGCATTTCGGCGATCTTGGAACCTTTACGGAGTATGGAGTGTGCAGTAGTCTACGGGGTACGTTAGTCAGCTTCTCGAGCACACGGCAAAAAATTGGTACTTTTTATCAGCTCTTCAATAGTTCAATCTCGCCTTGAATCCTGGGTCATTCTAAGACCTTCTAAGCCACATACGGACAAATCGCATGGGGCAATAGTGTACGTCGCTTTCATAACCCCCAATTCTCCATTTGAGCGATTTATCTAAAGACATTCGATCTATACCCCGCCTCTTTCACACCCTTCATTTACCCCAAGTTGTGATATCTGTTGAGAATGACCACTCAAAGCGCCATTATCGTCCAAGAACCTGGCCGCGCAACGCTGGTAGAAGATTTCCCGCTCCCTGAATTGCCAGACAATTACATTCTCGTCAAAACGAAAGCTGGTATTGTTTCCTTCTGCTCTCCTTCGCTCCCGTGTTTCATAAGCAGCTGGACTAACACTGTACGAAGTCGCTTTGAATCCAACGGACTGGCGTCATATAGATTTTGTACCCTGTACGGGGGCCACCGTGGGCTGCGACTATTCTGGAATAGTAGAGGCCGTTGGCCCAAGCGTCAAAAAGCCCTTCAAAAAGGGCGATCGGGTTGCTGGGTTTGTACACGGTAGCAATGCAGTTCGACACAATGGCGGCGCTTTTGCTCAATATGTGATTGCGAAGGGTGACCTCCAAATGTTGATCCCCGAGTCCATGAGCTTTGAGGCGGCGGCCACATTTGGTGTCGGTTTGACAACCGTTGGTCAAAATCTTTACCAAAGCATGGAATTGTCTTTCCCCAGTGAGGAGAGCGAGTCAAATGACACAAATATCTTAATCTATGGAGGGGCAACGGCTACCGGTACGCTTGCGATTCAATTGGCAAAATTATCAGGATTGCGAGTCGTCACAACATGCTCTGAAGCCAACCGCGGCCTCATGCTTGAGCTTGGGGCTGATGCAGTTTTTGATTACCGCGATCCACTAGTGAGTGAGCAGATCCGAGAGGATACTGATGATGCTCTGGAACTTGTTCTTGATACAATCTCCACACCCCAGTCGGCTGCTATCTGCAGTGGTGCCATTTCCTCAGCGGGAGGTTCCTACAATGCTCTGCTGGATATTTCATGCCCTAGAGATGATGTTGATTCACATGTCTCAATGGCGTATGACGTTCTGGGAGAGCCTTATCGCATGGGAGCGCACGACATATCTCCCGATAGCACTAACTTTGACTTCGGCATCAAGTGGTGGGGATTAGCGCAGAAACTACTTGAGGAACGACGCATTCACCCTCATCCATATCAGGTGAAACCAGGCGGCTTGGCTGGAGCGTTGGTCGGTCTGCAGATCTTACGGGAAGGTAAAGTCCGAGCTTCCAAGCTAGTCTATCAGGTCGATCAATCCGAGTAATATGTCAAAAACAAAATAAAGAGGCCCTCACTTGCCTATATTTCAAAAGACATTTCTGAGTATGACTTGACTGTAAGTGTAGTTTGGTAACCAACGAAAAACAAGAGATAAAAGGACAATGGCATTCCCTCCCCGGTTATTTATAGAAAAGTTGGTTCGTACCGCCCTTTTCTGCCCTCTCGGCGGGCCCCACTGGAATCAGGGGTTCCCATGGTTGGCATCCCACTTTGCAAGATCTCAATATCATCACAATGGAACTGATTCCTCGTCGGTCAGCACTGAAGCCATATGCGGCTGAATTTCTTGGCACTGCCCTCCTCATCGTCATTGGGGATGGAGTCGTCGCGCAATGTCTGCTGTCCGAATACCAATACGGCACCTGGCTGTCCATCAACCTCGCCTGGGCCTCTGCCGTGTGTCTCTCTGGCTATCTGGCTGATCCCAGCCCGACCATCAACCCGGCAGTAACTATTTGCATGGCTCTAGTGCGACCATCGGAAGGACAATGGAAGCAAATCCCAGGCAAGCTAGCTGCGCAGTTCCTGGGCGGGTTTGTCGGCGCTGCCATCGTATATACCAACTACCGATCGGCGATCAAAGCTTGGGATCCCGAATACACCATTCCCGGCGGATCAATCCTAAGCCCTGTCGGTCATCACTCGGCGGGCATTTTCTCGACCTATCCAGGTTCCTACTTCGAGTCGAACTGGGAGGCCGTATTTTCTGAAGTCCTGGGCTCGGCTGTGTTGATGTTTGGCTGTCTCAGTATCTCCGATCCGGCGAATGCCCGTCGATTCCCTGCTCCACAGATCGCTGTCTTCTTGCTGCTGCTTATGATCGGAGCCGCGTTAGGCTGGCAGACTGGCTACGTATGTTCACCAGGTTATCAGGTTAGGAAGTCTTACTAATTAATCTCACTAGGCCCTTAACCCAGCTAGAGACTTTGGCCCGAGAATGTTCTCCGCTATTATCTATGGCCGAGAGGTCTTTACAGCGGCCAACTGCTATTTTGTTGTGCCTCTTTTCGCCCCTATTATCGGCTGTGTTGTTGGTGCGGCGACTTATGACGGCTTGCTGTTCGAGGGAGAAGGATCGCGCATTGCCAATGCGATGGGCAAAGTTGAGGCGTACGAGTATCATCGCCTGGAGTGATGTCTGAAATTTGAAGACTCAATGGTGGATTTGCTAGTATGGGGTTAACTATATGTAAATTATCATCATTGGACATAAATATATATATACACGATGAGGTCAATTGAAGGGAAGAGGATAAGATTAATTGCCCAACAAGGTGAAAATACGTCGATTTATTGAGATAGTGGTGTTATTAGGTAGTTGTAAATTCATGGAGTTGGTGAGAATTATAACTTTGAACTCTGTTGTCCAGGAGCCTTTCGTGGCTTTCTAGATATATATAATGGTGGTAGAAATCTCATTGAAAAGCAGCCGTGGACAAACCCGCCATTATTGCTGACACATCATCCTTGTTGTTCGCTTGTAAACACATAGTCCACCAACCTATCACTAAAAGATCCTAAACCAAATTATGAACCCTTCAAGCCCAAACCCAGGGGAGCCGATCAATCTACTCCGGTTCGTCTCATCATCGGCTGTGAAGCTCATACCCTCTTGACATTCATGTCGACGAGAATCACCAAGCGCAAGCGTGCGAGGAAGGCATGCATCCCTTGTCACCAGCGTAAGCGGAAATGCGACGCTGAGTATCCCTGTGGCACGTGCACCATCTACGAATACAACTGCAGGTACGCCGACGACAACACCACTAGCAATGCAGGCGGCAGCATACACGCCCCGCCCCAAGCCGAGCGTGTCAGCGCCAACGACAGAAGTAGTATGGCGAACCGGGCCGCCGCCACATCGCGTAGTCTGGACAGCTGGTCTCATGTAGCACGAGATCCCCACCGAGCCGACGGCTCGTTGAAGAATCCTACCGTCATAGCCGGCACGTCCGCGACCACCGGCATCTTTGACGAGCATAAATCCAGATACACTGGGGCATCGGCGGCAATGGCGTTTCCGCACATCCTAAGCGAGGCCCTCGGTTCTGACAGCCCTCCCAAGATGCACTCCTTCGCCTACAACTTTGGCATCCGCCCTGAGGAAGCTCCCAACGATCATGGCTTGCTGGGGAAGCTCATCTCGGAGGACGACCTCGGCTTCTTCTCGGGTGTGTACTTCTCGGTAATGGCCCCTGTCACCGACTATATGGACCCGAGAATCTACGATCAGCGATGTCGAGATTATTACCATGGCACTGGCAGCATTGCAGTTGCCTTTGGCGCCGTGGCTGCTGGCGTCGCTGCTCTCGGGTCTTTCCTATCTCCCAATAGACACCCGCGGGAGTCTGACCTAGTACAGTACGCCAAAGCTATTCTCGATGATCCAGTCTCAATGCGCATGCTAGGCATTGACCACATCATCGCGTGGGCCATGCGAGTGTTGTACCTACGTGCCACAACCCGCCCCAATACTGCCTGGGTCGCGTCATGCACGGCTATGCACCTCTGCGAAGAGATCGGGCTGCACAAGGAAGAGAACATCAAGAAGATGGCGTCTATCGCCGGCGCCGCTATCGTTGGACATGATACGGACAGGCTGAGGCGAATTTTCTGGATTTCGTGGGCCGGGCATAATATGCTGTGCTATGAGTACGATCGTTCGTCTGTAGGATTTAGGGCTGTGACTTGCCAAGCTATCATCCCAACAGCAGGGTCGGTTGCCGACCAGTTCGTGCAAATAGCCCAGATCATCCCGGCTCCCAACTCCCCGTTCCAGCTCGAATGTCAGCCTCCAACTCCGAGGGAGGAGCTATTTGAGCGGCTCAAAGCATTAGATAAACTGCCGTTCACTCATCCGTTCCTGATCGTGACTAAGGCGGACATCGCGTTTTGCTTCTATCGACGCATATACCAGCTCAAGATGGGTATATCAGACGAGATCATTCAGCTCGTCATTGATAGCGGTAACGCTGCAGTGGAGGCGGCGCAGCAGCTAGCTAACCAAGGTCATATGTTTTGGAACGTCATCGGTAGCGTCTTCCAGTATGCCTGCGTTCTATTGGCCATTGACACGCCGGCAGCCTCCGCCCACATCGCTGCTGCCTTCAAGGGCCTGGAGAATCTGGTCAAGGCTGCCGACACAGGACTGACACGTAAAGCATTGTCAATGGCGCAGCATCTACTTAGCCTTAATATGGCAAAGAAGCGAAAGGAGCTTGCTCAGCTGGAAGCTGTCGAGGCGAGCCATCAACCATTCCAAGCGCAGCCGGAATCCGAGGCCAATACTGCTTTCCCAGAAATGGGCTGGGGGGAGGACTGGGACCAATTCCTTGTTGAACCATACCTATCGATGCTCGGTCCTGACATGCAGTTGTAGTGGCATGCGGCCGTTGGAAATTGATTGACTCGGCTCACACAGCCCCTCACAGCATGGTGTGGCATTTCGAAACTGTCTAAGGAGACTCAGCATTCTATTTATTTAAACTCGCCATAACTATAATGACGCTCCACAAAGCAGAAGATCAAACCCACAACTACAACAATGTGGAAAGCGCCCCAGTAATCTTGTAGAACATCCTTCCCTCCGCTATTGACCTGCGAATCACTCTCTTCTAGACGAAGACGCTGATAATCATGATTATGTGCATGTCATGTAAGGTATCACACACTGGTGACGGAGCCAAAGAAATCGACACGCTGCCAGACTCTGGATCTCTCATGCACTGAGTTGGCCGGCAGCGGGTAACGCGAATGACAGAGATGACCGAGAGGACCAGAAGAAGGCACGTGAAGCACCAGCACCGCTGTGATGGTCCTCTGAAGCGTCAGAGGATGTTTTCCCGTGTGTTAGATAATCAGAAGGGCCATGGGCATGGGCCGCCTAGCCAAATGACGCGTCGTCGTTTTCTTGTAAAGAGGGCGTGGTTGCTCAAAGCGTAGTGAGATGTAATTGACGAGATAGCCCAATTATTAGGACTACTATATGATAATGGCGTTGTCGACAATGCGCGTTATGTCCATGTGTCCATGTGTCAGCCCTGCAAGGCGCAAGGGAGTACGTATAGATATGTGTTCCTTATAGGGATTTCCATCATCATCTTAACGTTACGGAGACATGCTCAGAGCTCTGTCAGTCCGCGGTTGAATCATCACTGTCTTTATGCGGCTCAGTGCTGTGCGGCTTCTGCGGCTATTGCGGACTTCTCGCCCCATCGACCGTCGCTTTTAGTTAGTGTTAGGGTCATTGTACTGGACCCCTGCGTGCGGCTGCTGCGGTGGACGCGGTGTCAACGGCGGTACATACGTTGCCCTCGTTGTGGATTGCATGACATTCCTCCGTGGCTCCTGAACGCTATTATCTCCGGGCGAATCAAGTTGGAAGGCTTCCCCAAATTCACTCGGATATACGAGATAGATAATAATTCCCCGAAATTTGCGAGTCCGATCATAGGATTTCAAGACCGAGTCTGAAACGTATAAATGGACAGGCATCCTCCGCTTCAAGGAGGAATACCAGCCCAAACAATAATAGAATATCGACCACATTCAACCATCACAACAGTTGATACACGCCAATGAGTTTGAGATTTTGTTCACAAATAGCCAAAATGTCCAAGTACGCCAAAAGCCAGCCCGTCGGCTTCAAAAATTCTATCGAGAGAATCGCTATTGTCGGTGTAAGTAAACCTGTTAACAACACCGCGTACATAACACTAACAAACACCCTTAGGCCGGAGGCACCATTGGATCGCACATCACCGCCGCACTCCTGAAAACTGGAAAACACACTGTCACGGCACTCTCCCGCAAAGGCAGCAGCAACAAACTCCCCAAGGGTATCCTCGTCGCCCCAGTTGACTACGACGACGAGGCCACCATTGTCGCCGCCCTGAAGGATCAGCAATTCTTTATTATCACTATGGCCCCTACCGCGCCCCAGGACACCCACAGCAAGCTTGTCCAGGCAGCCGCCAAGGCTGGTGTTCCCTACGTCATGCCCAATGCGTACGGCGGTGACATTGACAACGTCAAACTCGGGGAGGAGACGATGCTGGGCCCCGTAGGCAAGGCCAACAGGGACGAGATTGAGCGGCTCGGCATGCAGTGGATCACTATATGTTGTGGGTTTTGGTACGATTACAGCCTGGCAGGCGGCGAGGCGCGGTTTGGGTTCGACTTTGACAAGCGTTCTCTGACAATCTATGACGATGGAAACACTAAGACCACGACATCAACGCTGTCACAGGTTGGGCGCGCCGTGGCCAAAGTGCTAAGCCTCAAGGAGCTGCCAGACGACGAAAGCGACAAAAGTCTTACTCTATCGGGGTTCCTCAACAAGGGCGTTTACATCAAAAGCTTCGTGCTAAGCCAAAATGACATGTTTGAGAGTGTTAAGCACGTTACGGGTACCACTGATGCTGACTGGACGGTTACCCACGAGGCCAGCAAGAAGCGATATGAGGATGGCCTGGCGCAAGTTAGAGGTGGTAACATGGCGGGGTTTGGCAAGTTGCTGTATGCCAGGGCATTTTACCCGAATGATTCGAGTGAGTTCTCGGCCAAGGCGCAGAATGAGCTGCTCGGATTGCCGGAGGAGAGCCTGGAGGAGGCTACCAAGGCTGGGGTGGATATGGTCAAGGACCTGCAGCTTCGTGTTGAGCGTATGGCGTCCTAGACAACAGCATCTGAAGAATTCGTATCAATTAATAGATGGACATTAACACGGGTGTTACAGTAGTTTTTGGAATCAATAGTATATTCTTAGTTCGTTGACTATCAGCGTTTTAAGGGTGGGACTTGATAACTCATCAGCCCGACCTGGATGGACGAAAGCCTGCATCATTACCCCCAAGTATTCTCTGTCATCCGCAGTGCAGGGGGGGGAGGCCGTCTCTTCTGAGGACCAGCACTGTGCTGCAAGGTGGACTGTCGAATCTACCAGATGTGTTTGAGAGTAAAGACCTACATATATAAAAATGGATCTGGTACCCGAAGTTCGATTGCCATTTGATGACTGTTCATTCGCATTAGTAACCGTCGTGTAGAGTATGTATCAAAACTTACCTAGGGACTTCAGTCACAAAAGAGAAGGCACCCAGACGTTCTTCAATAGTTTTTCAACAAATGGCTTTGCTGGAAGTGACTTCTCCTTTTGATCATATACACCATCGTATATTCCATTGTTGAACTGCTCTTCCGATGGACTGACTATCTGCGAAATTTCGGCCGAATAAGCTCGTTCATCAGAACGCCTTTCCAGCTTCTTAGGTTATGAGAAGCGGGCCAAACATAGCCTACATTTGACGCATTGAACACCAGAATTTTGGCCTCCACAGATGTCTGAGGTGGAACAGTTATGTCTTCGTGGTTTCCGTGGAAGAAAACTTAGCACAAAGGCCCTTGTCCGTAGTGTGAATCTACGATGTTGTGTGATACGATTTCCCAATACCGTTTCGAAGAATTTGAAAAGCTCGGGGAGACCCGGTGACAAAGCCAGGCGAGTGGCCCTGGGGGTTCCATCAATCTTCATTGCTGAGACGATAACATACTGAGATACGGAACCAATTAGAAATCATCAAATTTCTCTACATCATATATTCTTTGTTAAGGGCTTTTACCCCAACCACAGTGGGGGTATTGAAAATAAGCACAGCTTGCAATACATACATGTATATCATTACGCACTACGGAGTAAAATAGTATAGAATGAATCCATACTCAGCCCTTCATTTTCGTCCCTAACTAGGTACCTAGGTACCTAGGAGGAGTTGATTATGTGATCGTCACGTCACCCCAGGGCCCAGACCTCGGGATAGTTTAGGATCCCCATATTTCCCTATGTTATTGCTCTATCCTTTTCAAAAGTACAACACGAACACAAAAGTGCTGGAATTTGATTGGTGCACATTACATGCATTATTCGCACTATGACCAACCTCCGCACGCCACTGTACCGAGAATTGCAGACTGAGCCAATGGGATTTGCACACATGGCCCGGAAGTGAGAGGGATTGAGCGAGGCTCTTCCCTACCTTAGCGTGAAGTAAAATCTCAAGAGTAAAGTGATGCCTTGTCAGATACCCCCCAAACCTTTCAATCTGTTCAATGCACTGAGGCTATTCGACAACTACCCGTCTTCATATCATTTCTGATTACAAAAATGGCATCAAAGTAAGTTCTATGATTTGAGTAACCAATCCACCTGAGAAGAGGTAGATGAGAAGGGGACAATATCAATGTAGAACAAAAGTGACAGCCCATCCATCGACATTCGCTAAAAGTCTTCAAAGTACTATTCATAATGAATCCCACGATATTACTATTGTGCGGGCAACTGTGGACGAGGTTCCGGCAGTCCTCGATATGCTAGATGCCGCAGTCAGATGGCTGGTATCGCAGGGTAGAGTTGGGCAGTGGGGAACATCACCGTTTTCGGAGAACCCACGACGCGCTGAACAACTGAAAGAATTTGCAACAACCGGCCATGGCATTTGGATCGCCGTTAAGGTTACTGATGGCACGCCAATGGACGAAAATAAATCCACCAATTCACTCCCCGAAACTATGAACAGAGAAGCTCCGCGGTCCATCCTAGGAGTACTTGCTATTGGAGAGAAGATGCCTTATGTGCCAGCTGTCCCTGAGCCTGAGCTTTATGTGCGATTATTAGTCACGGATCGACGCTGCGCTGGTAAGGGGGTTGGCAAACGTCTTCTTGACCATGCACGTGAGGTTGCCAACAGTATTGGAGTCTCATTGCTACGGGTGGATTGCTATGCAGGTGACGATGGCAAACTCGTCCAATACTATGAGTCTCAAGGATTTAAGCGAGTCGAAAGTTTGAATCTCGAAGGAGGCTGGCCTTGTCAAGTGCTTTCTCAGCATTTACATCAGGCGAAGGGAGAATAGAGATGTCGAGTCTTCTCTTTCCAAAGCCCTGTTTAGTAGCTCCGGAATAGAATACGACCAATTGAAAAACGAAGGTGAAGCATATGAGCTGTTGTGTACTTTGGTTTTGACAACTTAGATCCTTGGCATGTTATCATCTTACCCCTCTGAGCCATCGCATGGCAAGTCGAAGAACGTTCATCTTTTGACTTTGATGTTAAACTTTACGCAAAAATGCGGCTGGACTCACGTGGGGAGGCTTATTCTCTATTATGCATAAGACTCAGGCTTGCCACAGCACCTTCAAGACCAAATTTCTCCATGCAGTCCGACTTTTCCTCCCAGGTACACTCACGGTCGACCACAGTCTTGTGCCTGTACCAAGAATTGACTGATCATATTGGGTACCGATCCCTTCATACTCGGTACTAGACTGCGACAACGCCCACGAAAGTGGAGACACTTTTAGCGTCGCCAAGACATATGCGGGCACTCTTGGCAAGGTGGATACTGCCAAGAATTAGTTGTGTACATAAAATAGCCTAATAGGGTAATTTTTGAATTAATTTTGCATAACGGTGGGCGATGGGCGTCAAATTTCAAAAGGCCCACGGGCCGTGGACACTTCCTAGTGCCCATGGACGGGCGATGTCGCAGTCTACTCGGTACCACACGGAACGTCGAGTTATTTCTTCCTCCAGCCGTAAGGCTAACTTCAGAGCGACATCCATACCTTGCAAATTCGGCCCGAATACAAACACTGAATATATAAAGGGTCACGGGTAAGGTTTAGGCATGTGTCTAGGTTGGTTCCCCCAATCTCCTTAGATGCACAAGTCCAAAATGGTCGCATGCCTGGTGATCCTTATTCTTGGAATTCATCTCCCCCGCCCCCTTCGCCCTTCTTTCTTAAATCCATCCGACCAGCAGCCAGATATTCAAACCTTCATCCCTTTTTGTTGCTGTGACTAGATCTGATCTCAATACAACGAGATAAAATGTGTTCGGATGCAAGAGACGGCTGGGCGGCCCGTCGAAAAAACCGATGAAAAAAATGTATTTTACACTGTCACTTTATAATTAATTTTCATTAAATATGGGGGTTTTACACCCTGGCCTCTGTACAGCTTCGTACTAGCACCTAATTCTGCACGAACTGATTCAAATAATATTATTGTGATGCTTTAACATTAAGTTTATTAATCTATTACCTCCAAAACATGTCTAAATGATGTCTAAACCAAGATTTTTGTTTCTTCGTCATGCAATCTTGAGCTTCCCAATGCTGTAACTTTTGACAAGAGAAAAAGAAAAAACAATAACAACACTCTTAGTCCCGAGTAAGCTTTGCACGCAGTTTCGCTCCGTAGAAGAAGAAAACATACGGAATGAGAACCATGGCAAGTCCGATGAAAGCAAGCAGCCAAGAAGCCCACTGCAACCCAAGACGATCGTACATTTGAGTGGTAAACAGCGGGAAAGCTGCACCACCACCAGATCGCAGGAAGACCTTAGCTGCCAAAGCGGATGCAGCGTACTTCTGGTACGAGTCGATGATATAGTTGTTCACTGCATAGTAGCACAGCACCATGCCGAAGCCAAAGGCAATACCGGACGAAGCCGGTCCAACCCAGATGATATGCTTGAAGGAGGTAGCGCCCAAGATGAAGAAGGCGATCGGGATAAAAGGCGCACCAAGCAGGGCTGCATGGAGTCGGTCTTCTGGTGTTGGAGGTCGAGTGTGGCAGATTCTCTTGAATTTGCCTTCGATGGCTGGAGTGACAACTAGTGCGAAGCCGGCGCCAATCAAAATTGGGATGAACATGAGTCCGATCTGGCCATCGTTGTAGCCATAAAGCTTGGTGAAGATCACCGGGTATGCGAAGAAGAAGGCGTAGAGCATTGCGTAGATCAGGACGATATACATGCACATTAGGTCGAGAACGGGCTCGGTCATGATCATCGTGATGGGTCGGATCAAGCTTGTGCGAGCGATTTCTCGGAAGGTGAGCTTTGTCTTTTCTTGCTCGGTCATGATGTTCGGGTTTCCGGTCTCCTTGCGGAGCTTTGCGGCGCGGCGCTTAAGAATGACTGGAGTATACGTCTCCGGGATAAGGCCAACCATGACCAGCATTGCACCGGCGAAGGCCAAGTTCACCCAGAAGAAGAGGTCGAGACGCCCACTTCCAACGGTGATCCAACCTGTCACGATGGGGCCGAGAACGGGGCCGCAGTATGGAGCAGCAGCAAAATAAGCAATGGCCATACCACGCTCCTCAATGTTCCAGATATCGGCGATGGTGCCACCAGCGAGGGAAAGCCCTGAACTGGAGAAGACACCGCATAGGAACCGGCACACGAGAAGGCCACCGATATTTGGGGAAAGGGCGCATGGAATGTTGAAAATGACATATAAAGCGAGAGAGATGATGTATACAGGCCTTCGGCCAATGATTTCAGAGAGGGGGGACCAGAGCAGAGGACCAACTGCGAATCCGCAGACCATGATTGAACATGTCAGGATTGCAACCTCAAGAGAGACATTGTATTTGTCTTCAATCAAACCCAATCCTCCGGTGACAATGGCGGACCCAAATGCGACACACACCACAAGTCCCGAGGCAACAAGAGTGATGTACCAGCGATAAGCTCGGGACCAATTGTAGGGGTGTGCAGGATCACCGATGGTGAATGTCACAAACTCGGCGGGTCCATTCCCTCCTTTTTCGACGTCGGTATCAGGCGGCGTGCCAGCTTTTGTGGATGAGGTAGAAGGGCGAGATCGGATCTGCTCCAAAGTCTTTTCGGGAACAAGACCGGTACTGGTTTCGACAGTGTACTCTTCAGGGAACACAGGGTCTGTGTCATGTCCAATAACCGGGTAGTTGACGTCCAATCGTGGGGGAGTTTCTGTGATGCCCCGGTTGCGGAGACTCTCATTGGTTTCGACCATAGATAGACGCTGGGAATGCAAGGGCTCTGGGATCTCCGAGCCTTCTTCTGGTATCGTTGAAGACATGATAAATGTGAGAGTCTGTTTTGGTAAAAAGACTTTTGATGGGATTGGAATAATTGTGCGAGATACTTCAAGGTGACATGGTAGGTACTTATACTCTCATGGAGGTTTGCGATGGAGTAGGTATATACTTGCAATGCCGATCCATCTCCGAGATACACCGGTCGATCACCGGAAAATCGGCACGGCAGAAAATGACTCATCAAAATCCGCTGCTCAGGTGCGGCAAAAACTCGGCCCGAGCGATTTCCAAAGGGGTGTACACAGGTACATCTTCAAAGTTTACTTGTATCCATAGATACAGCTGAATCTAGCCCAACTTTAGGCTTATAATATCACTGCTGATATGCCGGACTGCCGCGCTTGAGGGCTCAAATTTGATCTGATCAGGTTTTTAAAGGCCCGATCCATTCTCGGCCCGTTGAAGTCTCTTGAGGTATCATTTACATGACGAACTAACCTGAAATAATTCATGATAAGCAAGATTTAACTCTGGTACAGGGATAGCTCTAAGCCCCTGTTCCCTAGGAATTGAAACTCTGGTTTCCAGAAACTATATTTTAATCTATAGTTAGTTAGTGATAAGACTAATGACGTGGGTGTATAGACACCAGGGGTTCAAATGTCTGATTTACATACAAACGATACCTCAATGTATTATCGCCTGGATTATAAATTTTAAACTGACCTTTGACAGAGACCATAATAGTATTCCGGCTCCCTAGGGCTATCACCTAAGCAGGTATCTCTCCATAAAAGGTAAAGTGAAGCTTTTCATGCCAGGCAAAATCATTATCATATCAGCATTGGGTGGTTTACTGTACATACATAGGCATTAAATTGAAACTTTTGGTGCCATACAAAATCATACTGGCATGACGTCATGTTGGGGATAGGGTACACAAAATATCTACGACATGTATGGGAGCGGTGTAGAGAGCGGTCATAATCAGGCAATAATAAGGCATCAAGGCACCGACTTGAAACTATATAAATGAAGCATTTGACCCCTGGCATCTACACTGTATACACCGATCATCTCATCTGGCAAGTGAAGAACAGGCCTCTATCTGAGATTTATTACTTGTATCCGTCCTTTTTATAACGGACCGTATATCGTTTGCGAACGCATTCGTCTTCATCCTACAGCTTTCATGCATGATATATTGGCACAGTCACCGATATGACAGGTATGCCACACCCAACCACGGACAAAGACGATATGAGGGCATTGAGACAAGATCATAGACATGTAAAAGACGGTCTATATTCAGGCCAAACATAGGCAGAGGGGCATCAAATGGGTGTATACGACCCTGAGCGCCATGCCCCTCCGTACGCCACCTATGTCCCAGCTCGTTTCTTCTAGCCTACGTGCCGAGTTAAGCCCTAACGGCAACCAAAAAGCACGTGGGAACCGGGCCAGTGCACGCACCAGCCCCGCTGCAACTCCTTACCCAACAAGCTTTGCTAACGCCGCACTGAAACATCACCCAGGCCGCGAGACTGAGAGAAAAGGTGGAGCGAGCCATCGGCGTGCTCAACAATTGAATGAACCGTGGAAATCTACTTGTAAGCATCAATAGACACGATGAACCTCCTGCAGGTCTATATTAGTCAGGCATACGGGTTAGATGCGATCTGATTTGCTGTAGTGCTGATCACTCTGTCCGGGTACAATAACTCGACAATGCAGAATCTGACTGCAGCCTACCGTCACCAGAGCGGCCTGCCGCAGCCCCTCGACACGTTGAACAAAACCCAAATTGGGGTGGACCAGTCTTAGATTGAGGCGATCAAAACTCTTCTGTCGCTCCTGACCAATCTCTTTACGCGCCTTTATGCACCTCCTTAAGCAAAGACTACTACCTGGGAGGAGGATTCGTTTTTATATGCACTCATTATGGGCATTGAACCCATGGTATTGGTCATCCTTCACCGCGGCATCATGAAGGCCACCGGCTGCCACCGATCACGAACTAAGCATCTCACTCAGCAATGCGTTTATACAGGGGAGACCGGGGATATCTTCAAAGTTAGGCTGACGGGATTATCTCACCACCCGTTCGAGCTCCTGGTAGGCCTAATCAACAGTATGGAGATGTAGCATATAGGCCATGACAAACAGGTAGAGGGCAATTGTAATTGTGTGATTCTCAGCTTCATACAGGGAGCCGATGATACACCAACGCTCCACCAAATCCATTTGATAACCCTTGCTCACTTCCTCCACCTGTTTAGCACAATCCCACGAGGACGATTGGAAGGCAAAATCCATAATGTACTTGAACGGGTTGACCTAATTTTTATGCAGTGCTTCAGCCACCCGCTTCTATAGGACTACAAATTGTGGCACGCGATCTAGGATGGACAGTGCATCGATGATGATCTTAACGGCTTGGTTGGCAATTTCCTCCGTAATCTGCTTGGTCTCCTCTACCTTGTATTCATTACCTCGTTCCAAGCGCTTGCTGTATGCCAGTAATTTGATGACCTTCGATGCAAAACGGTGGAAGTGACTCGAGAAGTCCTCGGTAGATAGCAACTCGTAAATCAATGTGTACCTTCGAGATCCTGAATGGGCCGATAACCCTAGATTTCACGGCACGCTTTAAACATCCTCGAGGGATTTGTCGCTGGGCTTTGGTGGAGGTGGTAGATGGAGCTGCTGCGGATTGATGGGCCAACACCACGAAGCAATTGCGAATTCAACGTGGAAAGATATTTGAGGGCTACGAGCTCATAGGTATCGTATCAGGTAAATATATCCAGAACCGATGCAATGTCAACCAAACGTCAAGATTCTTGCGATCTGCCTATGAAGAAGCCATTCAAACCAACAATGAAAAGTTTAATTGTAGTTTCAAGGTTGTTCTCCAGAGTCACGTCTCCTTAGATACCCGTTTCGCCAATCCAATTCGACGAAAGGTGGTACAGGAACAAACATCCTGTGGCTATGTCTGCGGTTTCCTCCAGTAGAAGATGAAGGAGAGCCTGGCTCATATATCTCCCTACTATTATCTCCATAATCACGGACCACTATCTCTTTATTTTTGTGATACACCTTGAATCTGTTTCCATCTGTCTGGGTTGGTGTCTCTTGACTCCCTGCTGATGCAAGTACGATTGGCAAACGACTTGTTGAATTGGACTGGGATTCGCTTGGTATAATGACCGTTTGGTTTCGGAGTGTATTTGTACTTGGGCTCACAGGATTTGTGGCCCCTGGTGTCGATGTCAGAACCCGTGGATTGAGCAATTCACGGTCAATACATGTCCGTGCCTCAGCGATAGGCTCTTTTTGAATTTGACGAATTATAATGACCATTAAGTTCCCGTTAAAAATCCAGTTGGGTTGATATGTGTTGTCTTTCAATTGGCCCATTCTGCTTGTCATATTTTGTAAGGACTTGGTCTGGTGTTCAACCATTTTCTTCAAACGCATTCTGTAACTCATAGACGTACATTAGTCACAGAAAGGGCGTGGTTAAATTAGTTTGGAATACTCACATCTGGCTGAGAAGCGCTTCATGATGCTGATTTGTTGTTGATGATTGTTTCAATTCCATCAGAGAACAATCCAATGCCAAAAGAGAGGTAAATACAGAAAGACTAAGCTTCACACAGCCCAAAGTGGCAAGTAAAGTCTGTGTCTCTTCCCTGGTGTAATGCCACCATACCTTTGCCAGGAATTTGTCAAATGAATTGGAAATTCCCCCTTTCATGAGAGGCTTTAGCTTCTTGATAATATGACGAATCTGCTCCCGAGCCGAAGTGGCCTGAGACTCTAGCGTTTTATCTAGCTTCTTCTCGATAGCCAAGTTAATAACTCGGCCTGTCAGCGGGCGAGTAACATCATTGAACATCTCCGACAGACTCAGACAAGCAGACACCTCGTCAATGAGCTGTCCTATCTCCTGCTCGGCGAATTGAAAGGTCTTGTATAGTCGAAGAAGACCTCGAATACATTTGTCTAGCTGATTGTAAATGGCAATCGCCGAGGCCGTTCCGCCAAAGACTTCCATGCTCCTTTCTATCCATCAATTTGACCAAGAGTCGTGTGGACCTTATATACACGAATAATGGTGATAATGAGGCTCTGTGTGCGGACCGGCCCATGGCATACTATCAAGTCCATTTCAGGCATCCAATCAGCTCAGACCACGATGCCTCAGTTCTGCAGTAACAATAACAGAATACTATGTCCGTGCGCGTGATTGCAGCTGCATCGTGTCATCAACCAACGCATACCTTGGATCAGCCGCCTTTGTCGATTCCATTGAGGTGTCTCTCCATGCCGCTATTCCGAAAGCGTACGTTGAGAACGGAAGTCCTTGCTAGGAGCAGATATTAAAAACCAGGCGAAGATATTAGATCGGACCTCTCGTTCTCATGTATGTATATATGAGGTTTCAATTAATTTTGATTGGTTGCCTCACTCAGGTGGGGGATTGTCTACGTTCCGCCCACCGTGACTTCATAGATATATGTCAAATACCGAGTCCAAATACCTGGTCAAATACAGTACTAAACCACCCGAAACGGATACAGGGTATTACCCCGAATTTCCACAGAAGTCGGTCCCAGATAACCCATCAACAGAAATGTTCATTCAACCCTTGATAGCACAGCGTCGGGTATCAATGGATAATCCAACTACAACTACGAGCTCCGAAATACAAAGAGCATACGATCATTGGCTATATTCCTACCATGAGCCGTATCCGAACAATCCAACGACTTCCCTTCCTATGCGAGATTCTGGAGAGCAAAACTTTTACGATCATTGGCAATATTCCTATCATGAATCGTATCTAAATAATCCAACGATTTTCCTTCCTATGCGAGATTCTAGAGAGCAAAACTTCTACGATCATTAGCAATATTCTTGTCATAGGTCGCCCCCCTAAAGATCCAATGGTTTCCCTTCCCATTGGAAATTCTGAGGCGCAAGACGTCCCGCATCCTATCTCACAACATATTAGGAACTTGTTTGGAACTTCGTATTACGCCGCTAGAAGTAGTTATTATGATCTAGGGTCGGCTAGAGTAGGTTCTACGTCCTCTCGGCGCCTTTTGGATTTGCAGAGACTGGATTTGCACTGTTATACACCGGTATAGGCTATGGAAAGCGCCTAGGAATACGGAGTGGACGGAGATGGATTATAATATGTTGATGAATACAATTCCTTTACTCGGGTGCAATGAATATAACAGTTGAATCTAAGCTTAGGGTAGGTTAGTTAACGATAAGCGTGCAGAAACCTTCCTCCAAAGCCACACCGGGAGTGATAGTTGCCTTTTCAGATAACGGCACGAGCCACATGCGCGAGAATTTGTTGATGAGCGGTCTCGACTGGAAAAAGTATGCTAGGCTCCATCCCCAGTATCCCTAAAAATAAATGAGTACAGCAGCGTTACAAGTGAGTATACCTACGTACCTCTCCGAGATCCATCTGCTTGATCAACTCAGTCACTTTCTTATTAAGCAATATTCCGTCGTATACTTTGTTTCCATTCCCATCCTCCTCAAAGACCGTTTTTTCGTTATATTGTGATTTAGGTGGCTTGGGAGTAGCCTCGGTAATCATATTTTTGATCTGGTGACGCAGACTCTCGGCCACGGGAGAGAGAGGGCGGTGATTCATCTCGAGAGGTAAACAATTGCGCAGCTTTTCGTTCCTTTACCATAGCCAGGAAGCCTTCGCAAGGAGAAAGGCTATCAGTACTAGAATTCCATTAAGAGATGTTGACTTTTGGGGTGGCTACATACGTTTTCCGTTGATAAAACATCGGTGAAATAAAATAGGAGGGGTTTGGGAGGGGCATCGTTAAGTCGATGATTCAAGTTGAGTAGAAAGTCATGTGATCAACGTCCAATTATGAGCTGACTACTAGTAGGGGTTGGGACTCGAGATGAGGGGTATAAGATAGCTAAGATTATCTATGTCCCTATCATAAAGAGTAGGTAGAAAGTTAGAATGCTGGCTTTGGGACATCACAGCCGTAATTGGAAGATAAAATAACATAGATACAAGGATGCAATAGGAGAAATTCTATACTTATAGGGAAAAGGGGATCTAAATAATTTACACCCAAGTCCTATAGTAAGGTTGATAGATCAATAGAACTATATAATATGATTGGCTATATAAAACTTTTTAAATGGGTCAACCCCAATAGAACCCATCAAACCCCACCAAAACCTATCAAAACCCATCATAACCCATCATAACCCATGGATTTCTGACCTTGGTCAAAGACTACATTATATTGTCAAAATATATATCTACATGTAGAGTGTTTGAGTTGTAAAATACACTGTTTGATCGGAATTTTGACAACATTATATTGTCAAAATATATTTAATTGTTAGCCAGGGGCGACAATCTCCACGCCTTGGGTCCGCTCCGCTAAGGGACAGTGAACGTAGATTGGAGTGCACCGTTCGATCTGAAACACTCTTTTTCTTGGCAACTGCATACACCCATCGTGGCTACACTAACTCTGTCAAACCCTCTGATAAACTTGGCGCGGGCCATCCTCACAACAACGAGCATAGGTTAACCTAGTAGCTAGGTGGGTGACAGCTAGTGAACCTTTACTGTTGTATGCTTTTTTTGGGGTTTTTTTTTGATGTTATTGCTGCCCGTTCTTTTCCTTTTTCTTTCTGGTTGAGTATAAAATACATTTACAGCGCTCTATTTGCGGGTATGCGGGCTGGTACGAATAGCCCTGTCGCTATACACTATCATCAATATAAACTATATTTTGTAGATGAATAAATTAGCACGGCAGTTCCATGGTTGTCGAAGAGGCTTAGATAGCCTTTAATTGACCATTTGCCACTATTTCCTGTCTGTGCCTGTATCTCCCAACGGGGATGTATCAGCTCCCATGTGATTTAGCGCTAATCATCTCAGCCCCTCACAGCCCCCGCAATGTCTCTGCCTCTGTTCTTCATGCCTCGAGTCCCCCATGGACCCGATATCTGCCATTGGGTTTGCTTCGGCAATTGTTCAGATTATAGGCGCTCTTACCTCGACTATTCATGGCCTCGATGAACTACATGGGAAGTTCAGCGATGCTGACTTTACAATCCATTCGCTTATTCAGGAGCTGAGCTGTATCTAGGCAGCACTCACGAGTCTGAAGGAATGGCATCTGCTCAGTTCTTCCAATGTGATGGTATCGGAGGAATTCAATGAACAGCTCGCTACAGCCATGGGTGGCTGCCAAATCATCATGGAGGTTCTGTATGAGGAAGTGATGACTTTGGTTCATGGCAGTCGCAATGATGGCAGAGTTGGATTTAGATTCCGCATTAGAGTCATTTGAAAAGAAGATATTATGAAAGGACACCGGGACAAGTTACATGCGCAAGTGATGGCATTGCAGCTATTACTCCAAGTCTGCCAGTGGTGAGAATATCCCTTCATGTCTGGAAACTACACAGAAGCTTATAAACCTTTAAGTCATACATCACAAGAGTAGGTCCGTTTGTTGAGAGAGGAAACGACTCGTCGCATTATGAACAAGGTTCGCGACGACACCGAAACAATAAAATCCACACGGAGTCAGGCTACATCTAGCGCGCCAAGCATCTCGTGGGACAGCAGTTTGACAGCCAGTGACCTAGATTTCGATCTCAACGAAGCCCCCGAAACTTTGCCGGTATATCGCAGGTCACTCCAGCAACTCGTACCGTCAATCGGGGCTCCTAGTAGCCAGGCGGACACCAATAATGGCCGAAGTCCATTCACAGACGATGGTTATTCAGACACCCCTAGGCACACTAGCAGCGTTACAGGGCCGTTATTTGATACTGATCCACCCCGCCAAGGTTATCTTCTCCTGCCCACTAGTCCATCGGCGCCGGTACATATACCTCACAGGAGGGCAACGTCCTACCAAGATCCGCCGCGTCCAGGCTTGGAAAATATGCCCCGGAGCAAGTCAGATAGTAAGACATCGAAGACACTTGAGAGATCTGCCTCTGAGCTTGAAAGGATATCTTCTCTACTTCGCTTGAATACCTCTAGTCGTCTCAATCTTGCCTCTTCGTCTTCCAAGGGATCATTGAAAGTACGCAATGACATATCTGTCACACCAGTGAAGTCTAGACAAAAGCAAAATCCCCCTATCAGTATTGATCTGACCGGCGCGGATGCTGCCTCCATTCCACAGATTGTGAAGGCCGCCCAAGCAGGTTCCCAAGGTGAGGTAGCACGGCTCATCGAATATGGCATTAAAATTGAAGAGCGACATAAAGCATCAGGTCGAAATGCATTGCTTGTTGCTGCTCACTGCGGAAAAGATGACGTTGTTGAGCTTTTGATTCGACATCATGCTCGACTAGATGTGACCGATGGGTCTGGCTCGACTGCACTTCATCTTGCAGCTTCGCATGGTCATTGCGGTGTCATAAGCTTACTCATGGAGAATAGCAACATTGCAGAAGTCCCAAACTATCGAGGCCGTACAGCACTGCGCATTGCTGTTGATCGAAGTCAGCACGAAGCCCTAAAAATGCTGCTTATGCATAGGGCAAAGGTCAACACTCGTGCTGAGAATCAAATGACTGCTTTGCACACTGCAGCAAAGCTGGGTGATGCGGAAATTGTGTCCATTCTTGTGTCAAATGGTGCTGATATCGAGGCCAAGGACGCTACCATGATGTCGGTATTGCACTATGCATGCCAAGGAGGCCATGTTGAAGTTATTGCAGTGCTTCTGGCTCACAAAGCTAATATAGAAGCTGCCGGTCGTGACCACAAGACACCATTGATATGTGCTGCTGAAGCAGGCCGATCCCAGGCTGTCAAGTTCCTATTGAAATCCAAACAAAAAGCTTCGTTAAATGGTATGGATGACACCGGGATGACTGCCCTGCATTGGGCTGCCTACAGTGGCCACGAAGAGACAGTGGAAATTCTCAGTCAGAAGAAAGGATCCCTAGATAAGATTAATGCAATGGGACGAACGGCTTTGCACTTGTCCGTTATTCAGACCAAGTTTGCTGTCGTTGAGCCATTACTACGAAAAGGTGCCGACCTCAACAGCCAATGTGCAATAGGTCTTAATCCGCTTCATTACGCATGTATGGCAGACAGTATCGGGATAGCAACGCTGTTACTCTTAGAGGGCGTTGATATTGAAGCATCGGAATATCAAAACCAGCAAAGACCTTTGCATATTGCAGCAGCGCGGAGCTCAATACACTTTATTGACCTTCTTTGTGAGAAAGGTGCTTCTTTAGATGCGCGGGACAGCGTTGGAGATCGACCGCTAAGTGTAGCATGTCGCTGTGGAGCGCAAGCTGTTGGATTGAGGATCTCCTCTCTACCAGAAGAACCAAGCTACGTCACACAGTGACTCTCCTCTATGCTTGGCTGCTATGGTAGGCCATCTACCCGTGGTCTCACTGCTGCTAGAGCGTGGCGCATCGGCATCCAAAAAGGACGAGGGCGGCTGGCAGCCTTCCACTATGCAGCATATCATGGTCATTTGGATGTTCTTCAGGTGCTCTTGGCTCGCACTAGTATATCCGACACGGATGTCTCAGAGATTATTCGTATGCCGGAGACAATTGGGTTCTCGCCCGATGCCATTATCTCTGAGAACTGCAAGGCTCAGATGAGAGAACTTTCAACCAGGCTTTAGCGGACTCTGGTATGATGCCTCCAAGTCGTACCTCAAGTATGCTCCGGAATGTGAATCGGGGGAATTATCCCGGTCAATATTTACAGTCTCCGAATTCACGAGAACGCGAAAACTTTTTGCCTCAAGAGCTACCTGCAACTATAGAGCATGGTCTGCCTATCAGTCGTTCAACAACTCCTGAGCGTGGCTATCGGGCTGAACCTCCACAGTCCATCGACCCCTTGTGGCATATTCGTATGCGACAGGGTGAGCAAATTCCACCGCCAGTAAACCCGCAAATTGCTTCCATTCGCAATGGCTCTCGTGGAGTATCCCCTATACCTCAACTCAAACAGGATCCTGCTGGGAGGATTCTTAGTCGGTCTCCGGCCAGAGGAGAACCACCGGTGTCGGCCACCTTCATTCCTCGGCAAATCCCTGTCTTTACCTCTCAAATTCCCAAGAGATCTTCGGGGAAACCGCCTCGCTGCTCGAGGACTGGAGGCTCTGCCGCTGGAACCACGCCAGTGCAGTCAGATAGTCATAGTCAAGAGAGTCGCGTTCCTAGAACAATTCCTCCTCGGCGTGAAAGTGAGTTTCCGATTCCGAGGCCCGAGGACCCATCTGAACGTACTCAAGATACCATCGGTGACCCCTCAGACTCGGATTCGGACTCAATATCTTCAGTATACACGGCACCTGAAGAATATATGGACGCTGATGTTGCCTAGAGGATAAATCACCGGGTGGGCCGTATGAAATGACGGCATAAATACCATCATAGTAATTTCAGATGGTGTAATTGCTTGAGAATCTTGATAATCTTGATAATCCTAAAATAGGATTCGCAACTGTGCCTTAGACAAAGCAACGCTACTGCTACTTGTTTCTGTTGTATTGCTTTGAGATTGTATCACGGGTGGCTAAATCGGAGGTTCCCTCGAGGTCAAATCAGATATGCCTACTTCTCTGGAATAATGCGAGCACACCTTATTGGAAATTGCCAACTTCCAGGGCTCTTAGTATTTTGATCCTAACAAATTGTCACCAGAACTCACCCTAGAGTGCGGCTTAAGCTCTAGGGCACATTGAATATTGACTGTGTAGAATAATAGGCTTAAGTACGGCGGAGCGGACAGGAAGCCCTATTTTCCACACTATATGGTCGTTTGTATTGGATTGCACGTTGTAAAAAATTATATCTGTTTCCCAGTAGGTGAAAAATAATGTATTATGGCTGGCGAAGTGTAAGAATTCAAATAATAAATCATTTGCGTACATATTTCCACGAGACTGATCTCGGGTCTGATGAGCAAAGAACTCCGATTTTTGTGCCAAATCGAATGAATAATATTATATATCAAGTTATATACACGCCTGAATGAACAGATGCCGAGAAATACACCTAAGACTGCGCTTCATAAAATAATCGGTTGTCCTCATCAATCTGGGTCAGGCCTCGTCTAGTGCCAGGCACTGCATTATCTCACTTTTTTGTTCCATATCTGAGAGATGTTATAGCATCTAGCGAAAGGAATCTGACGACCGAAGCCTGAGGGACGGATACCTTTCACACACAATTCTTAGAGATCAAGGAGTAATATGTACCATTCGAATCCCCGCGCAAATTACCTTCTCGAGTAGGAATCCACGATGGACCTATACATCTTATTTCCCACCTGATTCGCGGTGTTAACTGTCAATCTGAGGCTTGAAATCAACCCCAGGGAAATGACTGGGCTTTCTTGGATGCAGCGCGTAGACAAGACCCTCCATATAGCGCCCCTCACGGACTTGGGACTTTCTCCCCTTGTTCCTTTCTTTTTTTCCCCCTATACTTGGTTGTTTTGAATACCGTCAACACTGCTCTCACTCTGGACTTGTCCTACAATGATTTTCGTAATGTCTGGTTAGATTCTAGTGTTGTCTCTTGCATAGTTAATATTAAGCCGTGGGGAATAGATCAGAGTCGAGATACTTCGAGGAAATAATTATTGACCTATGCAAGACGAAGAAACAAATGGCAGGAGAGAACTCCAAACTTGGTCAGAGCGGTCATTTAATGTTACCGTGCCACTGGGCTATCTGAATCAGAACATCTTACCTCACTAGTTGCTCCTCTCTCTCTCTTTTTTTCGTTCTCATCAATACAAAATTGAAAATAGTGATCTCCTTTTCGTCTTGTCCGTTAAGAAAGGGGAAAAGAGCATATTCTCCCCTCGTACCTAGAATCTTTCGTCCCCCGGCACGAACATAGTTCTGGGTATCCGCTAAAGCAGACTTGAACCTTCTCCCCAGCGTCTTCTCTTTCGAATTAGCTGTCCAGCTCAGTGTTGATATACCCAATTACGTACGGCCCATAGGCACTACACACCGACTCGTCGATAGGCGATGTCATAGTCTAAATATAACCTTCTACTCTTTTATTCTCTTGTCCCTTGTTAGGCAGTCACCTAAAAAGAGCCATGATTAAGAAAATAGGTAAGTACTAAAGAGGATTTCACAATGCAATAAGTTCGTAACACATGCCATGAGATATGTGATATAAATAATAAAAATACCTGGATCTCCTTCATTCTCTAAAGAAGGTATAGCCCAAATAGCTGCAAGGGACACCTTCTTTTAGACGGAAGTTGTGTAATTTGGCAAACGTAGTACGACGACAAAGATATACAACTCTGTTACTCTGCTGTGCTGGTGCTGATTTCAAGCGCCGACCTTAATATCATCCTGCGACACCTCACTCTCAGCCATCTGATTCTTGACTTCGGCAGCCTCTTCGGCACTGAGCCCCACCGGATACTTATGCATATCCTCCTCGGCTGCAAAAAGAATGTTTGTGGTCTCGCCAGTCCACCCACCCAATGAATGGCTGGTTGGTGCGATACCAGATGATGTTCTGCGTGGGCGTGGGATACTGCTTGATCGTGTCGAGACTATGTGCAATATATTGATTCTCTCCCTTCCAGTGAAAGAATGGTTAGCTTAAAGAACTGAAGAATTGAAGAGGAATGCGTTTTTGTGGGTAGTGGTAATAGAGAAAGGAATGGTGAGCTCACATTACGCATAAAGCCCTTGACCATGAACGTCACAAACATCAAGCGCTCCTGGTCAGTGGTCGTATTAGCGCTCCCACAATGGTAACAGCTGCCAAGCATCAAGAACCCATCGACAACCACCATTTCCGCATACACGGCCAACTCTTCCTGCGCCGATCGAGAAAACAATGGTTGTGTTGAGGATGGGTTTGGACTCGTTCTCCATTTCCTCGTCCCCCCAGAAGAGTTTGATATGTATGACTCTAATGGACCACCGTAATCAGTAATCTGAGTCCTACTCGCCGGGATTTACCTAAGACTTCGTGATAAAGCAAGTGGAACGATTAGATTAATCTCTAAAAGGTAATTTTCGGCTGATCTTTCAGTACTGATATTCACCTTCCCACCGCTGGACTACAAGACCGCCCAACCAAAGGGCAAATATATTACCACCCTACGTGGGTATAATTTAAAAAGTTTCCTAGGCACTAGTTAATGTTTGCATGGGCTACGATAGAAAGAGATCTAGGGTTCGTGGGAGCGAAAATAGAGTGAAAATCCTGACAATAATAAGTCCTTATTTCTCTTGATTCGAAGACTTCGCAACCAAGACAACCATTTCATTCCCAACAGAGTGAGCATGGCCCTGGAAATGAAGTTTCATCCGGGAGGCTAGGGCCTCCTTCATCAGATTGTACTGTGGGTTCTCTTTATGCCATAGATCTACCAGTGACTTAGCAGCAACCGCGCACCGTGAGGTAAGATCTTTCTCCGGAAATTCGTAGTGTGCACGGATTCGGCTCAGGGAAATATCACCAAACCCATGTTTTTCCAAATGCCGAGCTACAATCTTCAGAATATGGCCTTGATGGCTGATTTGGCGGGATCGCGCTATGGCGTTCAAATGCATCACTGCCTCGTTACCGGGTGCTCCTTGAAGGATCATGATTTGGGAATCACAGAGCTTCGTTATGCGTATGAGTTCCTGGATGTTCTGTTCTAGCCCTGCTGTACCGTAAAATACCCAGGAAGCCAAGACTGTATCAAACGTTTGTGCTGGGAATGGAAGTCTCTTGGGGTTCCCTGAGAAGACCTGGATATTTTCGGGGCTTTTATAACCATTCAGACCAGTAGCCTGGCCAAGAGCCAGCACCTTCTTTGCATCTGCCAGTCCTTTGAACAATGCCTCAAGATCCTTGCTCACCAGGCGATCGGTAAATAAATTCACATCACTGACGTCTTTGGTGGATATAAGTGCCATGGGAAACGGATATGGTCCCAGCAGTGGCTGGGCTTCAATTTTTCTCGCAAGTACATAGTAGTGGGACTCAGGGGCAGATAATTGAGGACCAGTCGGACAGAACAGATCGTTGATAGGCTCGGTTTCAATCACAAACCCGGCGCTTTGAAGCAGACGGGCCCACCCATTTTCGGAATAAAATAACTCATTGGTGTAGGTGCCCATCCATAGCTTGTCAATCATCCATAAGCAATCCCACGTGGGGTCATATGAACATTTATCGGTTTGTAAGCTGGTACTGGGCGTAACTCCAATAGCCAAGTAGCCGCCAACTTTGATCCACTCCGAGAATTTGAACATCAGGGAGTATAGTTCTCCAGGCGTGAGTTGGAACAAAGATAGAATGGCACATGCACCATCATATGGTTTGGGAGGATTGAATGTTTTCATGTTGGCTACTTCATAGGTGCCAGGCACTTGGGACTGTGCGATCTTCACCATAGAAGCAGATATGTCAATCCCGTGGACATCATGGCCTTCCCTAGCCAGAATCTCCGCTACTGGTTTGCCCGTGCCACATCCAATATCTAGTACTCGGCTATTGGGTGGCAGTGCATTGGCAATTTGGTGCACAAAAGCCCGCAGGGTAGGGTTATTGGCAAAAGCTGCTTCGTAGCCCGCTGCTAAATCATTGAAGATTGACTCTGCATCGAACGTCATGGCTGATTTTGTCGAGGATATTCTAGTGAAAACAGTAACAGTATGAAGAATCAAAGAAATGCCCTTCACTTTGTACAATGTAAAGCCGACCTCGTTTTATGTAAGAAGTGATCACGGGTGAAGATCAATTTAGAAAATACTAAAACAAGACCTGGCTACAGAATGCCTCTTGAATGGAACAAACAAACAACTCAAATTCACTCACCGCTAATTCCCCTCTGTTGGGGTTCTTTCGCAAAATATGGCTGAAGATGCGTTATCTGCAACGTAATGGCTAAAGAATGCACGATGCATATGCATCGCAATGGAACCCAAGGCCGTCACACTTGTAAACCACACCAATGCACCACATCAGGGTATAGTTCAAATTATAGATCTATGGCGATCTATCAAAGGACCAAAAGTCTTTTGGTCCTATGAGAGTTGGTAGTCTGTCGCACGAATCTGTCGCACAACCCGGGTCCGGACCCAACCTAGGACCTAACCGGCCCTTATAATTTTTTACAAAAATTACAGACCCTGATCCAAACATACTACCAGTGCTTCTAGAATGTCGTCTGTCAGGTTTCTGTGTTGACTCAAGGCACAAACGGCTGTCAATAACACGTCCCAGCTTGGAATAATTTAAACACACCACCAGTTCTTGAAGAATGTACTTTGTTAAGGGCGACCGCAAAGCCCTAATTATGCCAATCTCATCGATGTCTGCTGGAGAGGATTTCAACAATTCTCCAAAAATTCTTAGATTCTTCTCTGGGATGGCGTTGTGCTGGCCTAGGGTTCTGATCGCCGTAGATCTGACATTCAGGTTTGGATCTTCGAGTAGCAATATTAGGTTTTGCACAATGTCTGGTGGTAAAGCCGTCTACCGAAACAGGGAATTAGCCGCGGCTGCTCGCAAATTCTCATTTGGCTCATTTAACCATGCTACCACTTTCTTCAAGGTGTGCTCTGGTAAGGTTGTCTCAGACGGCGTATAAAAAACAGAAGACGCAACAGGCAGCATTTTCGGGTCTGCATCATTCAGAATTTCTGTCAAGTCTTGCAGGATATCCCCAGGCAGGTCCCAATTGCACCTGGGGTTCAAAAGTCGTTCAGCTTCTTCGAACAAGCTTGTCGGGACATTGCCTCTCAGACAGGAAACTGCCAGCCTTATAATCATATAGGGGGGTTCCCGTCCCGCCACCTTAGAAAATGAACGCAGAATATTCGCCTTTGTCTCCCACGACGATTTTCGCCAATGGTCCTGTAATATTCGTTCCGGAAAGTCGTTTGATTTGGCCAGGTATGGGTACCACAGGGTGCTGCAGCACACAAACTGAAGCCACTGTGATAGTTGGCCTTTCAAGTGTTTTTTAAAGTCTCGTAAATTTGGTATTTTCCTGAGGCGGAGCAACTTAACTCAGACAACGCATGACCAACCGTTGATGCACAGGGTCTAGGATGTCACGTGGGCTCTCTTCAACTTTGCTGAAGAAACGAAAAAGCTGTTCGTCATCCCCCCTGGACTGGAGTAGCCCGGGAATGAAACGCCATATTGTCTCAAACCGAGTGTTATATTTGAACTTCCAGATATACAGATCCAATCTCTGCGCATCTTTTATGAGCCAGCGACTAGCACAGAACTCTTGAACTATAAGGTGGATGAAGTTGTAGCTAGTTTGTGAATTGGGGCCATGCAGTCGAAGTAAAGAGAGTTTGTTCAAGTTGGATTTAAACGAAAGGGGCAGCTGTGTGCGCTAATCCTCCGTCTGCTGGATAATTTGATCAGTGATTGAATCGTCAAAGTTCATTCGGGTTTGCTCGGTCAGTTCAATGGCCAGCCAAGGAATTTGACTTCTACGGTCTGATGGCTCGGGGGCACCATATCTGGGGTGTCCGCCATGACGTAAAATCAATGTGATAACAGGACAGTAGCCTTGGGGGGGGGGGGGGGGCTTCATTATGAATATAATCAAAACAACATGCGATCTGTGAGGTAGCTCAGTGATAAGAAAGAAATAGAGAGTTGCAAATTGGGGATCTTATGGTTGCACAATGGATAAGAGATAAAAAAACGCTCACCGCTGCCATGGCCTAGCTATTGTTGAGCCGCCACTGAATACACGGCACGACATGCAGCATCATCCGCGAATGAAAAACAGGTGAACGGATCCGCCTCATTAAGATTGCCCCGAAGAGACCCACCCGCTAATGCAGCAATTTCAAAAGCGCATAATTTTGACGCTTTGATGCCCGATGAGGCTTAAAGTGGCTGGTTGTTGACACGCAGACGCCAGTTTCATGGCCCCAAGCTCTCGAGGATACAGGTCAGTGAATTTTAACGCTTACCTAAATAGGACTGGCCCCGCTTATTAACCGTAATAGATTACGTGTTTCCATATTTCTACGTCTTCCGTTCTCCACTTTATATTGTACACGCACCGACTCCTTAAATTAAGCCTATTAGGCTACCGGTTTCCGACCGGTAGATAACTATAATAACTATAGTATTGTAGTTTATACGTCAATAGGTGGCAGGTGCGTGTAAATAATTTGCTAAAAGAATTTAAAATACACAATACGTATTATAACGCTAATTTATACGAGGCTATTAGATTGGGGCTAGGTCCACTGAGGAGCCTGGGTTTACTGACGGTGGGACCTGCCTTCTCCAAGCTCTCTGCATAGCCAGGCTCTGTTGGCAATACTTAATCTTTATTCCGCAACCGAGATGTAAAATCCCCATTCTCTCTTTAGACACTACACTTTATTTTCTTCACAAGACACAAGACTAGGGCGAGCATTTTCATGGATACTGCGACACAGCTTGCCATTCAATGGCAGAATCCGGCTGATATCCTCTCCCTCTTACTTTTGGTGGGCGGCGATATCGTTCGCAGTGCTATCGCCCAGCTCTTTGGGGTCTATATCCACCCATCTGGCAAGTGGCCAAAACTTTACTTGACTCCTGTTGCCTTTTCATTTGGCTGGGTAGGCTACGCCTTCTTTTCGTTCGCCTCCGTGATTGGCGACAAGCAACTCATGCCATCGGATCCCGATTGCCCTTCTAAAGTCATCAACTGCTCTACAGGATACACACGGACCAACCGCTCCTGGCTGCTCGGGCGTATCCTCCGAGATCATGAGCTTACAGTAGAGAAATCCCCAGGAGAGGAATTCGCAGGCGTGGCTGCCACTCAGCTCAACGTGTCTCTACGCATCGATATCTTTGAAGTCCACGAGGGAGAGCCCCAAATCGATCGCGTCTGGGTTCTAGGGTGGTTGGTTATCGTTGCGCAGCTCGTGATCTCTATTGTACCATGGATTTGTTTTGAAAACTGGGGTATCTTTCTCGTCACGGCCTGCGGCACGACTTTTGCCTTGCTAACAGGGAGTCTACGACAATGGGAGCTCGAGAAGTGGGCCGGCCCGCGGCTGAATCAGAATAATCGATTCAAAAGTAAAACTAAGGCTATATGCCTACTACGTGGTAACGGCAATCGGCACGCTATGGTCCTTATCGGCAGTGGTAGGACCTACGACTTGGAGAAGATGGCGACAGCGACGTCAGAATCGCTGACTGAGACGCCATGGCTGCTAGGCGGGTTGGCCATTTTGTGGACATGTCTCCTCATTAGTGTGTCGGGGCTGAAAGAGAATACGTGGTTTCTCGTGCTCATTGGTGGCATAGGTATGGTGCAGAATATCTACGCCAGTGGAGCCCGAAGGTCCGCCACAGCTTTCAACCTACATATTAAGCCGTATGCCCCGAGGCCTACCATTATCGGGCTTGGTTTCGACTGGCTACCTGAAGATGACGACGAAGATTCTGATGAAGACATGGATGATGAAAGGGGGGACTGGCGTCGGGAGTTGGATTATCGGAAGACGCCCGGAGTTCGTGGAGCTATCCGAGAGCTGGAAAAAACTTTTCCTAAAGCTGGGGTCGCCTTGATGCAAGAATTCTTTCCGCCTCTCGTCAAGTACGAGCCAGAGCAGTATCGGACTAATTCCGAGAAGAAATTTTGGAAGAAGGCTTTTCGCGAGTTTGGCATTCCTGTGCCGAAGACAAATCACCCGTGAACTTCTGCACTTCTCAACGTTTTAGCTCCCCATACAGCGCCTATATGTGTACTCTGACTTTTCATCAGAGCTCGGTCATCTAATTAATTTTGGTGGATCGAAAATCCGATTTGAGTAAGGTCCGGGACTAGTGTATTGATCGCCCGTTATCACCCAGCTTCTCATCTGGCGACACTAATACGCAATGGACGAACAATATTTCCGATTATACTCATAATCAGGTCTATATTGATCGGGATAGGATCATTCAGAAGTGTGCGTACGGGTCCATAGCCGATGAGCTGAACATGATCGTCTATAGTTTCCTCGTGTGCCACCTCGGCAGACCCTTGGGTAGGTCCTACCTCTAGAGGTTCATGAGACTTCAATGTTATATTCAAAGAGCAAAGGCTAGCTTAAGCTTGAGTTGAAAAGAAACGCTTGATTTCGTTGAGAATAGATAATTGGAAACGAAAAATCAAAGATTTGAGATGTGGAAGATAAGCCTCATATACTTTATTCGGCATTATGCCACTCGTACGCTCGGTTGTATTTTACCCGACCAAGCTGGAATCTCCCCAGGATACCCCCCAACTTACCCCAAGCTTAAACCAAAACCTAGAGTCGGGCCTTTTAGCGCGGATTTCGAGCACTGTTGGCTCCGTAGTAATACCTGATAATGCATTTAACCCTAATTATGTGGTTGAACTCAATCAAATGTCATGAATCTATGCTATTTTTCTAAGTCCGGAGTGCGAATATATATACACACGCCAGGGGGTAAATGCCTTGACGCTTTGGTGCCTTATCATCTGACTCTCCCTCGAGTTAGCAACTTCAAAAATAAAAATACCCGAATTAGGGAGGTCCAACCAAGGTTGGAATGACAGTCTTAGTAAGCAAAGTACCCCAGGTGGACAAGGTGATTCTGTTGGCCTGTCGCGACGCAATAGGTAAAATGAAACTTTTTATACCATACAAATTCTGGCATAATATAGGTGTTTTATAGGTGTTTACTATAGTTAAAAGCTTTTCGGATATAATCATGTTAATAAAAATAACAGACAAATAGATATTGTCGCGCACCCCTGGCGATGCTTATCTTTCACCCGATTGAAAGCAAAAGTAAGCACTCGAGGTCGTGATTTTCTCTGTATGACATCGAGATTTGATAATCCAACTGAATTTCGAGTGTTTTTGTCATTCATACCTCCAAGAATAGAAAGACCCAAAACACACTACAACCGTTGATTTTATCTTAGCATGTAAGCTTTGGGTTGGATCCACTAGAAAATCAAGCACCGTCGGAGTGCGTTATCTCTGTTTCCCCGCCCAATTAAATCTCGGAATATTATCCGTACAAAAGGGCTTCTCATGCGTGTCTACGGTATCTTGTTCTTCACCAAATGCGCTGAGACTGCGAAATATCTATACCATGTCTTCCAAAGAGTTGGAGATCGACACAATGAAACCTGCGCTCATCGCAGCGGATGAAGAGGTAGTCGAAGGCTGCTTGGACAAAATTGAACTGGAAAAAGACGAAGAGATCACGAATGAGGAGTTCAGCTATGAATCGCACCGCTCTCCGTTCCCTGAAGGCGCGTGCCTGGCTCACTGTGGGCATATGTATTGATGGACTAATAGTTACTATAGTCAGGGCTGTTGTACCCGAGACGGATGACCCCGATATGCCGGTCAATACGGTGCGGATGTGGCTCCTAGGCATTGTTTTCACTATGCTTGGATCCGGTATCAACCAGTTCTTTTCGCTGCGTTATCCCTCGGTTCATATCGTGGCCCTAGTAGCAGAGCTACTTGCATATCCGATTGGAGTATTCCTGGCGAAGACCCTCCCTCTCACATCCATACGACTCGGGCCTTTGGGTACATTCGTTGTCAACCCGGATCGGTCGTTCAATATCAAAGAGCACGCCCTTATAGTTATTATGAGCAATGTGTCTTTTGGGTATGCTTCAGCGGACGCGACCAACATTATCCAAGCCGCCAGCAAAAATTTTTACGATTTCAATCTCAAACCCGGGTTTTACGTGCTCATTGTTCTCGTTGCCCAACTTCTTGGATTTGGTGTCGCAGGTCTCGCAGCTCCATGGCTCGTCGAACCGGCTCGTATCATCTGGCCCGGTGTGTTATCCAACTGTGCCATGCTCGAAACATTGCATTCGCGAGCGAACTCGGTCGCGAACGGATGGCGCATAACCCGTCTCCGATTCTTCATGTATGTTATGACCGGTGCCTTTGTCTGGTACTTCTTCCCCGGTCTTATATTCACCGCGCTGTCCTATTTCACTTGGGTCTGCTGGATCGCGCCAAAGAACGTCATCGTCAACCATCTCTTCGGCATGCAGACAGGTCTCGGTTTGAGTCCAATTACCTTTGACTGGAGCCAGATCGCCTATAACACCAACCCGCTCCTATCACCATCATGGGCTGCATTGAATGTCTTTGCCGGTTTCGCGTTCTTCTACTGGATTGTCACACCCGCACTCTACTACACCAATACCTGGTTCACGGCTTATCTCCCACTCATGACAGCCGATGTGTACGATAATACAGGCGCCCTCTATGATACGGCTCGAGTCATTTCTGCGGATAATACTCTAGATCAGGCGGCTTACCGAAAGTACTCACCTCCGTACTTGAGTGCGACTTTTGCATTTGTATACGGACTTTCTTTTGCTGCCATAACTTCAGTGCTCTCGCATATCGCCATTTGGCATAGCCGTGACCTGTGGGCTGCTCTGAAGGGCCGTAATAAGCTCGATATCCACGCTCGACTCATCCGTGCCTCGTACCGCCGCACGCCTTGGTACTGGTACGCCGGTATTATCGTGATTATCATGGCAATGGCCATTGCACTAGTCGAAGCCTACCACACTAAACTTCCGGTGTACGGAGTCTTCCTAGCCCTTATCATCCCAATTGTATACATGGTTCCCTGCGGTATTGTACAGGGTATTACAAATGTGGATGCGAATCAGCTCAATGTCCTGGCTGAGTTCATTGGTGGATATATGTTCGAGGGAAAACCCCTCGCGAACATGATTTTCAAGATCATTTCCACAGATGTCGTGGGACAGGGTGTTTACTTCGCTATGGATATGAAACTGGCTCACTATCTGAAAGTGCCACCACGTACCTGCTTCGTGGCGCAGTTCGTAGCCACTATCCTAGGCGCACTCACCCAGGCAGGTGTTACACTTTGGATGCTTGGTAATATTTCGGGGATTTGCGAGGCAGACCAGGCGGATGGGTTTACTTGTCCAAATGGCCGGACTGTCTATTCTTCATCTGTGATTTGGGGTCTTGTTGGGCCTCGTCGGCTCTACTCTGTGGGCGAAATCTATTCCCCCTTGCTGCATTTCTTCTGGATCGGTGCTATCGCTCCAGTTGTGACTTTCCTCCTCTACCGTTATACTAGGCGTCAGTTTTGGAAGTATATCAACTGGCCACTCATATTTGTCGGAACTTACAACGTCCCACCCGGTATGTCCCCTAACTTGCTAGTGTCTTTCCTTTTTTTTTCAATCGCTGACTTGAAGTCTTTTAGCCACCGGAATCAACTATTCCAGCTGGGCGCTGGTCAACTTTGCCTTCAATTACTTTATTAAGCGGAAGTTCTTTGCTTGGTGGACCAAGTACAATTATATCCTGGCGGCTGCACTTGATACAGGCCTTGCCATCAGTGGCATTGTTATTTTCTTTTGCATCTCATACCCTGGTGCCACTTTCCCAGACTGGTGGGGGAATAACGTGTACCTGAATACTGCCGATGCCCAGGGTGTAGCATACAAGTCGATGCCAGATGTTGGGTATTTCGGGCCTGCTAATGGGACGTGGAGTTGAGGGGGGTGACCACACTACGGCTGTCCAATGCGCCATGACATAGTTCCCCCCCCTAGTTAATTACGCAAATTCTAAGTATTGAGTTGCTATACGGATGAAATAGAGAGACATACTACTATCACAACCTAACGTAGGGAATTTAACCATTAAAAATTCGACTATCCAGACTTCGCCATAGATTTTGGACTTTCGTAGAGACATTAATATTGGGCCGAATTTAGGCAATCCTCCTCGCGACTTACGCTCACACCTCTTCAATGCCTCCAATGGTCCGATCTGATAGCATAGGGTGACCACAGTAATGATCCAGAATTCCAACTGCATAAATCTATTATCATCCCAAGTGTCTAAAACCTCTATCCAAATCATCCTTGGCTCTATAAGCATCTATATCCTTTCATAAATGTAATCATAATTCATGGTCTTCATGCTTTGCTCATACCTCGGCGAAATTTATTCTTTGAACCCGGTGACATCCCCTTGAAGGCCTCATCAATCTCCCCAAATGTCCGACCTTGTGTTTCATGCATGAAGATGACGCCAACAGCGACCGTAATAACACAACATCCGCCAAACAAAAAGTACGCACCGAAGCTGCTCTTTGCAAGGAGGACAGGCGTCGTCAAAGCCACCAAGAAGTTGCAGACCCAGTTGCTTGAATGGGCCAATGTGGTAGCTGATGCTCGTGTTCGCTGGGGCTGGATCTCCGCGGCATAGACTTTAACGGAGATACCCCAGGTGACAGAGTAAAGAGCGGAGAAAAGGTAGATGCAGACAATGACAACCCAGCGACCGGCGCCAGTGGTTTTGTGGACGGCATTTCCAGCATAAAGACTACCCATCAAGAACATCAAGACTCCCATTACAAGGCCCCCGTAGATAATGCTGGCTCGGCGGCCCCATTTATCGGCATAGATTAAACCCGGGATAGTGACAGCGAAAATCACAAGCGCTGACACACCAGAGGCCAGAAAACTTGCTTCCGAAGAAGCAAGGCCGGCCTTTTGAAATAACTGTGGAGCATACTATTGAATCCGAGTCAGCAGCTGTCAGTTGTAGCAAGTCATGGGTAGTGTCATGGGTAGGGGCTTAAGCGTACATAAAGGACGCCATCAATGCCACTCATCTGCTGCATGCCCATCAAAAAGACTGCAAGGATGGTTCGACCCAAGACATCTTTAGAGAAGATAGCAAGAAGCTTATCCACGGTTCCCTCTTTGACCATCTCGTCAGAGTCAACTTCCTGTGCCCGCACTTGCAGCACAACCTTTTCACGCTCTGCGCGACTGACACCCAATTTATCCCACGCCGCCTCGGCCATTTCATAGCGACCATGAAGACCTAGCCACTGAGGCGACTCGGGTAAATAAAGAAGTGAAAGGCCACAAAGAATCATAGAGAATGCGGCAAGTAGGATGAACGGCATGCGCCATGAGAGCGACGAGTGGAGGCCCGAAGTTCCATAACTGATAAAGTACCCCATGACCAAACCTAGGGTAGTGGCGAGTTGCGGACCAGTTGTCAGAGCGCCTCTAGTGCTAGTTGGCGAAATTTCACAAATCAAGACGACAAGATTTCCAAGGAAAAGTCCTTCTCCAAGGCCTTCCACGATGCGGCCAACGATGAACATGGATAGAGCGACGGCTCCACCCTCTATTGCGGCTCCCACGCCGAAGATAAAAACTCCGATGCAGATCCCCTTCGGGCGACCAAGCCGATCGGCAACATAACCAGCAAAGAAGGACGAGAGTGCTGCTGGAATTAAAATGCATGAGACTATTAAACCGTGGATCGTGGAGTTTTGACTACCGAACGAGGTCTTGAAGTCCTTCATGTCGGTAACCGGGCCGATAATACCCGTATCCATTCCGAATAGGAGTCCATTTGCTGAGCATAGAATGCATGCTAGGACATATTTCGGTGGATTTTTGAACTGGAAGGGAGTCAATCCCATAACTTCGGCTTTCTGGGACTTGGTCGATAGGTTTGGGAAGATGTTGCCTAAGGGCTCGAGTTGTTGGAAGTGTAAAGAAAGTACTTGTAAAATAAGAAGAGAAAACTCTTACCCTTCTGGAGATTTTGTTTCCTAATGCCCAGACCCACGTAGGGCAGACATTATTACTGTGTACAAATATCACTACACCATATGCAAGTATCCTGCCATGCACCTATTTATATTCAACTAGAATCATTCCTCACTAGTTCAATCTAACATGACTGTCTTGGAATTGTAAAAAATAAGATATTGTAGAGACTAGGAGTCATATTGTACAACATACACATAATAGTTTGTGCCAGAAGACTGGACCTCGGAGAAGGGTCCTCCGGCGAGATTACAGTTCGGGCTCTTCACGGCCCGATTCGACGTGTGAGAGGAACAAGCGCCGGAGAATTTGTGGGCCGTCTCCCTATTATGTATTATCTCGGGGGATCGATCATCTGGCGGTTTCCCCCTCGTTTCTGAATTTTCTTTTTATGGGGCTTCCGGGGTTTGGCCGGTCATTTTTATGGGTCTTAAAGCCCTAAAGATGCCAAGCCGGGCCGGATGATTTGGTCAACATATCATAAACACTCTGAACTCGGAATGCAGGTGTTTCAATAATGTCATACCATTTTCATTTTGGTTGATGATCAAGGAGTTGAAAGCTATCGCAGCAAGTCGGGGGAAGTATTTATGCAAATTCTTCCATTGCACGGTGTCCTCAAGCTCTTCAGTTCCACCAAACTCCCCGACTGGGGATGGAATGATATATACGCACTCTACAGGGCCGAAAAGGAGTTGGGGGGGGATGGCAAGCTTCAAAGTGAGGAGAGACTGTAAGTTTATCAGTGATTTCGGGGTGGAACTTCCACGCTTGTCAAGTTGGCCGGACTTGAATAAAATAATATATTAGAATGAGGTGAATTTGTGAAGTACTCTTCATGGAAATTAATATAGTTTTATACTTCAGATTCTTAATTTCTGGGGGTCAGGGATTCAATACTGTCCTCGAAAGCATGCTTAAAAAGGGTGGAGATAGTGCCAGTGAGGGACCGGTGAAGCACCATACTCATCTAAATATATCCCAATTGGGTAAGCAATCATTGTTGCATCATTTCCTGCAATACTCATCAAATTTGGGCCGCTACCAGATCTCATTACTTTGCCAAGTAAAAAGCCAACGTCGCTTTATTGTCGTGTCTTTGTCATTTGCACAGTGAGCTCAGCGGCTTCTTTTATAGAACATAAACAATACCTTTTGTCGCTTATCCCTATATTTTTTTCTTTGAATAAAATGAGCAATAAGCCTTTATATAACCTAATAACAAATAAAATGCGCGAATCAATGCCATAGTATGTAGTAAGGTTAGGTTTGAGGGACTACCTAGATATGTTTCGATGACGAGTGATTCTATCATGTCGTAATATACATGGATGCTACCCAGTGTAATGGGGAAGTACGTAGTACATGAATAGTCGGCCGCATATGTGGCTTTTGTCATATCTTTTGAGAGGTCTTTTCAGATATTCTGCTTAGATCCTTTTTAAGGTACCTATTTTCTAGAGGCTTGATTTGAGAAAACGACATTTCCATGTATGTATGCTATTGTGGAATTCTTCAAGCCTTACTACATAGCCCTGTATTCACAGAAAAAGGTATTTCCAATAGTGACAGCTAGAGGATTATTTATACACTCTTTATGCTCTCGTATTTGGACACCGAGGGGGATAGCTGTGCAATACGGCCTATGTGGATGTGTTGGTTGTGACCTCAACCCATCTTCTCGTTAGAATCGCCAGTTTCGAGCATAAATACCCTCCTCCCATACCTCTGCTCATCCATATCAATACCAATTCGGCATTACTATGTCATAGGTACTACGTAGCACACTAAAGGGGAAGTGAATGTTCCTCTTCACTGGGTACGTAATAGTAACGTATTTAACTAGATCTAAGCCCCTTTAACGTACGTACCCTTTGGAGGCTCCATCTCTCTATTTTATTATCTTTCAAACATATCCTCTCCAAATCTCTCACGTTTAACTAGAGCTTGGACTCAATATGGCTGATGATGACCAGTGGACAATTTCTACCTACATTGTGTCCACACTGATCGGGCTGAGCATTGGAGGATTCATCATTTTTCTATTGATGGTTATATGTCTAGTTGTCAAGAATCTCAGACGGCAGCGTGGCGCACGTGCAGATACAGGCGCAGACGATAAAAGGAATTTGCTTGAAAACCAACGCAATACTCTCCCCACCTTCGCCAACATCCCAGCCATTCCAACCGTAACAACCATACCTGGACACGCTATTTCTGATATGGATCGAGATATTAAGTTCCAATTTGCAAATTTGCAGGAGCTACAAAAACTTGATGCTGCAATATATTGGAATCACGCCGGCTAATTTCACTTGACCGACCGCGTGCGAGATGAAGGCCATATAACCTTTCAATTTGGATATTTATGATCTCTTTCTAAAGAGCTTGAGCTTGTCCGGCCTATTTGCGGGGTTTTCTTTTGTCTCTTCCTTTTCAAGGGCGCTTCGGGGTGGTATTCGTTGAGCTTTGTTTTCAGATCTTGTCTGTAACGGGCTCATGCCAGTATTAAGACCCAGGCTCTGCCCGTGCCCACCGCCTTAGAGGACACAACATCACCAACGAGCTTCCACACAGTATAACTCCCTAAGCTTTAGTTAAACAGCATGCAGGCACCGTTCAATTGAATCAATTCGACAGTAGCCCTTCACATAACTAAAGCTTCCTCTTCCCCATAGAGTATCAGCGAAAAACACGAACGATCGGACAACCGTAACAATGACGGACATACCAACGGAAACCCCTAAAGGAGCCCCCGAGGCCCCTTTAGCGAACGATGCCATGGCCCGGATAGAAGCTATGATGATAGCGATGATGGCGAGCGTGGAACAGCGCATTCACCAGATAGAGGAGGCGGTACAGGTTCAGAACCGTACGCCTAGCGAATTGACGGCGGAAAACACCCGAACCAAAGTGGAGGCGACCAACACGATAGGCCCTCACGTCGAAACAACGAATGAGCGAAACGTAACCACTCGCCCTAGAGCAGTGTTACCAAACCCAGCGATGTTCTCAGGATCCACAACCGATTGGCCAGCCTGGCGGATCCTTGTTGAGAACAAACTAAGAGTGGATGGAATCTGCCTTGGATCCCCTGCGGACCAATGCGCATACATCTACTCTCGCCTAGAGAAAATGGCGCTAAAGAACACGTCGACCTTTATGAGAGAGAGACGCGACACAGGGACCCCAGACGACTTATTGGCGTACCTAGAGCGAATCTACGGCGATCCGAATGTGAAAGCAAGAGCAGTGCAACGGCTCTACGCACTAAAACAGAAGCCAACACAATCATTCGAAAAGTTCCTCCCAAGCTTCGAGAGGGAGCTAGCGGACGCAGGTGCACTCCAGTGGCCCGATGACTCTAAAATACATACGCTAGTCATGGCACTAAACAAAGAGACGCACTCAGCCCTCGTGCACCGCGGCATACCAAGCAACTTCACCGATCTAGTCCACGTTCTACACCGAATTAGCGCCGATCTATCAGGGTTCCAAGCTATGTGGGGACAAACGAAGCGTACTTTGAAGGCCGCACCAGTTGTCGAAGATATCTACGAGCCCATGGATTGGACACCAACAGTTAACATGGTGAAGGCCAACCGATTCGCTCACGAACCTTCCATGAGCCGCGAAAAGGATCGAAATCTTATGGGCAAGCGCGCGAAATGGGTCGAGCAAGGAGAAATGGATCGGCGGCGCGAAGAAGGTCTTTGTCTACGTTGTGGACGATCTGGCTGCCGCATCGCGACTTGTCCCCTAAAGCCAGCGAGACGTCCCGAAGAACAGAAACAGCGTATCAACGCGAACAAAGCAGGAAAGACGCGCCGAAATGGCCCCGTCTCGGCTAAGAAGAGCGATAGACACGAACGAGACCTAGTGGTAGAATCGTCTAGTGAGACTGAATTTACCACCGCCTCAGAGTCATCAGAGTCGGGAAAAGAGTAGCTCTTGTTCTTAGTCGCGAACAAGAGCTCGAGGGAGTTAAGAAATTAGAGAAGAGTACCGAACCACTATTCTATGTCGACGCATGCTTAAATGGTCAACGATTCGTCGGAGGCCTCGTCGATAGTGGGTGCGACAGCTACGCCACAATCAGTGAAAAACTATCTCTATCTCTCGAACTCCCGCGCATTAAACTCCCAGCCCCGTTGATATTAGACGGCGTCCTACCGAAACAAGGCCGAATCACACACGTTGCGTATTTTGATCTGGATATACACGGCCATAAACAGAAGAATGTATTCGCGTACATAATCCCAAGACAGATGGACGACCTTATTCTAGGCAAACCATGGGAAACGGATGTGAAACGAAAGAGCTCCGCGAATAGAGGGTATATCGATATATTCTCAAAGGAAGGAATACGGACACGGTGCTGGAATCGAAGAGACGCATCAATTGGCCCACAAGGAGCAAAACGTCTACGCGTGAAGAAGGCGAGCGCTCAGGAATGCCTACAGATTTGCAAAAGTGCTTCGAGAGACCATCGGCTACGGGTCGGCAAGGTTTCGATGGCGGATATAGAGAAAGCACTACGACCTAAAGAGCCAGTCGACCCAAAGGAAAAGCTACCAAAGAGATACTGGCCTTGGTTAGAAGTGTTTAGCCAACGACTTGCAGACGAATTACCCCCGAATCGTCCTAGAGCCGATCACCGGATCCAACTCAAGACTGATGATAACGGAAACGAAGTTCCGCCTCCATATGGGCCGCTATATAGCATGAACCGGGAAGAACTACTAGTACTACGCAAAACACTTACGGACTTACTAGACAAGAACTTTATTCGCGTTAGTCGATCCCCAGCCGCCTCTCCAGTGCTTCTAGTTCGGAAACCAGGAGGTGGAATCAGGTTCTGCATCGACTACCGTGGCCTTAACGAATTGACTGTGAAAGACCGGTACCCCTTGCCCTTAATCCGTGAAACGCTACGGAATATGTCAAAGGCACAATGGTTCACAAAGCTAGACGTCATAGCTGCGTTTCATAGGATTCGGGTACAGCCAGGCGACGAGTATAAAACTGCGTTTCGTACACGATACGGTCTTTACGAATGGAACGTGATGCCATTTGGTTTGACAGGCGCTCCCGCAACCTTCCAACGACATATCAACCATGTGTTACGAGAATTCTTAGACGATTTCGTCTCTGCGTATGTAGATGATATTATCATCTATTCACACGGTTCTATAGAGGATCACCGCCGGAAAGTAGGCGAAGTGCTATCGAAACTACAACAGGCCGGACTCCAATGTGACATTAGGAAGTCAGAGTTTGAACAACGCGCTGTTAAATACCTCGGGTACATTGTGAAGGCGAATGAGGGTCTTTGTGTCGACCCTGAGAAGGTTGACGCGATCAAGTCATGGGAGGCTCCAAAATCCGTAAAAGATATACGAAGCTTCCTCGGGTTCGCGAACTTCTACCGACCGTTTATACCTCAGTTCGCTGAACTAGCGACCCCTCTATCAAGACTCACTAAGAAGGATGAGGTGTTTAAGTGGGACGAACACTGCCAACAGAACTTCGAAAGGCTAAAAGATCTCTTTATCTCGGCACCGATTCTAGTGCATTTTGAGGAAGAACGCGAGACAATAGTGGAGACAGACGCATCAGGCTGGGCCACAGGCGCGGTACTATCCCAAGTACAGAATAATGGGACTCTAGCGCCGTGCGCATACCTCTCTCAGAAACTATCTCCTGCGGAAGTGAACTATGAGATCCACGATAAAGAACTCCTCGCCATTATACGAGCACTTAAGGAATGGCGACCAGAACTAAAGATGGTGCCACGATTCACTGTCGTAACGGACCATAAGAACCTCCGGTACTTCCACAAGCTACGGCAGTTATCTGAACGACAGATGCGCTGGGTAGATGTACTAGCAGAATTCGACTTCGAGCTCCAGTACCGACCTGGGAAACAAGCAGTAAGGCCGGACGCCTTATCCCGAAGGGAACAAGATCTTCCGCAAGACCCTAGTGACGAGCGCATTTCGCATAGGTTCCGGGCGATATTCGGTGACGTCTCAGTACGGACAAGTGGGACACGACAGGATCTAGGAGAGTTAAACTTTGAAGCCCCAATACGGATGTTTGAAGATCCCGAGATGCAACGGTTATGGGAGGATGGCCGGAAGGCTGATACTACGTATCAAGCCTTCTCTACTACGATCGCTAAGGAACACCGTCGAATACCACCTGGAATAGACACAAAAGTGAGTCTAGCAGAGTGTGAGCTAGATGAACGCCAGTTGTTACGATTTCGTGGTCGTTTATGGGTCCCAAGCTCTGAGCCCCTAAGAACGAGGATCCTCCAGCAAGTACACGACTCTCACACGACCGGCCACCCAGGCAGAGACGCGACCTATTCGATACTATCCCGACAGTGGTTCTGGCCAGGCGCAGCGACAGACGTACGCCGGTTCCTTCGGAACTGTGGCGTGTGTGGGCGAAGCACAATATGGAGAGAACGAAAACATGGACTACTAAAGCCACTCCCAATCCCACAACGAATCTGGGCCGAATTGTCGATGGACTTCATCACTGGTCTCCCTACCGCGATAGGTAACGGGTCGACCAACTGCCTAGTCATTACTGATAGGCTGACGAAGAGTGTGATACTAGTCGGCATGGATCGGATCACCGCCGATGCACTAGCTGAAGTCTTCCTAGTACATTTCTATATGCACCATGGCTTACCAACGGCCATAATAAGCGACCGTGGCACACAATTTGTGAGCGACTTCTGGAGTAGACTCTGCGAAAGGCTCCAGATTCGGCGACGGTTATCTACCGCTTTCCACCCACAATCAGATGGCTCAACCGAGAGAGCGAACCAAGAGGTCGAGAGGATCTTAAGGGCATTTACTTGCCTTACACAAGAGGACTGGATGAAATTACTCCCAGTAGTAGCTGTGGCGATCAATAACCGGGACGCAACGTCGACAGGGATATCCCCATTCTTCTTTACCCATGGGTACCACGTCGAGCCAGTCACAGCTATAAACAAGGAATCATCACAAGGAGAGTTATCAGGACCCGGACAGGCAGGCGAAGCGCTAGCGGAACGACTCCGGAACGCCACCGAATGGGCACAGGCATCGATGGCGTTCGCACAGGATCAACAACAACTCCAAGCGAACAGGACGCGTCAAGCAGCGCCTATATACAAGATAGGCGACAAAGTATGGCTTAATCTCCGGAATGTGAAGTCTATACGGCCGTACAAGAAGCTAGACTGGCTCCACGCCAAGTATAGAGTATTAGGAGTACCGTCGTCCCATACGGTAAAACTGGATGTTCCCACAGGAATCCACCCAGTATTCCACGTCGACCTAATCCGACCAGCCGCAAACGACCCACTCCCTTCCCAGATCGTGGACGATTCACAACCACCCCCACTGGAGGTCGACGGCGAGTTGGAATACCAGGTAGAAGAAATTCTCGCGGCTCGTACAATGAAGAGGGGTCGAGGATCACGGAGGGAATTACTAGTGCGTTGGACGGGGTACGCAGAGTGTACATGGGAACCGTTAGCATCGATTAGGGAGTGCACCGCGCTAGATAGGTTTGAAGAGCGCTTTGGTAGCGTTTCGGCCACGAATGGTCCCCTACCCACAGCCGACACAACGCGAGTCGGACGTCTACGACTACGATTCTAAGGAGGGGGGTACTGTAACGGGCTCATGCCAGTATTAAGACCCAGGCTCTGCCCGTGCCCACCGCCTTAGAGGACACAACATCACCAACGAGCTTCCACACAGTATAACTCCCTAAGCTTTAGTTAAACAGCATGCAGGCACCGTTCAATTGAATCAATTCGACAGTAGCCCTTCACATTGTCTGGCAGTTAAGTTACATTGAAACCCTTGAGAGGAGACAGCCTAGCTTAGGCTAAAAATATTCAGCGTCATGTCCGTCCTTATTATACTCTATACGTCACCCTAATTGGATCTGCTGATGAAATTTTTATAAAATTTATGACTCGGACTCTTTGGTTCCGGTCCTTTGCTTTACCAGGTGAAACATTTAAGAGGTTCAAAAATATGTCATAAAACGAAAGTGATGGTACCTTAGAGATTAGCGTTCCAACGTATCCTGATATTTCTGTCCCTTTAGCATTACTAAGAGCTCACATTGGTTCATTGTGCTAAACACAAAGCGGGCGTCGCTCTATCGTCGTGAGTCTTTGTTGTCCGCACGGCGAGATCAATGACAGCTCCTTTCACAGACGCGAACAATAGCCTTTGTCTCAGTATTCTTTCTTTGAGGAGAGTCGAATAAGGGCCGAGTTGCATATCATACATACCGTCCATGCTCCCCTTTCAAGTACTCACTAAGCAAACATTTGAATTGACTTCAATATCGACTTCAATATCATCCAAATGCTTCACTCTGCCCTTTACCGGATTGTGCGAATTTTCTTGGTCACCCTTGACTTCTGGTTCAACACCGACCAGTCCTCTTTTCCCCCAAGCCAAGCCCAAAGGAGCGGTAAGCCATCGCAATCCATTCCACTTGAGAATCTGACTACATCGCTTAGTGCTCGAAAACCCAAAATGTCGTCTTCGGACATAACCGATCTGGAAAGGTGGGAGGTAATATACAAAGAGGATTGCCTTAGTTTCAAGGCCGGTCTAGAGACACAAGCTCAGATCCTGAGAAATGACACAGAAGGCCAAGAGGTAGATCGTCTCAAGGCCATCCGCAAAGAGCTCATCTCACTTTCCCATCAGGCAGAGCGAATCAAGGAGGCTGCATTAGAAATGGTCGACGAGAACCTGGACAGTGTCTATGTTTGCAACGCAACCCCCGAGTGGCTCTCCTCTGGGTTTGGAGATCCCCAGCTAGAACAGGTATGTATTAGCATGGAATACACCTTGGACCGACTGGCATTTGAACTTAGATCCGACCCGTCAATGGACCTATTGCACCGGGCACCTTGAGCAAATGACAGACGATATTGAAATGGACTTTCTTTAGATAATGCTAATGCAGTTATTCATTTATTTGTGACCTTCAGTAAATTTTTAAAATTGTAATATTTTTGGATTGCCGCTTCGGGTTGCGATCGGCCCTGGGATCACCGGTTGATGAATAGATAGCAAGGAATGGTATTTTATTCCTCCCTGGAGGTAGTATTTACCTCTGTTGATAGCAAGTGGTCTAATATAGTTCCCTAGATTGCAATAAGAAGCACAGCCGGTATTCCATACATATAATCAATATGTGGCATAGTGTATTTGTGACCGAGTCCGAATGCTAGTGAAATGAATAGATGATGGAAATATATACGTACAGTCAATGCGGCCGTACCCTTGGTCAAACAAAAAAAGGACTATTATTTACAAGCATGGTCTCACAATATATGTACTGGTAAAGGTTCACAGTCGAATGATCATCCCGAGTTTCTTTCGCTTGCCTGTGAACACAAATTCGGTAACTCCATTGCTGCAAACGCAATGCCCTCCATCCAAAATTCTTCGCCAGATTATCAGGATGACTGAACGATATTCCGTATGGTGGTAAAATTTCATATGGCTCTATCTCGCGAGACTAGGCTTTGATCGTTGACCGCGAGGAAAGTCTCGCCGAACTGCGCATGCTAGGATCATCACGGTAATTCAGCAGGCGGGGGCCTCTGCTTCTCTGAGCCCGGTAGCTCTGAAATGCCTTGACCGCTCAGTTCTGTGACCCGTGTACTATCACTCAGCTCCGATACAGGAACCGGGGGTCGTTGGATAGATTGGCTATCTTGAGCTTGCTTCTTTCGGCCGCGTAATAAATACCAGGCTAGCGCAATCAGGATAGCGACGCCAGCTACGCCACCGACCACGCCGCCCGCGATAGCCCCAATGTTAGAGTGAGATGTACCAGTATTGGCGTTGTTCGTTGGAGTGGGAGAAGTATCAGTATTCGCGTTGTTCGTCGGAGTGGGAGTTGCGGCGACCGCCCCTGATGTCGACGAGGAGGGTGTTGTAGATGTCGCAGTATCTGTGACGCGGTGTGTTAAAAATGTGAGAGAATATTGATGTACCATATGCAGTGTGTGGATTTTTGAGGAGCATCAGGGCCAAGACTTACTCGAACTTGAAGAGGTAGGTAGGTGGGTTTGGATAGCTGGTCTCATTGTCGTCACTTCCACACCGAAATCGTCCACATCTTCTGGTTTTGCACAGCCCACCCAATTATTGCTTCTACGAAACCCCACAGTATCATTTGCACAGCAGAAAGTACCCTTATTGGTGTCAATGTAGTAAAGATTCGCTGTATCATCTGCACAAACTTCGTTTAATAAGGCGGTGCAATTCTTCTCAGTTGGGCAGCATATCCCTGAGACAGAACATTCGGTATTTCCCGGACAACATGTTAGAAATGAGTCCCAGGTAGAAGTGCATGCCTTCTCGCCGAGCGCACATGTGCCATTTCGGCGTAAGGAATAGCCATATGGACTGTCGAGGATGTGGCTCATTTTAACCAAATATTAATCCCGCGAGAGTTGAGAAAATTAAACGGTAAATAGGGGAATAACTACTCGATCGGCAACAGCGGGGAACAGGGCCTCTCAAGTGTCACTGGCATTATCGGAGGGATCAATGCGTAAATTAACCCACACTAGCGGCTTAATTTCATGACCGGTTTTCCACTATAAAAGGCAGGGGAAGGAAGGAAAAAAAAATAATAGATAGTTTGTCAAACATGTACTGGTCATTTACCCACCTATAAAAACATTATCTTCGAGCCTATAGAATTGCCAAGTTGCTGTCATAGCACTGAACCCTAGACGCCAAGCATCACTAGTTTAAACGTGGCTTAGCCCTGGGGCTGCTGAGCATAGTGCGGATATGATTTGGCAGCGTGTCTCCACAGAGGCGGGTTAGGATATCCATATCATGGCCGAATTGATCCAAAGCACTTATTGCTGTCCGAAGGAGGTCAAATTATATTTAGGATATCTAAATGACTGCTAATTAGCTCCCAATAACCCGGTCATTAGGGGTGAGCAAAGTCTCACCGAACTGTATATGCCAGGGCCATCATGACGCCATTCCAGTAGGCGGGAGCTTCTACTTCTTTGATCCTAGTAGCTCTGAAATACCTTGACCGCTCAATTCTGTGATCCGATTACTATCACATAGTTCTGCGATTCGAGTACTATCACTCAGCTCCGAGATAGGGACTGGGGGTCGTTGGATAGATTGAGCATGTTTCCTTCGGCGACGCAATATACACCAGGCTAGCGTGACCAAGATGGCGAAGCCAGCTATGCCACCAACCACACCACCTGCGATTGTCACAGTGTTAGAGTGAGAAGTATCAACATCCCCGTTGTTCGTGGTCCCTAACGTCGGCGAAGAGAGCTTTGTAGCTGTAGCAGTGTTAAAACGTGAGAAAATATTGATACACCATGTCTAATGTGCGGATCTTTGACGAGCATCAAGGCCAAGACTTACTCGAACTTGAAGAGGTAGGTCGGTCGGCTTGGATAACTCCTCCCAGTGTCCTCACTTTCACACCGAAATTGTGCACGTCTTCTGCTTTTGCACAGCCCACAGACTTGTCGCTGGTTGTATAAAACCCCCGAGTATCATTTGCGCAGCAGAAAGGACCCTCAATATGCATATTAGAATAAGGATTCGCTGTAGGGTCGGCGCAATTCTCGTTGTCATTTAACAATATAATGCAGCGTCCGGTACTTCGGTAGCATATCCCTTGGGCGCTTTCTGTTGTAGCGCATTTCGTACTTCCTAGATAATATCGGTAAAACCAGCCTCACGTCTCGCGGCAATCCTCCTCGCCGGCCGCGCATGTGCCATTTCAGCGTATGGAGTAGCCGACGTCTGTGGCCATTTCTAAGTATCAATCCTGGGCGATCTGAGAATGTGAATAGTGAAATAGGGCTATACATATATCGTAGTTGATCGCAGTCACAGCGGGGAATGAAGACCTCTTAAGTAACTGCCAATCTTGGAGGGATCACCGCGCCTTCTAATCCCCCGGGGCTGTGGGGACCACACTAGCGGCTCAAATTTATGGATGGTGTTCTCCTATAAAAGGCTGGGAAAGGAAAGAAAAACCATGATTAAGCAACATATTAACCTGAAATGCTCTGAGACATATACGTATGGCCATTTAGCCACGTGTAAAAACAAACATTAGGGCCTATGGGATCACCAAGTTGTGATGTATAGCATTGGACCTAAACGCCAAGCATCGCTAGTTGAACGTGGCTTATCCCTGGGGTTGCTAAGTATAGTGTGGATATAATTGGCGCTGTGTCTCCATAGAGGCGGTTGAGGATCTCCATACCATGGCCTCATTGATCCAAGGCACCTATTGCTGTCCAAAGGGCGTTCGAATTATATTTGGGACAGCTGAATGACTGCTAATTAGCTCCCAATAACCCGGTCATTGGGGGTAAGGAAAGTCTCGCCGCACTGTATATACCAGGGCCATTATCACGGCAATTCAGTAGGTGGGGGCCTCTGCTTCTCTGATTCTGGTAGCTCTGAAATGCCTTGACCGCCCAGCTCTGTGACCCGCGTGCTATCACTCACTCAGCTCCGATATAGGGACTGGGGGTCGTTGGATAGATTGGCTATCTTAAGCTTGCTTCTTTCGGCGACGTAATAAACACCAGGCTGGCGTAATCAAGATGGTGACGCTAGCTACGCCACCAACCACACCACCCGGGATTGCCCCAGTGTTGGAGCGAGAAGTATTGGTATTCGCGTTGTTCGTGACAGCCGCTGACGTCGACGAGGCTGTTGTACCCGTAGTAGTATCTGTAACACGGTGTGTTAAAATGTAAGAAAATATTAATTCAGAATGTCCAGAGTTTGGATCTTCAACGAGCACTAGGACCAAGGCTTACTAGAGCTCATAGAAGCAGATAGATGATATTGGGCAATCGGACTCAGAAACTCATCCATGGCTGGGTCGTTCAAGCCGTTTAGGTCCGTGCAGCCCCTGAAAGGTACAGTGAACCCATAATTGTCCTTTGAGCAGCAGAAATACTGCTTCTCTTCTAGAACAATGTAAATATCTGCGGTATGGTCTACACAGCGCGCTTTACCAAGCAATGCATCCCCGCAACTACCCTCAGTTGGGCAGCACAGTGCTTTGTAACTGTCGTCACTAGAGTTTGTGGGATTTCCTGGACAACGTCTATGCATTAACATTAACACCGCGGGTTCTTGTAGGCTCCAGATCGGGCCGCTATCCGTCTCGCCAATTGCACATGTTTGATTTTGGAGCGTGGTGTAGCCCATAAGATATTCGTCAGTTGTGGCGATTTTAACCAAATATTAATACTGCAAGAGCTGAGAAGAGTGAATCGTAAATAGGGGAATCAGTCTGCAGTTGATCGGCAGTTACAGCAGGGAACGAGAGCCGCTTAAGTAGCTGGGGAATGTTTACCCCGAGGGATCAATACATCACATCAAATATTATCCTCCTGGTTCTGTAGCGGCCACTAGCGGATGGTTTTTTTACCATTACAAACGGAGAGTAAATGGGAGAAAAACTCTGACCAGATAAGTATGAACTAGAAGTCGTCCAAAATACGCACTTGTGACTTCTTAACTATGCGTAACAACGTAACTAATCCTTGTAATACCTTAGTAAAAGAACATCAGGTTAGTCTTTGACATAAAACGCACTTGCAGCATAGTTACACCCGAGTAAAAGGATACAAACATATTGTGTCTGATTATAAGCGAGGAGTTTGGGCCGTCTACGATATCGTACTAGTAGCTTGGATGCTTCAGGTATCTATGACAACTATGTTAGTAGATGGATCGATCCTTCCGCCTCTCTTGCCTTTCTCTGTCTGACTTATCTTCTTTTGTCCTTCGTTCATCTCTCATTCTTCAATACGCAAACCCATCTGTCTTTTATCAATCAACTTTCTATAAAGGTTACCTATCATCTCTTTTATAAAGCTCTTAGCCTCACTCTCGAACCCCCCCCGGCAGTGGAATAGGAGCAGCCAATCGGGATCATCTACCCCAACCCCGGGATATTGCGGGGCTAATCACAACCAATAGCAACCATTTCCAGCCATCCGATCGATTAGCGATGGCGACCCACAATACCGACCTGGACAGTGACACCAAACCCGACCAAGGATGTCGATGTCAAAGACGTCGATGTTAAAGAGGATAAGGCTGATATCAAAATCGACAACAGTGCTGAACCACCTCGCACGCCAGACACCCAGGGGTCCAAGTCATAATTACAAACGTGCCACGGCGACTGAAACACAACTCCAAGAACCCCGAACAATGGATTCTTTCAGTGAAGTTCGCACTAGCATAACTCCGATTAGAAAACTTGATCGACAGCAGTGTTTCCCGGCCAGCGAAAGGCCAGCACAACTACAACAGGTGGATGCAATGATCTCGTACTGTCGCCAACTGGCTGTATCTCCAGATTGACGAAATCATCCGGGAAAGACGTCAGCAGTACCGCAAGATATCTAGAAAAGCGGATGCCTTATTCAATGAAATTATGAAGATAGTTCGAGAAAGCGACAATGCTGTCAATTTAGGGGCCAAACCCAACAACTTCAACGCCAAAGCAAATCGGACTTTGAGCCTGTTAGACGGTGCATCGGTACATCAGTCTCCGTATCACTTGCTCGGTTTGAAGCTAATTCCCGTCTCTCCGTTGCGTTAGCAATGTCGTACGGCTAGATACTTGCGTTTTCAACCAATACAGACATTTCTAGATGAGCCGACTTGAATGACATCCCTTTCAAGTCCTACAGCTGTGTTTTAATCCAGGGGACATTTACCAGAGCTTATGAACTGCTTTCACTGTAGATAAATCGTCCACAAACATGGTCCGTCAGATTAGTTGTGCATCAAGTAAAGCGAATTTTTATTCGATTCTGCTATAAAATTGTACCTAATCTCCTCCACTCTTCAATCGATCATTTCCAGTAATCTCAAAAGTTATCATGCAATTCATAAACCAAAATCATTAAGGAGTGTATACAGTTCGTGTTCTCATGCAAACCATGCCTTTCCTTCAACCAAGGGGAATTTTTGACGTATCATTTCCCCAAGCACACGACGAGATCAACCCCATTCTAGGTGTCGCAAGAAGTATTGAATTTACTCCTGGTGACCAGTAATAGCCTTGATATCCTTGCTCTGGGCCTGGTTCTGTCCGTTGACTGGGTAGTTCTGGTAAGAACCATAGTTCTTGTAGTTACCATAGCTCTCGTAGTGGTTGTTTGGAGAGCTGGGAGTGACCTGGGCGGGGATAGACTGTCTCTTCTCGTTTGCGTGCCACTGGCCGTTGGCATCGGTCCAGCCTTTTTGGTTGTTCTGGCTGTTCTGGCTGTTCTGAACGTTCTGGTTGTTGGCGTGCCATTGGCCCTTCTCATCAATCCACCCGTTCTGGACATTCTGGTTGTTCTGAACGTTCTGGTTGTTGGTGTGCCACTGGCCGTTGGCATCAGTCCAGCCATTTTGGTTTGGGTTGTATTGACCGTTCTGGTTGTTGTCGTTGTTGTTGTTCCACTGGCCATTCTTCTCAACATTGCTGGCGACGAACACACCGTGCTGCCAGTTACCCTTTTGGTACTTTCCACTGGGGTCCCATTGACCGGCTACATTATTGGGGTCGACAGGGAGCGCGAGGGTAGACAGAGGGGAGACAGCCAAAAGAACGAGGCTGCTGGTGATAGAGTAGCGCATTTTGAAGGGAGGTGAACTCGGAGGGCTTTGAATAAAGTATAGATGATCCGTTGCTTTTGGTGGTACTCTTGTGGTTGTGAGGTCCTCGAGATGGTTTTTGTTTGAGAATGATGCTGGAAACCCGGTTGAACGGCCTGTATTTATATCTCAGAAATCCCTCTACCCCCAAGCTAGAGGATTATGTAGCTCGAAATATCCTACTCACTGGCATTGGAAGCCTCTGGCAAGAATGTCCGAGGTTTGCTGTCGCCATTCTTCGGTGAGGGTTAGGAGGTATTGGCGCTGCAAGGGAGAGCGGGAAACGTGTAGTCGATAATCATATTGCCGTGCGGGGGATAAGCAAGCGGATGCGCGATGATCTCAGTTGACTGTGAAAGACAGAGTAGCACACGTAAGATTAACTAAAACAATAAACATCAAACTTTGATCAGTGGATCTTTGAAGAATTGCATGATGATCCTCGCGTGAATCCACACAAACCTGGTAGATCTTGTCCGCAAGGGGATAGAACCACATTCCTTGAAGATCATCACAGTTAAATGCTGATCTCGGCTAGACGTGCAAGACTTACCTAATTCAGTGCATACTATGTCCAGGTGATCCATGTTGTCTTCCATGTATGTATTTACGTGATACATATAATTAACAACCCCTTGAGCAAATTCTCACGTTGCCCATACATACATATATAACGCGTTCGGGCATGGGATGGCAGAACGTGTGAGACATGCAGGGGACACGTTACTCTGATCAGCAATGTCTACGAGCTTCAAGCTCTGATATCAGGGTTCAAGCTGGGGAAAGTCCCCTTCGTCAAGTTGCGGTCTGGAGTCAGCATTTGCCTGTTGGAAATCAACGCAGTTCCATAGCCCCTTGAATGATTGGAAATCTATTTCGCGCCGTTTAACTTTGCAACCTATTCAGCATGCTACCCTCCAAGGCTCAATCAATCATCAAGATGGGCTTGTTCGACGAAGCTTCCCGTGTAGAGGATCCCACACATGAATTTAACGAACGACTTCTCGCAGAGGAAGAAGGCGCTCTCTGGGATGATGGGAAATCATCAGCACCCACATATAATAGCTTTGTTGTCTGCCTCTTTCGGGCAAGTGCACTTGTGCTGGTATTCCTAGCCGGTGCCCTGTTCGGCTTTCAGTGGCATGGTGACTTGGACAGCCTTTGCAGTCGACATGTCTCTCAATATTGTGAGATTCCTAAATTTCCGCCATGCAACTAATGAATCTAATTGAAATGCAGCAACTGTCATAAAGGAAGTTGAAATTCGATATGATCTACAAGAATTCAATGGGTCTCTACTCAAAGAGAATGTTTTCCGACAAGATGCCGGCCCAGATGTTGATGCAGCGTGGGAGTCTAGGAGTGAACTGTGTGTCTTCAAACCGATCCATTACTCTCTGGCATAGGCTAATTACAATTATAATTTCTAGACCGCAGTGTTCGAATACCCCCAGAGGACGCCGAACAATCTGGTCTTGCTGCCGACCAAGTGAAGATCAATGCGAAGTATGGGGGAGGATTTCCTGCAAATGTCGAGGGCTTGCACCACCTTCACTGTCTAGTTAGTGGTTTATACCTCACCCCCATGCTGTGAGTAAAGTATACTAACACCGACAAGAATCTTCTTCGTCAGTCGCTCTACTATAACTACGAGTATTACCACGCGAAGCGGGAAGGACCCTTCACGAACAATGAATATATATTCCGCCGCCACGTGTGTATGTTTTCTTCGTTCTCCTCTTGTGATAAGATTTTGGACTAATTACTACTCCCACCACAGCACATTGCCTCGATATTATTCGCCAGGAGCTCATGTGCACGGTTGACAGTGGAGTGTTGGGTCAAGTCTGGATTTACCCCGAGAACCCAGAGCCCTACGTTGACTTTAACACTCAGCATCGATGTAAGAACTTCGATGCTGTCCGTCGCTGGGCTGAAAAGAATCAGCTGCCTCAAGACCCCCCGGCGGACTTTTTGCAGCCACCATCAGAGGGAGACCGAATATACAGTCAAATGCCATGAGATGAGATTGGAGGCCAAGGCTTAGCATAGCATTGAAGCATACGAAGTTGCTCGAAAAGAAAAGAGATAGCACAAGAAGTGATAATTCCCATAGAACAAACATTCCCTAATTTAATCAAGATTATAAACACTCAAATCCTCACTCATCCCCGGCAAAGCATAAACAGCATTATCCTCATCCCCAAAAACCTTCAAAGGCCTGATCCCTCTAAACTCCATCCCAATTTTCTCCAAAGCACCCCGACTCCTTTGATTCGTAGGCGAACAGAATCCAAACACAGCATCCACTCCAAGATTCGTTTTCGCATATTCCAAAAGACCCTTCGCAGCCTCGGTCGCATACCCCTTCCGACCTTCCTCGGGTAACATGGCAAACCCGATGTCGGGGGCAAGATACCCCGGGCCAGGTGGAATACCCCTCATGAGCGAGACTGTGCCGATCGGCTTTAGGCCTTCATCGGTCTGTCGCGAGACTAGAAACATGCCGTAGCCATGGTAGGCGTAGTGTGCTGAAACTCGGCCTTGGAGGAATGAAGATGCTTTTTCTGTTGTGGTGATTCCGGTTTTCCCGCATGAGCTGACGAAATCGTCTGTATTCCAGAGTTGGACTAAAAAGGCGCTGTGGGTTGGGTCGGTGGGGTTGAAGGGGCTGATTTGGAGACGTGAGGTGGGGATTGTGAAGCCCGGGGGGAAGGAATGATCAGGCATTGTGGTTCTAGGAAGTGAATAACTGGTCGTACTAGTTGAGGTATTTTTTTTTTCTTTTATGGCTGCTTTCATGCGATAGCTCCAGAAAAATGACAATGACTCACAGTTTGGGGACTTGGCTTAGAAGCTTTGGGGCTGACAGGCGCTGTTAGCGCCAAAGTATAAAGAGAAAGAAAAGGGATAGCTGATTTTAAAGAACTTTGATCAAACTTGACCAGGTTGAATCTGCATTTGGTGATGATCCAAAGACCCTGTAGTGGTCCTCCTGCAGGTGCAGATCCATAATGATATGTCTGATATCTATATCATGACCTTGTCTCTAACACTGGCCCAGTATAAACTTTTCTAGCACGCACCACATAGTATATCACAGCCAATATAACAGTTTCCATTGTCCCAACAACGCTCCAGTTCATAGTCGTTACCGTAGGTGACATATACGAAGGCCAAAAATTGAAAAATATAACAACGACAATATAAACGACCGCATATGTATTAATCAAAGCACCCCATACATCTGGAATATGAAAAGGCCCCCAAACCAACTTAGCCCCAGGGACATTGATCGCACCGTCAGTATCGTTGTGTCGATAGATATCACCCTTGCAACGACGATAGAGCAGCAACGCGATGACAATAAAGTAGGATAGGTAGATACCAGACACTGCCATGGAGAGAATATCGTCGAGAGCTATCTTGGGGCCAATGTTGATGAGTCCCAGTAACCAGCAGATGGTAAGTGTCAGAAGGATCAAGTACACTGGGAGCCGTGTGGATACGGATACCTAGAACATTATATTAGCATATTTAAAAGGTTGGGCAAAAACATACTTGAGCCCATAGTCCCCAGCCTGGCACTGCTCGGTGTCTAGAAAATGACCAAATTTGTCGTGATGCTGTAGCCAGTATACCAATAACACCAAATATACCAATGGCCAGTACAATAGTGCTCATAACCACACTTCCCGCCGTTGAGCCTATTGCCTGGTAGAATATTTCGATATATAATTGCTGCATTGTGGATTTCTTCGGCCATCTTGACATGAAGTTAGTCATCACGATCATATTCTGTATCATAAGGAGTGCGTCTCACATGGACTACGGCATCACCACCCGCAAAAGAAAACACACAGCCCGAGATTCCCACAAACCAGGACAGCCCCTGAGTGGGGAAGTCACCACCGTTCAGGAACTCCGTGAAGTCTTGTTGGTTAGTTTTATGATCAGCCAATACGATAATTGACACGCAGCCCAGGACGTGTAGGACAAGAATTCCTTTTTCCAATCGAGGGAAGGTCTTTCCGCCCAATAAGTTCACAGCAAAGCAATTAGAAGACATGCCCACATTATTAGAGTACCCTGCCAACCTTCGGCTTTGTAATGCTTGTCGGCGAGAATAGCGACGCCTTGGACCATTGTACCAGACAGATACGCAGATGAAGCAAATGCGGCCTGCCATCCAACTACCGCAACCCAACCTTTGTTTCTATATTAGTATCCCATCGTGTCGTTTCATCATGGGCGGATCGTACCAGTTATGTAACTCAGGAACTTCATGCAGCTTGTTGGAGCAAGCATGGCACACCAGTGATATTGGCCTCCTGAGGTTGGTGCCCTAAGCGGATGTTAGCAGGAATTCTTTCTTTTTTCATATTTAATATACTCACATCGAGGCTAACTCTGAAAGAGCAACAAAACAGCATGCTGTACCTGTTCAAGCAAATATATACGCATAAACTGCGCCCGCCGAGCCTCCACTAGGACGTGTCAACTCCATATCCAGGGCTTCAAGTGAGAGTCATACTTATGCAAAGGTGTAGTGAATGTTCTGTGTTAAAATCAGCGTGTCCGTTTCATTAACTCAAAATTTGGGTGTTCACATACCCAAGTAGTCCCTCCCATGTTCCAAGGACAGTACAACTCAGTCCGAGAGTTGCGAAGATGCCGAATTTTCGCTGAACAGAGCAACCCCATTGAACCATGCACAAGTTACACCGAGTCATCATTTTATTACCTTCAACACCGGTTTCTTCCCCAGGCGCTCTAGCTGAATTCTGTCATGATCACTGATTGGTGAATCAAGGGTATTAACAGAGGCTGCAACCTCTTTCGACTTGTGGACCATGCTGGAAGCAAGTTGTATGTCAAGTTGCAAGATAATTCAGTGATTGAGATGACAAGTCCAGGAAACAGAGGACGTGGAGAGATAACAAGAGTTGAAAGATATCCCCAGCCTCTGCAACTGGAAATGACCTATGCGCTGCACGTAGGGATACAGCTAGCATTCGAAAGTCGCCTAGGAGGCTTCTCAGGTAGTTTCACAAATAATGCTTGCTCTGAAACAGGGGAAGGCTTTGATCCAGCATCCAATAAGTGCAATGAAACATGAGAATGTGTTAATCGGCTGGAGATCATACAGCATTCTTCCCAATTGAAACCCCAAGGGCACATGCATGGCAGGGATAAAATAGGGGCCATTGGGGGCTGGGCTCCTGTTGAGATAGTGAGGTAGTTGATTATCCACAGTGCGACCAGTGAGAATCCAGTAATAAAGCGAGATGTTATTCAATTGATTATATTCTCCTTATTGACCCATCTTCATACCACCATTGGCACATACCACACTACCAGTACACCAAAGACCATCAGGCGTACACAGCATACCAACAACACCAGCAACCTCACTAGTGAACGCCGGTCTGCGACCACCCATCTTCTCCTGAATCAACCGCTTCTGCTCATCAGTCAAACGACTCATAGTATCTTGATTATTAACATCCAACTTGCTCATCGGCGTATTATCCTGGTATCCCTGGATATCTTTCCAGAACTGCTCTCCGGTCGCAAAGTACATATCGCCAACAACGGGGCCGGGGTTAACGGCATTAACAGTCGCACGGTCTGCCAGCTCCCGTGCCCAGGTGCGAGTCATCGCCTCAATGGCAGCCTTGGTACCACCATAGATCGACTGGCCCACGAATCCGAGCGAGGAGGATACGCTAGAGATGCTCACGATGCGGCCACTTCGGTCGGTTGGGAGGTATTGGTGGCAAGCTTGTGTGAGGAGGAGAGGGGCGAGGACATTGATCGAGTATTGCCAGTTGAAGTGCTCGGCTTCGATGGGGCCCTTTGTGGCATCGTTCAGGTTCCGGTCTTGCGAGACGCCGGCATTATTGATCAGAATATCGATCTGGAGTTTTCCTGAGGTGCCGAAGTGTTCTTGTGCGGCCGCGATGATGGCTGTCACAGCCTCGGCGGGTTGGCTTAGATCGGCTTGCACGCTTTCACATTTGATGTTATGGGTTTTGGCTAAGAAGGAGCATAAAGCTTCGGTGGGGGCGCGTGAGGACTCTGAGGTAAAGTTCAGAAGAAGTGAGCAGCCTTTCTCGGCCAGATTGCGGGCAATGGCTTCGCCGATTCCTGTTGATGTTAGCTTAATCTCTTATGCGGGGGAGGCTATTTACCCCGCGATCCGCCAGTGATGATGCCGAATTTTCCTTCAAGTACGCGAGTCATTTTGAATATTAGAGGGAGAAATAAGGGTGATATAACTTGAAGGGGATTCCCACCTCTTTAATGCTTCTTATTTAGCCGAGAGTTGCGGAGGAAAACTGCCCGTTCAAGAGGAACGGTGGAAATGCGGGTAAATTCCACATTCGGCCCGAATCTTCAACCGGTTAACATCTACATTCGACTTCTTTAAGGAAATTTGACCCGCAGATAATCTCCAAGAGCTTTGATTAATAAGGTTCATATTATTTACGTTGTCGACAATTCTTTTATAATGTGACAGTCTAATAACTCATTACGTCCAAGACATACTCGGATAGCCACCGGGCTGCGTTAAGACACTTTGTCAGCGACTTTTCTCTGTACCTGGGAAAAGGCCTTGCTTCATTACATCTCAACCCCGAGAGCCAGAATTAGATTATCGGATTGTCATTATCAACACATATAGATAGGTGTGGTGGAGAAGCGGGCATCAAGCATTGATGATTAGGTCGAAGCCTGATTGATTTACGCGGAAGCGGAAATGCTTCACAGTTATTTATTAGGTTTATATCGGAACCTATATGAAACTCTACTCTCGATTAATCTTGTTCCATCTCGAGGAATTTGTGGTTTTTCTGGATCCGACCTAGGGGAGCTATAAAGATTTTCCCGTCTAGAAGATGCTGCCAGATAGTACCGATCACCCCATGCGCCGTGGATGCATTTTTGTCATCTGGAAAGGGGAATTCAGCCTTAGAGCCATAGTAGCAGCGTCCATTTTCGTATGTGTGGTTATTTTGTAAACTCAGCCAGTCGCGTTCTATTTTTTTATTATTTCCTTTCTCGTGGGTAGATGAAAAGGGGGGAAAGCAGATGTTCCCTCGTATTCCTCCCGCTTCTAGCTTCCAACCTCCTAGTCTGTTTCTGCCTGATTTATTATTCTGCGTTTCTCAATGATCCAGTGTCCCTAGAGCAATGGTTCCATACTAGCCTCAGCCGGAGATGGCACGACGTTCAAATGCCGTAATAGGAAATACGGTGCGCCAGATATGTACTTAGTCATTGCCAAGAAATACAACACGCTCTACTGCTGAGAGAAAATTATGCAGTATGACGATAAGTGGATAGATATATCTGGCGAAAATGTCATGAAGAGGGCGGTTTAGTGAAAAGTCTATATACATCGATTTCTCTTAAATTTTCTCGACGCTATCTAAAATATATAGAGTAACAATATATACTCGAAATGTAACATTAACCTCCCTAGGAAATATTCTAACTATACAGGACTGATATATGGTTATAGGGGGCCGTAACTTAACGCATCTCGGAGTACCCAATTCGCCGAGGGTGATGTATACAACTGCTTCAGGTTCCTTATTATCAGTCACAGTCGACAGGTATAGATCTACGTAGGTGATGTCACCGCTATTTGCTTCGTGGCTGCCAAGCTTCTAAGCCTTTCAAGATTAAGTTCACCATCACGAACGCCAAGGGCGCACCAACTTGCCATATCCTTACTGACTGTCGCAGATCTGGGGCCAAGCTGGCTCAGCCTTTCTTAATATAGAGTCCCCGTCAACGTTTAGACGGAAACCATGGCGGGATGGCGTCTGAACCAACCCTATATGGACAACGAGTTGGCTTGGCTTACGTTCATACCTCTTGGATATGTCCAAAGTGTTTTATCAATGTGCGCTCCAGCCACAACAGATATCAATATATAAGATGCAGAGCAAGTGCTCGACTTGCGACAGAATCAATTCAACTTTCTGCGAAGCTAGCCTCCTTGTGTTTATCAATATTACACAGAAAGCTTCACAATGCTTTTTGACAAAGTATTGCTGGCATCCCTATTGGGACTTGCCGCTAGCTCAACAGTGCGCATCATCGCCACAGATGAAGTCCCTTTCATCGGTCCATCCTTCCTCTCCAACTTTGATCCCTCCAATTCAACCGCGATCAACCAGGCCAAATCGAAGTTCCCTGGCCTCATCGATAACCTCTTCTCGACTGGTGATCTCAATCGCACGGACTTGGCCTTCCACTTTGACGTGTTTTCAGCTGCGACCAATAAATCAATCTACAGCTATTCACATGTCGGAGAGAACTCAAAGCAGTCTGTGACATCCGGAGAATTCAATGACAAGACCACCTCGCGCATCGGAAGTGTGACAAAGCTCTTCACGGTCTACGCAATCATCGCCAAGGCTGGCATTGAAGTATTCAGCCACCCTGTGACGAGGTACCTTCCTGAACTGGCAGGTAATTCGGCCAACGATCCATTGGAGGAAATACGCTGGGAGGATATCACAGTTGGAGCGCTTGCATCTCAGCAGGCTGGCTCTGGAGGTGTTGCTGGTTTGTGATCTTGTCAAATCTTAAATTTCTGGTGTTAATTTCTCTGCTAGACTTCCTCAAAAACTATGCGGACCCCAATAAGCCAATGGAATATGCACCCGAAGGTGACTAAAATAATTTCTATTAGCCAGAAAGTCTCTAATAGATGTATTCGCAGATCTTTTAAAGTTCTTCCGCGACGAGAGAAAGCCCGTGATCTCCCCATTCCGAAATGCCGTTTATTCTGATGGCGGATTCGCTATCCTGGGCCAGGTACTTGCGCGCCTCTCAGGGAAGACCTACAGGGAGGCTGTCCACGAGGTTCTCTTTGAGCCTTTGGGCCTGGAGACTATGTCGACAACTGTTCCAACGGGCTCTGATCTTAATGTTATCGACCGCCGCAGTATTGACAAGAATACATCATGGGCCGGTGACGTGGAAATCGTTGCGTCGTAGGTTTCCATTTCCCCTTTTTTCTATATGCTGTGTCATGATCAAACTCTAGAGTTACATGCTAACATGTCCACAGAACTGGCAGTTACTACTCCAACGCCGCAGATCTCCGCACCGCAGGTCTTGCCATCTTGAATTCCGAGATCCTCTCTCCAGTCACAACATCGCAATGGATGAAACCCAACAGTGGAACTGGGAGTTTAGTCGAGCTTGTCGGTGCACCATGGGAAATCTCTCGCCTCGAGATCCCCGTTACCCCAGGCTCAAACCGTACCCGGATCTCCGATCTATACACCAAAGCCGGTGGTAACATCGACTATACATCGATATTTGCCCTATCTCCCGACCACGGGATCGGATACTCCATCCTAATCGCCGGTTTCACTGCGACACCTGCCCGCTGGCCCCTCCGCGACGTGGTTGGCGAGACATTCATCCCCGCCGCCGAGCACGCAGCCGCAGAAAACGCCAAGCGAAACCTGGCTGGCACGTTTGTCGACGAGAAATTGCCGGATACAAACATCACGCTATCTGTTGACCGGGGCCGTCCCGGGCTTGGTCTGAAATCGTTCTGGATTAAGGGCGAGAACGCCCGCGATAATGCGAATTGGCGTCTCTACCCGACTGGTCTCAACTCGTTCTCGAGGTCTTTGTCTTCCTTGTACAAGACCAAGGGTAAGCTTCGTGTGGCACACCGTATGGTGGAGCCGCAGCCACCGATGAAGCCTCGTGCAGCTGTGGAGGGTGGGAAGGGTGGCTTGTTCGATAACTCCTTTGTGTGGATGAACCTTGACTTTGCTGGACCATCTGATGAGTTTATCTTCAACTTGGTGGATGGACGACTTGTCAGTGTTGAGTATCCTATTACCGGTTCTGTTCTCAGGCGAGTTTGAGGGCAATTTATGGATCGCTCCTATCGGTGGGGTGGTAAATGGTTAGGTCTTTCAGTTTGGCTTAATATATGCGTTGTTCATTTCTGTCCTTTTCCATATAGTACACAATTTCATATTGTAGTGAATTGTTCATCAACTTATTAATCACATTCGAACATAGATGCTAACATGTTCGTAATATGCCTGGCCAACTTTACTTTCGTGAAAAGTAGTTGCACGTCATATTATATGGGTATAAAAATATGCCCCCTTATACGCCCTCGATGTGCCTGCGATCTAGTCGTCGTGCACCTTGACCACGACCTTGCCACGCGCACGCTTTGTGGCGATGCGCTCGTAGGCGCGTAATGCATCCGTCATCCCAAAGACAGAGTCGACAGGGATATGCAAGCGGCCCTCCTCAATTAGGCGTGCTAGGTAGACTGCGTCATCACACGATGGTGGCGTGCTGAACATGATATAGCGATGCGGCACGCCGCCCAGCCATGTAGGTAGGCAATTATTGAACAGTACGTTCCATGTCGTCACATATGTCCCCTCGAGCATGCCGATATTTACAACCGCTCCCTCGGGTTTGAGATAAGCTGGTGAGTTGACAAAAAGCGCTTGTGTGCCGACGCAGTCAAGCAAAAAGTCAAACGGCTTGTCGCCATACTGCTGCGCAAGGTAGGTCGGCAGCGGTTCATGTTCGCGATAATCGATGAACTATTTCAAAGTTATATATTAGTCATTTTCTTATGCAACATTAGCAAATATACGTACCTCATCTACACCCAGATCACGAACCATGGGCTCGTTGCCTCCGCTAGCCACACCGACCACCTTTGCACCACGCAGCTTGCACAGTTGCACAAGCACCGAACCGACCGACCCGCTAGCTCCATTCACGAGCACTGTGTGACCTTCGCGTACACCGGCTGTGCGAATCATCTTAAGCGCGGTGCTACCAGCTCCGATAATGCCCGATGCCGAAGCCATATCAACGCCGTCATCGATACGCGCGACCTGGGAGCCAGGCAGCCGCACATATTCTGCCAGCACGCCGTGCCCCATGGCTATGGCGGGAATGTTCTGAAAAGCAATGACGTGTGCGCCCGGATCGCGCAGCTCTGCCGATGCACCCCCGCCAGCTGCTACTACCACACCGGAAAGTTCAAGTTCCGGGATCCACGGGCGGGTAAAAGGTAGTTTAGGCAGTATCTTCATCATCAACTCAGAACTGAACTGTAGTGACACGTTTGACACGCGAATTAGGATGTCGGGCGACGAGCCTGTAGGCACGTCGGGTGTTGGATAGTCGGTGGCCAGCTCGAGCGCGCTAGAGGCAGGACCGCGCCATCGGCGTACCCAGGCACGCATGGTCGGTGGTACAGTCGGGGGCTGGGTCTTTGATGACATTTGGTCTAATATTGGTGTGTGATGAGCAGATGAGGACAGTTCACAGTGGAACAACTAGGGCGTTGCGCGATTTGATGCAACAATAAAAAGAGCTGGTACTGTAACTGTGTAAAGAGAAACGTGGTCGACAAGTCCGAAACACACTGTTGGAAGGAGTCAAGAAAAAGTATCAGGCATATGTTGTACATTTAAAGACAAATGAGACGGACGAATCGGACGAGGTTAACGGACCAACTGGACACTAATACGGAAAGAGAGCGCCAAGCAGAGGAAATCAAGTAAGCTCGGACAGCTGAACGTGCGGTACGTGAAGCTTGACCCAATTGGATCTGGACAAGTTCAGGGTTGTATACAAGGCCTTCGATGTCGATAATCCCACGCCCTAAGCAAGGGGCAGGGGGTGAAGAGAGATCATATCAGGCGTTGAACCGCGAGGTTGAGACTCTTTCCCAACTTAAGCACATTAGTAACCCTTCCATGCTCTCACCAACTGCACTGACGCTCCCTTAGCCACACATCGTCGATTTTATTGCCTCACAAGGCGGAAATGGACCATCTCTAGAGATATTGATGGGCCTCGCGGGCGGCACACTTCGATCCTTGGTTCTCAACGGTGAATTTTTAAGCCACCTTATCAATCTTTTTGTCCACCATACACTTCAGGCGCTAGATTGCCTGGAATTAAATGGCATTGTTCATCGAGATGTCAAACCAGAAAACATTGCCGGGTCCCCCATATATACGGTACCAGCTTGTGATTTTGGTCTATGCAACCGCACTATTAGTGCTCGGACTTATGTTGGGTCCCCACTGTTCACAGCTCCCGAGCTTCAAAATGGAGTCCAGTCACACAAGATGGATGTCTGGTCCCTTTTTGTAACAATCGCATGGACAGTGGATCTCAATAAATTTCGCCAGAATTTACATCAGTTTAAGACTGTCCAGGAGGTCCACCAAGCCCTCTCGGCCGTGGCACCAAAGATGACAAATATCTCAGAGATGGCGAGACTCGATCCGGACATGCGCGCCTCTGCGGCACAGATGTTGGTAAAGTGCTTTGATGGAGAAGGCCTTTCAACTTCACGGAATCGAGTTCCCCCACTCAGTCCATCAAAGCTAGAAATCACTGAGGCCGAGATGCACTAGGATCCAATAGACCTAGATAAGCCCATGCCTCTATTCAATGATCAACCAGCCCGAGGTATACAAACGCGTTCAAAACATCCTGCGAATCCAACGCGTATCCGCAAGTCGAGAAAGTTGCAAGCTCAAGTACTGAGGAAAGACACCATGGCTACTAAGTCTCGAGTAAATCGTCTTGCTCAACATCGAGGTCACTTATCCAGAGGGTGGTCGCGATGCCTGGATGGTGGTACTGGGTGCATAGTGTGGCCTAACCTCATCGCTGGGTATCTACATTCTTCTCTCGTAGAGGCTTTGGCTTCTCGCCCATCCTACTTAATCCCCTGGCGTTTTACATGCGCTTCGCGTGGGGTTGACATCTAAAGACTAGAGAATGTGACATTGCTAGAGTAGGATGTTAACTCATGGACCCAAGAATTTCGGTCTCCTTAGTCATCACGAATGCGTTTTTCATTAAGACTTTCTTGTTGATACCTAAGTTTGCGTTTAGCTGCTTCGTTTACTCATTGTTATAGCCATTTATGCAAAGTCTTTTTTTGTTTCTCCTTAAATTGACGACTTTCCCTCTATCATAGTCTTCCACACAAAGTAAAGTATGTGATATCCGAACTCGAACTCCGAACCCCGTACAATATAGCGACATGGCCCCACATGTATAGAGAAGAGCACATCGAGTGGAACAGGACAATATCCAAGTGGATGACACCGGAGAAGCCACAAGCCGATTGGAGACAGCAACCGCCAAGAAGCGCGCTAACTAATAGACCTCGGGAAACATCACCTATCTCCACCTTTAAAAGGAAGAGAACAACAGACGTTCTCTGTTCATAGTCCCCTTCCACTTCAAAATGACAGATTCTACCATTCTTATTACGGCTGGTCCGTACCAATTCCTCGCGAAGCTCGAGTCTGCCGCTCCCAAAACCGTCAAATTGTTCCGTTCTCTCCTTCCATACCGACAAAAGCTCATTCATGTGCGATGGAGTGGTGAGGGTATGTGGATTCCGTTAGGCGAGACCGATTTCCACCTCCCCTTCGAAAACCACACCGCGCATCCCGCGCCTGGCCAGATTCTGCTGTACCCCGGAGGTATCTCAGAGACTGAATTCCTCTTTTGCTATGGAGGTGTTGCTTTTGCAAGCAAGATGGGAGCGCTTGCTGCGAATCACTTCTTAACTATCACGGACGGATCCGAGAACCTGTTTGCGCTTGGGAATCTGACGCTGTGGGAAGGAGCACAGGATGTGTTGTTTGAGCTGGCGGATGAGAATAAGTATGTTTTGGAGATTGAATATCTGCTTGTGCGTGTGGCTAATGCAATATAGAATTCGTCAATTCAAGGCTGCGAGATCTGCTAAACTCTAGATCGTGCGCATAAAGTATGTAATCTAAATGTTGATACTACGGGAGAGAATTGGTCAAATCAGTAGCATCAGTTATTTTCTTCGCGATTTACAAAATACTATTATTGTCAGCCAGCTACTGTTCTATTTTTTCTGATTTTACAGTTTCAAGCACTTACCGCTATGTATATATATCAGAGGCAGCACATCCCTTGGAAGTAAACGAACCCCGCTATAATTGCACCCCACCTTCCATTTGAACTTCAACTTCCAACTTCAGCAACTACCTCATTTCCTTTATTCAATTCCAATTCAAAGATGCCTCCAAACACCCCCATAATCCTACTCCTAGGAACATGCGACACCAAACTCGCAGAACTTCTCTACACAAAATCCCAAATCGAATCCACAAACGCCAAAGTCCTCCTAATGGACATCAGCCGCAACCCAACCACTCACGACCAAATCGCCATCCCCCAAAGCGCCCTAACCCGGTCAACCCCAATCCCAGATCTAACAACCCTCACCCGAGCCGAGTATATAAATACCCTCACACCCTACGCCACACAGAAAGTAGTCTCTCTCCACGAATCCCATCAAATCCACGGCATCATCGGGATAGGCGGGTCATGCGGTACCTCACTTGCAGCAGCAGTGATGCGCGACGCGCTACCAGTCGGATTTCCCAAACTCCTCGTGTCAACCATGGCATCTGGGGACGTGGGGCCGTATATCGGTGAAACTGATATCAGCATGATGTACAGCGTTGTGGATATCGCGGGCCGGAACCGTGTCTTGGAAGGTGTTCTTGACAATGCAGCTGGTGGGATTGCGGGGATGGCGAGTTCGTTTTTGCAACGGCAGCAAAACCAGCTGAAGCACAAAGTAGAGGCTTCTTCCGGAGTCAGGATTGGTATATCCATGTTTGGAGTTACGACTCCTGGTGTTACGCGTGCGCGGGAACGTCTTGAGGAGGTGCTGGCCGGTTGTGAGGTTTATGTTTTTCATGCTACGGGGTCTGGGGGGAGGGCTATGGAGAGGCTTGTTAGGGAGGGACAGATTGATGCAGTGCTTGATTTGACGACTACGGAGATTGCGGATGAGGTTGTTGGTGGGGTTCTTAGTGCTGGGGCTGCACGGTTGACTGCGGCTACAGACAGGGATATCCCGAGGGTTGTTAGTGTTGGGGCTTGTGATATGGTTAATTTTGGAGGGGTGGGGAATGTTCCTGGTGCGTTTCGGGAGGGGAGGTTGTTGCATGAGCACAATGCGACTGTTACGCTTATGCGGACTACTAAGAAGGAGTGTCGGGAGATTGGAAGATTTATAGTGAGGAATTTGTTGCGGGCGAGGGATGAAGGACAGTTGAAGAGGACCAAAGTGATTCTGCCTGTTGGTGGAGTGAGCATGTTGGATGTTCCTGGTCAACCATTCCAGGATACAGAAGCAGATGAGGTCTTGTTTTCTACATTGGAGAAGGAATTGGAGGGGAGTGGGATATCGGTCGTGCGTGATTCGCGAGACATCAATGATCCCAACTTTGCAGTGGCGGTAGCAGATGAACTGGTCAAATTGATCCGTGCAAAATAAATATTACTACAAACCAGTTATATCTACGAGCAACTACAGCAATAAAAATGTTGACGCATAGCTTCTATTGTTGAAGTACTACACCATCACAATCGGCCCATGGAGGCCTACACACCAGAATAAGGTATCAAAGATAAAATCCCATCCGCAAAGCAGTGTTGAATGCAAGACCATCCCAGGTCATCCCACGCCAAAACAAAACATTAGAAACACACCATCCCCGGTGCAGGCCACTTTTTATGCCGTTGAAGGACAACCACTTTTGAGTTCTAAGTTGATAGAGAACTCGAAATGCCAATCATAACATCGTCGAATCATGTTGAAAGTCTATTTCCCAAAAATATCATCGATCGCAGTTGAAAAATGTAAAGAAATTAGTAACGGTAGATCTCGGGCTTGAAGGGGCCGTTGACATCGAGGCTGAGGTACTCGGCCTGGACGGGGGTCAGCTCAGTGAGCTTGGCGTTGACGTGAGCCAAGTGGCAGCGAGCGACCTGCTCGTCGAGCTGCTTGGGCAGAACGTAGACACCGACGGGCTTGCGGCCACCGGCACCGAACTCGATGTACTTCTTGCCGAAAGCCTCATCCTCAGCCTTGAAGAGAGCGATCTGAGCAAGGACCTGGTTGGAGAAAGAGCAGGACATGACGAAGGAAGAGTGGCCAGTAGCACAGCCAAGGTTGACAAGACGACCCTCGGCGAGGAGGATGATGTTCTTGCCGTTGAGCTGGTAGCGGTCAACCTGCGGCTTGATGTTCTGGACGGACTGAGAGTTGGCCTTCAACCAGGCGACGTCAATCTCGATATCGAAGTGACCAATGTCTGGAAGATCGTTAGTACTAATGTTCAAACCAACATGTTTTGGATCAAGATAACTTACTGCAGACAATGGCGTCGTTGCGCATGGCCTCGAAGTGACGGCCAACAAGGATGTCACGGCAGCCAGTGGTGGTGACGAAGATCTGACCGGTAGGGGCAGCATCCTCCATGGTGGAAACCTCGTAACCCTGGACAGCAGCCTGGAGGGCGTTGATGGGGTCGACCTCAGTGACAATGACACGGGCACCCATGGAGTGGAGAGCCTGGGCACAACCCTTACCGACATCACCGTAACCGGCAACGACAGCGATCTTACCAGCGATCATGACATCGGTGGCACGCTTGATACCGTCGATGAGAGACTCACGGCAGCCGTAAAGGTTGTCGAACTTGGACTTGGTGACACAGTCGTTAACGTTGATGGCGGGAACCTTGAGCTTGTTCTCCTTGAGCATCTTGTACAGGTGGTGGACACCGGTGGTGGTCTCCTCGGAGACACCGAAGCAGTCATCGAGCATCTCGGGGTACTTGGTGTGGATGAGGGAGGTGAGATCACCACCGTCATCGAGGATGAGGTTGAGCTTCTTGCCATCCTTGAAGGCCTGGAGCTGCTGATCCAAGCACCACTGGTACTCCTCCTCGGTCTCACCCTTCCAGGCGAAGCTGTAAAAGAAAAAAAGTTAAACAAAGGCAACGAAGAGGTGTGAGATCTCAAAAAACTTACACAGGGACACCGGCAGCGGCAATGGCAGCGGCGGCGTGATCCTGGGTGGAGAAGATGTTGCAAGAAGTCCAGGTGACCTCAGCACCGAGGTGGGTGAGGGTCTCGATGAGGACGGCAGTCTGGATGGCTGGAGAAGGGGTCAGCTCAAGCTTTGCTTTTTAGGATAGATCAACATACTCATGTGGAGACAACCGGCGATGCGGGCACCAGCGAGGGGCTGGTCAGCACCGTACTTCTCACGGATGGCCATGAGACCGGGCATCTCAACCTCGGAGAGCTCGATCTCGCGGCGACCGAAGGCGGCCAGGGACTAGGGAATGGTCAATGGTTGAAGGAGAAAAACAGGTGAGAGAGACATACGAGGTCAGCGACCTTGAACTTCTGTGCGGGGGCAGCCATTATGTAGTATGTATTCAAAAACTGTTAATTATTAGTGATAAAGATCAGATAGAAAGTGATGTAGAGGAATTGACTGACCAAAGGGTGTATGAATGAGAGAGGAAGAGAAAGAGGGAAAAGGAGAATAATAGAGGGGAAGGAAAACTCTCCGCTTAGTGAGGATCGCCAAGGTCCCAGAACATGGCAAGTACCGGGTACAGCCTTACCATACAATTTTAACGTGTACGGTCAGGTACCAATACTTCTCAACTCGGACTCCGTGGGCTGACTGATGGCGGGGTCCTTGTGCTTAGTCATCACCGGTAGCCACCACCCGTTGACCATCGTGGACCTTTAGGGCCCGCTAAGCACCTTGGGAGAAACTAATGGAAATACCTCATACACTATGGAAAACTTTCATTACATTGGAGCTATCTCAAAGTTTACTATTATTTCTTTGCTTTGACATGATGAAGGTGATATGATGAGGGTGATATGATGGTGATATGATGAAGCCATGATGAATATGGCATTTGATGAATAGAATCCAAGCCAAAGCTGATTGATGATAAAGATATCAGATACGAGAATGATGAGGAAGGAAAAGTAAGGAGATTCGTGAAGAAGCATGTTCTACTCAAGCAATTAGATCTGATGGTCCCACAAACTATCTGTGTACAAGAGAGACTCCTTGGGTTGACCCGGTTGCAATTGGACCTCTGGCGAGACACCAGATTCAATGTCGTCTTTCCATTTAGGCAACTTTGTAATTGGTGATTGTTCTTTTGTCCTGATGTAAGCTTTATCTTTTCTAGAATCACGACTTCAATTTCTGTCATCTGCATAACAAATACGAGTGTTAGTGGGTATATGTAAGTGTGACTTTCTGGAGGAGGCCGTACTGAAGGTGGATTCAAATGAACTATTGTTGCCCCCAGATAGTATGGCGAAAATAGTATGGTGAGGGCATTTTGGTTATGTAGGTGGCTTCGACTGGGCCTCTCATAGTAAGCACAGGCTCATATTCTCTGAAAAGGGCTAAATAGAAAAGCCCCTGCCGCGTGGTCATAGTCTCCTTGGATTCATACAGAGAGTCATGTGTGACTATAAGCAAGTACTGAAGAGTCTACTCTTCCTGCCTTTTAAAGAATTAGACGGGGAAGATAGCCGAGGCTTCGTGCTCTTCTTGCAATCAAGGGGATCAGATGGTGAAGATGCCTGATTCTTCGTGCCCTTCTCGCTCTTCTTCCTTTAGGCAGTCTCAGAATTTCGCACTCCTTCGCTCAGTATATATACGTGGGCCTCGGGCAGTTGGGCTTTAGCTTTCGCATTAGCTTTGCTCGCAGAGGAGGTAGTCACATCGAGAGTTCGAGTGATGAGAGGAAGGGTCTTGCCATAACCTTGGAATTTCTCGAGCTCGCATTTCAGGCACGTCAAGGTCGAAGATGTACAAAATGGTTCTCGAATTTTCAGCCGATCAAGACGGCATAAGTGTAGCTCGTCTCATAGATAAAGATAGGATATGTGACCCTTAATAGAGATCTGTCGAAACTGCTTGTCAAGATGGTCCATGGATGATGTGTAAGAAAGTGGAAAGACAGTAAAATGAAAAGAAAGTTGACGTGGGGTTTAGGAAGGTAGCACTTGCCTTGTAAATATCCAGTTCACCTAAAGCAGTAACTGTCAAACTAGCGCTCAAGCTATTGCGCAACATAGGTTCCCAATAAACAAATATAATGGATATCTACAAGAATGCACGGAGTCATTACTGAATTCAAGCCATTCAGACACATATCCTTTGTTCGTGTATGCATATAGGACACGCTAAGTCTTGAAATAAAAGAACAAAAACCCCCTCATAATGTTCATCGTGTCTTCGTATCCATAAAACGCTGAAAAATTGGAAGGCGGCTAATACCATAAGAGATTCATCAAAGAGCCGAAAACAGAAAGAAAAGATCAAAATCGAAGAAACAACATGACCTCAAAAGTCGTGAAAGGTGTAAAACATCATATCTCGAAAAGGCATCACTAGTAAGAGATCTGCGCAGTCTCATGCGCCCCATAAGGATTTCCATCACGATAAACAGGAGCATGGTCGTTCCGAGACTCGTTGATTGAAGGCGCATATTCAATCTCATCAGGCCAGCGATGACGACGAGAAGGTGCACCCTGGCTACGAGCACGACGACGCTCACGCTTAATGGCCCGCTGAGCACATTCCTCCTGGAAATGTGTAGTTTCCTTTCGTTTCTCCATAACCTCCTTCCATTCACCATAGGCGCCCTTGATACCGAGCGCAGCAAGACCGATACTCACAGCGTCCTTGGTGTTAGCTTTCAAGCGTCGTTTGCGAGCCTCCTCAGGCGTAATCTCTCCCTCTTTCAACTGCTCCATCCTCTCTTTCCTCTTCTCCATGCTACCGTAGAGACTGTGCGCAGCGTGGATGGTAGCTACGCTAGCCAGACCTCCCGTCATAAGCATATCCCGTTTCAGCTTCTTGCGTTGCTTCTTTTCATCAGAACTGTCACCTAAGTCAGAATCACTCTCGGAGCTCGACCCGTGGCGGTCTTTAGAACCGGCACGTGGTTCACCGCGCGCTGCGCTGGGTGCATATGGGGGTGGAATTCTGCCGTCTAATGAACGGTGTCGACCTACATCTCTCGAGCCTTTGCCCCGTCTCGAGTCCCGGTTGTAATAATCGCTGTCCGAATCTGAATCCGTGTAGTCATCTTGTCGATGGCCCCGGTGGTGACGCCGTTCTCGGTCGTCCCGATGCTCCCGACGATGCTCCCGGTGATGCTCCTTACGACCGTCTCTGCTGCTGCGGCGACTGTCTTCTTGTTCTCCAAGTCCCATAGCGGCCATGCCCTTGCTTAGGTACTCTGAAACGCTCTTGCTGCGCTTGTGGGGGCCACGCTCGTCGTCACTACCACGGGAATCACTGCGGCCGCGAGGCCGAGATCGTGATTTGGAGTATCTATCAAAGATTTCCTTTCCTGCGGCAGCAATAGCGCCAGTGGCAGCGAGGTTCTTGAGACCACCACCTGAAGAGTGACCACTGTCTCGGCCACGAGATCGTGAGCGGGAACCGCCACCCACGAAGTGACTGGCAGCCAGACCGGCAAGCGTGGACTCAATAACATGACGTTTTCCGTGCTTGCTAGGATCTTTATCAACAAGGCCATCTGTTCCACCAGCAGTCACAGCAGCAGTGATAACACGTTTTCCTTTCGCACCGGCCCAGTCGCCGGGCTCTTTGCGCTGTTTGAAAGCCTCGACTGCGCCGGCTGTCAAGGCAGCACGAGCAGCCTGTATAATACGCTGCTCGCTCTTATCACGCTTACTGCCTCCATCACGCCTGCTGCCGCGATGGCGGCTGCGACTGCGCGAATCTGACGGTGACCTTGAATATGATCTATGGCGATGATGGGACGGGGAACGGCCGCGACCACGCTCTCCGCGGCTGGACGACGCAGCGGCACCCCCGAGGCCTAAGGCACCCAAGGCTTGCTCGCTAAATGACTTGCGACGTCTGTGGCGAGGTGGAGAACGACTTGGAGAAGAATCAGAATCGTATTTTGGGCGACGGGAGCCTGGGAGATATTAGATTCAAATTCAACCACATACGCTCTATACTACTCACGTTTATCCTCGTAGCGTCTTGATCGGCGAGGATCGGAGCGTCGGTAGGAAGCATCGTTGTGTGGATCGTAACCGCTGACCGAAGAGGCACGGCGCACATTCTCGTAAACCGGTCGCCTCGGCCGCCGAGCATAAGATCGCTCGTAGGCATAGTCAGAGCCTGGTGGGTAGTCTCGCTGGACTTCCTCAACCGAGTCGGTGCTGGCGCGGGGTATGTATGAGTCTCGCTCGTGTCTTCGATACTGGCCACGAGAGTCATCATACGGATCGGCATAACTAGCGGGGCGTGTGTAGCGGTCGCGGGGCTCACGATAACGGCGGTCGTCGTAGTACGCCATGGTTGAGGCGAAAGTGAGTCACAAATGAAAAGACAAAAGTCGATCGTTGTGAGCTACTACCGTTCACTGGGAGAATATGGATGAAAAAAGAATGAACTTGATCAGAGATGTATAGCGGGGCTGGGGCTGAGGGTGGCGTGACGTCGATGTGGATTCAGATGGGTGATATAGGGGCTGAGAGACTTGGCAGTGGCTGAGAGTTGATATTCATAGAGGTGATACATAGAAGAAAAGTACAAGACCAAAGGTCGATTCTTCAGACAGTATATATATACTAAATCAAGATTATTCCAATGACGTACAACATACAGGAGAACAGCGAAGGAATGTTTCCAAAGCGGATATACCCCATCGAATGAGCATTTAGACTAATGTCGTGTATCAAATATCCAATATTCCTCCGACGTCATCCTGCAGTTTTAGCCCTGGTGTCAAGAAAATTTTAATGGTCCAGCCCTATGATATACACACAGATGATTTGATAGTTTCTAACTAGTTTATTTCTTTTAAATGATGTGTATATATAAATCCATAATATAAAAATCACACAAAAAGCCGGGGATTAAGATTTATGGAACATAAACAATGGTTCCACGGGTCGCTCTCGGGAGTTCCTAGTGGCCTATCTAACCAAGCGATGCTCTAGAGATGGCAGAAACCGGTTGCGAATAATTTATCATGGGAATCCCTAAAGGGACAGACAATGTTTGATTCTCTTATAAGTCGCCTCCACATTTCAAATAACACGAGATCCAGATGGTACACGAGGGATATAAAACAGGGAAATAATAACACATAGTAACACGTATGATGGACCTAGACGTCTCGATATTTTGAAACGTGCAGTCATGCAAATCGCTGGATGAAAGAAAGAAATAACAAAAAATAAAAAGATGCATGTTCATCCAAAAAAAAGGAACATAGACAGAATCGAATTACACCGCACAGCAGTGGCCAGGCACAAGGGACCAACAAAAGTAAGTCGTATACTAAACAGCAAATAGAGTGGACGGTCGGGGGAAACAAGACTGCATTCCCTTACGTCGCCTGTGGGCCAGCCCCGGGGGGAGGCCGTACAGCAGTCTCCGTATGTTGACTGATATTGCGCTGGTGGGAAGCCGAAGCATATGCCGAGTCAGGGCGAGCCATCGCCCAGCGAGCATCAGCCTCCGGCTCCGAAGTAGAGCGCATATCGTCCGAGTGCGTGCGGTGGGTCCGAATGTGCTGTTTCATATTGTCTTTCCTCGTAAAGGCTTTGTTACAGATGGGGCAATGCACACTCTTTTCGCCAGTGTGCTTTTTGCCATGGCGTGCCGCATGGCCCGAAGTCGTAAACGTTGCAGAGCACCCATGGCTTGTGGCGTAAGGACACGGGTACTTGTTTTTTCGTCCCGTGCCACGCGTTGGTCCGGTCTGAGACGACACCGTTTCGGATGTGCTCGAGCGTGTGTCAGGTGGTGTTTGAGGAGCCGGACCACGACCTGGGAATCGGTAAAGATCCCGTCGCGGATCCCGTCCCGGATCCTGCCGGGCATACGGGTGATAAGCTGATGACTGACTGGTGATATAATCATAAGTCGAGCCATCCGACGACCCGGGGGAAACGGGGATGACTTCAGTCACCGTGTCCAAGCGACGCCTGGTCCCTCGGGGTGAGGTTGCTGGAGATTCGGATGACGCTTGGGTACGGGTGTGCTGTGGGTCGGTGGCGGGCGGAGGGAGTTGCTCTGAATGATGATATGGTGATGACTGAGACCGACTAAGTCGGGGCGCGGAACGGACCGCGAAAGATGGATTATCATCATTATTCAGAATGGACACAATACTCGTCTTACAGCTGGACATCTCCTCAATGCCCCAATGTGCGGTCACCGGGACTGGAAAAGTATACTAAAAGGCAGAATGCAAGTTAGTTTAGACTGTTGGCAACCGGCTCAACCGGGCTCTGGATGCTCGCGAGAACTTGAGAGATCACCGATGAGACACGGGGAGAAAGGAGAGGAGGGTGTTGAAGAAGAGAAAGAACATTTCGCTCATTTCTTGCCCACCGGAGGACACGACAAACGCACCAGCGGCTCTCGAAAGATGTCTGTCCTCTGTGTCGTGTAACACGTCGACAACATTAGACCCTAAATTGGCACTCGCCTGCAGACCTAAACAGAGGCCTGATGACTCGAACTTGTGCCGTGCTCCGTGTGTCTTTTTGAGGTACGGAGGTGGCGGAAAAAAGGTTATCTCCCAGGTTGTCAAATGGAGATATGACGGCGATAGGGCAAGATGAGGTCTGACAAATCCCCCTTCCCTTGCAGTGGGATTCGTTCGGAAGCTCAGGTGATTTTTTTTATTTCGTTTTCTCCCTGGGATTTCCTGTTTTTTTTGGTTCTTTTGGAACACAATCCTCAACGGCAGTTGCAAATTGGCCTGGGGATGTTGCAGAAAAGTCGAAGTTCAACGCCGTCTAACCGTACAAAGTAACAGTTCTTCCAGAGAAATGCTAGGTCGTCTGGGAATAGAAATGAAATGCGCTCTGCGCGTGCCCGTGATAGAGGTAAGTGGAAATGAGATCCCCGATACGAGATAAGATGAGGGACAATCGGAGCGAGGTTGATAAATCTGAGGTAAGAATTCAAATAGGAATACAATTCAACAAGTAGAGAAGGGGGGGGAAAAATGGATGAGCCAAGGTATGGCTATTGGTAACTAATTATACTAAAATGGCAAAAGAAGCCAAGCTCCAGGGTCTCGAGGCTCATACACTTCCATACCGAGCACGCTATTTGGAGAATTTAAAAAAAAGAAAAAGAAATATAAGACAAAAAATAATACAATACCAAGACCCCTAATCCACCTGTGCAGACCCGTTTTCTTCTCCGTTTCTTCCGGCCCGCCCGCGACTCCGTAGAGGTCTGTGACTTCTGTAAGTTCTCTAACTTCTTTCATTTTTGATTATATTACTTTTGATTCAATATAACTTTCTTTTACTTTTAAATATACTATATGTTGCAGTTGGGAGTGTTAAACGTATTAACTCCGACTTGGTTATTATCCGGACTAGGGCTTCGGCTGGGCCAAGCGACAGGAAATGATCCACCATTCGGCAGAACTTACGGACAATCAGGAATTGGACCCTGAGGTTTATGTTGTATTTTATTTTAGGGATTTGAATCTGAGATAATCTGAAATGGACAAGCCTTGAGCCCTGTCCGCATTATCCCCTACTGTAATATTCCAGCTTAGGCTGTTCTACAGGGCTAAATCCGACATACGTAAGTGATGATGTTAGTACCTTGACCTGTTTGGGAACTCACCTCCGGGAATTTAAGAGCGGGTATTGGCTTCCAGAGATTCGTAGATTAGTTTTTTAGCATTTCACAAATTACAGTGTTTTATTTCCTTTTATTACTGCAGGGCGATCTCGCCCTAGAGGGGGGGGAATAAGCCACCAAAGGTCCAGCCCTGGGAACTCTAACGCTTTAACGAATCTATTACCGCTTCAGGGTTACAACGTGGTGCCCTTGTCTACCTTTTTTTTTCTAGAAAGAGTATTTTACCCCGAGATATCTTTTCCCCCCCCTCCGATCCTGTAGGATTTTCCCCTGAAATTACATGTACCGTACAATATATTGTGTACGTAGTAGTTTATAAAAGATTTGCATCCACGTCTCCAGTAACGATAATCTACTTAACCTAATCTGCCTCGTCGGCGTCTACGTCAACATTTCAAAACATTTAGGGGGGGTGAAAGGGACTGGCCCGTGCATGTGAATAATTCGTATTCGCGTTCAACATCCGCCCCGCTCCGAGAATATTCGCGGGGACTAGGGTTCTCTTTCCCTCCAGGGCTTTACGTTGCAGGACACGTAAGGCATATCTAATGAGAGATGTATTCTTTATGATAGATGTGATCTATTTAGCAGAGAACCGGCCTTGATCACACTGTGAGCAGTGTACTCTATGTCCGGGATACTTATCGTTGCACTTCTCTTTCCTTCCCTCGGTTTCTCCCGCAAATATCAAACACATGGCACCGCAGATCAAGCCAAGCTTCAATCTGCCGATCTACTGGAACTCTGAGAAACACGCGGTTCGTGGACTGAGGATGCGGACCGTGTTGGGGCTTTTCCAGCCGAGCGTTGATTTGCCTATACTCGATCTTAGACGGGGCATACGTATGCAGACTACGTATAGCCCACGCGACTCCGTACCCGTCGCTTTATTAAAGACCCTGTTTTTTGGCTTTTTACCTCATATTTTTACTCGGATGCAGGGACTCGTGGCCCTCTTACTACGATGAGACTGGCCCTGGACCAGTAACATAGCTTCGCTCTAATCCCAAGGTCACCGTTCCCGCTTAATGGCATACCCCAATTTACTCCTGCACCCGCTACTTTTTTGCCTACGCGGCCTTTTTTTATATGGGTGTTTTAACCGTTCTGTAAATACAGGGTCAAAAGTAAACCAACTATAGAGTAAATTTTAACTGAGCTTAGCTTTGTACGGAGACTTCAAATCTCCCCGGCACCTGTCGGACATTCGGATATAAAATGTCCGACCAAAAAAGATTTTAATCTCCACTTCCCATCTTCTTCCCTTCGAATCAAAAACTCATTTGCCCGCTCAGTCACTGCATAAAACTGCTGCCTGGTTTCCAGAATGTACACGTAAAATACAAGTCAATGCTCACAAGTCGGCATTTATGCTTAACTCCATAGAGACGATCCGGCAGATAGTGTTCCGGTCATCTTCCAAGCGTGGAGACTTATTTCACACTAACCCTCACATGTGTCCGGATACTTTCGCGCTATTGATCTGATCTATTTCTGGGATTCGGAGCGACTACCTTCCCTGGATAATTATGGATCTGTGCTGGGTCATTCATATAGAATTATAGTGCCTTGAGATGCTTAAAACCATTCCGTGGACCTCATATCTGCTTACAAAGCGGGACAAAATGGCCCGGGTTATTATATACTGGCTAACCGTTTATCCATGCTATACGAAAGAATTGACTACAATCCTCCAAAATTGGATCGGCGACCCTAGAGGTCCCTTATGGTCTAAGGGTCCGTGTACAAACCCCCAGGTATCGCAGTTTAGGCTACAGTCAAAGCCCTAGTTTCCAAGAATGCGTTGAATTCTCGCTAAAAAGGCTATTCTTGCCCCTGGGAAGCCGAGACCCCTGTTTATTACAAACATATTTCCGAGATTGGGAATTAAATATCAAATCAAACTGTATATTCTAGGAAATCAGCACTCGCGTATTCATAACAAATCCCCTCTTCTCCATTTATCTAAGTTCATCAAAGTTTATGTTCCCACCTTGCCCTGCTGCGAATCCCATCGTATTGAGTGGATTTTATCTAACGTTTGTACTAGTATATAGGAAATTTTCCCGAAATAAACCTATATCTGGCCACGTGGAAGAGACCCCCGGACATCCATAATAACATCTAGTATGCGCCACTGATAAGGGTTCGGCCGGATATGGTTGTGGAGGTGTAAGAAAATGGCTGAGAGTGTCCGACGTACAACATCCTCTACCTAAGTTCACTAGTTAAGTACTCCATAGTGAGCTGTGGCTTAGACAAGGCGCAGCTTGTTGCATGCTTGGAGGTGGTCAATGCATATGGAGTACAGAACATGACTCAGTACAGCAGTACAGATCCGGTTTTGATACTAAGACGAATTGGCCTTTATTTCTGTTTATTTGTCCCGCTCATGAACTTCTAAACAAGCCTTAAGTCCATATTAGCGTATCGAGTATGCATGAGGCTGCGTAAGCAGAAACGTCACGTTGGGCTATCCACGCCCCATGGCGTTGTGTGCATGCGAAGATGCCAAGCAAAAGGGAAATTACTTGGAATGATAGGTTAGCCCCTGCATATTTGGGTGGGGATTCTGATGCTAAGGCGGCTGGCTACCTAAATATGGTATGTTGGGGGGTTCCGGGGAGTTTTTTTGGAAGTCCCCCGAGCGGAGAGGGATGGATACGTGGACGGATGTCGTAGTGTTAGTTCTTTAGTTATCCAGGTGTTTCATACATGATCATGCACTTCGCTCCATGTCAAAGTCTAGATAACGTCTATGATGGACTGTTGAGTCATTGCAGCTAAGTGAATTGACACCACTATTGTCAGTGTCGTTATCGATGCAGTCACCGGAAGTCTTTTGCAAAACCTCAGGTTTCACTAGAGACTAAAATGCATATCGTACATGGTCTTTGAAAAACTAACAAGGTAAGATAACTATCTCAGTGGTTAGAAGCTAATAGTCTCGGTGCCCAGTGGGAAATTTCATTACCCGCGACCATTTATCGACTCTCTCGTGATGCCCACTTCTCCTTCTATGATCCTGATAGAATTGCTAACAAGCATAATCCATATAATGGAGTGAATTTCTTGAACCCCCGATACTAGATATGGTCCTCAAATATTCTTTGAGGATATATTACTGATCCCATGCTGACATTCATTTTATCGATCTTGTCAGACTCTTGGACAAATTTCTACGCCCGGTCCTTATTCCCCTCTCCAAACCTACAGTATCCGGCATTAATCCGAAATTACGCAGTCAGCAAGAGCTGATCGTTCGGCCTGCCTCTCTCTTTCTTCGTCTTTATGGTTCCCCGGCCATTTTGCCCGCAAGGGAATCAGGTCCACCATTCTCTCCACGGCTGACTAGCAAACATGTCATCCAACTACGAAATGGCAAGAATGCTGCCAGGTGTAATAAACGGACGCCAGCGCCGGGGTCCTGCGTGTGACGATTGGCCATGCCTAAAGCTGTGCTGCGACGAACAGTAAACACAATGCGGGGTCTGTCAAGAGACAGGGACTGTGTGTGATGTTACACTACCTGGGGGTTAAGGACGAAACGGGTCATCTGAAGATGCAGCAGAATGGAGTCATGCATGGAAAGCCATGCCGAATGGCCCTTTCGGCGCAATAGGAATAAGAAGGCTTCCATGGCTCCCTGAGTCATAGTGGGTTGCCAACATCAACATCAACATTGCGGATGAGATGCATTCCGCTAAACCTTTGTATACTAACAGTGACAACTTCCGCTGTGCCAGAGCTCGAGGTGTTTGGATTCTGCTTGTCTTGACTTGGGTTCCTTGTGGAAAGTCTTATTCTTTGACGTTGTCAAACATACATATAACCTGCCATAAGGCATTCCCGAGTATCATGTAGACAAAAGAAAAGATTGAAAATTTGGACACCCAAATCAAGACAAATCAAAATTAGATAGAAAAATTTGAAACAAAAAAATGAAACAATGGTTAATCCTCGACTTAGGCGATATTAACACCACATTCTAACCAACTGAGTTATATGGAACAGGGGTATGTTTCTTGGCAGCTATTTAGATCTTATCAGCGGTAACTCAGATTAGGGTTGTAGGATCTAACTATATAGATTGGAAGAAGCATTCAATCTATAAGAAAATGTATGTTTATTTTTCAAGCAGGTTTTAGAATCATCACCTGGTCATTGTGGCGGCATCGCTGTAATCCTCACTTCCGTCTTAGCTCTTCCCTCGCTCTCTCACTCTCCCCCTTCTCTATATCTACATCTACATCGTTGCCAATGATGCCTGCTAACCATCACACTGGCAGCCAGGGAGCCTGGATACCAGATGAACTTAACCTCAACATGCTGCCTGAGCTCCCAATGCTTACCAGGAGCATGGACCCTGGCGAGTGGTGTCGTATTGCATGCAAGGCTCTACGCTGAAACTCGCTCCATTTTCTACTTGACGTTTCGGTCGCCCACCCAGACCCATCCAACGAAGAATACGAAAACTGGCTTTGTTGGTCGGCTCTTGTTTATGACTGGTTGTATTCGAACATGGAAAGGGATATTCAAGATATGATTGACAACATGTCTGATCGACCTGAGAATCTGCTCGCTGATTGGCTTTACAACGCCATCAACACAATGAGAAACAACCACAATGTCACTGATGCCGCCAACCTGTGGCGCAAATGGTGCTCCCTCCACCGAACGAACTACCCATCGGCTGTGGCCTACATCACCGCATATCGGACACAATTTGACATCATCCGCAAGCTCAATCAGGCTCCTAGCTGTTTCAATGCGCTTTGGGATCTCCTACAAAATTTGACGAATGAGCTTCCAGAAGCCAGATGTGCCATTGGCTATCTGACTCTTTCTAGAAGTCCGGGGAATCTCGACTATAATACTTTTGTCGCGCACTGCGACCACATGATTTCCAAATCCAACAAGCCCGGTCTTGTATTCAGCAACACTCTTCCAGACAAAGATACCCCTCCACCTCGCAATTCCAAAAGACGAAGGTGTTAAGTCGTGGGTCAAGGAATGATGCCACCACAGGTTTCAGTTTTCAGCGGGACTACAATGGGTGGTGCCCCTACTCCTTTTGTGGCCTTGATCGACATCGCACTAGAATTCCCTCCACACTTGATTAGCTGCCAAGCCCAATTACCACAAGGTGGGTATAATTGCCTGGTTCGAACGAAGCTAGTGGTGTTGAATGGGGGATATGAACAAAGCAAAGGAAAACAATATCACTATCATAGATTGATCTCTTCAAATTCCTTTTTTTCAGTAACAGACTGGTGTTTGATCTTTTTCCTGCTAAAAATGCATCTGTAGCACCTATAACTGCTCTAACTAGCAAAGTCAACTCTCACGACATGAAAGTTTTCGGCATTTGAACTTAAAAGAATCTGCCGGCTACGCGGCATATATATATCCAACTCCAGAAATCTTCCCGAGGTGAGCGGAAAGTTTCCGATTTTGAATACCCTTGTTCTTCAGATGGTTAAGGTCTTGAGTTTCTGGGTGCTTGCCGTTTAATCCATTTCCTTGAATGGTGTGGCAACTGGAGCAGTTCAGCCGTACTTTGATTTATCCTACTCTCGGTAGCTAGATAAACAGAAGACTCTCATTCAAATGTACAATCCCATCGCTCCCCGCAGGACCTAGGTAGCGATTGCGGAGATAATACGGGGTATATGGGGTGAATTCCGGGGCTGTGGTGGGTTAATCCTATAAGCCTTCCACATTGTCCACGTGACGTCATATCGGTATATCGGCTATTGCGAATAATCCAGTCCATACCCAGACACTGCTGGTATCAATACTGCCACGAGAGCCAAGATTATAGAAGCCAAGACTATAGATCCTCACTATATGCTCTTGGCTTTATATGCTGATACAGAAGGGGAGATAAATGTAGGAACAAAGTTAACAGGTTGATATAACCATCTCGGTCTACCTACCTACCGGGTTGAGCGAGGATAGTCGCAAGAACCACTAACGCATCTGTGGACTGTCAAACGCCGACTTTGGATACCCGCTAGACTACAGGGATATAAATATCACGAACAGGGCGTGTTAAGACCAGAAACAACCTTACCAAATCACCCTGGTTTTTGAATTCACCATGTTGTTTAGTATCCCGGTACTCCTATCCACGGCGACTTTTATAGCCTCTGGGAAATGCAGTCCCCGTACTATATCGGTCCCATCTTCCCCAAAGAACAGTAGCCCGGTCGTCCCCAATGATCTGCAATCGATGTCAATTGAATTCGCATACTTTCCCGACTATGCTGGCAACAAGTCACACCCAAATAAGCTCTCGAAAAACTTACTTCACAACCTCAAATCTATCACTGGCGTTGCTCCAAAAGTAAGAGTTGGAGGAACCTCGCAGTATGTTATACCATTCGACAGATTCTCGGTCACAAGTGCTTACAGGATCTATAGGGACCATGCTACCTATTTCCCAGACCAGGAGGATAATGTCAAACTAATCTATCAAAATCCCACCGATGATCAGCCGATCCAAATCAATTACGGTCCGACCTATTTTGAATCGTATCACACCCTGGGAGATGTCAAGTACCTTCATGGGTTGAACATGAACCAAAACTACTCGACTAAACAGCTTGAACTCGAGGCTGCGGAAGCTTGTACTTCTATCGGTCCCCAGCTGTATCTGTTTGAGCTGGGTAACGAGTTCAATTTCGCCCCTGGAAAATACCGCGCTGCAAACTACTCACTCCTTGATTATGCTGAAGAGTGGAATTCCAAGTCGGCTATTGTCAAGGCTGCTGTACAGAAAGCCTGTCCTGGACCTTTCCCTGGGTTTATGGCGCCTAGCCTGGTTTTGCTGGATTTCATTACCGGCACTTCCTGGACTGCCGAGGAGCTCTACAATCTTGGATACGATAAACATGATCTGACCAAAGAGCTATGCTTCCACAAGTACGATGTCCACTATCGTTCTCATTCTCCTTTCTCTTTGCTGACCTTCGGAACAGCTACATGGGTGTCAACGCACCTCCTCTACCACCTGCGCAGCTCGATCTCCAGCGTATGTCTCTTCACTTTGTACCAGCCGGGTAATACTAATAATGACAGGGACTTTGATGAACCACACAAACATTATGAAAAATCTCGCAATGCAGATCCAGCGCTCTGAGAACCTTGCATACCTCGACCTCCCTTACACCCTTGGCGAACTAAATTCGATCGCAAACCAGGGCGTGATTGGAGAGACCAATGTATTTGGCGACGCTCTGTGGTTAGTCGACTTCTCCCTCTGGGCAGCAGTACACGTACGAACCAACAATCTCCCCCATAAAATCAAGCCACTGACATTTAAACAGGGCATCAAACGTCTTCAATTCCACCAAGGGCTGAACTACCGTTACGCCTCATGGCAGCCAATCGAGAGCAAAGGTATTCCCGCAACCACCAGACCCCCGTACTACGGTCAAATCATGGTTGCCAGTGCGATCGGAAAATCCAAGAACACGCGCATTGTCAACATTCCTCTATCAGAGGATACCGAGTCCGCATATGCAATCTACAACGGAGATCGATTGTCGAAGCTTGTTGTGATGAATCTGCGGGCTTTCAACCAGACCACCTCAGATCGTCCCCACAGGGAATACAAATTCCACGTGCCTGCTCAGCATACGAGCGCCAAGATTGAGCGCCTGATTGGCCCAGGCAGTGACGCGCTTGATAATATCACATTTGGTGGGATTTCGTATGATGCAGCAAATGAGGGGAAGCCTGTCCAACGGCATTCAAACGAAGAGACAAGGATTAAGGATGGTCTCCTTGCCATCACTGTTCCAGACTCTTCCGCCATTCTCCTCACTCTGTAATTAGTTTGATTTAATAGGAGGAAATGGGGTCGAGATAGGTATAGAGAGTCTCACAGATATATAAATATAGTGTGGCTAAGACCCAATCTTTTCAAATGGCCAAAGTCAAGACGGTAAAATAAGCACTAAGTAAATAAAATAATGATAACTATTCCTTCAATCTACTTAAATCGTAAACAAAAGCATAAACCCGAGATGCCAAGCAGCTAAAGCAGCTTACGATACTAAGAAGAGGCTAGACTTGCCCTCTCAGCCCCAGGGCTGAAAACACCTCCCCTTTTCCCTATTTTTAAACATCTTTGTGACTTAACACGGCTATTGCGCTATTCTCTTGATTTGTTTGCTCTCTCCTTTTCCCTTTCTTTGTGTACATGTTCCACCATGGCTTCATCGCGGGAGTCACAGCACTCGCTGCTATCCAAAGATTCACTTGATACCCAACCTCAACGTTCTTGGAATCCACTTAGTAATCGCCTAACCGACTCAGACTATCATTACCACACCCCCTCAGACAGTACCTGGTCCGAAGAAGTCCTACGCGATGTCGGTCTAGGGATCTCAAACCCGAAAGGCGATACGATTCCAGCCGCAGCAGATAGGCGCGATTCAACCGATAGTGCCTCCACTACGACACCACCCGATACCTACAAGATTCCACAGTCTTCCCAGACTCCGCATTCTCCACATGCCACCCACGTGCGCTGCCCTAATCGAGCAACGGTTCTCCAGAAACGCCTCTCCTGGGTCCCGTTGACAGTCTTAATTCTCGCTATCTATGCCACCATCTTCTCGGGGATCTATCTTGGCATTGCACTGCGCAAGCCCCGATGGAACACTGTTTCCAGTAATGGGCCGTTGGCTCCATCTACGGCAGATTTGCTGAGTTCGTTCTTTGCGAAGACGATCGAGTTGTCGTATGTTACGATTTGCGTCGCATTTCTGGGACAGGTGCTTAGTCGGAGGGCTTTGATGAGGGATTCGCGAGGAATCAGTATCTCCGACATGAATATGAGAGCATGGATTATGCAGCCCGGATCTATGATTGTGCATTGGGAGGCGTTGCGATATTCGGCGCTCACTTTCCTTGGGTCGGTCGCCTTGGTTGCGACATTCGTTGCGATGCTATACACCACCGCCGCGCAAGCTTTGGGTAAGTTGTTTCTCTTCTATCCAAGTATGCTAAACACTGATCAGCGGCAGTTGCTCCAAGGCTCACTCTCGGCCCAGTTGAATCAACAATCCTCCAAGGCAAGGTAACCTCCATCTTCGCAAACCCCATTTACATCGCATCAGACTGCGAGACACCCGTCACCGTCGCCATGGACCCCACTGATCGCAACAATACCTGTCTCCAAATCGTACACGTCGGCCACGCATATCACAACTACCAACAATGGATAGCGCAATGGGGTCAGCTAGTGAGCAGCAAGAACGAAACCTCAAGCCAACTCCAAAAACGCCCAGAGCCAACAGGCTCCCTCTGGGACAACACCACAGTAACAGGTAGCTGGATCGAAATCCAAGACATGTCCACTCTCTACAAGAAACATGGCCGAATGGTCAACAATATAACGATGGCAATGCCACACGGTGGCATCCCCGCCGCAGCCATGAACACCAAAAACAATCTCAAACAACCGATAGACACCTCCGGCGAAGGAAAATACAACATCGAAGCCTCCGTCCCATCACCAGCGGTCAACATCCTCTGCGTCGGAATGACAAGAAAAGAACTAAAGCCCCTAGTCTACTCCGAGTGGCCCGAAGGCTCCAAAAACTTCAACATGACAGCCTGGAACTTCTCACCCCCAGACGACATCCCTCACCCACCATCCTGGCTAAACCGCACAGATGTCGACTCCCTTTTCCAATTCGGCCCAAAATATGGCCAAGTGCCCCCTATTTTTGGAAAATACCCTCTTCCTTACAATACAATCCTCAACGCAACAGGTGAATGGCCCGCAAACGCAATTTATATCCTCGGCGCAACGCCACCATCCAAAGATCCCAACACCGAAACACCAGAATACGTGATGTGTTCACTCCGCGCAAAACAAACAGGCGTCTGTTCAACAAAATACTCCGCCGATTCAAGCGGCGCATTCCTCCGCACAAACTGCGAAACCCGCTCAAACACCCTCCAATACGACCGCCGCCAGGGTTCTTTCTTGGAAGGCATATGGGACGCAAACTGGAAGAATATCGCCACCGAATGGGCGAATTCTCTCAGTCTGAACGCCGGTATCACAGACGGTGCCGCTAGTAATGCCAGACTGTTGATGCAGATGATGCCTCGATACAACAAGATCAAATCCACATTCGAACTAGATCCGAAACTACCATCTATCGCCGAAGCATTGGCCGTGATGGCTGGAAGCACGCTTATCCTCAGTTCCGAGAAAGCGCCATTCGTTCCATTCTGGAATTACACTGACGGGACTGTTCTCGCTGAACCGGTTTACCAGAATTTCAACGCATCCATTCAAGCCTTCAGTTACTCATCTGGTGGGGCGGAGAAATGGCAAGGGGTCTTCTACGTGATTCTTATATTTGCTTTTTTGACTAGCGCGGTCTGCCTCGGGTTTATGATTGTCGAAGCGCGGGGTCGACAAGTGACTGATTTCACTGAGCCGCAGAATTTATTCGCCCTTGCTGTTAATAGTCCCCAGACGACGCAGTTGCAGGGTGCGTGTGGGTGTGGGCCTTGGGGAAAGCAATTGAAGGAACGGTGGTTTATTGGGATGGAGGAGGATGATGAGCATTATTATATTCGGAGTAAGGCCGAGGAGAAGATTCCGCTTTTGAAGGAGTCTATGCACTTGGAGCCTATGGAGATTGAGGATGGGGGTGGAAGGATGCTTAGTCCTATGGTTGATGAGTTTCGGAAGGTTTCGAAGAGACATTCGTTTTTGGCGAATCTTTATTGAGGGGATTACTGCAGCTCGACCTTTTTATGTGGATGGGACGGGTTGAAGGTTATGATTTACAGACGATAATGGTAATAAGTATTATGAATGAGGCTTCGAGCGTAAGATATGAAGCACACGCTTAATTTCAAGTGATTTACACCCGGATATGTACAGAATAACACAACACCATACAAGAACTAGATCGACACAGTACAGGCACAGCCATGAAAAGGAATCAATGAGCAACCAGTCCAAGGATTGTGGCACAACGCTAGGGAATCGCTCATACACACAAAAACAAAACGAGGAAGATAGATGCTGGATGCAGATAAAAATGCACATCAAATGCAACACACAAAGAAATAGGCTTTTTCAAGACACTAATAGCCACGGAGACGCCATGAAAGGAGTGGATGAGGAGGTAGGAGAGTCGCGGAATGACCTGGCGAGGTGAGGTAGGTATTTGTTGAAAGTGAGGGAGAGTATGGGAGAGTTGGGCTCCAAATGGACTGTAAGAGTATTGGGTGAACGTATGTTAACGATCAGCCTTGAGATTGAGCCAGCTCATATCTGAATTCGTATTATTCTTCTGGTTTTGCATCGGAAGTTCGTCGATATCGTGTGGTATGATGACGCTGGATCTTCGTGCATTGGACTGCCTTGTCTTTCCCGCAATGCTGGGATTCGATGATTCCCAAGGCATATCTTGTGCGCTCGTTTGGTAGAAGCTAGTGGTGTAGTTGCTGCTTGTGGGCCGTCCAAGCCAACTGCTCTGGCCCGCGCCTTGCCACTTTGAATCATCGCGATCGTCGTCTGAGGCGATACTGATTGAATCTGCACTGGAAATTCGTGCTGACTGGCTCTCTGGGATCACCAGGTTTCGACTGCCCATGTCAGAGGGACCATGTTCTGTGGTTGGGCTGCCGCTGATAACGCGGCCGAGTGGCTGGGGCTGTTCAAGGAAGCCGAAATTCAATGGTGTCAAGGTACTCATCGGCCAGCCGCTTCCGCGGTAGTCGGACTTGGTGTATGCGGAGCTGATGGTCGAGCGGTCGGATTGGAAGTTAGTGGGACCACCGTCCTCGAAGTATTTTCCCCACCCTTCGTCAGTCATTCGGTCAGCGGCCTGGTTTTCACGGCCGGCGTCGCCAGCCCGATTGGTTTCGTTGGTGGATACGCTTGATGCGCCCATGACACCGCTGGAGGGAATTGTAGACAGGGGACTGCTCTTGGGCTGAGGAGACAAGCCATAGCCCGTAGCAGCCGGTGGTTTGAGGGATTTCTCTCCCTTGTAATTGCCGGTCATGATAGCCAATGAATCGACAGAAGCAGCAGCGAGTGGGACAGGAGATCTTGCCATGGGGTAAGCGCCTTCGGTCAGGGGTTCTATGCCCTGATCCTGGAAACTCAGGCGATCTTTGTTATCGCCACCGCCACCTCCAGGTTTGGCTAACTGTCTCTTCTTCTTTTTCTCACGTCGCAGGAGGAAAAGAATGATGAGCAGGATCAAGCCAAACCCTAGGACGCTGCCAAGGGTTGCACCAAGAATCGTTTTGCCATGATCACTCAGGCCGCCACCTACAGCCGCCACAACTGTTGACGAAGAAGTGGGTGTAGAGGAGGCCGATGTCGATATCGATGTCGATGTGGAGGTCGATGTGGAGGTGGAGGTGGTAGGTGTCGGAGTAGATGATGTGAATGATGTGGTGGATGGTTTGAGAACATGTTGATCTGATTTTCCGTAGAAAAGCTCGGTGGAGTTGACCCATGCATTGGAAGTCTGGTTGAAGATTGCCAATGAGTCATTACTTTGGCCGCTAGCGAGAACGACCAAGCCGCCGCCCTGGGCAAGCGTATAATCAGACCAGGATGCCGTCGGGGCAAATGTGCCATTATAAGAATCGGTGATATCCCTCTTTTCTGCGGATGCGATGGGTGTAACCGGGTTCTGCATCTTTCCCTTTGAGCTGAGAAGATAGCTAGTCACCGTGTTCGGGGAAGCGACCATTGTAAACTCCTCAAGAACCTTGGTCTTATCACCGGAATCGGAGGCGAGCGCGCATCGAGACGCGGATTGGATTGCAGCGGGAAGGGTCGCCTCTGAGACACTCCAGCCTTTCTTAGAGTCATAGATGTAAAGAGCAGTATTGGTGGCAGAGCCTCCGAGCATGGCGACCTCGGAAGAACTCCAAGGCAAAATTATGGGCTCATACAATGCGGGCGTGCCCTGGTCGGCTCCGGCGCGGACGTCAAAGGTCGTGTCTGTTGCTGAAATGAAGAGTGTCGATTGGGAGATCCGTGTGCTGCCATCTGTGTTTCCTGCGTAAACTAATATTTCCGAAGTTGAGGGAATGTACCCGGCGCCATGTCCAGTCCGGTCTTTCATCTCCGGTGATGTCCCAGCAAGTGTCTCCCACTTCCCTGTACTGAACGAGAAGCGTTGGAGGCCGCTGTTATTGAGGGGGTCGGGGGAGCCGGTCCCGCCGACCAGATAAAAATAGCCTTTGTCTTCGCCACTTCCACCCTGGACGCAGGCAGGGCCGGTAACTTTGTCATCTGGTGAGGGGAGTTTCTTCCATTTCCCGTCCTCTTTAAGCTGTATGGATGCAAAGCCTTCTGGCGAATAGACGTAGAGGGTATCGCTGTGGATAGTGGAGCAATCGCCCTCGATCTTGATTAGGGGTTTTGGACCAGTCATGTTGAGTGGTTCAAATTGAATAGTTCAAAGTTGCGATGGATGCTGGACGAGCAAAGGTGGGTGGCCAGCCAGCAGGGGACTTGAAAGTCCCAAATTAGAGAAGAAAAGGTGACTGCCAGAGCACTATCTCATCTCGACCGAGGCAGGTGAGCAAAAAAAAAATTGCCAACCACACTCGATCTGGGTGACTTGACGCGATAACCGGGAACGTGAACACGGGTTCTCGAGTGCTTTCCGCCTGGTCAACCGCGATTTCAAGCTCTCAGGGCGAAGCTAAATTGGGTCGCGTATCGGATGACTCGGCGACTCGGGACACAATCAGGGTGGTCAGGGGTATCAACAATGAGTTCACAACACAGACGCGTCGGATCAAAGAGGATGTCGGAGTAATCACAAAAGCGTGAGGCTGGGGCGATCCAGTCGAAGCGATAAAAGTCAAGGGCCAGCGAAACCCCGAGTAAGCGAATGAGGGGGTTGGCGAAATGAATGAACTAGAATATCAAAGTGCACAGCACGGTAAATCCAGAGAGCGAAAAGGACAGAAACAGAAACCACCAGGTGAGACAGGAAGAAGGGCCTCTCAACCCCCTAACGGAGGTTAGCAGGCATAGGGGGGGGTTAGCGAACGGCACCATCCCTTAAGGGGAATAAATTTCATCATTTTCAATTCGTCCACGGGCTTTTTTCATTTTTTTTTCTCCGTTAATTTGAGTTATTTCACTTTGATTGGATTAGAATACCATTTCTCGTGACTATGCCTGTTCTCATTGGTTCTTTTCAGCCCTTCATCTATTCTCTCTATATTGATCAGGGGCTCTCCCGTGAGAGGTCCCGACGAAAGTGGGACCACACTGCACACTGTACCTGGACCCCGTTTTACTTGCATCTTACATTCGTCCTTTCAAATACTTGTAGGATATATAGACAGGAGTCTATTGTTATGCATCGCTATATGCTTATGTGCTCTGCATAATATAGATCACGTAAAAATACAAAATATAAAATAAATAAATAAATGCAACATCCAATACAGGATCCCCCCTTCGCTAGACCCGTGGTTCTTGTCCGTTGGACCCACGGGAATTCCCAAACTTTGGCGTTTTGGCGTGCCGCGTGCCAAGGTTCTTCTTCCTTTAAATTGTGCCTTTATACGCTCGGGCGCCTTCACCTTAGTTAACCTTTCTTATACTATTAATTAGACACACATCCATGGATATTGAATTCCTTATTCTAGAGACTTCCAAGGGTCAACTCAGATATTCCAAGGATATTAAAATACGAGCCTAATTTGTGGAACCGAACAGGGTTCTCACGAATTTCCCTTTCAATCACAGTACAGCATACTAATTACAAACGTCTATACTGACTCATCCTCATAACACGGATGTCTCCGGCTGATGTTGGACCTGTCATTCCCACCCCCTGTTGTAATCCAAATCCAATCAACGGTTGCCGCAGAGCATGTTTGGTTCGTATCATAGAAATCCTTCTTGCAGATCTCACAAATATCATCCACGGGCTGATTGACAATATAGCCCCCCGCTATTGAAAACAAAAAAAAAAGTATGTTTAGTTAAGATCTAACAATTGACATTCGATAAGGGCGAGCACTTACTGCTCTAGGTGGGATTGCAAGGTCCCGAGGTATACAAGGGATGCTGACCGGAGCAGGATAGTAGTCTCAATGGCTGAGCTAAATATATGTGAAGATTCTTTGTTGAAAGATGAGCTCGTCAACTAAAAGTGGAGGATATATGTGTATGTGTCATGGTTCAACTCTCGCTGTTGATAGCTCATCAAACTCGGAAATTAATAGTGCCTTTATAGGTGTTCAACTGGCTACAATAACTATCCTTAAACTAACTAAGCTATTCCAAGTCCCCTTTGTTAGATGACCGTGATCTTCAATGGACGTCACTATTATGTTGCCACCATCTAATGTCAAAAGCTACCGAAATACCCATCTTTACTCCATCTCTTAGGGCTTATGTGGACTGATTCCCTATTCGGGTAATTCTGAAGCGTACCCCCGCATACCCTGGTTCGTTTTATATAGATCGCCAATCATTGATTATCAATGAATCCCCCAAATGTCACCTTGGCGATCTCGGATTTCCGTTGTTCTCGTGTTTCATGGCAATTTCTAGATCTATATTGTGTCGGTTTATATTTCATCTACCGCAGATTTCTATTTTCGCCGTTTCATATATATATATTGACCCGAATATTCCGTTATTGTTTATTGCACTATACACAAATCATTCCATATATAAATGTCCCCGCTAGTTGTAGTCTGGTTCAAGGGTATATAAAGAAATTCCCAAGATGGTCATTCGCTGAAACCGGGATCGCCATGAATAACTTGATCGACAAAGATGAAACAAAGACTCGAAGCGTCTCAAAGTGGCGTTTCTTGCAAGAGTCTAATTGATTCTCTCTGCAGAAGGTTATGGTCCATTCATCGAATTCAAACATGTCACATGCTCTAAAAGGGAATATCAATACAGTGAAAGGAAGGACCTCGGGAGTGAGGGGGTTGGGCCATGGAACGTGGGGCTGTGGATATGTTTCTGAGACTCGTGAAATGTCTCAGTTCTCAGTGTTTTGAAGATATTAGGGATAATTGATGATATATTCAGGAGTTGTGTACACAATTACTCGTATCTCATGATCTACTTTGTTGGGCTGTTCTAGTAGAAATACATATAGTTAAGTGGATGTATGGCCAACATCTTCCTCAGCTTCTGCGAAACATTCACCCGATCTCTAATTCAACCGAGGCAGGTACCACTACAGACTATACGCATGTACTACAGAGTCAGCCCCCGCGCCGGAGAATTATCGGCGGAGATGCAGCTGTTGTACAACAGGACCAGGGGAATATGTAATGGCAACTAATTGGTGACCAGCATGCACGACCTCCATACCGCATACTTGCCTGTATGGAGGGGGTAGTCCCATTTCCAGGACACTACATATCGGTTCGTGCCGCTTAGCCGGCGACACCGATTCTCGATCGAATGAGAGTATGTGGTTCGGTTTCATTGTCACACGTAGACATCCGACGTAGGAGTATAGTCTGATTATTACAACACATAAAGACCGTTCTCATGACGGGGTTTGCAGGGTTGTTTTCATAACGGCAAGAACCAAGGTCTGGAAGCATGGGAAATATGGGAATCAATTGATTTTGTAAAATAAAAGGTACCACACGCTCTAGGACTGGGTCTGCTTCCATTGGTGTGCCCTTTGGAGCAAACGAGAAAGGTTGGCAGCAGATTGATCGTCGGCAGGGAACACATAGTCCGTGTACTCCTCGTACTGGTCGTCGGCCATCTTGCGGCGCTTCTTGACACGGCGGGGTATCTGTTTTTCGATGTTTTCGATATCCTCGGGCGATCCAGTTGAGTGTTCGAATTGCCGCCAGGTGTTGAGAAGTTCCACACGCTGTTCACATGTTAGAATAGACCGAATAGTGTGTGGATTACAGAAATAAGAACTTACATCGTCCTTGAGCTCTTTGTCTTTGAGCACCTTGTCTCCCCGAGAGAAGACAGCACGTGCGCGACGGGCTGCATCTTCGCTGATCGCTTTCTCCTCCTCTTCCTCCTCCTCCTCGTCGCCCGGCACCGAGGCCTCGAAGCGGGCGTAGTTGCACCATACCTTGACGTGATCGGTCTTCTGAAGGAGACGTTCGTACAATTGTCGAACTCGCTCATACTCGCCTTCATCTTCTTCAAAGTCGATATAAGCCTTCCACACAAGCTCCGGCATATCAAGTGTCGGTTGTTCGATGCCAAGCTCGAAAATGGCCCTCGCTCGTTCCGCGTCGTCCAGATTACGCTCCAGCTCCGCAAACTGCAGCCATGCCTGGCAGTTGGAGGGGTTCCATTCAATTTGCTTCTGGAACAAAGTACGGCACCGCCCGAACTCGAACAACCGGTGTTCAATATCGATATACCCACGGAAAAGCTTGTCCTTTGGACACATTCCAATCGCCTGACCCAAGGTCTTCCGTGCTGCTTGTAGTTGCATTTGTCGGATCTCAAATTGTGCCTTCATGAGCCAGACTTTGGCAAATGTGAACTTCTTGTGCGGGATTATCTTCAGGCACTCCTGATAGATCTGCCCAGCGCGTTCCATCTCCTTCTCTTCCATTTCTTCCCACACGGCGTAGAATATCCAGAGATAGATATAGCGGCGCCAATGTCTTTTCTCTTGTGATGGAGGGATTTGTGCAATGGCCCGTTCGTAGATGTCCCGCACCCGCTCTGGGTCACCTGAAGTTTCCTCCAATTTTGCATAGTCAAACCAGATATCATAGTTTCGAGAGTTCTCCTTGAGCTGCTCTTCATACTGCACTCTGCGCTTGGACAGAATCACATTTTCCACACCTTCACGATCACCGAACTGCTTTTCGAAGGTCGTGTAGGCCTTGTGAAGGGCCATAGCCTTGGACCGCGGAAGTCGGTCTAGGGCGTACTTGTAAATTGCTCGTGCACGCTCATACTCCTTCAACTTGGCCTCAAATTTGGCATATGCGGAAAAGAGCTTCTCGTCCATGAAGTCTTCCCCTAACGTTTCGATAGCCACACCATAAACCTCGCGAACCAAGTCACTTGTGCCATACTCCTCCTCGAAGCGGGCCCATTTGATCCAGTTTCGGGGTTCGGGGTGGACGACAGTAAACCGCTGGAAAATGCCGCGTGCTCTTTCGAATTCGCTATATCTCTTTTCCATTTTGATGTATGCGCCCCATGCACCCTCTTCTGGCTCCCATGACATCCATCGCTCAAATACTTGGCGGGTACCGGGGATGTTGCCCAGTGTCTCTTCCATGTAGACATACTTATACCAGAGCTTGTCGATGCGGGGGAGGATAGTCACGGCGCGGTCGAGTAGGTTTCGGGCGTGGTTGATATTACGGGTCTTCATCTCAGCTTCGATGTAGCGAATCCAAAGTACCACCGAGGTCGGATCAACATCGAGCGCACGCTCGAAAATGGATCGCGCTCGGCGGAATTCCTTTTGTTCGAGTTCCCAGGCGGCATAGCGCATCCAATTGTTCATGTTAATGCGGTTGCGGCGCACATAGTCTTCAAAGTCCTTTCTTTTCCGGCCTTGGTACTCGTGTAATTCTTCAAGATCGGCAAAGCGCTGAGTCGGCGCCTCAAGGCCAGGCTCTTGTCGGTCAACGGCCTCGCGGAGCAGTTGCTCTGCAGAGATCTGAACCGGCGCGGCGGCCTTGTTCTTGACCCGAGGAGGTCCACGGGAGGCCTCCATTGTGATGGTGCTGTATTGACTGATCCCGGTAAAGAGGTAATCGCGACTGAAAATGATGTAAGGTGAGGTTCGGGGACGTCGAAATTGTCGGGCAAGCAATGCCGGTTGGGCAAGTCGAGGGGCTTGAAGGTTGAAGCGGGCTTCACCAAACGGCGGCGATCGCTTAACTCAGAAATTGGCAGGAAAGTTTCTCACGCCCAATCCAGTGACGCCGAGAGTAGCTTAGACCCGTAGCTCAGAGAATCCGCGATGAAATCGCCAAACTGCGTGGTTGGTCTTTATCGGCACCCGTGCATCTAGCTTCCTTCTGACTAAGCACACCTTTTCTCCCCAACCTAGACTTTGGGAATATCATTGCTCTTCTTTCCAGTTTACCCAGTGGCGTCCTGGGACCACGATCACAAGCATTTCAATTTACGGGAGCGCACCCGTCACACACATTTCTGAACCAATATGTCGACCGCCGAAGAGCTTCTACGCGACTTTGAGGATGACGAGGACTTCGATGTGGGCGAAGGCGAGGAAGTCGACGAAGAACCCGAGCAACAGGACGAGTCCAGAGAAGGCACCGGGGTCTCCAACGAATTCGACCGGTCTATTTCTACAGCTGATGAGCTGACACGCCTACACAAAGTCCTCCGCGACCATTACTCCGTCCGATTCCCCGAGCTAGAAAGACTTGTCACGACTCCCATCCAATACGCGAAGACAGTCGCTATCATTAAAAATGGCCCTTTTAACGACATCAAGACCTTATCCACATCATCGGAAAACATGGTTGGCGTCCCGCTCAAGTCGGTCTTAAACGGACCGTCTCTCATGGCAGTTGCGATGGAAGCAACTATTACCAAAGGCCGAGAGATGACCGAGTCCGAGCTGAAGCTGGTTCTCGATACATGCGAGAGGATTCTGAAGCTTGATCAGGAGCGCATTGCTCTTACCGCCAGTATACAGTCTCGCATGAACCAGATTGCCCCTAACCTGGCAGCACTCATCGGGGCCGAAACGGCTGCACAGTTCCTCAACCAAACAGGTGGCTTGCTTGAACTCGCTAAGATCCCCGCCTGCAATCTAGGTGCACAAGGATCACGGAGATCAGAAGGACTGGGATTGGCGACTAATCACGGTGTTCGAGCGAAGGGTTTCCTCTACGACTCGCCACTTCTCGAAGATGTCCCCGAGGATCTTAGGAAACAAGGAATTCGAATTGTTGCTGCCAAGATGGTACTCGCTGCCCGCGCAGATGTCTCCAATTACGCCAAGGACGGCTCTCTGGGCGAAGAACTGAAGCAACAATGCTTCACACGACTGGAGAAACTGACTGAGAATTCTGCGCCAAACGCCGGTACAAAGGCCCTCCCTGCGCCCGATGATAAACCCTCCCGAAAGCGAGGTGGTTGGCGGGCCCGAAAGGCCAAGGAAGCTGTCGCTATGACAGAACTACGAAAGGCTCAGAATCGTCTTGCATTCGGCAAGGAGGAGTCGGAGGTGGGCTACGGAACGGGCTCTGGAACCGTTGGCTTGGGTATGCTGGGACAACAAGACGATGGTCGCATCCGCGCAACCCAGATTGACCAGCGCACCCGTGCTCGGCTCAGCAAGAACAACAAGGGCTGGGGCACCAACACTCCCGCCAGTGGTACTGCCTCGTCGTTGCGCGGCTTTGGCCAAGGCGGTGCAAGTGGCACTGCATCCGTTCTTCAAGCACGAGGTCTTCGTGCATCTGGTGTCGGATCGTCTCTACCTGGCGCCGCTGGTACCTCCAGTACTATCGCATTCACACCCGTTCAAGGCCTGGAGCTGGTCGATCCAAAGGTGCAAGCGGAGCTGAAGCGCAAACGTGACGCCGAAGAAAATCGGTGGTTTAAGTCTGGAACTTTCACTCAAGCTCCTAACCAGAATCCCGTCAACCCCCAGAGCGGTGAGAATGGCGGTTTCAAGGTGCCTGCTATTCCACTCAAGAGAAAGGCGGATACGGGTGAGGGCAAGATGGGCCCTCCACCCAAGCGTTGAGAGTGATGTTTTTCCACTTGCTTTTATCGGGTCCCAGCATTTGATGGCGTTTCAAGGGGAATAGTTCTGAGCTTCTATGATTTACGTGATACCAAACCGATTGTACATTAAGATCTGACAGACTTGAAAAATCACATTTTAAATAAAGAAACATGTAAGTTATTGCATTAAATCAAAGAAAAAGTAGAAAGGGAAAAAAAGACTGGGAGACTGGGGATGCCAAGCATTACACCATCTCATCGGGGGAATTGCCCCCAGGATTTTATAGAACTTTGGGGTAAACGGTTTAGGGCAAGATGTTTCAGGATCTGACGGAGCAGGATTTAATCCCGTGAGATAATAGACATGCCTAGCCTAATAGACATACACTATTGACCTAATATACCTAGACCTAATGCCTAAATAGTAACAGACATAACTCCAAAGATCAAATTCGCCCACATTGCGTGCTTCTGCTCTCTCGCGAAGCACACAATCACTGTGGAATGTGATACAATATCCTGCGCCGTGGTAGCGGTCAAGATAATCTATATAAACTGTCTTCTACTGTCTTCTTCCTTTTAGATGTTGCGCATATCTTATAAATTTGGTCTATATAAAACTCAGATTCGCCTCCGCATTCCGAATTTTTTCCGACCTTAATTTTTACAGTTTCAATTTCTTATTTCTCTTAACATTGGAATCATTCGAGTCAAAGTCAAGTCCATAGAGACCCTGGAGCCTTGAAAAACATGACATTCACTATATCCAACCCGGTCCTCAGCAATGCAGTCCCAGTTACCAAAACCCTCCCAAACAAGGGCAAAGACCAAAAGGTTCCAAGTACAACTCGACTCTTGCACCATAGCCATGTCACCACAGAATTCGATCCCTTGAGATTTGAAGCTGCGGCATCATTGCAACTGGAATTGCAGCTGGAGAAACAATACCCAGATACAGAAATAGACACGCGACTCATTGCGTCGCCCTACAACAGTGTCCCTCATTTACTGGACATGTCCGAACTAGAAAGACAAGACCGGCTCTTCGCACTAGCATTGGCATATCTCAAACCTATCCGTGACGACTATGCCACCGCTGAATACACGGAATCCTTCAATTGGACCGAAGTATTTAATTTGTTGAAAACTTTCTCACACGCCGAAAACCACACGTGGACATTGCAATCGTATTATGTGGTTATTTTCCGGTCTATATTGTTGCCGGATATCGACTCGGACCGGCTTTATGATCTTGATGCGCACTCGCACCAGGAGGCGATTGCCAGTGGGGGGTTGTTGAAGTATTGGTTTGGGGCGAAAAATGATAAGCATCAGAATTTGGCGACTTGTGAGTATTGGATTATTCTATCTTAGTCATTCTGATCAGGTGCTGATATATTAAATAGGTGTCTGGCGCAATCGAAACGATGCAAGACTTGGTGGTCGTGGACCTTGGCATGCTCAGGCAAGAGCGGCTGCTACAGTCATGTATGAGCAGATTCGGTTCACTACATTGAGGTTGGATATTGAGGATGGAGTGCAGTCTTGGAAACTGAGTGATTGGAAGGAAGATAAGACATAAAGAACATTGCCTTTGAAAGATTAGCATGATTAGATCGTTGATGCATTTGACTGGAGTCTAAAACGGAAAGACACTTTGGGCCTGTATATCTTCATATATAGCGATTCATCTAGAAAGCTTTGTTACAGCCAATTTATGCGTGCTTTATGCGTTTGCCTTACCTTGCAACCTTCCTGCAACCACCTGGGCTCCCACCTCGCTCACCTGGGGCCATACCTAGCTGCCCATGGACTAACCTTTTCTTACAACTGTGTATGTATGTGCATTGCCAGCAGCTTGTGCTCCATCGAACCCCTGGTATTCCTAGCCTATTGTTGTTGGTATATTAATTTGGTATAAGACTTATGTGAAACCTGTTGCGGAATGATGGATTCGCAGGATAAGTAGGAAATAAGTGCAATTGATAGAATGTGATGTATCGTGCATAGTAACGGATATGGTAATTCAGCCTCACCACGAAATCTTCATGCATGATCACGTCATGTTGCAGAGGCTGTGCACTCCGCCCTTTGGATTTTTATATAATGATGCTTTTTGATGGAATTCCCCTTCCTAATTATCCCTTGAACGCACATGGTTTGGAAATTCACATTCTTTCACTCCCTCCGATCGCGATCACGGTGGCCTGAACAACCTGGGATTCTTATAATGTGATTGGTGCTGGTCATCCTGGCCATGTTCATCCGTGTGAAACCGGTATGGATTATTCGAATGTGTCCGGGTTCTTTGGGCCCGGAGCCTTCTGGGCCTAGGTGATTACATGTTTGTCCGGTTTTTTCTCTAATGAGGGTCGGCATCTGTTTACGAGTTATCTGGAAAGAACGATGGAGTCTGCCTCAGTCACTCGCACCCCTCTCAAATCTGCCTGATCTACTCGCAAAGGGTTAACTTAACGAAATGGAAGATGACAAGCTAGAAAACGATAAATTTGAATGCACAGCCCGGTTCCAGAAATCCCATCACTACAGGACAGCCCAGGATAAAATACCGCGTGCCATGCATGGTAATACCTGGGCTGCAGTTGTGTATGCTCTGGTGTCCTGCTGAGGATGCCTCATACAACATGGCAGCTTTAAATCCGAAACTTGGAGGCCCAAAAACGATGCCGCCGCGTGTGTTGTGCAGTTTACATTTGGTATATCACGTCTTGCTCTGATAGCATCCCCTCTAATAATGCTTGAGGTTTCAACGGTATTTAGAGTTTCTCTACGATAATCTGTCTAGATGGTTGTCTATTGGCATAATTGGCACGTGCTTCGGTTTCGCAGGGACTATGACGAGCATGTCCATGACGAGCATGTCCATGACGAGCATGTCCATGACGAGCATGTCCATGACGAGCATGTCCATGACGACTGGCGCACACGAAATATACTGACCGTAAGCTGTGAGGGTGGGCTTTTGTATCTTCTTCTTGTCAGATACTATTGCTCATTCGTCTGGAGTCGGCGTCCATGCTTTCTTAGAATGCTCCCTTCCCGGTTTATTGTGGGCTGGCGGGATGGAATGATTTTCCTCTGCTGGTTCCCATATTATATTACCTCATCCTCGGTCATTATATTGATATGAGGAAGAGTCTACATGCTCCTAAGATTTCTTGCAGTATTCAGTTTGGACTGCCGGTTCCTACATCTTCTGCTAGCATCAGTGGCTTGGACCAGGCGGCGTCATTGGCAACGGTAGTTGTTATCCTCCTGGTTGTTCCTTTACAACTTTTTATGCTCTCACTTGAACGGACACTTCACGCTAGTCTTACCACCCTCCCCATCAGATTCGGAAGGGTTGTGCAGATGCTTGCTTCGTTAATCTCTTGGTTCTTTCCTTGGTTAGCCACCATCGTCGGGCCCATATCACTTTGTATAGGTCAAACATATCGTCTCCTAATATCTCCGGCACATGTGAGTATAATAATTGCTGGACCTTACGGAGCCTGTCCGAACTATTGAGACCAGGATCAGAGATATCCACATGATGGCTAGGTTCTCGAGCTATGATGAGGTACTACTGGTCGGATCGAGGAAGGATTTTAGTAGTATATTAGATATATAGGGAGTTTTAAAACAAACGGACATTACTGGGGATATAATCATGGCTCTACGATATCATATGGTCCGAACTCTGGGTTTCAAGCGGGGAGAACAACAGAGAGCTCAACGAAATATGATGGCAAATACGGCCGGTGCCGCAACTCCTGGTTTGGCTCTTACTGCTGAGAAACGGAAAGTGGACGGGAAGAAGAGGAGTAACCTTTCTTCCCTTCCCACATAGTGTCAAACGCGTCCGTGGCCCTGGATATAAGGGCGTTTGGCACCGCTCACCCTTGGAAGAGGCAGACATTAGCCATAGAGCGATGGAATGGCGACGATTGCTATGTACGCGGGACTCAAGGGGCTACACGAGCATCCAATCTTTACCGTGGGCTATGAAGAAGAGCATTCTAAGGTTGGGGTGGATAGAATTTGGCCTTTCTCTTTCTGTAGGAATAACGGCTTTTGAATTTTATATATTTCTTTTAGGAATCAAACCCCGTAGCATAAGTCAATATATTTGTGGAAGAGAAAAGGAAAAGAGAAACATTCCCCGCGATCGACATCTCCACATTGTACCGAAAGGGAAATGAACTCCCAATCACGGGGAATATTACTCTTACTGTATGCTATAGGTCCAGCCTTCTATGGGCCTAAGAGTCAGCGTCGATTTATTGCGCTTCTGGTTGGATGTTTCTCGACTTGATGCCTATACTATACCCCTCTATGACCATAGACAACCAACATGCAAAGGATATAAAATGGCACCGTCCAACCTGTCTCAACCACCAGAACTTCATTCTAAGCATTCCCATTTGAATCGAACTTGATCATCACATCCACCATGGTCGGCATCCAAGCAGACAATCTCACCGTCAACGACGGCCCCTTGACATCAGAGAATGCCACCCTCCTCCGCCCCTCAGACCCAACTCTCCCCCTCGAGGAACTCCGCAACCGCTACGAAAAAGATGGCTACCTCTTCCTCAAACAAGTCCTTCCCCGCGAGGATGTGCTCGCCGCCCGGGATGCATACTTCTCCTCTCTGGAATCAACAGGAGTCCTGAAGCCCGGCACAGCACCCGTCGAAGGTATCTTCGACCCCGCCAAAAACCATCTAGACTACCCCGGCATTGGCGCAGCCCACGCTGAAGGGAACGGCAAGCCAGGTGGTGAACGAGCAGCGGCTTTTGTTGACCTTGCTCTCGATGCACACTACCAGGACTGGTATTCAGAGAAATTCTGTAACCATCCAGCGCTGTATGATTTCATTGCGCGGTTCTCGGATTGGGGAAAAAATACAGTTAGCTTGCGTCGCACGATTCTTAGGAATAATATCCCTGGATCGAAGCCGATTGGCGTGCACTATGATCAGATCTTCTTACGGTATGGGGATCCGACTAGTGTCACTGCTTGGGTTCCTATGGGCGATATCAAGCTCAATGGTGGTGGATTGATTTACATGGAAGATGGTTTGTTTTGGCCCTTGTTGTTGGTTGAATCTTGGAGTAAGTTGTGTATACTAACTAGGTTTGCATAACAGGTGACAGCATTGGAGTTGAAATGGAAGAGGCCTTCTATGCCAAAGCGAAGCAGGCTGGGTTGACCGATGAAGAGGCCAAGTCGGCTTTCAACTCGAATATGATGTCCACGGGTCTGCTTTCTGAGCGCCCGGCTGAGTTCGCCCGCAAGCATGGTCGACGATGGCTGGTGTCGGCGTATGAGGCTGGTGATGTGGTTTTGCACAAGCCGCATATGGTAAGCTGCTCATTCTTTACACGGAAAACCCGATCGTACTGATACTTTGCGCAAGATTCACGCCTCCACTGTCAACAATGATCCGGACAATGTGATCCGTCTTGCAACAGACCTACGGTTCTGCGACTCGTCTAAGCCTTACGACAAGGTAAGCACCATTGAAGAGGCATTTCAAGCATGAGCAATCAGGGACGTTGACTTACAATTTATTTGCAGAGATGGATGTCCTTTTATAAATTCAACGATGGTGTGTAGGGTGTTATTTGAATGGAGCGAACACCAAGCGGCAGGGTCAATAGATTTTTTTATGAGGAACAGTTTCTTCAATAATTTAAACATTGAAGAAATTCGTGACAGACTCCAATCTCAATGCAATTTTCATTTTTGATGTCTAGTAGATATGGAAGATGGTGAAAAGAGGATGCTGATTTGGCAGAAGTTGCATAGGGACGGCATGCAAGCCTTGGGGCTGTATCGCCGTTTCATTCCAATCGTTTTAGATTGTAGCCCCATCAAGTCTTTTATTCTTGGCAGGATCATTATGATCCAACAAGGGCGCGTTTAATTCGCAGCAGAGCTCGTCTCTGGAATGTGTTCTATCATTATTGAGGATCGACATAGGCCCCTAGATCCACAGAAGAACCCTTTGCTTAGTGGAAATCTCCGTTTTGCTATGGTATCAAGCCAGTTTCAAGTAAGAGAAGCAGGGCTTTAGATTATTCGAGCTGAAGTGAGCAAGGTTCGAATGGTCTATATAAAAATAGAGGATGATACGTACACTAGGGATACAACAGCCGGCATTCGGGTACTATAAAACCTCATTCCGAACGATAAGAGGCTGGCATTTTGATAATCTCGGGAGTACCCAGAATATATGAAGCACCCCTGGGCCGCAGATTAGCCTCTCCGGCAGTAAAACGTATAATAGTTGTGACGCTTGGGATTCATTTGCTCCTCATCATCAGGGGAAGTAACCCATTTTTGCAAGCAGTTCATTACAGCATACGCAAAAGCTCATACGATATGTCGCAAGCTATTTCAAAGACATCATGGGTTTCACTACTATTAGTAGTACTGCTGGCAGTGTCTACCATTAACGCGCATCCAATTCGCCAGACCGAGGAAACGAAAAAAGGACTTGGAGTTCGATCGCCGGTTAGTCACTCAGACATAGCACTTTATCCAAAGAACACACTTCTAACGGAAACACAGAGACTTATTCCAGACACCGAGGAATACGTCCGTACTATCTTGCAAGGGTTCGGTCTGGAAGAGCCAGCCCCAACCCCAACCTCAACCTCAACGCCAATCGCTACGCCCAATGCCAGCACCAAAACCAATCAGGACTTGGAGAACACGGGGCCAACACAAACCACGCACATGATCTACTCGAGCTCCGTTAGCCATACACCCACTTACAGCAGCAATGGAGCGAGCTACACTCAAACTGTGGAAAATGAACACACCGAAAACCAGATTGGGAACGGTTGGAACGGGGGTAAGAATATTGAAGATTTCACCAAGTTCTTTCAGTCTATATATAAGTTGCTGGAGCATCGATTGAAGGATATGATTGACAGCTCTGATGAGATTGGACTGGAGAATTTCGTCTGATGAGGATGTGAAGTACGAGGAAGAGAGAAGGAAATGAAGGATTGTTGATTGGGGAAAATGTGAATTTAAAAGGATATTATTGTTTCTGTTTCTATACTATGTACTGCTATGTTGGAAGCTGTCCTATTTAGAACTATAGCAAAGAGTTGCCTAGTCCACAATTGTGATTCGAGAAGGCAGTGTTGTCACTGTTGTGCTCATCGCTGTGATATCTTAAGAAAATATAGCCCTAGCCCCTAGTTATACATGGAAAAAGCGTTTCACCAATCAAGTGCCGATTGTGGATGTAGACTTAAGATATACAGACAATATAGCATGCTTCAAACGTTCATGTCTGTGTTTCCTAGTATGGTAGCCAACTTTCCAGACACTTTGTGTCTGTAATAGAAATATCAGCTTACAAAACATCTGCGCCACTCTACACTCCGTGATGTCTTTCAGATAAGCTTATATCAACCCCGATAAACAATACGAGCAACTTGCTATTGATCCGCGAAGCTAAGCGCTAAACCCCGTTAACTCCGTGCTCGCTTTCCAATCAACCCCGACATCTGGAATACAATTCCGCAGGCTATTCCTAGAGCCCGGATGAGAAGTTCGATGTCATTAGCATGAAGGTTATATTCGGACTAAAGCGATCACACAAGGCTCGCGGTAAGGATATATCCTTAACTGCGACAAATCCGAACTGACGGCGGGGCACTATCTCGAAACGGATAGAAGGCCCATCACAGCCCACTAAGTTCGACATTTTGCCAACTATCTATCTCTCACAAGTTTTCACACTCATCTTCTATATTAATCATGCCTTCCCTACTTGGACAGGAAGTCGGCCCTATTGGCTATGGCACGATGAGTGCGACTCCCCGCAAACACCACAATTGGACATTTTGCTAACAAAATCAGGAATGACCTGGAACCCGCAGCTTCCGTCAGAAGAGGTGTGCTTTGAGACACTTAATACCACCCTGGAACTGGGTGCCAACTACTGGAATGCCGGCGAGCTGTATGGTACTGCAGAGTACAACTCCCTGCACCTGCTCAACAAGTACTTTACTAAGTACCCCGAGAACGCCGACAAGGTCGTTCTCGGTGTCAAGGGTGGCTTGAAGGTGGGCGAGCTTGTCCCAGACTGCTCTGAAAAGAATATCCGTCGTAGTGTGGACGAATCTCTCCGTCTGCTTGATGGCAAGAAGAAGCTTGATATTTTCGAATGCGCGCGACAAGATCCCAACGTTCCCGTTGAGGAGACTATCAAGGTTCTTGCAGAGTATGTCAAGGAGGGCAAAATTGGAGGAATTGGATTAAGCGAGGTTGACGCCGAGACGATCCGTCGAGCGTATGTGCCTTTATTCTGATTTGATATGGTCTTCCTATGAACAAACCCAACTCTAACTGTTTCTCTAGACACAAGGTGCACCCAATTGCTGCCGTCGAGGTTGAAATGTCATTGTGGTCCACCGATATCCTCCACAACGACATTGCCAAAACCTGCGCGGAGCTCAACATCCCCGTCATTGCTTACTCGCCACTAGGCCGAGGTGTTCTGACCGGAGCTGTGAGCTCACTGGCCGACATTCCCGAAGACGATATTCGGCGCCATATGTCCCGGTTCCAGGAAGAGCACTTCCAACACAACATGAAGCTCATCAACGAGGTCAAGGACCTTGCTACCCGCAAAGGTATTGCCCCTGCTCAGATTGCACTGGCGTGGATCCGGACCCAGGGTGAGAAGCCCGGCATGCCTACAATTATCCCCATTCCTGGCGGTACTACGAAGGATAAGGTGGTTCAGAATATGAGCGGCGCTCAGACGCTGACGGATTCTGAGATGGCGGAGATCGATGCTATTTTGGAGGAACACACGGTTTCGGGGGCTCGATGCTAGGATGTTTCCTGCAAAATAACTTTGTATTGATTAGATATAGATCATCTCAAATGGGAGTTGTTTGTAATGCGTGTGGGTTGTTGTATTAGGTCAGATCAAGTGTAGAGAGTCAACATCCAATCTCGCATTGATTGGTGATCGTCAGGATTGCAAATTCATTAGATGATCATCATGTAATAGAAAATGTTCGATGTTGCGTAGAGCTTATTATGTAGGGTAGTGTGTATAGAGGGTAAAGGCGAGCTCACCGTTGGTTAGTGTGGTGCACTAATACATAGGAGGTCAGTGCATTGTACGGTTGAAATAGGTAAATAAGATAGAGCCAATCATGACCAATAATAATATGGTCAATACATTCAGGAGAATAATGGAGGAAGAAGGGGAGAATCGATGGTGCCTGCTGGTTATAGCCAGCTATCAGTCACGTGAATCAATTTGTCCGTAATTGATCACATGATGTGATATCAATAGCCTCCCTCGCGCGACATCTCGGCGAGGTCTCGGCGCAGTATAATAAAAGGGTCAATCGTTTGTTACCGCTTCTCCTTCTATATACAAGCTGTATCATTCACAATGGCTTCACGAGACTCTCCTGGTTCTCCTCTCTCATCCGTGGGATCCCTCGAAACTTCCGATCATGAATCCATGAAGCACGAGAGCCGCGCGCATTCGCCATCAATGTCCAACATGCCCCCCTCCAAGCGACGTCGCACTGGCGTTGCCTCCTGGGACCGACAGACCCCACTATCCTCTGCCCAAGATGAGAACCACCCACCTCCATCCCCGACTGCCTCCATCTCCTCCGACAGCTCTGGCGAGATCCCCAACTCCCCCAGCATCCTTTCTCTCCTTGGCACCAATCAAGAAGAAGACTACAGCGGACAGAGCACTGACCAAGTCACCATTTGCCGATGGGACGGATGCACCGCCGGCGACCTCGGCAACATGGATGGGTTGGTGCAGCACCTTCACAATGAACACATCGGGAGCCGACAGAAACGGTACTCCTGCGAGTGGATCGACTGTACCCGCAAAGGTCAAACGCACGCCAGCGCCTACGCCCTCCGCGCACATATGAGAAGTCACACCCGCGAGAAGCCATTCTACTGCACTCTACCAGGTACGTGTCTCAGACCCAGACTCGAGTCCTCTAAAGGGGGGTCAGAGATCTCGAATACTAACAATGAACCCCATAGAATGTGACCGCAACTTCACCCGCTCCGACGCTCTAACCAAGCACATGCGGTCTGTCCACGAGACCGACACCATGCGCCCTATCGACTCCATCTCAAAAGTCCACGGCGCCCCAGGCAGCACTACCGGCACCCCAGCCTCGAAGCTGCAACGCATCCGCTTGAAGCTGACCCAGCCCCGGGAGCCAGGCACAGAGTCTGAGCCACACCCCGAAGCAATCACCATCGTGCCAACCCCCATCACAACCGCAACCGAAGCCCACGATCCCGACGAGACCTCGATGCCGGAATTTGGCCCAGAGCTCCACTTTGACGACTCCGAGCTCCGCCTACCCCCGCGTGACCTCTACCGTCTCCTTCGTCGACAGATTGCTTGGGCTGAAAAGGAGGCCAAACAGCTACAAGCCGAGTGGGAGACAATCCGCCCCCAGCGGGAGCGCGCATGGCGCGAGAAGGAGGCCATCTTTGATGACCTCATTGACGCGGAGATCAAATTGTTCAGCGCAATGGTCGGCTCCGTACCCCCCGCCCACCTAACGACCAGCCTTGAGAAGCTGCAACAGCAGCAGCAGCAGTTCCAACATCAACAGGAACGGCTGGCGAAGGCGGCCGACGTGCCAACTATTGAGGGGAGCACTTAGCTGGCTCGTGCTTGCTTCCTTCTTGCTTCGTCCTCACTTGCTCCCCCCCTCTCCTCTCTACTTCGCGTCTCCTGTTTGTCTCTAATTTTCTTTCCCCTGGGGGTGTGCTCGCTGAGGTTGATGTCATTTCTGCGTCAGTTTGCAATCACCATTTCTTTTGTTTCCTTCATATCCCGGCGTGCATGGTGTTGGTGATTGCGTTCTTTTATTTGTATCTTCAAGCCCGTGCAGGATGAATCCTGCAACGGAATGTATGAATAGCCTGTTTCTGTTTTTTCTTTGCTTTCTGGCTTGGCCTACTGCTACTGGCCTTGCTCAATGACAACTCACCACTATGGGTGATCACTACAATTATCTTCTCGCTTAGGTATTATAATGTAAGATTGAATGGAAGGATCTTTTTTTTCTTGGTTTATGTATGCCTTTATTCCCCTCAGGGAGCGACCGGGCAAGCTCAAGGGCTATCGATGCAGCTGATTCCCTAGCGATGATTGATGTCTTATTACTCAGCACATTCAGTTCCTAAACACGCCCAAGCGAAACTATAGGGATAGTCACATTCTTAAGTCCATCTAATCTGGTGATCAAGCCAATATAAGAGCGTCAAGTTCGACTCCAGGGCTCAGCTTTGAGGTACAACCCGGCGGGTCCACTGGTACGTACCCCAGGGCGCCCCCGAGACCCGCCACTTGGCCAACCTTCAGCCTTCTTAGGGATGTCTTGGTATCCAATGGCAGATATTTGCGGTATTTAAGGAATACTAATTCATACTACGTTTTAACGAGAAAGAGAAGCGAAGGAATGTCAAATAACACGCTCCCAACTGAATGATCCCGTAAGGAAAACAGTCGACGCCACTCCATAAGATACATGAAAGAAAAAGAAACTGCCCTTGATTACGGATGCCTCCATAGGAAAGAATCCTGGTATGATCACAGCATACAAAGCAAACTAAAGCAAAGGGGATATGAAATGATCGGCTCAATCCAGGGGAATAAAAGACCATGGAGAGCCAGTCCAAAACTCCCCCATTGGAAAACATTAAAAACATCGAAAAAAGAAACCACCAAACACGCCATGCAGTTATCATCCAAGACCGTAGGTCATGCTCATTTCGAAAATTCTGTCTGTGCTTTTGGGGCGCAAATAATTCAACGCCATTCGCAATGCCATGCAACAAGTTGCATGAATATGTACCTTCAACAAAGAGCAAAAGAGAGAGGCAGAGCTCACCTTGAGGACAGGTCAAGGAATTGTGCGAGAATTGTGCGAGATGTTTGAAGAAGATGACGATAACAGCAACTTCAAACCTCTCGAGTCCAATGCAAAGAATACCGGGAAAATGTGGTCCAAGATTGGGAGTGGGAAAATTGTTGAGGGAGTAGAGGGAGCAGAGATCGCAAAAAAAATACGCTGAGCGTCTATCATCAAAAAAAGAAGAAAAGGAAAAAGGATAGATAGATATCTGATATCAGAAACGCTGGACATGCATGTCATCAAACCGTGCTAAAGTGAAGTTGAACTGAAACAAAGAACACCTGTACCCACTGTGATGAGATACGGAACTCAAGCCGAGCTGCCATTGGAGGCCTTGGAAGCTTTACTGGCTTCCATGACCTTATTGAACATCTGCTGCAGCTTAGCACCACTGGCATCCTTGTTTGGCCAGTAGTTGAGTGAAACGTAATCCCTGAAAATCAAGTTAGAAAGTGAAATATGCATGTGATAAAGAGAGCTTACCAGAGTCGAACCTCCAAGGAGGGCATCGATTGCGAGCCCTCCAGGTTATTGCGAATGAATTCTCCAATCTTCACAAGCGTAAGACGGAGTTTCTGGGCCCGCTCATTTTTGCTTGGGTAATTTTTGGCAGTGATCATTGACACTTGCTTCAAATTGGCAACAATAGGTTTGAAGAACATGAAGGCCATATCTTCCTTATTAGAGCCACCGTTCTCATGGCCTTTGCGGCGACGAAGTTCGTCGTTAGAGGCATCAGATAGACGATGGCGTGGACGATCGATATCAAGACCAGACCGTGGACGAGACTCATGGCTAGGAGTATGATGACGGTCAGTGCCGTCCCGGCTGCTATGCGTGTGGGGGCGAGGCCGTGATCGATCAGAGTCACGGTGACCTTTGCGGGGATTCTCAGGCCTGCGAGAGCTCGAGGGCGCCGGAGAGGCAGAGACACTGCCACTACCGGAAACCCGCGAGCCACGCTTATTATTGCGGTGGTGGTTGTCGACTGCCCTTCTTGCTGTAGCATTGTTATTGTACTTGTTTCTCAGAACAGACATGAGGTATTCAGCTCGTCGAACAAGGTGGACAGCCCCCGGCGATTTTGTTGCCTTCTCCTCGGTTTGCAGGCGTTGTGTCTTTCGCTCGACTCGATGTTCTTCAAGGAAGAATTTATCGCCGAGGCCAAGCTCGGTGTCATCGCGAATCTGGGTCCACGCACCGAACCCATGGCGTGCAATACCCACAAGAAGCATTCCGTCTTCACGCGCACCCCATTGGCAGCTGTAGTCCGCCAATTTGGTAGCCTCGGGGAGTCGGAATGTCCTGAAATCAGGCAATGATTTGATGATGCTTCGGATAAGACGCATATCCGGTGGACGCTCAACGATAGTCCACGCGTTGAGTCGCTTGACACCATGATGGTCAAACAAGACGGCCTTTTGCTCTTTCTTCGTGGGGTTCCTGCCCGATTGTTTCATGGCCTCTAATTGATCCAAGCTTGCTTGGACAAGCGAGTTTGCCTTGTCGGTAATCTCATGAAGAGCAGCACGAACGGTAGCCCGATCGCGAGTTTGTAACCTAGCATCCTCGAGAATGAGCTCTTCAGAGTCATCCATATCGCCGTAGCGAAGGAAAGCTCGAGAGAGCGCACGGTATTCTTTTTCTCCGAGGGGGCGCTTAGGATCCAGTGAGGCACTCTCTTCCTCGCCATCGTCGATATTGACTTGAGCTCTTGCGAGTCGTTTCGCCTTACGTTCCTCTCGTGAATCTGTCGTATCCGCGGGGGCGTGGCGCTTGCGGGGTCGATTTTGCTCAATGACTTCAGCCAGATAATGATCATCATCTTTCCGCTTTTCCTCGGCCTTGAGCACTTCGAGCTGTTCCTTGGGAATAATGTCGTCCCAAGTGAGATCGTCAACTTTGATGTCGACAAAGTCGAACGCTTTCAAAAATTCTTCACCACCATCGGCTTGGATTTGCTCGGCCTCTTCAGTTTGGTGTAATTCTGCGTTTGCGAGAACAGAATCGATATCAAGCTGCTCCAGTTTCTTCTGATTGTCGGTTTGTTCGAACATCTTCTGGCCGCGACGCTTGAGGATACGAGAGATATCGTCTGTGGAATTAGGCTCCGCAACCACGCGAGCCATCTTGTTTTGCATCTCCGAAGCTTCTTTGTCCGTGACACCACGCTGGATGGTGATGAACTCGAGCAAGAGCTTGTTGCGAGCTCTTTCAATGACTTCCTCTTCGATGGTGTCTTTTGAGACAAGACGGTAAACGCTGACAGGTCTGGTTTGACCGATTCGATGGGCACGCGCCATAGCCTGCAAATCAGCTTGGGGGTTCCAATCCGAATCAAACAGCACGACAGTGTCTGCAGTCATAAGGTTGATACCGAGACCACCGGCGCGGGTTGAAAGAAGGAATGCAAAGTCGGTGCTGCCAGGAGCATTGTAGTGCTCAATTGCCAAGCGGCGAGCGGCAGACGGAATAGTTCCATCTAGCCGTTGATATTTGTAACCACGGTACTCCATATACTCACTCAGGATGTTAAGCATGCCAACCATCTGACAGAAAATCAAAACCCGGTGGCCATCAACGCTCAACTTGCGGAGAAGTTGATCGAGAAGCATCATCTTTCCACTGCTAGTGATCATGGCGCGAAGGATATCTTCTCGACGACTACTGCCTTCCAGAATCTTTGCTTCTGCATTGGGGAACATGAATGGATGGTTGCTAGCCTTTTTCAATTCCATCATGATGTTCAAAAGAGATTGCTTCATTCCCTTATTCCCGTCGTTCAGGGCGGCGTAGTTTTTCGTCAAGATGTTCTTGTAGTATTCCAATTGGACGTCGGAGAGCTCCACTCGAATGATTTTCTCAGTCTTTGGGGGAAGATCCGACTCGACCTTGGACTTGGTACGCCGCAACATGTAAGGCTGAATGGCGTTGGTTAATTCCGCAAGTTTTTGAGATGCTGCCTCCGAATTCAAATCCATGTCGACGTCGACTTCAATAAGGCCGGGATTGAGGAAATCCATCAGTGCTGAAAGCTCAGCAAGGTTGTTCTGGATTGGAGTACCAGTAATCAAGAGGCGCGCCTGGCATTTCCATTCGAACAACTTGACATAAAGTTGTGAGTCGCGATTTTTGAGACGATGTGCCTCATCCACTCCCATGAATTGCCACTTGAATTGGCCGAGGAACGGTGAATCATTCATTGCATACTCGTAAGTTGTCAACAGAACATGGAACTTTGGACGCTTGGGATTCCCATCGACCATCAATTCATAATCGCGCAAAACGGAGCGCGCCTTTTCACTACCGTTATAAACCACGTAGTTGAGGTCTGGTGTCCAGTGATCAAAGGTATCAGCCCATGCTGGCATAGTAGACAGGGGGACGATGACGATGAATGGCCCTTGCTGCCGCCTGACATGGCGCATCCAGTTGATGAATGCGACTGTTTGTACTGTCTTTCCGAGACCCATCTCGTCTGCCAGAATGACATTGCGACCCCTGACCCAATTGAAAGCCAAGAAGTTCAGACCTTTGACTTGGAAGTCCTTGAGTTCTCCGTTCTGCAAGAAGCTAGGGGTTCCGTGGATGGGCTCGAAAGATTTACGCGTGGCAACATTTATCTCGTTCTTGTCAGAGATGGGTTGCCGAGCAGTGCGGTCCAAGAATCGATCAATCTCACGCTGTGCGATCTCACTAACCAGATCCTCGGGTTCCCAGGTACATGAATCGTAAAGGAGACGTTTCCATTTGACAAGGTATTCCGTGGTACCGTCCTCGCCATCACGTACACCAATGACTCGTTCAACCTTTTTGTAGTCTTCTATGGCTTCCACATCTCGTTCACGATCGAGGTTCCACTTTTCGCGGTCTTCAGGAGGGGAGTCGACACTATACTGCAGCCGAATATCTTCATTGAGCACCTTGCGAACGTAATTATCCACGCGTCGCGTGCTGCGGAAGTTGGCAATGGATTCATTGCTTTCCCACGTAGCATGATAGTGTGATTTGTCCTGCCACTTGATACAAAACTCAAAGTCGTTGCGGTCGAGATCTTGGGCTTTGGGGTCGACGCCCTCCTTGAGGCGGTGATTCAGGACGACGTCGACAGCAGGGCGAGTGTCCTCCACATAACTCTCCGCCCAGTAGTTCGGCGGAAGATCTTCTGGGTCTTCCTCAAACATGGCTTCGTCTTCCTCGTCATCCTCGTTGTAATTTGACACCTTCTTGGCGGTTCGCGTTGAGAAGCGAACCTCGTTCAATGAGGGTTCATAGCTGGCAGTTTGTTGGAGACGGCGTCTCCTCGCTTTGCTAGCACGAGCGCTCTTTCCACCATACTCGTCACTGTCCGACTCGGATAGGGACGACACAGTGGCCGATCGGGAGGCCTTGGAGGGTTGTTGGGATGCATCTTTGCGCCGACGCTTAGTACGTGGTGCAATTACATCTGAGTCTGAATCAGATGAGTCGGCGAGATGGCGCGTTGTGCGAGCACGGCCACTTCTTCGAAGTCCATACAGATCGGGATTTTGTCTGATCAGGTCCGTTTCGCTGACTGGTGACGATTTGCGCTTCGCACCGCGGTCGGGGTTAGGGGATGAAGAGTTTTCACGGCTGTATGTGTTCGCGTCATAATCGCTGTTGTCCTCGGCTACGTCCTCATCTTCCGCATCTGAATCGGCAGACGCGCCATCATATGAGTCGTCCGCGGCATCGGGTTCGGGGGAGGACTCGGAGACGGGGTGAGACTCAATGGGCTCGGACGGACTGCGTTCACGTTGCGTTACTGCATCCCCATCTGTGTGGGCATCGTGAGCGACGGGCGATATAGGGTATCCATTAGACATGGTCGAGGTAGAACGAGGTTCTTGAGCAGATGGGATCACCATGCCAGAGGCTATTACCGAGGGGCAGTTAGCATTGAAGCTCGATTTGGGCTATGAGAGGCATGAAAGAGACAGGGACGGGTAAAACAATGGCACGCGACCCAAATTGCGGTCAAATAGAGCTTAAAAACTAGCAGAATGGGACAGGATATTGACTTTGATGAAAGAGTATGTTTTTTGATAACGGGTGGGATGGACGCGGCCAGGCTGGATGCCAAAGCAATGGGCAGATTGGTAAACACAACCAGACTCAAAGAAAGCAGTGGCACGCTGCTTAATCGACGGCAGCTGAAAACTGTCCCGATCGGAACAGAATAGAGGGATTCAAGGATTCATGCAGTGGGTCGACAAGCGCGGAGAAGTACCGCGGCGAATGCTTCGGTCGGCACGTATGTGCTGGGGAAAAGATTAAATCACTTACACTCCATAGCGTGGTGACCCCGAAAGCGGGGGATCTGTCGATCAATGTGGGAAAGTGAATGGTGGGGGGGGAGGCGTGAAGCTGGAATCTTGGGGGAGGAGGAGACGAGAGACTGGGAAGAACTAAGAGTTGGGGACTGACTGGAGAGTTTGCTTCGGTTTGGTTTGCAGGGAAAGTCGACACCCGATCTATTAGGCACCAACACTGCTTGACCTGATTGGGACTAGCGTATTCGCTTGGCGCCTACCACAGCGTCCCGTCACGTGGCTCTCGGATCTCGGATAAACTACAAATCCGAGCCCAGGCCAACAGCCAATCACCGCCTTGATAAATAAGTGACGCAGATGCGGCCTAAGGCATCACAGCCCACAGAAAGCAAAGTGCATTCAATTCTGCCGCCCCTCGTTCGTTGATAGTAGTGTTTCTTCTTGACTTATTTCTAGTCGAGTCTGCGCAGAGATACTTGGTGCTTTTGCTGAGCCCGGTTCATTTACCTGCGACAGCGCTTATTCGGCCAATTTCAACTATCCGCCCCTCCACTTGGTGCTGATTCTTTTTTTCAACCCGCTTCATACACACGGTTTCTTTGAACCACATCCACCCATCATGTCTGACAAGCTTACCCGGTATGTTTATGGAGCTTTTTGAAGTCTAATACCACTATCTAACGGTATATCTGTCTTTAGTATTGCGATCATCAACAGTGACAAGGTTCGTTGCGCAATACCCCCACTAATAGGATTTTCTCGATTTACGAATACCTGGCTCACACCACATCTTTCCAACTTTACAGTGCAAACCGAAGGTATGCGATCTGATATGATATTTCATAGTGTTTATTGAGGCTAATTAGTTACAGAAATGTCGTCAAGAGTGCAAGAAGGCTTGCCCCGTGGTCCGCTCCGGCAAGCTTTGCATTGAAGTCGATTCCACTTCTAAGATCGCCTTCATCTCCGAGCGCCTGTGCATTGGTTGTGGTATCTGCCCCAAGAAGTGCCCATTCGGAGCCATTCACATCATCAACTTGCCCACCAACCTCGAGACCCAAGTCACCCACCGCTACTCGGCCAACAGCTTCAAGCTTCACCGACTTCCCATGCCCCGTCCCGGTCAGGTTCTCGGTCTGGTTGGAACAAACGGTATCGGAAAGAGTACCGCGTTGAAGATTCTCAGTGGCAAGCTGAAGCCTAACCTCGGTCGTTATGACAACCCTCCTGACTGGGAAGAGATCCTGAAGTACTTCCGTGGTTCCGATTTGCAGAGTAAGCACCATAGCCCTACCACGACCTCTATTCGAGATTACTAACTATGATAGATTACTTCACCAAGGTTCTGGAAGACAATCTGAAGGCTGTTGTGAAGCCTCAGTATGTTGATCAGATTCCCCGTGCTGTGAAGGGACCTATTCAGCAGGTGCAGCAGCTCATTGAGGCGCGCGCTGCTATGGGTAATGAGGATGATATCATGGAAGTTCTCGGTGCGTTTCCATACTCCAATATTTTAAAATTTTTATGCTAATCTTTGTCCAGAGCTGAGACAAGTTGCGCAACGTGATATCGGTCACCTTTCCGGTGGTGAGCTTCAGCGTTTTGCCATTGGTCTGGTTTGCGTTCAGAAGGCCGACGTGTAGGTTCTACCTTCGTTATCTTCGTGCCATTGAGTCGATTCCGTTACTAATACTAATATAGGTACATGTTCGACGAGCCTTCCTCATATCTCGATGTTAAGCAGCGTCTGGCTGCTGCCCGTACAATCCGCAGCCTTCTCCGCCCCGATGACTATGTCATTGTTGTCGAGCACGATTTGTCCGTCCTCGATTACTTGTCCGACTTTATTTGCGTGTTGTACGGTCGTCCTGCTGTTTACGGTGTCGTCACTCTGCCTTCCTCCGTCCGTGAGGGCATCAACATCTTCTTGGATGGTCACATCCCTACTGAGAACTTGCGATTCCGTGAGGAATCTCTCACCTTCCGTCTCACCGAGGCGGGCGAGGAGTTCATTGCCGACAAGGACCGTGCCTTCTCTTATCCCTCGATGGAGAAGACTCTGGGTGACTTCCACCTGAAGGTTGATGCCGGAAAGTTCACTGACTCCGAAATTGTCGTCATGATGGGTGAGAACGGAACCGGAAAGACCACTTTCTGTAAGATGCTTGCTGGTGCATTGAAGCCCGATGGCCTTATCTCCGTCCCCAAGATGAACATCAGCATGAAGCCCCAGAAGATCACCCCCAAGTTCACGGGTACCGTGCGCCAGCTCTTCTTCAAGCGTATCAAGACTGCTTTCCTGTCTCCTCAGTTCCAGACCGATGTCTACAAGCCCCTGAAGATGGATGACTTCATCGACCAGGAAGTTCAGAACCTGTCCGGTGGTGAATTGCAGCGTGTTGCTATTGTCTTGGCTCTGGGTATGCCTGCTGATATCTACCTGATTGACGAGCCCAGTGCCTACCTGGACTCCGAGCAGCGTATTGTCGCTGCTCGTGTCATCAAGCGTTTCATCATGCACACCAAGAAGACCGCTTTCATCGTCGAGCACGATTTCATCATGGCCACATACCTGGCTGATCGTGTCATCGTCTTCGACGGCAAGCCATCCGTGGACGCTCGTGCTCAGACGCCCGAGTCTCTGGTCGGCGGTTGCAACAGGTTCTTGAAGAGCTTGGATGTCACTTTCCGTCGTGACCCCAACAGCTACCGCCCTCGTATCAACAAGTACAACAGTCAAATGGACCAGGAGCAGAAGCTGGCCGGTAACTTCGTAAGTTTTCTACCTCAGCCATGGATGCTATCAATTCAATTTATGAATGCTGTGCTAACTATATTCAACAGTACTTCTTGGAAGAAGAGAACTGAAAAGGGCGTTCACAACGAGCATCGTCGCCGCCATCACAGACGTGATGGCCGCGACTTTGAGCAGCGGCGCAACACGCACCGCGGCGATTGGAAGATCATGTGGTTATTGGGGATCCCAGGCGTTTGCAGAGCCTCGGCGGTTCAGGGCAAAGGATTCCGTCACCGCGCCGGGCCCTCTTCCGGTGCCGAAGACGGTCTCTCGGACGACGATGGCGATAATGACGATTTAAATGGCAACAGTGACCCCGATTAGAAGGTAGTGACCTGCGTCACACCCTGCTATCCCTGGTCTAGTACGCTCATTTACTTCTGCGACCTGTTGTCATTCGTCAGTCTATCAGCAAATATCTATATCATTCGCCTTGCAACCTGCCTTGATTTGCTCTGGGTTTGTTTATCCAGAGTCATCGGCCCTTGGTTGGGAGCACATGTCTACAGATCTTCCACTAGCACCTGTTAAATTTAATGGTGGATCGGGTTTGGCATGGTTTATTGTTCCAATGGAGTTCTTATGTTTGCATTAGGTTGGAGGGTTTGGGTTCCCAAAAAAAGCTCTTCCATGAATTTTATGATTTGTTTAAAGATGGACTTCCTGTCGGAATGGATTGGTGATGAGGTTGTTTTCAGACTGGGGATGGCATGGAACAGGTCACTGCTGAAAAGCTGCCGGGTTCGTTGCCTCTAGGTCATGTAGATAGATAGTTTTCAACCCTACGTTTTACAGATGCTCAAAAGTTCATATTCTCTCTTTGGTCATATTCTTTGATTCGTGTATATTTATGACGGACTTTCGTGAGAAACATCTGACGATTCACCCCTCGGTCGTTGAAACCTGGTCATGCTTACTCCGGAAAACACCCAGTGTTGATAGTATCTGGAAATATGTTTCAGACACCATTGTTGGCAGCTTGTTTGACGTATCGACTGGCGACTAGATTCCCTTCCCTCGGAATCTGCCAAAATTTCACGCGCATACCGTGCTCATCTGCATGCTCGATCTCTCCAAGTAGATATCTCCAGAGGTCTTGGTGTTTAACCGGCTTCCCGATAGGTGTTTTTCAGCCGTGCTATAACCACTTCCGTACCCAGGTTGTTTGTTATGCCCTGGGCCACATATCCAGAATCAATTGCAATAACAATGTCGGACCCTTCTATGTGCCACCACTGGAATCGGAAAGCTGCAAGAACAGCGAACAGAAAGCAGAAATATGAAGGATGGAAGGATGGAAAATTATATGAATGATATAGAAGAGAGAGAACAGCAGTTCCCTCGACCTCAGATCAACCCTATATAATCACCTATTTTCCTCATCTTTACTTCTCCCAAAGATAAATAAACCTGTTGTAAAATTATTTATATCAAGAGTCATGAGGGTTCTCTTGGAAGGAGTTTTCTTAATCCAAAAACAGCAGAGGCACCATCTCTTGCAAGATATTATCTGACATGTTTTATAAATCCTTGCATATGTGGATTTAGCATATTCCCCTGGTTTTCAGACAAGTCACGGATGATATAGGAAGTCATAAAATAAGGTCCACGGGGGAAGATATGCTAGGTCCTATGAACATGTATACGTCGGATTTCAGGTCGCTTAATTGCAGTGCTCACTCAAGAAACATGATTTAATACTAGGGAAAATATATCTATATCGAGATAAGTGCATCTACCCCTCCATTCTGAAGGATTCCTTCCCTAGGGGTTGCGGGGCCGGAAATAGACGATTCACACGCTGTTGTATAAATCTGGGGATTCATATCTAGGAATCTCTAAAGAGAGAACAAACTTAGAATCAATTCCGTTTTAACTCATCTCCGACTCGAACTGCTACCACTTCTATTGCTTAGCAATGGGCAGCCACGCCCACAGATCGACGGTAAGCTCTCCCCGCTCAAAATGATTACATACCCTTACATTGGCATCAGAATGTCTTTCCTGGGCGCGCGCTCTCTGGATTTACCAAGTTGACCGAGGGAGACGTCGTTGCAAGCAATGTCACCCTCAGCTTCTGGGGAGGAGTGGATCCTCAAACCGGCATTGTGATTGATAGTCAACACCCCTTGGCCGGGAGCTCTATAAAGGGCAAAGTGCTAGTAATACCGGGTAGCCGTGGGTCTTGTTCCGGGAGTTGTGTGATCCTCGAATTATTTCTGAGTGGGAACTATCCCTGTGCGCTCATCTTCAAGCGAGAGGAGTTGATCTTGACCATTGGAGTCATCGTTGCCCAAGAAATGTTCCAACAGAGCATTCCCGTTCTTCAAGTTCCGGAGTCATCGTTCGAGACGCTTTTGGATCTAACAAGAGTTCGTATCGTGGGGGATCAGATCCAATGGACAGATAAGATGGGCTTGTTTCCAACTCCGTCTTTGGACCTACCACATGTGTCCAATGAGTCGGACTTTTCCTCAGTCACGCTTACTGCGCTTGACCGCGAAATGTTAGATGGAGTGTATGGAAGAGCGTCTCAATTTGCGATGCGTGTGATTCTGCGCACAGCCTTGGTTCAAGACGTCACCGAGCTAATCGATGTGAAACAAGCACACATTGATTGCTGCATCTACACAGGGCCAGCGGTATTGAAGTTTGCACAGACCTTAGGTGAATGGGGTGCGAAAGTCCGGATCCCTACCACTTTGAATTCGATCTCCGTCGACCGACGATTGTGGCGTGCACAAGGTGTTGATCCGGCAATTGCTGGGCCTTCTGAACAGTTAGCCCAAGCGTACTTGGACATGGGAGCAAAGCCGAGTTTTACCTGTGCACCATACCAATTACAAAGTGCCCCAAGCTTTGGGGACAATATCATGTGGGCTGAGTCAAATGCTGTAGTATTTGCCAATAGCGTCCTAGGTGCCAGAACCATCAAATGCCCTGATTTCCTCGATGTTTGTGTCGCATTGACCGGAAGATCATTGAACACTGGCGTTCATCTGACAGAGCACCGAAAGGCTCGTGTCCAGATTCATTTTGACTCTATAGAAGGCTGTGATGATGGTATTTTCCCTCTCCTGGGATACATCTCTGGTGATATTTCTTCGGATCAGATCCCGATAGTTTCAGGTCTGGAGAAGTGCGTGGTGACAACATCAGATCTGAAAGCCTTTGGGGCGGCATTCGCAACCACCTCCAGTGCTCCAATGTTTCATATTGCAGGCATCACAATTGAAGCACGCAGTCTAGCCGATATAAAGACGCAGCTCCAAGACACTCCCAAATTCCACATCACTCGGTCGGATATAGCTAGGCAATGGCAACTATTCAATACCATTGGGAAAGGAGAGCCAGAGCACACACCAGTTGATCTTATATCACTTGGAAATCCCCACTTCTCGTACGAGGAGATCCAGCAGCTCGTGGATCTCACCAGAGACCGCACAAAGAATGAATCTACCATGTTGGTAGTAACATGCAATAGTGAAATCTACACTCAAGCCTACAAAGATGGATTGATCACAGCCTTGGAGGAATTCGGGACGCAGATAATCACTGATACTTGCTGGTGCATGATCCAAGAACCAATTATCCCACCAAAGTCACAAATTATCATGACTAACTCGGCTAAATACGCGCACTACGGGAAAGGGTTGACTGGTCGGCGAATGCGGTTTGGGGGGCTTGTGCAATGTGTGGAGGCTGCTTGCTTGGGGACGGTACGGAATAGTCTCCCCCCTTGGCTCGAAGAGATGCTGCTGTGAGAATGGGACGCTTTGTTATGGCTGCAAAACCAAAGCGGATTTGAATAGTCACTGAGACTTCCTCGGATATATGTGAAGTGGCATATTTTTATGCTACATAGTAGAGTAGATAGAACGCTGGCACTAGCATCACAGAATTGATGGCTGATAAATGATCCAAATGTCACGTAGTTAGTTCACTGGTTAATTAGCTGAACTGATGGATCTCTGCCTTTATTTCCTCAGTGAGCAGGCTAAGAGCCAAAGATGACTGGGAGATATGCAACCTGAGAGAGATCCGACAAACGGCCACATCTACTAGAAGGGCAATCAGTGCAGCATTAGAATGGTATTATGGGAGACTGAAATGATCCAGACCACAACTTTCGGAAATCACCAAGCATACGGGTGAGCCCCAGCTATCTTTGTGCAAGTCGGAGTACTAGACGCCTAGAGGGAACTACCACTGGAAGAAAGCAAATGAGATTGCAACGTAGATTCAGCTCAATATCCTACATGTGCATTAAGGGCAGAAATTACTTGCATATGAAGTCAAATGTGAATGGAAATATCCACTCCCATCTACTCCTCTTCAATCTCTCCTTCCTCGCTGCCAGAGTGAATGGCCTTCTCGTCCTTCTTCGGATCCTCGGTTTCTTCTTCCGGAATAGCAGAGCGTTCCCGTCGGGGGGCTCTCGGACCCTTGCTGCGCTCTCGCTCACGGCTATCGCGTCGGTACCGTTTGGCAGATCGGCTAGCCACACTCTCGGTATCACTGTCACGTCGGCGTCGGCGGTCACCACTGGCCACACTGCGAGTGTCGCCAGCACCACCAGCACCACCAGTACCACCACCATAATCAAGCTCATCGCGACCTCCACGGGGATCACCGCGCGTGCGGTACAGGCGCTCGCGCTCGTCTTCACGTCGATCTGGGTCTCTAGTGCGGGGACGGTCAAAGTCACGGTCCCGGCTACGATAACGGTCTCCACGCTCATCGCGACGGTCACGGGATGGGGAAATACCGCTGACCTTGCGGTAAGTTCGTTCGCGGTCGGCCTGTGCCTTGCGACGGTCTGCTTCGTATGCATCCATTTCCGGGGTGCGGTTGGCCTGGCCGCTGGGTCCTCGCCGTTCTCCTCGTCCACTACGGTAATCACGATCACCACGGTCATAATCCCGCCGGCTTCCACGGCTTTGGGAGTGTGCGCGATCCCTCTCTGCATCCTCGTCTCTTTCTTTCAGGCGGCGAATTGCTTTTTCAAAGGCAGACTCCCGGAGCTCATCGGACTCGAGGGCTTTGTATTCTTCGTATTTCTCAAGACGAGGTTGGACTTCGGCCCAGGTGTCAGTGACCCGGATAGGCGGCTCTAGGCGCTTGATACGAGAACGCAGTGCGTCCACGGCGCGGCGCTGTTGACGATCAGCGGCGTGCTTCTCATCCTCTGTGCGTCGGATTGCCTTTTCTTGGATACGCTGGAAGATTAGGTTGAGGATCTCAGAGTCGATCTTGGAGGTGCGGCGGTCGGCGGACATGATAGAATTGAATTCATCAAATGTCGTTTCAGTCGTAACTTCATATCGTTTGTCCTGAAATCAATTCGTTAGTATACGTAGTCAACGGTTCGAGTCAATCCGAAAGAACTCACATCCAGAACGTCGAGCACGTCGTTCCGAGGTCCACGCAAAGCGCGCTCTTCTTCTTCTACCATATCCCAGAACAAATCAAGCGGGGTCGAGCCAGGCTGGCCCAGGATACCATGGTATCTGGGGTCATCCTTGATGAGCGGGCAGATATTCATCCACTTCGTGCCAGCCTTGATCTTACCTTGAGATCTGAGCTCCTTAAGGAGAGCCACAAACTGCTCTCGGTTCTTGCGCTCTTTTCTGGCTCTGGCCGCCTTGTGCTGCTGGCGAGCATCGTTGAAAGCCCGTTCCAGAGACTTGATATGGTTTTCGAAGGCAGTCAAAATGTCAGACTTAGTCAGACTTTTGAACTTGTCATCGCTTTGGAACTTGCTGTCCGACTGAATGATAGCATGAGCCTCCGACCAACGCGTGTATGGCTCCAGGTTAAGTGATCCCAAAATGTTCATCAGCTCATCCATAGCGGCCTTGTGTGTGACAGATTCTTGCTCGACGTGCGCCTTTTTAAGTTCAAGGATGTACTCTTCGAAAAGCTGGCGTCTCTCGTCTTCCTCATTGGTAGACCTGAATGTGGTCTCCCCCTCAATGATCGGACGAATTGTCTTCCATCGGCTGTAGTATTTGATTTCAGGGTGCCGCTTCAGCATGGTGTTGAAATCTGCGCGAAGCTTGGCGAATCGTTCCTTCGCCCGGTCCTTTTCCTGCATGCGAACCTCGACAACGTATTTCTCGAATGCTGCCTTGCGGTCTCGCGGATCCTTCAGAGCTCGGTATTGCGGGTCCTTAATCGTAGCGCGCATTGTATCCTCCCATGTCCAATCAGGTTGCACGTTGTGGCGTTTGAGCAGCTTCATGAAAGCGCTCTCCGCCTCCTCAAGAGAATGATAGTCGGGATCCATCTGCGACTTGTATTCTGGAGCAGCAACCATGCCGCTTGTTTCGTATGACCCGTATCCACCGCGTCGGTCGCCGTATCCCCGATCACCACGGTCACTGCGGTCACCTCGGTCAAAGTCTTCACGGTCACGTTGCTGAGGTTGCGAGAAGGAGGTCCCACCTGCCACAAAGGAAGGCGCACTATAATGGGGTTAGCGTTGGGAGAAGCTAATTCGGGAAGGTACATACGCGGGAGGTGCCTGGGGGGCGGGCGCCTGTGCAAGCGCATCTTTGTAAACTGCAGGCATCTCCCATGTGCTCTGCTTGGTTTCTGCGTGGTACCAGTACTTGCGCCCAGCATCTGTAGTATGTTCCTTCCATGGCTGATTTGCTAGAGCAAGCTGCAAAGAAGTTAGTTAAGCTCATAACATTTTGGTGTGAATTACAAACCTCAACCGGAGTCATCAACTCTTGAGGCTTGGTCCATTGTGTGGCTTTGGTCTGTAGATTGTAATAATACACGCGCCCATCGGCATTTCGCGCCTCTTGCCATAGGGCAGAAGCTGGGTTGCCACTTGGATCCATTGTGAACGGTGTTGAAGATACTAAGAGAGAGAATTGAAAACGGAGCTTCATCAATGATCTCCGCGGTTATGCGCTTTTGGCGTTTCGCGTCAACCGTATCAACACTTATCGGTTATCTCCTGAGCTCCAAACAGCCACTCTATTGACTTCTTTGCGACATCCGTTGTCGCAATGCCTGGTCTGGAGATCCCAGGCGAATTCTTGCGTCATGCTATTCTTGATACAGTTGTGCCTCATGCTCCGGCACTCGACATTGAGGGCGCCCTGAGTTCGGCCCTGGAGGGCGGAGCTGATGATCTCCCTTCTGTCCTCTCGTCCATCCCTCAACGGTCTCTATTATTCTTTGGTATGCACTTTCGAAGGTTCGACAGGGTTAGCCTCTTACTCATCGATAGCTATTAGATGAATTCTTGCCCGTCCGTATCGTCTTAAGACTATCTGATTGCTCAGAAACGACCCTGAAACACTATCTGCCACGACTTGAAGTCAAGCTCGACGTCTTTGCCGTCGATCCAGCGGAATCAGTTGGTGAAAATACCACTCCAACTCGTGATATAATATTCTCGGGGATTGTTGGTGGAGAGGAGGATCCCTTAGTGGTCTTCAATGAGTTTGAGGGCGATGAAGGCAGTGGGAATCACGTCTATTTGGTTTGGAACATTGAAACTATATTGCGTGGGTTATTTGAATTCCTGGGCAGGATATCATGAACTGAGCATCACTAATTGGTTGATAGGACGTCCCCGTATTCGAATTCAACACCCGTCACTCTTATTCATTGCCTCGGCCAGTCTGAACCCCACTGACAGTCGGCGTCAAGAGGATTCAGAGGATGACTATCTCCCCTCACTCGTCCCAGCATCGACCAATATGCTGCAATCTCTATCCACCGACAAATCTTTCAATCATAAAGAGCCTTTCCTCCCTGCTTCCAGACTATTGAGGGTTGTACCGACGACGTATAACGAGGATCCGATTTACAATATTCAGCAACAACATGGTCATCCATTTCGTGTTGTGCCCGCCGCAAGTGCAAGAATTCGGTACTCTCGGCTGAGCTCCTACACCGGTATACCAACGACCGTGGCCAGTCTTGACTTTGAGGTCACCCCTTACCTGGCTTGCGAGGTCTCCTTTGACAAGGCGGATCTTCAGCTCTCCGAGGGAACAATCGAGCCACTGTCAGAAATACCGGGCCTGAATCTTCCTATTCCTTGCCGTCCGCGAGATGACGTGACCCTCATGTATAAACTCACACCGAAGTATGGCCCAGAGACCAATCCATCGTCTACCGCGTTGGTCAGCACGCTAGACATATCTCTCGAGGCAATGATTCTTGTGGATGATGACTGCAAGCCACGTATTTCTATGCAATGGAGAACCAGCGTCGATTTCTCAGTCGCCCTAAATCCTACTTATGGGGGCCCTAGTCCAGCGCTTCAAAGGACCAACCGCCCTACCAGTCTATCGGTGTCAACTCAAGTGGGCGTGACCCCTTCTCATCGAAGCTCATTGCGAGAACGAGCATATTCGATCACAGATGTGGGCATCACAATCTCCTTCTCTGGACCTGTTCGTGTGCAGGTGGGCTCTGTGTTCACTTGGCACGTTTTTATTGTCAATCGATCAAATGTTCCTCGCAAGTTTGCCTTAATCGCCATCCCCAAGCGGAAACGCGTGGACCCACGGGGGCACGTTGCTCGGCCTTCATCATCATCTATCACCAGCCAGAAAGAGGACCAAGTGGCCGAAGCGGTCACTGATGATAATATCGTGCATGCGAGACAAAAGAGTGTGGCTGGCCAGGAAGTGGAATTAATCAGCTTGAGCACTGATATTCGTGTAGGGTGAGTACTCCCTACCGTGTTTCTTTCCCTTTACTTCTCTAACCTGACATTTCCATTAGCCCTCTCCTTCCGGGAACTTGCCACTCGACCGAACTCAAGCTTCTTCCTCTAGCCACAGGCGCACTTCATTTGGAGGCAGTCCGGCTTGTAGATGTGAACACGAACGAAACGACTGATATCCGAGATCTTCCGGACATTCTGGCAGATGATCAGCCTCGCTCTAGTTAAGAGCAACACAACAACTGTACATATATATGACATAAAGCTATAGCTACTTTCGAGGCAGCCTCTCCTTAACATATTATTTCTCTATGGTCTTTTATGGTACGGTTTAAGGTCATATGCATCGCGTATCTTCTCTTTTTCCAGATCCTCTAGTCGATGGTAGCGACACCGACAAATATTTAAGGAACCAGTAAGCTTTATATATGTAAAAGAAACATTGATAACCTAGTACAGTTTACACCTGCTCGGAGAACATGTGCATATGGAGAAGCATTTGCTGAATTTCTCCCTGGGTTCCAAGGACCTGATGCGCTCCAACAGGGACATGACGGTCCTTCCAGCTACCCTCCCCGAGAAAGAATCAACGCATTCTTGTGCCTTATCCATGAGTGGACCACCAATGAGTCGGCAAACCTTTGCACCTGCCCTCATGCTCCCTGAGAAATCGAACGACTAGCATTCTTGACGCACGTTCGTCGCTTTGAACAATATTCAGTTCTGGGCGGTCAAGTTCCATCGATAGGCCACACCCGGAACGTTTATTGTAAGAGTCTTGAGAGGGTTGATCAGAGACTCATTCACAACTTGTTCGTCTGCAGGATATGGTCCATTCTGTATCCGCTGCAGCTGTCAGAATTGTTGACAGGCCGATAGACCCAGAAATCATCCTGGGTGCTGAGCTCTGAGCGTGCCCGGAGCTGACACCTGCCGCATCGACCCCAAAACTGAGAGCTAGGATCCTGCATGGAGAGACGATCGTAGAAATCGTGACCCAGCTGACTGATGGCACGTGTCGGTTGTAACGTCGAATACCTCGAGCTGAGCATTCCTTACCGGTTGGAATCTGGTCCTCCCATAATCTGACATAGAGTGTGTCGGTACGAAACTTGAACACATCTATGTCTATCAGGCTATGTGGCCATCTGTGTACGGCAAGCCGATGAAGGGAATGATAACCCCGACTTCCAGCACAAATTGAATATTCAACGCACCATAATCCGGATACGAAAGTCGGCTCATTGCTCCTATTAGGGTGGTTTTGCTGTGTGTCGTGGCACCGGTTGGTGATGCAGAGGGTTGAGGTAAGAAAATGGAAATGAGAGGAAGATGAGAACAAGGTGAGCGGAACGTAATATATAAGTTGACATGATGAAGCCTTTCATGCCACGCGCATTCAGTAGCCGACAATTATTACAATCCAATGGGTTTGTCGATTTCCCAAATGCGTCCATTTTCCCCCATGTACTTCATGCTGAGGCGAGCTATCCTTCCAAGCTTCGATGGCCTCTTCGTGTTTTTAATCTTCCTAGAAATATTTTGTAGTCACTTCGTCCGGAATAGCTTCTATACAGGTGGAAGGCACCCATTTAAATATTAGTTAGTATACTGGTCCTCCTTTTTCATCATAATGTCTTGCCAACCTATGTTCGGTCGTGCTATATATATCATATTGAGATAGTGTAGGTTGGAACTATACTGCATGTGACACCTGGGATGGACTTACTGCAAATATATTGATACTAGGAAGCACTAGGAGTAAATTGTAAAGCTCTTTAACCCCTTCATACATGTAATAGAGGCCTATATATATGGACTTCCCTTCCACCTTTGTATATAACCTCAGTTTGTTAAATTTGTAATGGAAATCGAGAGAACAACCGCAGCATCGAATTCCGTCGATTGAAAGTGACTAAATGTAGCCTGAGCCCAAAGTGAAATGTTTGCCTACGATCAACACCATGCATCTCGTATGTAGAGAAAGGCGTTGGTGGTATCAAACTACATCGGTAGTGGTGGTCTTTCCATCCTCTAACTAGTTATGAGTTTGTATAGTTACTATAAGGTGCCCGCGGGTGGCTGTAGGGCTGCTAGCTTTATATATCTGAACCAAATAAATTATGAATGGTACATAAGTGACATATTCTAGCCAACACCCTAGTTATATTGCAGGGTATTTCCTCCAGCAATATATGTATCGGTAGTTCAAAAGTTGATTTTTTATACTGGCCAAAGTTTTTCGCAGAAACTGAGTCCGTAATGTTTCTCTATCATTCAGCTGAGATATGTATACTACTATTACCTCATAAGTTGTTCACAGTATGAATTTATACAACAGCGATCTACTATGATCCACACTCGGAAGGTGGAAAGCGAGAATGCCAAGACTGGCCCCCGGGGGCCCAGGGGCCAGTGTTGACAAAGGAAAGTATTCATAACTGTTCAAATCGGTGGAAATATGACTGAAATTAGTACTTGTAGAATAATTCATATCCACTAAGTCAATATAATGATATAGATTGTAGTGGATATAGCAAGATACCCGTGGATATAGAGTTCAACGAATGTGATTGGTGGGGAGACGATTACAGGGTAATCGACTCAACGTGTAGTTGGCCAGGTGACTTTGTTAGTCACAAAAGGCGGAGACCACTGAAGGGAATTTGGAGAGGCTTCTTGCCTCAATATCATTTTATCTACGATTTTCTCTTAGGGGCTGGGCTTAATATACCCGTGGACAGCTCATATTATCTGTGGAGTCGGTACACCTTGATCTTTGCGTCATACTGGCGCACTAGCTCCTTCCCAGAAATCCTGCTTATCACTCTGCTCCAGTCGTCATCTCTCAACATGATCTGCTCTGCGAAGCGAAAAGTCCTGGATGGACTAAATAAGAGATACATTTACGGTCGCGTGGTATGTTAGCTCCCCCTTGCTGACACCTGGCATTCTGTTTCCTCCCAATTCGTTCACAGCGCCTAATCTTGTTGCCATCTTCTAGCCTTTATTGCACACCATCATTTTCCTCCTCGAGATGGCAGTAGCAGCACGCCTTGCGGCGAAATTCAATACCTACTATGCTGAAAGGCCAGGTAAGCCTCTTGCCGCCGATTGCCGCGAGGTTCACAGACTAATATCACTGCTATAAATAGTGCTCACGACGATGGTCACCAACGCCGTAAGCTTATCGCGACATTGATCACCAAAGTATGAGCGGACAGCTGACAAAATGGATGATATAGGTGCTGGGTGGAGTTGCCGATACCGTTGCGCAGCTGATTACGGCCTTCCGGACCCGCCGACCTCAGGCGAACGGCGACGAATTCCTTTCGATAGAGATCCCCGACTTTGACAAGCACAGGGCCCCTGCTGCAGGGGAACTGGGATATGCCCGGGCTACGTCGCCGTCTTTCGATTTCGAGCGTCTGACGAGATTTATGTCTTACGGTTTCCTCATGGCGCCGTTGCAATTCCAATGGTTCGGGTTCTTGTCCAGAGCGTTCCCGCTCACTAAGATGAACCCGACGACTCCTGTTTTCAAGCGTGTTGCGTTTGACCAGTTGATCTTTGCGCCATTTGGTATGATTTGCCTCTAGCTACTGATGTTCTTGGACTGGGACTGATTTATCTAGGTCTGGCGTGCTTCTTCACCTATATGACGGTCGCCGAGGGTGGCGGTAGAAGGGCATTGACACACAAGTTCCGCGATGTCTACTTGCCGACCTTGAAGGCCAACTTTGTGCTCTGGCCGGCAGTGCAGATCCTCAACTTCCGTGTCATTCCTATTCAGTTCCAGATTGTGAGTTTCCCAGGTTCTCTTGTTGAGATAGGATACTAACTGCCTAACCCAGCCATTCGTCTCAACCGTTGGTATTGCATGGACCGCATACCTTTCTCTAACCAACTCCGCCGAGGAGGCCAAATAGAACGCTATTACAGCGAACATGATGATAACGATTCGGGCTATAAATTGCACTCTTTTCTTCCAAATTGTTCGGGCGTACCGGTTGATCGGTCTGGCTTTCATGTAAATGGTTATGGTATCTACCCACGGACAGGGTTTGCATTTCAAAAGGCCGGATCTTGCGGATTTGGAAGACCAACTTGAGGTTTTGCTGTTGACTGTGTTTGTGATTTGACTTGGATGCTTCAGGAAAATTCCAGTTTTCCGCTTTTCAACCCTCTTTTGAGTTTCACATGATTTAGTTGGACTCGGAACACGTCCAAGCATGTAGCGGCTATGGAAATTTCCATCCGTACAGGCGATGTCCCCAGAACTTCCCGATTCCGAGGCTAAAGAGGACCTTCATGGCCCGGCCTTCCCCGTATCAACGGGAGCTCTGACATCAGTCCCGCGTCAGCCCGATTAGCTCTCCGGGGGTAGTTTGGTACGGGTAATTGAAGTACCGATTTTCTAGAGATACTTAGAAAACAGTGATTGCATCATAATTTAAAGAAGTACCTTATTCGGACAAATACATCATCAGTAGGTACCCCGTTGCTACGGATGCGACCTCTTCACCGGCCTGCCCCACCAAAACTAACCCCTCCACTCTTTACTGATCACGACTCACCGTAGCCTGATTAGTTCTTTCTCCTTCTTTTCCTCTTCTCTTCTTTTACCATTACCATTAGCCAACAATGTCTCTCTCCAACAAGCTCCCCGTTACTGATGTCGACCTCAAGGGCAAGCGTGTCTTGATCCGGGTAAGCTCCCAGGTAATTGAGCTTCACTCGCAGCCCCTAACTGACTGGAACAGGTTGACTTCAATGTCCCTCTCGATGAGAACAAGAACGTTACCAACCCCCAGCGTATCGTCGGTGCCTTGCCCACCATCAAGTATGCCATCGACAACGGTGCCAAGGCTGTTGTGCTCATGTCCCACCTGGGCCGCCCCGACGGCAAGGTCAACCCCAAGTACAGCTTGAAGCCCGTTGTTCCCGTCCTTGAGAAGCTTCTCGGCAAGAGCGTCACCTTCGCCGAGGACTGCGTTGGCCCCAAGACCGAGGAGACCGTGAACAACGCCTCCGATGGTCAGGTCATTCTCCTTGAGAACCTGCGTTTCCACGCTGAGGAGGAGGGCAGCTCCAAGGATGCCGAGGGCAAGAAGGTCAAGGCCGATAAGGCCGATGTCGATGCCTTCCGCAAGGGTCTCACTGCCCTTGGTGACGTTTACGTCAGTACGTAGCACCACGATTATCTCCCCATGTCTTATCGTTCTTTTACTAACATCAATTCAGACGACGCTTTCGGTACCGCACACCGCGCTCACAGCTCCATGGTCGGTGTGGACCTTCCCCAGAAGGCCGCCGGTTTCCTCGTGAAGAAGGAGCTGGAGTACTTCGCCAAGGCTCTTGAGAGCCCTGCCCGTCCCTTCCTCGCCATTCTCGGCGGTGCCAAGGTCTCCGACAAGATCCAGCTGATCGACAACCTCCTGCCCAAGGTTGACAGCCTCATCATCACCGGTGGAATGGCCTTCACCTTCAAGAAGACTCTTGAGAACGTCAAGATCGGCAACTCTCTCTTCGACGAGGCCGGCAGCAAGATTGTCGGCGACATCGTTGAGAAGGCCAAGAAGTATAACGTCGAGATCGTTCTCCCCGTTGACTACGTCACCGCCGATAAGTTCTCCGCCGATGCCACCGTTGGTTCCGCTACCGACGCCACCGGTATCCCCGATGGCTTCATGGGTCTCGATGTTGGCCCTGAGAGTGTCAAGTCCTACGAGAAGACCATCGGTGAGGCTAAGACCATCCTCTGGAACGGCCCCCCTGGTGTCTTCGAGCTCAAGCCCTTCGCCAAGGCCACCGAGGCTACCCTCGATGCCGCTGTCAAGGCTGCCCAGTCCGGCTCTATTGTCATCATTGGCGGCGGTGATACTGCTACCGTGGCCGCCAAGTACAAGGTCGAGGACAAGATCTCCCACGTCTCGACCGGTGGCGGTGCCTCGCTCGAGCTTCTCGAGGGCAAGGAGCTCCCCGGTGTTGCTGCTCTGTCCAGTAAGTAAATGATGAAAAATAGATGGCGAAAGAAGGGTCTACACATTGGCTCTCCTTTCGTCCCGCATGTTTATGAAACTGTAATGTACACAGCCAATGAATTTCCTTAATTACAAACAATTTTTTAAAAAAATACCTCCATTGTGCTCTTGGATTGGATAACTAAGTGTTGTATTCAGGTACGAAACCCAAGCTTTAGTCATGCCGTCGAAATATCTCCCGTGGCCAATTCTCATGTACACAGACGGGAGGGAATCCCTACGATGAATAAATAGGACAGCAACGCCACAGTGCCATGTATATGTCCCATTCACAACTCCACCTCGGGTCCCCAACTGATACTCCCATTCATCCTACAAAATACCAATTCTAGATTTGCGCAGAACCAGAAGCTTTGATATTGGAATATCAAAGAGAACATCATGATAGTAATCCCGAAAGCAAGATCAGCGCTCCTAGTAATGAATCGTAAAAAAAAGTTCAAAAGGCACCATATCTCATTTCCTCCCCGACAAGCTCCCGACAAATGCATGTGGCAATTATTGTTCTGAATCCTCCCATTGGTTCCAAAGACAGGGGGGTATAGTGTGCGAGATGAAATGGCCAGCCAACTCGTTAATGAACCCATCTCGAAACCCGACGCGGGGGTTATCTCTTTTTGGTGTGCTTGTCCAGGTTCGTCTACCTTTAAGCCGATGCTTCGACTTTCTTCAATTCTTCCCTGGATGAGGTGATGGATGTTAGTGCGGTGAAGGAGGGGAAGCTGACAGCTTTGGAGAAGTGGGGGGTTCGAGCGTGGCGGTGTAGATATGGATATGAAAGAGAATTTGTAGGAAAGGATTATAGAGTAAAGGGTGTTTGGAGTGTAGGGAAAGGCGAACTCACTGGAGTTGCTTTGAGAAGTCCTCCGCCGCATCATCATCATCCCAGCTCTCTTCCCACAGGTGCTCGCTACCGCCGTTTGCTGTTGAGCCAGAAGTCTGCTCAGCTTCTTCTTGGGGCCAGTCTGAGTGTTGTAGAGTTAGCTTCGTTGCACCACGGAAGCACTTGGTTGTTTGGTTGATACCTTCAACGGGGAAATCCTCGAACTCATCGTCTTCCTCTAGGACTTGGGGCTTGGCTTGTGGTGGGGGCTGCTCTGTGGCATCGGTCTTCTGGGTAGTTGGGTTTGACATTGTGAAAGATGTGATTGACCGGGAGGATTAAAGGTAGATGGGAGATGTGGACGTGGATGTGGCAGCTTGGAAGTCGGAGGTCGGAGGTTTTACTTAGTAAGACCGGCGATAAGGCGATAACGATGATGTAGTTGGGAGGCAACCTTGGAAAACAGTGCAGCGTTGGTATTTAAATAAAAAAATATATATAAAATGAATAGTGAGACTGAAGAAGAGAATAGAAGAGAGTGATATATTATAAGATAATTCAAAATAATTCAGTGGACGTCGAATTGACTATAAAAGATGAGGTTGCGGAGCTACCGGCGAAAAGAATCCCATGAGCCTCAGCCTAGACGTTTTGTTATATTACTTTCCTTCCCCTCCTCCGTCATCTTTTCCTCCCCTCTCCACTTCTTTGTGTTTTCCTTTTCCCCTTCATTCTCTCGTATGAGATGTTCTCGTCCACCGAGTTGCCGCTATCGCACCGTTGACATTCTTCCCGATCCGGTGCTTTCTCTTTTCGGCTTGCTCGGATCGCCCTGACCCTGACTTGAGACTATCGTGGATTGTGTTCCCAGTGAAAATACACCCTACATACTCAAACGCCAGCGATTTTCGCCATGTTGCGAGTCGGGTCCTGGCTGTACGGCAAGAAGCCGGGGCAGTCTGTGGACTCGCGGGTTGAGTTGAAAGACTGTGAGTTGTGCGATATACATTAGGGGGGCCCATAGTGGGGGTTTGATTGCATGCTGACCGTGGTATCCTGAGCCAGTGCATGATGCGCTGACAGGTATGTCCTATGGGAAATTGTCCGGCCTTTTAAGGCACCGACTAATGCAATGCCCAACTAGCGGCAACGCTGATTCTCAATGATGATGTTGATGGCGCGGAGGCTGGTCTCTCTGGGGGAACTTCGTCTTTTCACAATGTGAGTGACCATCGCTGTCACTATGAGCTATGACGTAGCACAGCCCTTGAGGAAAGAAGCTGACTCTCGATGGTATAGTTGGGTAAAGGCGTGGTCGCATTCGTCCGGGCGACATTAGGCTTCGAGCAGGAGATTATGCGACAAGGTCCATCTTTTTTTAATCTTCTTAATTTACTGTTTCTGACAATCCCGCAGCATCCGACCGCCTGTATGAAGCAGAAACCAGTGCGGCCAACGACCAAAGCCGGTCCCAGCAAAATGCCCAAGCACCCAATGCCTTTCACTCCGATATTTATGCTCCCGGTACCGAATACGCATTGTGTCAAGCAATCGCCCAATTGATGAGCGCGGTTGTTGGGGTACTGAATGAAAGCTTGACGGAAAGCATCAAGGCATTCTATCGGCTGAGAAAGGCGTATATCGCACTAGACGCTATCATGAAGATGGAAGAGAAGTTTATGGAACAGAGGGATATACACAAAGTTCTCCTGCCCACTGCGAGTGATCTCACAAGCTCAAGGGTTGCATGCGTAGACACGAAGTCGGAATCGGCCAGTCTTTCCTCGAAAAAAAGCGCAAAAGACCAAAACGAGCTCAATTCGTCAATGAATGGATTGGAAATCTCCCCTGGAGCGACATCTCCGGGTGCCTCAACTGGCACCTCCACACCTGCAAGGCATATCCATCACGACCCCGACTCGGACATCTTCAAAAACGAAATCGATGTTTTCGTGCACTCTGGCGCCAACTTCTGCTTTGGTATTCTGCTTCTACTGATATCCATGGTCCCACCAGCGTTCAGCAAGCTTCTTTCCATTATTGGCTTCCACGGCGACAAGCAACGAGGACTGAGAATGCTCTGGCAAGCCAGCAAGTTCCACAACCTTATTGGTGCCATGGCTGCTTTGGCACTGCTAGGATATTACAATGGCTTTGTCCGGTACTGTGATATTATGCCCGACCCAACTCCTGGCGAGACCGACGTCGAGGGATACCCGCAGGAGAGGCTGGCTGCGTTGCTGGCGGAGATGCGGTCTCGTTTCCCTAACAGCCGACTCTGGATGCTCGAACAATCGCGGATGTTGGGCGCTAATAAGAATCTGGACAGCGCTCTGGCAATGTTGTCCACGGACAACAAGAGCCCACTCAAGCAGGTCGAGGGATTGTGCGTATTCGAAAAGAGCTTGAACGCATTGTTCCTGCACAGATATGATGTCTGCTCTGAAGCATTCCTCGAAGTAAGACTTTCTTTTCCGAGATTTGTGCACCATCAAGCTAACCTTCTCAGTGCGTGGAACTTAACTCGTGGTCTCGTTCGCTGTATTACTACATCGCTGGATCATGCCATGTTGCCTTGTACCGGCAATCACTCCACGACCCAAAGCTTGCAGAGGAACATGCCAAAAAGGCCACTGTGTACATGCGGAAAGCACCCGAATTCGCCGGGAAAAAGCGATTCATGGCCCGACAACTGCCATTTGACATCTTTGTGACTCGCAAGCTTGCCAAATTGGAAGCGCGCGCCAAAGAATGGAACGTTCCTTTTGTAGATGCAATTGGGGTCGATCCTATTGAAGAAATGATCTTCTTCTGGAACGGACACAGTCGCATGACTGACGAGCAGCTGGAAGAGTCCATGGCTCGGCTGGAATGGTGCGAAAGCGAAAACAACAAAACATGGTCTCGCGAGGGGACCGAAGAAAAGGCGATCCTGGAGCTTCTTCGGGCTGCTGTTTTGCGATCCCTGTGCAGACACGATGAAGCGAAAAAGATCCTGCAGACCCGCGTCTTGTGCCACGACAAGGCTCTGTTCAAGGCTCACCTGAAGGATGACTGGGTCCACCCAGTTGCCAATTTCGAGATGGCCGCCAACTTCTGGATGGAGCGTCCCACATACCAAACCCTGCATGGGATTACTCTTTCCTCTAAGGCGTTGGACGAAGCTGAAGCGTCCGTGGCATCTGGGGAGCCGAGCACCGTGGCCGAGAGAAAGCAGGTTGTCGAGTGCAAGAAATACCTTGATTATGCTGCCCGCTGGGAAACCTACGAACTCGACGCTCGTATTGGACTCAAGGTTACTGCGGCGCTCGAGGCAGTCCACAAATGGGAGAGCATGCATCCGACAGTCTAATGGCGATTATTGCTTCGGTTTGAATCCTTGGGCACGTCCCTGTTAATAACTGCCTTGAATGCCTTGTGTAGCATATAAACAAAGAGTATAAGTAGATGTTAGGGTTAGATGTTAACGAAGTTTTTTTATGTCTCCTTTTACATCTGTTTCTTTCCATCTTCACATCAGTCCAATGATGTCATGTGATACATGAGGACCAAATCGCTTGATCTCAACCTCAACCTTCACCTCCTCTTGTGCCTACAATTCAGTTCCCTCGATCGACAAGGCACGAAACATCAATGCTTTGTCGTGAATTTATTGGCCCCATCAGACCTAGATCGTGGTTCCACTCATGTGGCAGTCGGTACTTCGGCGCCATCGCCACCAAGGCCGAGCTCCCATATCCTACAAACAAAAGTACAGTCCTGGACCGGAATGATACGCCTCCGTGGTTCAATGGTGATACCGAGAGAAAGCTATCCCCGAAGAACTCATTGGGCACCGAGATCGGCAATGTGTCAGATCCTGCAACAGGCTATCGGCTAACACGGCTTCTGTCATCGGAGGTCCGAAAGCTTGAAGAAAACGAATAAAACAAATTTATATCCCCAGATTTCTTTCGGCCTTACAGTTCCTAGCATATTCCCGTTTCAGACTTTTCGTCATATCCACCTCTTATCTCCGAGATTCATTTTTTCCATTTCCAGACTTTCCGTAACTTGTTCTACTTCATATACCCGTACCCCGTTTCGCATATTCCATTTGCCACCCTTCCCAGCTTCAACGCTGGTCCTGCAACAATTCAACCAATGACTGCGTGATAATGGGCGAACGGACAGAACATGATTACCGCATCAGCATATCTAGCGATGATATCGAACCGCATCGCAGCGCCGACGGGACGAATGGAAGCGCATTAGAAAAGCAAAGCACTACGGCGTCGGGGTATTCGGCCTTTCAACAGCGCACGCAGTCAATAGTTTCACACATTCGGAGTCGAGACCCCGGCCAGACGGCGCATTTCAATCACCCATTAACCAATACTAAGACAAGTCCCGATGTCATTGTCGATTTTGAAGGGGCGGATGATCCTTATAGACCGTTGAACTGGAGTTTCAGGAAGAAGGCTCTCACGACTGTGTTGTATGGATTAACTACTATGGGTATGTCGGGAACGGGGAAAGATCGGGAAGTGAATTGTGGAGACGCTAATCGTTATCAATAGGTTCGACATGGGCGAGTTCAATGTAAGTCCATTTTGGATACAAGGTTTATAGAGTATTAAACTAACTACGATGTTAGCTACTCGACCGGTCAGGCAGAGATTAGCGAGGAGTTCGGTGTCTCGAATGAGGTTGCTACACTTGGCACCTCATTACTTTTGTTCGGCATGGGATTGGGCCCATTGATCTGGGCACCTCTGTCTGAGCTCTATGGACGCAAAGCGGCAGTTTTACCGCCGTACTTTCTGGCGGCTATCTTTTCGTTCGCGACTGCCACCGCGAAAGACGTGCAAACTGTCATGATCACTCGATTCTTTACGGGCTTTTTTGGCTCAGCCCCTGTTACCAACACCGGAGGAGTCCTGGGTGATATCTGGTCCGCCGAGGAGCGCGGAGCTGCCATTGTCGGCTATGCTATGGCCGTGGTGGGCGGGCCAGTCATTGGGCCTATCGCGGGTGGTGCCATCGTCCAGAGTAATCTAGGATGGCGCTGGACTGAATACGTGAGTATCCCAAACTCTGAGGTTGAAACCATGCTAATTAATATCTACTAGATCACCGGTATCATGATGATGTTCTTTCTAGCCATGGACCTCCTCTTTGTCGACGAGAGCTACCCACCAGCTCTACTAGTCTACAAAGCGCGCAGACTCCGCTTCGAAAGCGGCAACTGGGCACTCCATGCCCGCCACGAAGAGTGGGATGTGACTCTCAAAGAAATAGGGAACAAGTACCTCATCCGTCCCTTCCAACTCCTCGCAACCCCAATATGTTTCCTCGTCGCCCTCTACGCATCATTCGTCTACGGTATCCTCTACCTCAGTCTAGCGGCCTTCCCAATCGTCTTCCAGGAAATCCGCGGCTGGAACCAAGTCATCGGCGCACTGCCATTCCTCGCATACCTAGTTGGAATTCTAATGGGCGCAACCGTCAACCTTGCGAACCAGAGGTTCTACATAAAGCGATACAAAGCAAACAACAACCGCCCTGTCCCCGAAGCTCGTCTCCCGCCCATGATGATTGGATCTGTGCTCTTCGCTGCTGGCATGTTTGTCTTTGGTTGGACAAGTCCAAATCATATACATTGGATCTGTCCGAATATTGGTGCGGTCATGATGGGCTTCGGATTTTTCACGATCTTCCAGGCAGCTATCAATTACCTCATTGATACGTTCCAGAAATACGCAGCGAGCGCGATCGCTGCGAACACGTTCTTGCGCTCTATGTTCGCCGGCGGGTTTCCACTCTTCACATCTGCCATGTTCCATAATATGGGTGTTCCTTGGGCTGCTAGCGTGTTGGGCTTCATTTCCATTGCTCTCATCCCAATCCCATATCTGTTCTACAGGTACGGGAAGCGGATCCGAGCGCGCGGGACGTGGTCGCGAGACTCTGTTTAATATTATGCTAGATAATTGTTCTCCGTCGTTTTATTGTACATGGTCTTTAATAGCTGGTCTGACTTTTGGTTGTGGCAGACCTATCCTTCCTTGCATTGATGATACCCTCCGAGTTTCAGTCGTCTCAAATTCACTTAAATTATTTACTACAAGCCTATTATATCAGGACGTGGTCTGATAGTTCTACTTTATTACTATTCTACGAGGTAGAGAACATTCAATAGACAAGTTTCCGCGTATTATAGTATAACAAAGAATCAGCAAGCACAAAAATAGCACAGTAAATAGAAAGAAATATGTAAAGATTGAACACAATGAATATGCCATATGGAGCCAATCTAGAAGCCAAGAAACACAAAGCAGTACGATGTAATGGAGATATCCAAAACACAAAACATGTAGTAAAAACATAAAGACATAAGAAATGACCAGAGAGACGGAGACTTTTTGGGGTGGCTTTCCTTTTCTCACTCTTGAGATGAACACCTGTATTTACTTTTTCTTTTTGTTTTTCTCCTTTTTTTTCACGGATTCGAGCTCGGCTATCATCATATCAAGCTCGACTGGAAATACCGTTGTTTCGACCAGTAAGCCTCCGCGCAATGGTCATAGCCTTCGCCCATGTATTCTTCTTTTCAACGCGAGAGACAGGATCAGGCGATGCAGCACCGGTAGCAAGAAGCTCTGTGGGAAGATCATCCTGGTGCTTGGCGTTATGCAAAGCCAACACAGCCATTTGGCCCAGGAAGGAGGGGTGCTCAATAAGATCCTCAAGACGGACTTTGAGGCCCTCTTGCTCAAGAAGGCAGGTAAGCTGGGCTAGATTAAAGATATCACCGCCGAGATCGAAGAAGGACGAATCCAACTGGAAGGGAGATTCATGGGTTGACGGGTCAGCTTCTGGGTCGATGCGAGCCGTGGTCGTGCGACTGGGTAGGACCTGGTGCCACGAGCGAGAGAGAATGTCCGAATGCACAAGGAGCTCTGCGATGGAGCGAGATTTGAGGTGGGCGCTGAGGAAGTGCTCGTCCGTTGGTCGAGGCAGGTCGTCGATTGTCTGGGGTGGCAGAGAGCGAAGCATGGTTGCCGAGGGCAAAGACGCGGTTGGGTTGGCGACGAGGGATTGCGCAATTTCACATGCCATGTCAAGAACCTTATTTGCGAAGAATGGCATCACAGGTCCCTTTTTGGAGTAGCCGAGTGTGACATCGAGGCCACGTTCACCAGAGGGGCGAGACACCATGGTTAGATCGGCTAGGTTGTCATTGACTCCGACACCACCCATACGGTATTTGTTGTTGTCAAGCTCCAGGGTTCCTTCGTAGTCGACGTTCTGGTGGAAGACAGAGGTAGTAAAGTAAGTCCAGTCAGGCCAGTCGGTACATTGCTTGATGATCTCGCGGAAGCCTAGAGACTCGAAGGGCATGTTGGAAACTTGTTGGTCTTGGAGGTAGCGGAAGAGGTCGACACCGGTCCAGTTCTCACTGAGCTTCACGCGCACCGGGATAACATTGACGCAGGGGCCAACAGTGTTTTCAATACCGGGCACTGTGGCGTTGCGGCCGCTGATGGTCAAACCAAAGACAACATCAGACTGAGCAGACAGCTTGGCAAGGGCCAGAGCCCAAGCAGCTTGCATGACAGTTGCGATAGTGACATTTCCAAGGGCAGTGGGCGAGATCTCAATCTTTCTGTGAATCTCGGTGAATGCTCCAATGTTCTGGAACATGCTGGTACCCTTTCTATGGACGACTTGGGTCATTCGAGAGCCCTTGAGAAGATTGGTCCAGTGGCGATAATGGTCTGGGGTGATTGTTCCTGGCAACTGTCGCAAGTAGCCAGCGAAGGGAGTAACTGGAGGCAGCGGGGTGCCTTCATATCCATGCTTGATGGCAGCCATGATCTTCGGCAGGCACACTCCATCGTATTGAGTGTGAGAGAGGCGGACCAAGATACGATGCTGGTCACTGCCCTTCTTCTTGACAACGTAGAACTGCACATACTGCTCGCCTTCACGGGGTCCGTATTCGCGATCTCTCTGTTGAAGGGTCATGGTGAATTCATCCAAAGCGCGATCGGTCTCGTAAACAAAGATGCTGGGTCGAATCTTGCGCAGCACGACCTGGAAGAACTGGTCATGGAAGCACACAAAGACTGTGCGCAGAATGTCAAACGCAGCGACAACCTTCAAGCAACTCTCGCGGAGGCGTCTGAGGTCTAGGGGACCATTGCCCTCAAGATAGAAGTAGTTAAGCATCCATCTGGACTTGAACAAAGTCGCCGTCAGAGACATCGCCTGGAAATCGGTGACAGGGAGAACATCGGCGATGCCACCCTTGAAGACACCAATCTTAGGACAAATACCGCTTTGGACCGCAGCATCGTCGACGCAGGATGGTCTAAGAACCTCGAGGCTCTCTGAAGAGGGGCTGAGCCCCAGTGTCGTTGGTGTGATGTTGATTAAATCACTATCAACCTCCTTGTGGCCGCCAGACTTGAGATCGACATTTAGCATTTGCTGAGTGATATTGGCGGCTTGCACTGTTGCTAGCATGTCCTCGAAGACAGGATTGTTGAAGACATCTGCAACAGTAAGGACCAGGCCCTCTTCGCGAGCGGCACTGACCATCTTCATAGCGGTGATGCTGTCACCACCCAACTTGAAGAAACTGTCCTGGTGTCTCACCACGTTAGGCGAGAGACCAAGAGCTGTGCTCCAAAGATTCCATAACTTCCTTTCCACCTCGGCCGATATCCCATCCTCACTGGAACGAGAAATCCTCGAAGAACCACTCGAATCATCTTCTCCTTCCATACCTAACTGATACGGTGATTCAGCTATGGCATCGGTGTGACCACCAAAGCTCGACAAACCATCCGTGCGAATGGGAGGCACCGTCAGTTTTCCTTCTCTCAACATCCGACCAATAATCGTATGAACCCGATCATCGATAATTTTCTGAATAGCAGCGCTATCAATTAAATCGCCGGTCGACTTTGCCTTTTCGGCGAGTGTTGTTTGAGAGCGATCCCAATCCACTGACTCGGGTTCAGCTTCGGGAGCGAATGTGGACTGCGACAGAGTCGCAGATGGGGATTCAATGAAGCCAGTGAATACTTTGGCGATGGTGTCAGCCAAAGTTTGTGCCTCATCGTCAGACACAACATCGTTCCAGTATCTCAAAAGAATACCCTCCTGGCCTCGGGCAATCTCAACGTTTACAGTAACGGCATACTGAATTTGGTTAGTAGCTAAGACAAAGATATTGTAGGATTGGCACTCACCTCGCTGGGGTCATGTGTGTGCTGAAGATCGAAGGACAATCCCTTGTCCTTGGGACCACCAGCAACAGAGTGATTTTGAATTGACAATGTAGTATTGAAAAGGGATTGTGCCTGCCAGCCAAGCTCATGCTGGATGCTCGCCAGAGAGCAGCTTTGGTGGGGGATGCATCGAATATAATCATCTTGAACATTCTTGGACACAGCTGTCAGTGTCTGCTGGTCAGAGAACTGGACTCGACAGCAAAGCATGTTAATAAAGATACCAATCATGTCCTGGATGCCATTGACAGGGGCATCGCGACCGGCAGAGAGATAACCGAAACAAACGTCATCTGAGCCAGTGAACTGTCGCAGTACGATGGCCCAGGCGGACAGAGTCAAGTTGGCGAGAGTCACAGAGCTTCGCTCGCAGAATTTAAGCAGCTCGGGGAATCGCTGGAAGTTCATCATGACACCCTTGAGTTCTCTCTTGGCTTCGAAGACAGCCGTTGGAGCGAGGTGGCATGGTTGAACTCCACCCAGGTATTGCTTCCAGTGATTGAGAGCATTACTCTGGCTCTGAGTTCTGATGAACTTTATGTAGTCGCTGAAGCGAGGTCCTGGACCCTCGGCAAGCTTTCTCTCATAGGCGAGAGTTAAGTCACGGAGGAGTACATCCACCGAGCCACCATCGATAATGGCATGGTTAATCTCCAGCTTAATAATCACACGTCCGGTGTTTGTTTTGCATACGGTCATTTGGTGAGGAAGCTTCGCTTGTCGCATCGCGTTCAGGTCACGAAGGGAAATAGCAGCCAACTTCTCCTCAGCCTGTGAGTCGCGACATTCCACGCGAAGGGTACTGTCGGAAAGGTCTTTGAGCACCAGTTGATCAAAGGATCCACCAGCGTAGCTGCTATCGATGAAAATAGTTCGTAGAACAGGGTGACGGTCGATGAGGGCTTGCCAGGCGCGAGCAACTCCTGCCGCATCGACCTTGCCAGATTTGTCATCCTTGAGCTCAAACACAGTATGGAACATGTAAGCATTAGGATCGCGGAGCTGGCTGAGCAAGAGGCCCTCCTGCATGGGGGAGCAGGGGTAGATGTCCTCCACATGATCCTGGCTCCGAATGCCAGCCTTGCGGAAGGTGTTCGTGGTGAGCATCTGGAGGGCGTGATAGTTGATTGGGAGCAGGGGGTAGTCGCTGAGAGTGGCCTCGGGAGTAGCCGTTTTCAGCGTGAGGATATCCTTCTCAAGGGTCTCCTTGCACTGGAGAACCCAGCGGCGAATCGAGCCCTCATGCTGCATTCTGTTGTTGTAAGTGAAAGCAACATTGAGGCGTTCTTTGATGACAATGGCAGATACTTCGAAGAGAGCGAAACGAGCAGTCTGGGGGCCCATATCACCTGTGACAGCAAAGTCCGAGCTGTCGAAGACATTACCATGGTGGTGGAACAATGAATCAGCTCGCTCGAGTTGCTGCATTTTACCCAGGTAGTTGAAAAGGATTTCCAATGGGACAGGGAAATCCGCAGCCTGGTCCTGGAGTACGCTTTTAGCAAAGTAAGGACGTCCATTGTCCGCGATCTGGCGTCTAGTATCCTTGACACGCTTGATAATGTCGTTGAGAGCACCTTGTCTTGTTAGCTTTCTATCGGGCAGATGTGTCGAAAACTTACGAGCTTCCGAATCGATGAGCAAAGGCGCCATTGTAGTGAACCAGCCAACTGTTCTCGAAAGATCAATGTCGGATTCCCAAGGTTCTCTGCCATGTCCTTCGTTGTAAATAGTTGGCACCTTGCGATCGGTGAAAGTGCGACCGAAGGAATGAATGATGGCAGACAGCAATATGTCAACAGTGTCAGTCCGGAAGACACTGTGGCAGCCATCGAGGATAAACTTGGTAGTATCCTCACTCAACGTGAAGGACTCCATCTTGATATCTCTATACACATTGGGCGAGTCCTGCATGCCCCAGTAAGGCAGGTTGGGCTTCTGGGGGATGAAAGGCAGAGCAATAGTCGCATCGTGCGTCTTGGCTCTCTCGGTCTGCATGGTACACCAGGTTTGGAAGGACAATGCTTTTTCGAGTGAAAGAGATCCAGAGACAACCAACTCTTCGAGGTCCTGGAGCACTATACGCCACGATACCATATCAATACAGAGGTGGTGAGCTACGAGGAATAAGACCTGACCACCGGTCCGAAGGTTGAAGAGGTCGGCTGCCAGAATGGGTCCATTGACCGGATCCAGGCAATTTTGGCTCTCAGCAACCTTAGGAACCATCTCCCGGGTATCCTGAACAGAGTGAACGCGGAATCGGAAAGATTCATCGACCTCCTGCGACAATGAGTTAGAGGATGTTAGATTAGAGTTTCGTAATGAGCTTACCGCTGTAGTCTTCTGTTCCCAAATGCCGCCACTAACTTTGCTGAAGCGTGCGCGGAACATGGCGTGTTGGCTAATAACAGCCTTGAGAGCGCGCTTCAGCACCTCACCCTCACAACGGCGAGTGATGCGAACCGTGATGCTCTGGTTGAAACGAGCATCGCCCTTGTGAGAGTCTGAGCTCTGGAAGTAGAGCCTTTGGACAGGCGAAAGCGCAAAGCCATCACCAGACTTCTCTTCACGTCGAGAGACAGGTGCCTTGGAACTGGCAGTTTGCGCAAGCTGCTTCACTGATCCGCTCTGCAAAATATCGTGGAGAGTCAGAATGAGCCCCTGTTTGCGAGCACGAGAAATGACAGACATTCCTGTAATGCTGTCGCCGCCTGTGGATCCAGTTAGTACGGTCATTATTTCGGCATGATGAGATACTTACCCAAGCTGACGAAAGAGCGCTCCAAATTGACCTTCTGGACGGAGACATTCAATACCTGCGCCAAAATTTCGCGGATGATATTGAGCGATCCATTCTTTTCTTCCTTTTCTTGTGGCTTCTCTTCAGTCTTGCCACGCTTGATCCGATCATAATCTGCCATGATGCGCTCGTATGATGCGTCATCAATACCTTCCACCCAGGCAGTGATCTTCTTCCTGTCGAGCTTTCCAGAAACGAGCATGGGAAGTTTCTTGATCAGAGCCCAAGTCTGCGGGACCATGTAAATGGGCAGCTGGCTCTCAAGACTCCGCTGGACATCCACTAGCTCGTTGTAAGCATGACGCTCAAGCTCATTCTCATCCACAAGCTCGCAGGGCTTGTCGGAAATTAGCTTGGTATCGGCTGCGACACTGTTCAAAGACATAACAGTGACCAGGCGCTGTTTGAGCGGGCCATTCTTAGGGAGGACAACGATAGCGTGGCGGGTACGAGTATCCTCAGAAAGGCGATGCTCGATCTCACCAAGCTCCATCCGCTGACCATGCAACTTGACTTGGTGATCCTTCCGGCTGATGTACTGAATAGAGCCATCAGGGTTGTAGTAGCAGAGATCCCCAGTCTTGTAGATTCGGCGAGGACCAGAGACCGCGGGCTTGAAGTCCTTGATCCAGGCAGGGTCCGAGGTGAATGATTCTGCGTTTTTCTCGGGATTCTGAAGGTACTCTCTAGCCAATGGAGTGCCTTCCAGTGCAAGTTCACCAACTGCGCCCAAGGGAGTCAATCGATCGTGGTTGTCGGGGTCAACAATCCAAGTCAGAGTGCTGGGAATGCCGTAACCAATACGCCCTGGATCACGGTTCGTGGCCACTGCAGTATCAATCACAGCAAAGACGCAGGTCTCGGTCGGTCCGTACCCGTTCATAAGGTGAACTGAATTGGCCCACTTGGTGATGACTTCGTTGGACATCTTTTCGCCGCCACAAACGAGGTGCTTCAAAGATGGGACGGAGGTGGGCTCGATGATGCTTGCAATCGAAGGGGTGAGGAAAGTCCAAGTAACATTCAGTCGGCGGATTGCACCGGCAACATCGTTGAGACGGTCATCCTCGCTGGGAACACAAATGGTACCACCGACCATGAGAATGGCAAGAGTCTCCATAACAGCAGCATCGAAAGTGAGCGAGGCAAATTGGAACACCCTTGAGGTCGCATCCATGCGAACCCACGGCGCGAATGCCATGATACTGCTGACAACGTTGCGGTGCTCAACAATAATACCCTTGGCTCGACCGGTGCTGCCGGATGTGAATAGAGCATACGCCATATTGGAGGGTTTGACCTCAGTGCAGGGGCGAATATGTGAATTGAGGGAGCCGTATGCCTTGATGGTCTCCTTGCTGATGGGGATCACGGTCTTCACAACCCGGCTGTAGCGGTTTGTATAGTTGGGAGTGCACAATATCATGTTGGCTCCGACGTCGGCGAGAATTTCTTCGTGTCGCGAGGTAGGGTGAGAAGGATCCAGAGGCACATAGCCACCACCAGCGATGAGAATACTGATTAGGGTCACCATTGCCCAAGCCGACTTGTCCAGACAGACTGGAACAAAGATTTCTGGGCCAACTCCGCGAGAGACCAAGTAGTTGGCGAAGCCGGATGCGAGGTTCCAGAACTGTCTGTAGGTGAGGTCGCCATCCCAGGCACACACGGCCTGGGCATCCGGAGTCTCATCACACTTCTCACGAATAAAATCTTGAACGGTCCGTTCCAATGTGAGGGGAGTGCGTTTGTTCCATGTACCAATTTCAGCCTTGTCCTCGGGGCTGATGACCTCCAGGTCTCCAAGCCTACTCGTACTGTTCTTAGGCATGTTGATCAATTGCTGCAGGACATGGGCGAATTGTTCGGTGATGCGCTTGGTTTGCCATCCATTGATGATCAGCTCATCGTGGTGGACAGTGAATGAGATGCTCGTCTTGGTGATACCACATTCGAGGACAAGGGGGTGAGTGAAGAAGTCTTCGCTTGTTTCACGTTTCTCGTCGATCCACATCTTATTGTCGAGCTCGCCATCACCTGCCTGGATCACAAGCAGGTTCCTGAAATCGCACCCCGTGGATGTATCCTTGTTCAGCTGCCGGATACGTTGAAGACCATGGTGTAAGTGCGGGATCATCTCAGTAGTCGACTGGTGGATCTTCTGTAAATACTGTACAGTTGACATGTCGTTGTCAACCTGAACACGGGTGGGGACAGTGGTCAGAACAGGACCAGCAATATCTGCAACACCAGGAAGATCGATATTTCTGCCCGACAAAGTTTCACCGAAGCAGACATCACCAGTGGCAGTATGGGTGGCAATTACGATTGCCCAAGCGGCGCGCATGAGGACAGGGATTGTGAAGTCGACGCTGTTGCGGGTGCGGAAAATGTTCATGCTGTGGTGCTGGGTATTACCGGCACGCATGGCATCAGGAACCGCGTTCTTATTATGAGGGAAAGGAGTGCTCGACAGGTCTGCCAGATAAGACTTCCAGAAAGCGTCTGACTCCTCAATATCCTTCTTCATCAGGTAGTCAATGAAGAGACTATAAGGGGTGCCGGCGCCCTTAGTCTGGGAGGAAAAGTAGTTTTCTTCGACTTTGCGGAATACCAAAGGAATACTCCAGCCATCATAAAGGGCGTGATGAACAGACCAAACGAAATAGGTATCAGAGGAGCCACGGGGCTGTACGGTGGCGTAACCCGTCAGAGGTCCGCCATTTTGCTTCGGGAGGTGAAGGATGTCGTTGGGCAGAGCATTGAAAGACTCTGCTTCGACCCAGGAGATAGGGCCATCCTTCAGGACAACCTGTGCAAAGTTCATAGCCTCGGTGTGGACAATGCGAGTGCGAAGAATTTCCAAGTCCGCGACCGTTTGTTGCCAGGCCTGTTTGAATTTACCGACGTCAATACCAGCGGCAAGGCGGAACGAAGGCTGAGCAACATAAGCACCGCTATGCTTTATAGAGAGCGTCAGAAGACCTTCCTGCACAGCGCTGCATGGGTACAAATCGCTGATGAGGTCGCTAGATACTTCGCAGTTGTCTGTGACTTCATCCATCAGACTCTCGAAGTCGACTGGAGAGGGTATTAGGGAGAAAGCCTTGATGTTTTCTCTCTTGAATTCAGAAGCCCGATCAGACACGACGCAGCTCTTAGCCATGTCAATCAAGATTGGAAAGTTGAAGATGCTCGAGACGGTAAGTGCAATACCTTCCGCTTGAGCAGCACAAACAAGGTTCATGGCAGACAAGGAATCGCCACCTAGACCGAAGAAGGTGTCATCGGGGGTCACGGAGCCGGCTTCAAGCTCGAGGGTCCTTTCCACAAGGGCGACAAGTTGGACCTCGAGGCCGGTGGCTGAAGAAGCCTCCCTGCTGTTGCAGGTATCGAAGGTGATGTAAGACTTCAGCGTTTCTTTGGACAAGGTTTGGACCATAGCCCGCAGTCTTCGGCGGTCAATCTTCGCCGAGGAAGTGAATGGTAAGTTGCGAATGGGGAAGAAGAGTCGGGGCATCATGCTCTGAGGGAGAAGGTCGGGTAGAGAGCTCTTCAATTTTTGAATGGCATCCATGTTAGACACAGAGATGGGCAGTAGCAGTGGATCGGCTCCAGGAATAGTGGGGGTGAATTGGTCGCTGCTGCCCCCGTTGGAATCTGGATCATGGACGGTGAAGAATGCGGCGAGGCCCTTGGCGATGGTGCGTTCCTCCGGAACAACGACGTCAACAGCGACCTGAGAATCCTGCGGCAGACAGCGGAGACATTGTTGTTCAATCTCCTCCAGTTCAATTCTTTGGCCATTGAACTTGATCTGAGTGTCTTTGCGCGAGATGAAAGCCAGACTGCCATCGCTGTTGTAGCGAACAAGATCACCGGTGCGGTACATTCGGTCATTTCGCTTGAACACGCCTTGCAATCCAGCGTGGCGGTTCCAAGAAGGATTCTCGAAGAAAGAGGCCTTGGTCTTCTCCTCGTTGCCAAGATATCCACGGGCAATGTTGCTTCCTTCGAGGATCAATTCGCCGACGGCGCCAACGGGCAGCAGGCGGTCCGAGTTGTGCGGGTCCACGATCCAAACTCTGCAATTTGAAGCTGTTCCAATGGACGTTGGATCATTGTTGACGCGGTTACCATCCCAATCAACCTTGACGCCTGCTGTAGCAACGACAGTGGCCTCTGAGGGACCATATGCATTTATGACGCACCGGTCTGACCAGCGGTCGATGTGGTTGGCCGGCATCTTCTCGCCGCCTGTAATAATGACCTTGAGGGTGGGGACGTTCTTCGGCTCAAGGGTGTTGACAATAGCAGGAGGTGCTGTCATGAAGGTTGCCTCCATACGGCGGATAGCACCGCCCATGTTGTTCATACGTTCCTCCTCGCTCGGGATACAGACACAACCACCAGTCATGAGAGTCATCATAATCTCAAGAATGCTGACGTCAAACGTGTAGTTAGAGAACTGCAAAGCACGCGTTGTGGAGTTCATGTGCAGGGCATCGATCATAGCGATTGCGGTGGTGCTAAGGGCAATATGGTCAACCACGGTCGCCTTTGGCTTTCCAGTAGTACCAGAGGTAAAGATAGCATATGCAGCATTGCTCGGGGTGGGACGAATGCCAGGCAATGCCAAAGGCGAATCAGAAAGTTGGGAGATGGAAGTCTGGCAGACAGCGAAAGCTTTCTCGCAGAGCTTAGAAACTTTAGTGTGGAGTGAAGATGAGCACAAAACAAGTTTAGTGCCAATTTCATCGATGAGCATCTGCTGTCGAGATTCAGGGTGGGTTGGGTCAATAGAGACGAAAACACCACCCGCCTTGAGAATAGCCAGCTGAGCAACTACAGCCCAAGCTGACTTCTCGAAGCACAGGACGACGAACTCTTCAGGCTTGATTCCAATACTGGAGAGATGGCGAGCCAAGCGACTGGAGACAATCTCAAGCTGTCCATAAGTAAAATTCTTGTCCCAGGAACAGATGGCTTCCGCACGAGGGTGAAGAAGGGCCTGCTGCTGAATGAGCTCGTCAGCACACTGCTCTACCCTGGGAGGTGATGCAGCATTCCACTCGCGGATCTGGCGAACCGAGCGCTCAGATAGGACGTTGATGTCTCCGACCGTTCGATCATGAAGGTTGTGAGCTACCAGATCATCCAATACTTGATCAAACATGTCCATAACATGGCTGACTTGGAAGGAGGAAAGGATTTCTGACGAGTAGTCAAAGTGGATCACGGCATATGCATGCGAGACTTCAGCTTCCACCACAATCTTATAAGCATTGGAGGTGGTCTGGTTACGGGTACTTCCTTTGGGAGGATTGGAGGCGGTGCGATAAATCAACGCTGTGTTGAAGATGGTTGTATCATCAAGCCCAAGCTGATGCTTGACGGCATCCAAGGCAACGACGTTCAATGCGCTATGCTCGGAGTCTCTCTTTGCTTTTTGGAGAGACTCTTGCAATATTTGGTCGTTCTGTACGATGAAACGACAGGCGGTAACACCTTCGGCTTCCAATTTTGGCTCCGGAGCTGAAGCGGAATACCCAAAACACACATCGTCTGAGCCAGTGTACCATCGGAGCACAATAGCCCAAGCGAACTGGAAGAGTGTTGCAGCTGGGATGCCAGACAATTTGTTGAAGGCATGGATTTTGGCTGTTTGTTTGTTGAATGTGCGGGTGGAGCGACCGTTGTCGATTGCCTCATGGGAGAGCGCTGGGAAAACGCAGGGTTCGATATCAGCGAGATACTCCTTCCAGAAAGCAATGTTGGCACCGGAGAGACTGGCATGCCGTGAAGACCGGTTACCAGCCTTGGATCCATTCCAGCGCTTTATGTCAAAAGCCTGGAGAGCACTGCTCGAAAGGGCTTGTGTTTCGGTTTCAAGGACCTGCCGGTTAAGCTTTCCAGAGACATTTAAGGGGAGGGAGGAGATGGGGATGTAGAAACTCGGAACCTTGCTACCGGAAAGACTGGTACTCAAATTGGCGTGCAGGCTAGATATGGTGTCTTTCAGCTTAGGCGTGGCGGATTGGATGATGCAGTCCCCAAAAGTGACCGGGGTGTCCGAGGAAACCACGAAAGCAACCAGGGCATTGCGGTTCAGATCATCACATTCCAGTTGGACGCTCTGCACAACACCCTTATCCTTGGGAGCCAGGAAAGCATCCATGCGCGCCTGTGTCTGAATAAGCTCGCTACCCAAGGCTGATACATTATTATCGTTCTTTCGGCCGACAAAAACCAGAGAGCCATCAGAATTGTACCGAACAAGATCCCCTGTCTTGAACAGGCGGTGCTCACCCCTTTCGCGAAGCCAAGAAGCGTTGTCGAAGAAATCGCAGCTCTCGACGCACTGGTCGTCGAGGTAGCCACGCGCAAGCACAGGGCCCTCTAGTACCAATTCTCCAACACTACCAATTGGAACAAGAGAATTGTGGTTGGATGGGTCAACAACCCACGAAACAGAAGAGGTGCTCTTTCCAATGAGGGTGGCCTCGTTTTCATCCTGAGAGCAGAACACATGGAAGCAAGCAGCCGAGCTCTCAGATGTTCCATACAAAACTTGCAGTTGGAGATCGTCGGTCTGCCAGTGGTCCAGAACGCTCTGAGAAACGACTTCGCCGCCCAGGGCAAGGGATCGTAATCCCGGAACATCCTTGGGAGAGAAGAAGCTTGCGACTGTCGGTGTGATGCTTGCAAGATTAACATGGAGCGCATTGATAGAGGTAGCCAGGGTAACAGGGTTAATATCAGCCGGGATACAAACGCAACCGCCCCACATGAAAGTACCGAATGCCTCAAGGATGAATGCATCGGATGTGTGGGGCGCGAACTGCAAAGTCCGGGAGACATCGGCAATGGCCATTGTGGTAGCGAACGACTCAGCTCGGGTCATGACAGTTGAATGATCAAGGACGACACTTTTAGCAGGCCCGCAGGTGCCTGCAGTCATAGCAACGTAGGCAATGTCGGACGATTGTGCCACAGGGCTCAGGACCTCGTCTGCTAGATACTCGAGCAGAGACTCGCTCACGGGGATGACGTATGGGACGCCCTCCTCGAGAACCTGAGCCTTCTCCGGAGAAGCCAGAGCGACTTGCACGGCGTTATCGACTATCCACTTCTCAACCAGGCCCAAGCTCTGAGGTGTGTCAACTGGGATACACGCGCCCCCAGCTTTCATGATTGCCAATATGGAGACCATGTTCCACACAGACTTCTCGAAGCAGATAGGGACCAGGGTGCCAGGACTCACGCCGAAGGTGACCAGGTAGCTTGCCAAACGAGAGGAGAACTGATCCAACTTGGAGTATGTCAAGTTCCCATCCCAAGCAGTGACAGCCAACGCATCAGGGCACTTCTTGGCCATCTCTTGGACAACTTGATGGGCGCATTTCTGAAAGGGCTTGGGGGTCTTGCTGTTCCACGCCATGATCTGGGCTCTGTTGTCCTCGCTCAAGGTGTCTAACTGGCGGATTTCACCGTCTATGTTCGACACAATGTTCTCCAGGCAACGAAGATAGGTATTGGCCACATTGGCAGCCTGGGAATCAGACAGGTTCGTAGTCCAGTAGTTGAGGTCAATGCGAGCGGTGGTGTCCATGGCCTCGATGTTGATAAAAACTGGGAACTCAGCAGGATCATGGATTGATCCAACCTCGACGCACTTGATATCGCTGCTGACTGCATCCTTAGAACTGGGAAGTCGGCGATAGGAGACACCAGAATTGAACAAATTGGTATCGGAGAGCTTCAAAGCATGCTGAATGTCAATGAGCGAAGTGTGACGGTAAGGAAGGCTCTCCATATAGTCGTTCTGGATTTCATGGAGAACATCACTGAGCTTGGCGTCATCAGTAACCTTCATGCGGCAAACTAGTAGGTTTATGACTGGCCCAATAACCCATTGGACATCTTCGGCAGACACGTCACGTAGGGATGCCATGTAACTGAAGGAAACATCGTCAGATCCACAGAAGGCGCGTAGAGTGAGGCCCCAGGCAGCATTGAAAACATTTGCGAGAGTGATTCCGCGGTTCTCACAAACAGATTGGAGTTCGCTGAGTGCTCCGAAATTGACAGGAATAGACCGAAGTGCCTTGGGCGATTGTTGGCCGTCGGTGAGGGCGGGGAAGTGGCACGGCTTAGCTTGATCTAAGTACGAGCGCCAGTAATTGATGCTGGCTTCCTTGGGCGCGTCTTGAAGGTACTGCATATAATCCTTGAACAGAGGCTGGGGGATTTCCTCGAGTCTACCAGCGTATGCGAGCTGCAAGTCACGGAAGATGATAGAAATCGAATTACCGTCCATCGCAGCATGACTGAGCTCGATGCGGGCAAACAATCTGCCACTGGGTGTCTGGCAAATAGTGAAACGATATGCTGGTTCAAGCTCGCTGTAATCCTTGGGGTCTTCGCGGTCAAAGGTTGCAAGCACATCATCCTCCCCTGGGGACCGCAAGAATACAGGAGTAGCGTCATAACTCTTCAGTACGACCTGGCAGAACGTGTCCCGAGGAGTGAGGTTCTCAACGAAGATGGTCCGTAACATCGCATGATGAGAAACAACCTGCTGCCATGCGTTCGCTAGGCGGTCCAGGTTGGGGCCACTAGATCCGGTGGGCTTAATCTCAAAAGAGTCGTGGACAGCATAGTAGGAGGTATCTCGCTTGCGACCAAGGAGAATACCCTGCTGCATGCGGGAGCAAGGGTAGATATCCTCGACAAGGTCTGGGGACTCAATGCCGATAGCACGCAACTTCTCGTTGAGCAACTTGTCCAAGGTGGGGTAGGTCAACGACAGCATGGGGAATGAGCTGAGCGTCAGACGAGGGGCGAGAGTGGGAAGCTGCTCAGCCAGAGTCACAAGTAGGTCTTGGCATTCGGAAACCCATCGGTGAATACGATTCTGGTGTTCCATAAATTTGTTGAATGAGAAGTTGAATCGGACCTTTCCAGCGACGACCATCGCAGAGATCTCGAATAGGCCGAAGCGGGGAGTATCAGCTCCAAAGTCAGCGGCACCGCCTCCTTGACCGGCTTCTCCTGCCATCTGATCAACAAGCTGGAAGAGACCATCCGTCCTCTGCAAATCTCGATGTTGACCAACGTAGTTGAATGAGATCTCGAAGGGGTGAGGATGCTGGGACCCTTTATTGCCATGCGCTGGTATAACGCGGCTGGCGAAATCTGCGCGACCATTGTCTGAGACACGACGGCGAAGGTCCTTCACCTTCATGAGTGTATCAATCGGGTTTTCTGGCTTGTATGCAGAGACGAAGATCGGGTGCACAATGGTGAACCAGCCGACAGTATGCGAGATATCAATGGATGTGTCCCAGACCTCTCTTCCGTGGCCTTCATTGTAAATCGTTGGAAGAGAACGATCCGGGAAAGCCTGGCCAAATGAGTGGAGCATTGCTGCCAGGAACAAGTCAATTGGCTCGGTGTCAAGAGCCTTGTGGCATTCCAGAAGAATGGCGTTTGTATGAGATAAGTCGATCTCAAATGAGGCACAATCCACATCACCGTATGTTGTTTGGGTGTCCTTGAGGCCCCAGTAAGCAAAATTGGGTGCAGCGAGAGCATCGGTTGCAACCTTTTGCTCAGCCCGGAGTACTTTGCAGTGCTCATTCTGCAAGCGACACCAGGTCTGGAATGGCAAGGAGTTGTCACTCGCTTCTGACTTCTCAGGGTTCAAGATAATGTCTTCCAAATCTTCCAGAATAATTCTCCAAGAGACGATGTCGACAACCAAGTGGTGAGCTGTCATGGAAAGGACATTAGGCTGGCCCTTCACTGAGAAATAATCTACTGCAAGCAATGGGCCAGAAAAGCAGTTGATAGAAGACTGGCTGTCGGCAACATGAATCTTGACTTCGTCCATGCTGCCAAGATTGTGCACCCGCCATCTGTAAGATCCTTTGATATCGCGGGTAATGTGTTGACTCGATGCGGTCGCAAATCCTGTATCGGTAAATCGTGCACGAAGCATGGAGTGCCGGGATACCAATGTTTCGACAGCTTTCCGTAGGGTGCGTTGATCAACTGGTTTGTTCAAGCGGGTGAGGATTCCTTGATTGAAGTGTCCTTGACCTTCCCTGCGTACGCCGAAGTGAAGGATTTGGATGGGTGATAGGCTAAATGGTTCATCAACAGCTTCTTCGTAAGTCGTAAGGTGGTCAATTGTCTTTGCGCGAGTTGCGAGGTCGCGGATTGATTTGCTGCGAAGCAGCTCTTGTACAGAGAGGGAAAACCCTCGTTTCTTGCAGAGACCTATACATGTCATAGCTGCGATCGAATCACCGCCGAGGGCGAGGAAGCTCTCGTTCAAGTTGAGCTGATTCGGGGGAATGTTGAGTACACGGCTATATACAGCGGCTAAAGCTTCCTCTATGTCGTTGGTGGGCTGTAAGGCCTCTGTACCAACCATTGCGATAGAGGTATTAGTGTGAAGATCTGGATCACTCTCCATACCTGCGACCCAAGTGAAAATACCCTTGCGGTCTAGTTTCCCCGATGGCAGAAGTGGAAGGGCTTCAACGCACAACCAGACGGCAGGGACCATATAAGTGGGGAGGCGAGCTGACAGGCGCTCTCGGATACCTGGGACAAGCTCAGCCTTTTTCGAGGCAGAAACAAGGCGCAGAGGCTCCAAGTCCGAATCAGATTGCTCAGCAAGCAATCCAGTGGAAGCGACAATTGCGGTTAGACGTCCCTTGGAGAATCCAGTCTTAGGGAAGAGAACAGAACAGTGAGTGACGTTCAAATCTTTGCTGAGCTGGTTTTCAATTTCCCCGAGCTCAATTCGTTGTCCGTGAACCTTGACCTGCGTATCTTTCCGACCGATATAATTCAAAGCACCCGTATCGGAGTTGTACCTGACGAGATCGCCTGTCTTGTAGAATCTACGGTTAGAGCGACTTCCAGGGTCCAAGGTTGTCCAAGCAGGGTCGTAAATGAACGATTCGTTTGTCTTTTGTGGGTTATTCACGTAGCACCGGGCCAAGGGTGGACCTTCCAAAAGTAATTCCCCAGGGCATCCCACGGGAACCAGTTCATCGTGGTTCTCAGGATTCACAAGCCAAGACCTCACACCAATGGGCAGGCCGATATCTTTACAATCGGTTTCGGGTGTAACATTGGAATTGATAACGGATGCGACACTGGCCTCGGTAGGTCCATAACCATTGACCAGTTTGATTCTGGACCAGGTGGCCAGCTGCGATTGCGACATTGCCTCCCCGGCCAGGACTAAACTCTCCAGCCCTGGCACGCTGTCGATTTCAATAAAACCGATGAATGATGGAGTGAAGCAGGCTTGAGTGACTCGCATCTTGTTGATCGTGTTCACGATATCGTTGAGGCGAGCTTCCTCGCTAGGAATACACACACATGCGCCATGAATGAGCGGTGTCAACGATTCGGCCAAACTGGCATCGAATGTGTGGGCGGCAAATTGAAGACATCGCGACTCACGGAAAATGCGTAGACCGGGGCCATGCACCATAGCCCCGGATAGGAAGGCGCGATGCTCCAACAGGGTTCCCTGCAAAACACAAGTCAGCTCATGTCAGATATTGCTGGGACAATATAAAGTTTAATATTTAGAGATGACTAACCTTCGGTTCACCTGTTGATCCAGAGGTAAACAGAACATAAGCCGCATTTTGACTTGTGACACCTGATGCAAGATTGACATTGTCGGCGGGGTCCGACAGAGAATCCAGTGTATCAGAGCAAAGAGGTATTAAAGTCTTCACGATCGGAAGTTTGTCGGCAAGGTGCTGGGAGCACAACACAACCGGTGCCTCAACCGATTGGATAAGAGCCTGTAGGCGGGAAGTTGGGTGGGTCGGGTCCAATGGGACAAAAGCTCCGCCGGCTTTCATCACGCCAAGCATTGCAACAATGTTCCATTTCTGTAAAGTCAGTACTTAATTCTCATTTAAATGGTTGAAATATTCGACTGACCGATTTATCGAAACACAAAGCCACTCGGACTTCTGGTCCGACTCCCTGCATGCGAAGATAACATGCAAGCTTAGACGATTGGTGGTCCAACTCGGCGAACGTCAAACTTCCATCCCACGCACAGACAGCCTCACGATCAGGTCCGCTCAACATTTGATCATGGATGGCCTCGTGAATGCATCGATCGTGAAGTTTTGCAGTAGTGGAGTTCCACTTGCAGATGCGTTGCCAGTCGTTCTCGGAGAACAAATTAAGCTGGCTAATAGCGGTGTTCTCAGCGGAAAGGACTTTGGCAAGTAACTGCTCGAAAATGTTGGCGAAACTTTTCATCTGCTCCCCAGACATGTCACCCTTACGCCATTCAAGGAAGATGCTGATGTCTCCACGCAGCACCTTGACATGAAGGCGGACTTGACACTGCGCGTGTTGTTAGCTAACTCGACTCTTGTGTAATAGGAATGACATGGCGACTTTGGGCTGCAGTAAACTAACCTCTTCTGGAAGAGCTGTGGCGAGAATAGGTTTTGAAGAAGAAGCAGGCAGGTCGTATGTGCGCAGCATGAAGATGGTGTTGAAAGGAAGATATGCCTCGCGAGCCGCCTCCGAGCTTCCATGGCGAGTCGCATTGTTTGCGCGCATCTTATCTACAATTGCCGTGGGGGTGTCATTGTCGTTGATGGATATGCGGATCGTCGAGATGGTGACGGCCGTAGAATGCTGCACAGATGATTTGGGGGAGCGGGAGTCCCCCTCGAGATGTTGGTAACCGAAGCATATATCCTCGGAGCGGATATAGTAATGCAACAAGAGGGCCCAGGTTGCTCGTAGGATTGGATCCAGACAATCTTCGTTCCATGCGGTTAATAACTGTGCATGTTGAGCAGCCGTTGGTCTCGTCTTCATCGAGACTGGGCGTTTAGGCCCGTCAACCGTCGAAGCGAACCGAGGAAGGTAGCATTTGGTGGATTGAGCCATGCCGTCTGATGGCCGCAAATTTACGTGCTGTCTTCTATTTGGTTTCGTTTCGTGTTTTCCAGTCGATGGAGAGACAGGGTCTGGGGGCGGGAGGTATAAAGGATCAACGACAGTGTTAGTTCAACAATGACTCGACTTGAGCGCCCGCGAACTGGGATTAGCTTGGTTATTTTAAAGAGCTAAGTACAAGTCAAACTTTTTCTTTTTCTATTTTCTAAAAAAAAGTATTATTTCCTTAAGAGCTCGAAACTGGCTATGTCCGGCGGCCTAAGACTGCATGGCCACGCTCTCTCGAAGGGTATCCAGTAATAAGGCACCAATGGCTTAGGTCACTGGCAAATCGCTTATATTCCTTGCGTGGAATCTAGATTAAAGGGAGAGAAAGAGACAATACGTGGATCAGCTGTGTACTTGGCCCCCCTGTGGAACCGAGTCAGACGCTTTTTGATTTCTTTTTTTCTTTTACTTCCGAAAGGTTTCCTATATCTATTTTCAACTACAAGAGCCAATGTAACCCTTGGCAAAAGGACTAACCCACTTGAACTAATACCAAAAGGTAGTCATGCAGGGGAAAGGTCTCTACTCGGTCTGTGTATTCCGTTTAGAGGATTCTTCCAAGCGAGAAGCCTGCACCTCCCCCGATCAGGATCCCTTGCAGTCTGGAACGTGGGTGTAGCAGTGAGCAAGGCGTCGGGGGAGTGAACCTTTCTAGCCCCGAGTATTGAAATTGGATGGCGTTATTGTTTACTATGCTTTTTCCCAAGTGTACAAGGTCACAATGCTGACATTACTGGCTTTTCGCTGTCCGTTTCAAGTTCGCTTAGGGCAATCTAGAGAACAGGTACATATCCCCAATTAGGATATGCCGTCTATCCTCGCTTCCTCTTGCGGGTATAGGCTGTTGATTCTCTCCTGCATCAGCACCACCACAGGTATACGAACCTCGTGAGGCGTTGATCATTTACCATGTACACCGACTGATGCACACATGGCACCGAGCCCGGACTACTTGCTCCAAGTTCGCCTCTCACCTCTACTCTGGGAGCTCTGGTGATGGGTGCGCGTGGCACGGATATCCGAAAACTGGGGTCTGCAGTAAGGTGTGGCGAACTAACACAGGTTGAACCAAGATTTACCACGCAGTTCAGGCACTACCGCAGTGAGGGTGTCACTGGCGGTGTCGATCATTTATAGGGATCGTGATCGAGAAAGCTAATTTATCATGTCTTGGATGCCTTTCGAGGTTGGGTATTCCAAGAAAGACAAATCCTGATTGTAGGGGGCGATACCTAAGCTGAGGTCATCGCTTTCATACTTCGGATATATCGGTCCATCCGAATAGTTATACAATGATCTATACTAGTATCGGAGGAATCCTCGGTTTAACGTCAGACTATTGAATCTTATATCATCCTAATCCAATTTGAGATATTTTATAGAAATCTTCTACAAAGTATATCACGTAATGTAATGCGAACTTGATGTGTAGGACGAACGCAAGCCACTAGCGATCTCTACTGCAAGGGTCATCAAGGGATGCGGGCATAACCGAATCCCCCGACCTGTCGACTTGGCGTGTATTTTTATATTTCATCCGTTCGATACCAAATGGATAAAATTATGGGTCTCAAATGATGGAAAAGGGGAGATGTTCCCATTCCTCCGATCGGCTGTATATACAACGTATCCAGTTGCGTCAAAAACATGGACTCATGTGGTGTATTATTGTGCTTTGCATAAGATCTTTGCTTTTTTTTTTTCTTCACGTATTCCTGTCATTTCTTTTTCTTTTTTCTTGGATTTCGCTCTCGTATAAAACCTAATTATCTTGAAGGTACATTTATTCACACTATTCACACTAGTCAGGACGCGAAGCCGACACGTAGACTGCACCAATAGGGTTTATGGGATTTTCCGGCAGATCCACCCGGAAGCAAATCCTGAAGAGCTAAACGGACACTTATGACGGGCTAGCCCTAGCTCCCGTTCGGCGTTGTGAACTCAAGAATGGAGACATTTGACAAATTAATCTCATTGTCAGCGGATACATCATTTATGTCTCGCTTGGAGCCCTAAAGTTAAAGGGAGAAGATAACTGTCAAAAATAGGCATCAGGATATAGGGAGTACAAACACGGAAATGTCTCCACGCCGCAGGATTATTTGGAATCGAATGCACATGTCTGTGGGCACTGAGGTACATCAGTGGAGAGTATCATGCTCAGGGTTCGCCCATCAACCACGCTGACAAGACAAGAGGAAAGTCAAAAACCGACCCCCTAGTCAGCAGTATCTCGGGGGCAGCTTGCTCATCAGGCACAGTAGGTACAGATCCCGACTCATGCACCTTAGTCGAGGGCCCGCCACGCGAACTACCACGTCTTGGAATATGCAGATCCTAGGCTCGTCAGGCTCAGTTGAAATTAGGAATACCGATGACAGCCGAAACTCCGAAAGGAACCAATGTGGGCCATGCCAAACTACTGTAGTTTGGGTAAAACAGAACGATTGGCTCGGACGAATCGAATCCCTACCGCCACTACCGAGTCAACAGAAGCAAAAAAAAGCCATTAGCAGGCGTTTGATTACTTGAGTGCGCAGGATTATGATTGTGACGAGAATTCGCAAAAACCGGTTGGAATCTGTATCTCACTACTCCGTATAGTTTTCTGCGAATGAAGAAGGTCCATTCTTCACCGTCTGTCTACCTTCAGCTTTTACGGTCAAGCAGAGTTCGATATATATATGTAGTATATATATATATTGCATGTTTACAGGAAAGTGAAAATAAGAATGCAAGTAGATTAAATGAAAATAAAAAATACTAAAAGAAAAAATTATTCCAAGCCCAAAGCGGCAGATCTACCATCATACAGATCGAGGCTTTTCACCCTCACATGAGCGCAAAGGTATTTTTCTTTGCCCTAACTCGACCCTGGGGATTTCACCCCGACCATTCGCCATTGCAGTTCATTGGTCACTGCACTCTAATGGTTTTATTCATGCAAGGTCACACAACTCCCTCGTGTTGCTCGGGATTTACTCAAGGTTTCCTTGCTTCCAGTGATGAGATGATTTACTGCCAATTGTATCCCCCACCTCCTCAAGGGGCCGCGTAAATAAACCTATCCGCAATTTGCCTGAATCAAGACCAATATAGGTGACGCATGTGGAGTGAAATTAGAGACCAATCTCCCAAGGTCTTATACTCCAAAAAAGAAAGAAAAAGAAAAGAAGAAAAAGAAAAAAATGAACGAAAAAAAGAACGAAAAAAAGAAAAACCAAAATAGATGCAGCTCAATGGATCATTACTGACCTAGTCCGAGTCTAGATGAGTTCACAGGGCATTGCTAGTAATAACATTGTAAGATGGTTGCATGAAGTGTTGTATCCATGTCCACTTTGATGCAGCCCACCAGTAACATGAATTTTAGGTGTGAGTTCGGGGTCGCAGTTCTCCCTAGATGTACTCACCTCCTAGAGGGATACGGATCTGATTTAGCCCTATGTACCTCTATGTTATGATCTACTACACTAAGTCTGACTGTTCTTATGTCACTTTATGATCTATCTGATCTAGACCAAAAAGCGACAAGTTCCCCAAGTCATGCACGTTCTAAATCATACACTCTTTTGAATCCTAATTCCCCGTGTCGCTCGTTCTGTAGTCTTTCTTCTCTTCAACCATCTTATTCCTGGTGGTTCAAGGTTAGACATGACATCCTCTCGCTATTCAGGGCCTTTGTGCCGCGATCTAGATAATACTCTACGTATTGATGCTGGATCATGTCGGGGAGGATTCGACTTTTCTCTTTTGTTCGAGGAGACTATCCTCCAGATTTTACCTATTTTATTAATGCTAATGATTATTCCTGTTCGTCTGTGGCATCTCTCCCAAAGACGAACCAAAGTTGTGGGATCGTGGTTGGTCCCCACCAAGCTTGTAAGTCAACACTGTTGCTCTGCTTTGTTTTCTGCAGGTTGCATGCAACCCCCCGTGTCCTCTTCATCTACGAAATCGGGTTCCGGAATACTGTCTAATGACGTTTCTCTAAACAGGCAGCCTGGTTGACACTTCTGGGTCTTCAAGTTGCACAAACAGCCTTATGGGCGATTCCGGCAGCCGACAGGACCAAGGCATCAGTTCCAGCCAATGTGATCCTCACAGTTGGCGTACTCGCTCTCGTTCTCCTCTCATATGCAGAGCACACGCGCTCTGTGCGACCCTCCTTCATTTTGAACTCCTATCTCTTCTGCAGCTTGCTTTTCGATGCTGCTCATTCGAGGACGCTGTGGCTTCGCAGTGTAGACACCTTCAATGATATCCTTGCCATTGTTGCTACCGCAGCGGTGGGTGTTAAATTGGTTCTGTTTGTGCTCGAGGCTGTGGAGAAGAAACACATTCTCAAATCGGAATATGCGGGTTATCCCCCAGAAGCGACTGCAGGTTTCTATAACCAGGCTGTGTTCTGGTGGCTGAACCCACTTTTCAAGATTGGCTTCACCGGCATTCTGCGTGTAGAAGACCTTTTTACATTGGATAAAGAACTAAGCTCTGAACGCTTACTGGCTCGGTTTGACCAGAAATGGAGCAAAGGTAATTATCTGTCCTCGGCTATATGCGGATATTCTGTTGTTTGTTTGCTAATATTTATTCAGTGACATCGAAATCGCCCAACACGCTCCAATGGGAGTCAATCAAAGCTGTCAAGTGGCCTCTACTTGCAGGTGTCCCTGCCAGAGCTTGCGTTGTAGCATTCAACTTTTGCCAGCCTTTACTTCTGGAGAGATCGCTCTCGTTCTTCAATTCGCCCGTCAACGAGGGTACCCAAAACATCGGATACGGACTTATTGGCGCCTATGTCTTTGTTTACGGCGGACTGGCTGTTTCAATGGGCCAGTATCAACATCTGACCTACCGAGGGATTACCATGGTTCGTGGTGTTCTTGTCACAATGCTGTACAAGAAAGCCAGCTGTCTGGGCCTCGGGGAGACCGACCCCGCCAACTCGCTCACTTTGATGAGCGCAGATGTCGAGCGCATCACACAGGGATGGCAGACCATCCATGAGATCTGGGCGAACTCGGTTGAGATTGCTTTGGCTATCTACCTCCTCAAGATTCAGCTTGGAATTTCCTGTGTTGTCCCTGTCTGCGTTGCCTTGTTTGCTTTGGTTGGATGTCTAGTCGGCATGTCCTTCGTGGTTGCACGTCAAGCCCAATGGCTGCAAGCTATCGAGAAGCGCATTACCTCTACTTCCGGCATGCTTGGCTCCATCAAGGGAGTCAAGATGCTTGGGTTACAGAATTCGTTCATGAAGTTCGTTCACGGTCTGCGGATCAGCGAGCTGGATATCTCAAAGAAGTTCCGTACCCTTCTAGTTTACAACATGGCGTTTGCCTGGTTGACCCGCGTTTTTGCCCCGATCTTCACCTTCGGTGTTTACGTCGGTATCTCCAGTGAACCTTTGAGCGTCTCTCGGGCTTTCACATCTTTGTCTCTGTTCTCGCTCTTGGCAGACCCTCTCATGACCTTGGTGATGGCACTCATGTCTTTCGCTGGCGCTGTTGGATCTTTCCAACGCATTCAGCAGTTCTTGGATAAAGAGGATCACGCCGATCGCCGTGGTGGCTCCTCGCAGACTTTGTTCCTCGATGATCTCAATGAAAAGCGCGCCCTTTCCAAGGCTAACGACGTTGACTTGTCGTCCATCAACTCTGACTCTGTCGAGTCACTCAAGCGCACTAGTGCTATGTCTTCTGCAAATGCTGTCATTGTCCAAGGCGGAAGCTTTGGATGGGAAGCCAACAAGGATCCAATTCTCAATGACATTACCCTGACCATCCCTCAAAGCAGCTTCACTGTTATCATTGGACCGTCTGGATGTGGTAAGTCTACTTTGCTCAAGGCTCTTCTCGGAGAAATCCCCTGTTCCGATGGCAAGGTTGCACTCGCGTCTTCCAGCGTTGCATACTGTGATCAAACACCGTGGCACATGAATGGCTCTATCAAAGATAGCATTGTTGCAATGTCTGACTATGATCCTCGATGGTATGCCTCTGTGATTCGGGCTTGCGCTCTGGAACAAGACCTCGCACAGTTCCCTCGCGGGGATGCTGCTATTATTGGAAGCAAAGGCATCGCCCTCAGTGGCGGTCAGAGCCAACGTATCGCCCTTGCACGAGCTGTTTATGCGCGGAGAAAGATCATGATCCTTGATGATGCTCTCAGCGGTCTGGATGCGACCACGGAAAATCACATCTTCCACAGCCTTTTCGGGCCCAGAGGACTTCTGAAGGAGATTGAATGTTCGGTTATCATCACTTCATCCTCTGTCAAGCGCCTTCCCTACTCCGATCATATCGTTGTCTTGGAGGCAGGTGGTCGTATTTCCGAACAGGGAAGCTTTGCTTCTCTGAACAAGACTGGTGGATATGTGTCGAGCTTCGGACTTGGGTCGCCTGATTGGGAGTACAAGCCTAAACGATTCTCCGACCCTCCCAGTTACAGCAGCTTCGACACTGTCCAAAAAGAACAGGAGGTTTTGATCGAGGAACCAGAGCATCACGACCGCGGTGGCGATCTCGGAATCTACACATACTATATCAACACCATCGGATGGCTGCCTGCACTTGTCTTCATGGTCGCAATGGCCGGTTTCGTGTTCTGCATCTCATTCCCCAGTATCTGGGTAAAGTGGTGGGCTCAGTCTGACACCGAACATCACAGGCAAGAGATCGGTCACTATCTCGGCATCTACGTGATGCTTGGCTGTATCGCCATGCTCGCACTGATTCTCGGCTCCTGGCAAATGATCATCACCATGGTCCCAAAGTCTGGCGAGAACTTCCACCGCAAACTGCTGACCACTGTCCTTGCCGCTCCGATGCTATTCTTTTCTACCACCGACAGCGGTTCAATCCTTAACAGATTCAGTCAAGACTTGCAACTCATCGACATGGAGCTTCCCGTCGCCGCGATCAACACCGTTGTTACCTTCTTCCTCTGCCTGGCACAGATGGGTCTCATTGGAGTTTCATCCAAATACGCAGCTATCTCCTTCCCGATCGTCCTTGGTATCTTATTCCTCATTCAGAAGATGTACCTGCGTACCTCGCGTCAGCTCCGTTACTTGGATATTGAGGCCAAAGCTCCACTGTACTCGCACTTCACCGATTGTCTCCAAGGACTTGTGACTCTGCGAGCCTTTGGATGGCAACACGCCATGGAGGAGAAGAACATCGCTCTCCTGGACCACTCTCAACGGCCATTCTACTTCATGTTCGCTATTCAGCGCTGGCTCACTCTGTCGCTGGACATGGTTGTGGCTGGAATCGCTGTTCTTCTGATTGTGCTGGTCGTTGCCTTGCGTGGATCTACCCTCAGTGCAGGCTACGTTGGTGTTGCCCTACTGAACGTTATCCAGTTCAGTCAGAGCATCAAGCTTCTGGTTACCTTCTGGACCAACTTGGAAACACATATCGGCTCCATCCAACGCATCAAGGACTTTACGTCAACTGTCGAGTCGGAAGACAAGCCCGGCGAAGACCAAGATGTGCCCCCTAACTGGCCCTCCAAGGGTGCCGTCGCCTTCACCTCTGTCTCTGCGTCTTACAGACCCTCCGACCCAGTTCTCAACAATGTCTCTCTTACTGTCGAGGCAGGCGAGAAAGTTGGCATCTGCGGACGCACCGGAAGGTAAGAACACAATAACCATTCAATTCTACTACTCTATTCTAACCAAAAAAAATAGTGGAAAAACCTCCATGATCATGAGCATCTTCCGAATGATCGAACTAACCAGCGGCACCATCACCGTGGACGGAGTTGACATCAGTCAACTTCCCCGACGAGAAATCCGCTCCCGCATCAACGGCGTATCACAAGACTCCCTTCTTTTCCCAGGTAGCGTCCGATTGAACGCCGATCCAACAGGCACCTGTACCGACCAAGACATCTTGGCAGCTCTCAAGGGCGTCCAACTCCTTCCTGCAATCCAAGAAAAGGGCACTCTAGACACCGATATCGATGAGATCCACCTGTCTCACGGACAAAAACAACTCTTCTGCCTTGCGCGCGCCCTCCTTCGTCCAGGCAACATCCTAATTTTGGATGAAGCAACTAGCAAGTAAGTCCTTCTCCTCGCTTCGACTCCACTTTGTTTTCCCCCTGCAGGAAATCCTTCGGACAATTTCCTTTTGAGTTTTGCGATGTATACAATTTCACCCCCTTGCTCGAAATGCAAACTAACCTTTTTTTTTTTCTTTTAGCATCGATACCAAAACAGATGAAATTATGCAGCGCGTTATCAGAGAGAAATTCTGTAATCACACCATCATCGCTGTTGCTCATAAACTTGACACCATTCTTGATTTTGACCGTATCGTTGTTTTGGACGCTGGTCGCATTATTGAGAATGGGGAGCCGTTTGCACTTCTCGCTGAGCCCAAGTCGCATTTCAGCAAACTTTATGCGAGTGCCATGGCGACGGAGGAATCAGATTGATCTCTCTCTTTTTTTGGATGTTTTTTGAGGCTTTAGGGGGGAGGTTGTCTGATTGGTTTTGCCCCTGCACAGGTTGGAGCGTCTGGTTATTTTCTGTTTGGCGTGACAATCTTCCACATTCCTTTTTTCAAGGTACATATCGACAACATACTGATTTTTGGACTTTTACTGGTCGGGGTTATATATTGCTTTTTTTTTGTTTATGCTCATGCTCCTGTCATTTTTCGTTCTATGATGATGTTATGCATTTCTCGACTCTCTTTAAATACTATTATCACTTTTTGAAGTGACTATGCATAACTGTCCTTATTTGACTCTTGAATCTTGATCGCACGCTTTCTTGGTAATGTAGAGTGTTCAATCTATTATAACTTCTATTGAAACCCCTCTCTATTTCTCTTTAAATCGAAGGATCAGTTGCTTTAGTTTTTATTCATCTACGCTATTGTCTACACATGGTCGAGTACATAACAACTTGCTATAATTGTTTTGGCATTATCAAATCTTAATAGACAAATATATATATATAATGAACTTGAGTATACAGCCCTTTTTACTCTTCCCCATCTTTCATTTGTTGCAGAAATATGATGGTTGAACCACTATATGTGAAAATGCTCAATATATATATCATAGAACTTACATCCAGTTTACAAGTAGACCGCAATTGCTCGGGAAAATCATCGCATTAAATTGACATTTGAAATACTCACGTATATTCGAAATAACATTATTTTCAGTAGCCGCTTAAGTGGTCTTTTTAGATGTCTTTTTGTATATTTTTTGAATAGACATTTTCTCCTCGTTGCCTTATTGAGATCATGTGACCTTTGCCTGTTCCCAGTAGTTTCGTCTCTTTCCAACACACTCAGATCTACCTCCCTCTCACCTTATGAATACTTTGCTTGAAGCTTTGTTTACATCTTCAACCCAAGTCCACTGTCATATTCGCACCGGAGATCTCTGCACCAATTACAGATTTCCACCCCACTAATATTCTCTTGGCGCTCTCCGCCAATTACATTGCCATTTACATACTCTCTCAGTCCATCTCTTTTCTCAAGTCGGGTCGATTCCAAGACCGGACTCTCCTCGTCGGAGCTGACTGCCTCATTGAGCGCAGTTTGAAGATTGCAGGAAAGTTGGATCGCTAACTTTTCGCTTTGTTGAATGTCGCTTAAGTATACCCGTAGACCTACCTAGGCATGTACTCGGCCTTTTAACTGTGCCTTCGGGTAGGGATTTACACACAAAAGGGACATGTGGCCGATGATTTATTTCTTAACCTCAAGGCCTAGTAAAAATAAATGAAAATGAATGAAAAATGATTTCACTATTATGTTCGTATATCTTGCATAAAGGAAGCTTTTGTTTCCCTGCGGTCTTAATTCCCCAAAGGGGTAAGGGGAAGGCGAAAGGCCAAGTAACGCTACTTTGCTAAAGACACTATCAGGGACTAAAACCCCATTGATCTTTTATTGGCATCGAAACATTTTTTTATCAACTACACAGACCGCATACCTAAATTCAATGGCCCTCTATCATCTATATGCGCTACAGCTAATCATATAAGGCTATAAGGGATGCTGCATCTCGCAGTCTATGGGTCATTGTCGAAAGAAAGGCACATTTATTATCGGTATCTGAGCAAGAGGATCCAGCCTGAACATCATGACGCGAATAAACATTCTCCATTATCAAATCATTCAATATGAAAAGCATCAAAGCAAAGCAGCGATTGCGGCAACAACCATAGGAGCAGCTGTGACCAAAGCACCAGCAGGTCCAGCGGCTGCAGCACCAGGTGTTTCCGTTGCCGCGGGTTCCGTGAACGACTTGACTCCTCCAGTGATGTCCATCTTGTAGTAGCGGCTGGTTGCCAGCGAACTGCTTGCCGTGGAAGAGGATGAAGAGGCGGTACTACCTCCTCTCACGATTCCACCCATGCTAGCGCTCATAGAGCAGCTAGCAGATTCGGTATAGGTTTTGAAAGAGCAGTCATACGTTTCGGTGATGGTAACATCGTAACCGCCTGTGCCTACCATGGTGGCAACGTATTGTGCGGCGAAGTTCACGGTCTCGGGTCCTTGGGTAACCGTCCACGAAGTGGGAATGTCGCAGACTGATTTGTCGATGCCTTCCACACATCCGACATGGTATGTGGTGGCTTCGGCATTGATACCGACAACGCTGGCGGCAAAGCTGGTAATACCGGGGAGTGCATTGTTCCATTCGGGGGAGAAGATCCTGACGGTGGTGCTGGCATCCTTGGCTTGAGCACCGAGTGAGACGAGGAACGCAGCGGCAAAGATAGAGCTACGCATATTGATGTTTTGCGAAAATTAAGGGGGAGATGTAGTAGAGAGGTGACTGACAGTTCACGGCAACCCATTTGCTTTAAGTCAAAAGCAAACCAAGCTACTATCAGCCACCGCTTACGCGGCAACTCTGGAAGACTGAGACAGTAGACTGAGAGGATACTAGTTAGTAAAGGGTGCTAGAGTTTGAGTAATTTTATACCATCCATCCATTGGACCTTGAAATGATGTGGCTGAACAAGAATACGACTAGCATTGGGGGTACTTTGTCGGCATTATAGCGGAGTTGTAGAGAACCTCACGATGTCGGGACACGGACCGTTGGAATTATACAGGGCGCTTACGATGATATACGATATTTACCACCATTCTAGGTTAGGATTCTACTAATGTGGAAATTACACAGCGCATAATACCCGGTCCTTGCCAAGTAACCCCACCCCCTTCGGGTGTAGGGTTACCACACCGTAATGTAAACTCTTGCTCAACGTAAATTTTAAAGAACGCATCAATTATTTTTGTATTTTTCTTCACGTACAACGCCTGTAAAAATCCACAAAAAATACTATAAAATTCTCAAATAGTAGATACATCATCCATAGGTGGAATCCATGGAATAAAACGGGGTGCCGGAGTAGGCGTATCCTCTGTAGTCAATTGCTTCGAAGACCGCTTTTTCAACCGCTTCTCTTCTTGCACCTGTTCCTTCGATTCCCGCGCCCGGATAATTCGATTGGCATCACCAGCTGTAAGGGGCCCCCCTAGGTTGATCTGGCGCTTAGTAATGCGCGTATCCCGATGGGCTTTATGGCGTAAAAGGGTGGTGTTGTCCTCGGCAAGCTGGGTAGCTAGCTCTGCAGTGATCCGCGCACTTCGACATAGTAACTTTGCTCTATGTCGAATAGCAGTATAAAGCTCGTTGTCTAGCAATTCAATATCTGCCTCCAATTTGCGCGTACTCTCATTGATCCGAGAGATTCCGTGGGGTGGTGAATTGGTAATAGAGCTAGGAAAATCTGGCTCTGATTCATCTTCTTCACCAAAGATAATTAAATCATCTCCGTAATCCACAGATTTTTCAAGTGGATCGAGTACCCTTTCATAGTTAAATGGAGAAATGCCACAATTAGCAAATCCCGACTTAATTACCCGGGTAGTAAGTACGTTGCGTACAGATACAATCTCTCGAAAAAAGTCCGATTTTCGCTCCACTGATCCACCCCATTGAACAACAGTATTGTTATTCGATTGATAGTAATGCTTTAAAGTAAGAAAAGGCTTACTATCAAGCGGCTGGCATATATGCGTTGTATGGGGTATAAAGCAATATGGGATAATACCATTATCAACTGCAAAGTTGATGAATTCCGGGGTACGGTGAGACCCATGATTATCCATCAACAAAAGGCGTTTACTACCTCGAGTAGTACGATCCTTAGTTGCTTGATGAAAGGCATAAAGCCATTGAACTGCAGTTTGATCTGTAGTATACCCACATGGTGTAGTTACTAGGGTATAATCCTCTGGAAGCCTAGTATCTTTATACCAGTTTTCCATATGGAATTTACCCTTAACTAAAAACCATGGTGCCATCTTCCAGCCATCGGCAGCAATACATTCAATGCCGGTAATACCTTCAGCAATACCTCCATTAGGTGAGAATAGAGTGTAGCTTTTTGAAACGACTTTTTGAGGCTTTCCTTGCCCAATTTGAAAGCCAGTTTCGGCGAAGTTGTAGATATCCCGTGGGCTCAATTCGTTGCTTTTGATATACTGATTTAAACGTTGGTACCAAGCAGCAAGATAACCAATGTTTTCGGCCTCCATTCGTCTTCTTTCTTTTGGTTTTTGTTTTATAAAATGAAGGTGGTGGGTGGGTGGAATACGTTTTAAAAACCGGTATACCCAGTTTTTGTCAACCGGCCGACGCGACGTATTTTCTTCCGCATTGGCGCGAAGAATCATGGCATTAGCACAACCTTCTACCATTTTTGCAGTTGGTGGAGAGCAAGCATCATCTAATATAGTGATCCACCTAATTAGGGCTTGCTCTTGATCTGGATTTAACGTCGAATTGGTAGGACGGCGCGTCGAACGAGAACCCCGACCGTGAATCCGGTTATACAATAGATTGTAAGGAACCCCGAATTCTCGCGCCAATGGGGCTATTTTTGGTTTTTTTTCGAATGTGCCATTCAGAGAGAGCATTTGCAAGTGTATTCTCTAAATCTGGGCTTTTTTCCGGCATGTTGATGCGGTATAAAATGGTAGTAAAAATGGTGGGTGGTATAAAATTTACGTTGAGCAAGAGTTTACATTACGGTGTGGTAACCCTACACCCGAAGGGGGTGGGGTTACTTGGCAAGGACCGGGTAATAGAGGATCAATATCCTGACCGGATCTGCTGGGTGACAGATCTAAAAATATCAAGACCATTAACACCCGTTCAAGATACACTCACGTCTCCGTTATTCCGCCCACCCCATATATCTTCTGATTCAATTTAATTATTACCCCAATTTAAATATATTTTGAAATCTAGTAAAATGTATAATTGGCCTATCAATTAAACCCCTATTTTTGGTGATGTTTAATATGTATACCAGCCCTCAGCGGCAATCACAGCTCACCTCAGATTCATACTTGCAACTTGTCAAATAGTGAAACGGGAGTTCCCGAGGTCAAGCCCCTGAAACCAAGCCCATAGTATTTCTATTCGTCGATATCAGAAAGAAAAAAAGTAAAACCTATTGTGCACCCCATCCGATTATGGACTACCCTAACACAAAAAAAAAGAAATGAAAACACCCATGTCACCATACATTGGAACAAAAGAAGATCGAATTCGAAGGCCATGGCAACCCCCAGGGCCGAAATGCAAAACAGCCATAGATAAGTCCTCCACAGAAGCCCAACTACAGAACCATCGTTTCATCATTATCCACATCCTTCACTTCATCAAGACCAAATTCCCAGTCTCCACGCTCAATCCTGCTGACGCGGTCGAGCTCAGACTGGAATTCGCGACGCAGATGCTCGAGCGTGACGATAATACGACGCTTGAGTAAGTTATTCGTCGCAGGGACTTCGAAAGACACGATGCTGTTGCGTCGTTCGATACCGGAAGATTTGCTGCTTCCTCTGTGGTGGGTCGGTGCAAAAGCCACGGCATTGGATGATCGGCGCTTGCCTCCGATTGGTGTGGGAGAAGCGGGTTCGACATCCTCCATCGAGACATTTCCGTCTTCATCGGCCTGTGTGCTTGAGCGTCCTTCGTCGGGAGAGACTGGCGCGGCGCTGATTGGAGGTCCGTTCTCGACAAGGATGTACGCCTCGCTTTTGTCGACGCAAGCGAGGAGGTTGATCAGTGACAACAACTCGTGGCGGATTTCCTTACTTTCGGCATCATCTTCCTCAACTGGTGACCGGGCTGCATCATCCGGTTTGAGGACGAGGGCTGATGACGGGGCATCTCGTGCTTTGCGGAGACGCTGGACGTTGCGGTAGGCGATTTCGGCAGCGCCGCGGTAGTCACTGCGGGCAATGCGATAGGCTTGGAGAATTCGGGTGTAGTCAGGGGTGGATGGGAAATTTTTGTTGTCCGCATCCAACCAAGATACATTGGTGGTCTGTTTGCGGGTTAGGTGAACGAGAATCTCGTCGATGAAAGATGCGATGTTGGGAACGAGGGAGGTAGGGAAACGGAGAATCTGCTTAAGACCAGCAGTGCCAGGTCCGGAGACTGCCAAGATGGTGGAGACGAGTTCGGTAAGCTCGGTTCTTTGTAATTTGAGATCCTGCAGCCTGGCCAGAGCGGAGTATGCCTGGTCAAACTGGCAAGTCTTGAGGGCTCCGGTGAACAGCCGAGACAGCAGGTCGTCGCGTACAGCCGGGTATTCAGCGTCTTGCTCGGCCCAAATTACAGAGTCGAGGGCCTGCAGCGCCAGGCTGGCAAAGTCCGCGACATGAGAGTATGAGCGCACTTTTTCGAAAATTGAAAGGATGTGCTGGTAGTATTTCGCAAGACCGTTGTGGAAGCAGTCAACATCGAGGATGTCTAGAAGCTCTGCTGACATGTCGGAAAGATTGCCCATTGGCTTGCCGCAAGCTGTATTTAGGTTAGTTGAGGGAGACCAAAAGAGAAATCACCAGGAGATACATACAGAGCAGATAAGCGGCCTTCCGGAAGTAGATAGCTGCCGTATCGAATTCCGACATAGCTACATGCAAGCGACCCTTGACATACGTTGACCAGGAAGTACTTGCCTGGAAACGAAGGAAGTCCCATGCAAGATCGATGTTGTTCTTGGCGATCAGGTCACACTGGATGTGAGCCACTGCGTTTTGATAATTCACCTCACCCTCGCGGGTAATCCAGGCCACGACATCTCTGATCCCCAATGTCAATGTGTAACTTTGTGGGGAATCGATCGCTTGTTGGGGCTTGATATCGGTAACGAATAGATCCTCCAGAATGCTCGCAGTTCGTTGACTGGTGGTCTTAGAGCTGTCCTTTAGTGCATATCTCTGCGTTGGGTCGACACGGGACTTGCTTGCGCTGTCGGGGCATTTGCGAACATTCGAGCTGAGCCAAGCCATCATCTCATATTCACGCAGGAGATCAACAAGCATTGAGAAGAGGTCGGACGCATCAAAGTCGGACTTGCTTGTTTGTTCCCATTCTCCATCCACGAATGTGACTAGGATCAGAAGATCGAAAAATATTTGACGAGAGATGGAAATAGTCTCTTGTGCACCACTGACAAGAACTCGGGCGCCAAAACAGGTTGAAGCAAGTTCCGAGTCTTCTCCACAGAAGTGAAGGGAGGCAGTTTGGATAATGGCAAGGAACGCATCCATGGATAAGCAATCAGTTCTCATATGTTCACTGAGAGCCGCATCTAGGCTGTCAAATGCTTTGTTGGAAATTTGATTGGCAAAGTCGGAGCGCTCTCGGAAATTCTCCATGCGGTCCATGATCGACGAAGAAGGCTCAGAAAAGATTTCGGCCTGGAGAGCGGCCCGGCATGCCCCTTCAAGCTCGGGGGAGAATCTTTTCCGGAAATCGGATGCCACTTTCAACAATCCAGAGGCTGTTTCGAAATCCGGTCCCAGCTCCCTTGAGACATTGCGATGCCTCCAGCGGTCCACCATCTTCGGCACTCCATCGCTGAGCTCGGAGCTGGAATTGTGCAAGAACAGCTCAGTAATGCTGCATTCCCGCACAACTGCACAGGAGTCTGACAGAACGAGCCATGGCATGTCGGTGTATGAGTCGTAGGCGAGAGAAATTGGTTCGAAACGACGTTTATTGAGGTCTTCCGCAACTTGCCAGAACTGACGCCACTTTGAATCTGTATCTGAAGTATACCGGGAGTAGTCCATCTCATCGTCAGCGAATTTCCGAAGAGAGACTGCCGCTGCTATTGTAGAGCAAAGTCGTTCCGCCAAAGGCAAACTCTTTTTCAGCCCACCAGATGAAGTCGACGAAAGCGGCTTGATGGCCTCCTGATAAACAGCCAGAGCAGTCTCAAGGACTTCCGGCAGATATCTGTTTGGCTGCAGGAGATACTGTAGCCATTTTTCAGTAGGATCCACCACATCATCCACGGTCAGAGGTGGCGGCGATTCTTGTCGGTGGGTTTCAAATGTTGTTGAGACCCAGTTGGAGGCCCAGTCCGTTACTAGAGTTTGGAGGTTGAAATGAAGTGTATAGAGTTGGTAGAGACCGTGGTTTCTCCAGAGCACCCACAACTCCATCCCCTTGCCTTCTTCCCGGGATTTGACCTGGAAATCAGCGATGTTCCAGAACATGTTACCCGTGGCATCCGGGTCCACAGGTCGGAAGATATCATCTGCGAAGAGTTCCTCAATAATAAGTTCGGATGTCAGGCCACCCTTGACAGCCCAAAACTTGAACTTGCCGTCCTCAAATGGCGAATATGTGACCACATAGAAGCGATGTCCACCATCCATAGCTCTCTCAGCATTAAAAACGCGCATGAATGATGTCTCAGCGGGGTTAAGCGTGTACGGTACAAGATCCGGATCCTGAAGCGACCGTCCCAGCAGATCCTTTGTGGCTGCCAGCTTGTTCGTTGCGAGATTCCAAATCTTAAGAGTGTGGTTCAAGCAAACCGCAAAGACGTATGTCTCATCGGAGGTCGTGGCAATGGCATTTGCGACATTCAAATCGAGGTTGCGTCCGTTGTGTTTGATCGAGGAGGGTGCGTGCCATTTGACGAGGCCTCGAATTGAAGAGCCCCATGTTCGTTCGTCGAAAGTGAGAGGAGACCAGTGGGAACCTAATTCCAGACACAATTAATAAAACGAGTATCGCAAAGGTAGCAAGACCGGGGAAAATCACTCACCATCGTCGCCAGCTCTCCGGGTCAGCCGCAAAAGCGCACCATTATCGAGCGAGATGAACAATTCTAGGGGACTGCTCGCGTGTAGTCGGTGGGGGTTCGAAAAGGCCAGGGGAGCGGGGAGGCAGGTCTTGCACCAGTCCCTCACATTTTCATCGATTGAGGAGGTCCTGCGGAAGAATTCGGGGCGTAGAGATAGGGTGTGAAGGTGCTTAGCGGTGGTGATCACAAAGACATTGATGATTTCGTGATCCTCGGAGTCGGACAACTCAACTCCAAAGGGAAGAATCTGCTCCTGGAAATCCAGTCGCAGGGTCACATTGTATTCGTAAACTTCCGTCCCACCCTTTGTCAGGTCTGCGCACTGGATCTCCAGCACTTTGTTGTCATTGATGACCCTCCACAGGAACGTCCTCGGGTAAACTCTGCGCTTCCGGAAGTAAACCTCACCCTGTGTCGCAAGGTGACGCCTGGCGAATTCATCTTCATCTTTGGCGATTGGGAGTTCCTGGTCGGAGGTGGATGAGATCGAAAAGCGTGGACGACGGACTGTAGTGTCTTGAGTCGGAATCTGGATGTTGGCGACTGTGGTCGGCGAGTAGGGCCGAAGGTCGACCCTTGAGTCTTTGTAAATTTTCGCCATGATCGATTGACGTGTGTCAACTTAACACTCCATGGCCGGGGAAGTAGAAAGGTTGGAAGATCGAAGGGCGGGAAGCTGGAGCTCTCAAAAAACAGAAGTCTTGGCGCGATAGGCCTGAGATTGATGGCTCCCTGGACGTTTACTCGTGCTTTACACTAGATTATCTTATTGAACCATTCTCCTTTCAAAATTTGAGAATAAAGGGAAATTATGCTTTCTAAATTCGCTGCTATCAAAAAAAAAAAACGATCCCCCTTAACGCTGAGATGCCAACGGGGTGCTTCTAACCCACATAAACGGCTCTTGAATGTCTCATCAAGTCAATAACATCGTGTCGCAGAACAAAATAAGCACAACCTTGAGAGGTCGACTTACTTATCTTCCAAGTCCTTCTCGCTGGGATCACCGATACCATTATCATTGATAGCGAAAAGGCAATCACTCTCTGGAAGACAAGGGCTATCATAAATCTTGCAGATTCGAGTCTCACCACGCCCCTTCTTCAAACTGAGTCGAGTGGTACTGGCGTGAGCGATGATATTACCACCAATAGGCTTCTTAGGATCCGGGTTAAACATAGCACTGGGGCCACCATCGACTTGGGCAACGACCTGGTTCGTGATCACGACCGCAATACCAAACTCATCTGCAAGACGCTGCAAAGTACGCATGAACTTGGCCAAATGGGTCTGCCGTGAGGCAAGCTCACCACGACCGTTGAAATCGGTTCGGTACAAAGATGTCGCCGAGTCAACCACCAGAAGAGAGAACCGCGTCTCACACATCATCTGAGAGGCTTGGTTAAGCAATTGAAGCTGGTGGTCCGAGTTGTATGCTCGTGCATATGCGACATTATCAAGAACTTCCTCGCCAACAAGACCATATCGCTGCGCGACCGCAAGCAATCGCACCGGACGGAAAGTTCCCTCTGTATCGATGTAAAGGCACTTGCCCTCCCCGCCGCCCATATCAAAAGGCAGCTGGCAGGTCACGGCGAGAGTGTGACAAATCTGACTCTTTCCCGTTCTGAACTCTCCGAAAATCTCCGTGATCGACCCTGTTTCAACACCACCTCCGAGTAATGTGTCAAGTCGCTTGGAACCCGTTGTGATCGAGATGAGCTCGCTTCTCCGAGCGTGCATTTCGGTTGCCGTGGTAAATCCCATAGGTACCAGTTTTGAAGCTAATCAGCAGATTCTCATTAGCAAACCAATCTCCAACGTAAATATGTAGTTTGTCGTAGAAAAGGACTTACCTTCTACTAGGATCTTGGTGGCTTTTTGTTCCGAGATACCCTTGATCTGTTCCAACAATCGCTTGGGCCTAAAAGTCACAGTAGGTGTTAGCTAGGATGAGATGAGTAGGGTAATGGAGATAGTAGATCTGCCGCCGAATAACAAAAGCCGCAATGACTCCATAGATTATGGATACATACGTGTAGGCGACCGACTCGACAGTGTTATACCCTGCATCCACGAACAACTTGATATCCCTAGCAGTCAAGCCAGAAACACCCTATGATAACAGAATCAGTATAAATGTCCAGCACTCTGCAGCAAACGTAAATCACGGTTGCATTTACTCACGTCGAGCGCAGCAAGCGGGGTGGGGGCACCAGGGCCAGGAAGCCCACTCTCATCGAATTGCTCTTCTCCCTCCATACTAGCAGTAATACCCCTCGTTTCTCAATGTTATCGGGATCTTAATGCCTCTTTGGCAGGGACCCTCGACTCGAAAGCACGGATGATGGATCCACTCAAAAAGACGCGTTTGGGTGGGATGAGTACTGGGTCTCCTCAAGTTGAATACCAACCAAAGCCACGGATCTCAAGTAATCACTTAACAAGGCAGTTTCTGATTGTGCAGAGTCTGAAAAGTCTGAATCGTCTGTTTGTGGCAAAAATCTCAAGATGAGCCTGAGTCAACAAATCGGACGCGTCAAATGGATCGCGAGATCACGTGGGGTGCTGCCTTGGGCCATTCCGGTTTTGGAACAAAACTGTTTCTCTTTGAAATGGAAGTGTATGGATCTACTTCGTTTTTCTTATTATGATTAAGTATTCGGGGTCTTCATTGCGGGTGGATTGCTGTACACCTGGTGCATCGGATGCCAATTGTTCAATATGCAATACTAAAAGGTGTAAGAATACAAATCCTGCAATGAACTGCATGCTGAGACCCTGTCCATTAAAACATATTCTCTCAATGTTATTTTGAGCCATGAAAAAAAACCAAGTGGAAAACTCCCCATGAACTGCCACAACGCCAGATCAAAATCAACACTAAATGTCCGAGCAAAAGCAGGTGCTGAAGGTGTTTCAAGGTTTATTTCGATCAATTCGGTTTCCTTGCGAGACAATGATATTTTGTGAACCGCATCTTCCCACTATTGATTTCCAGAAGGGTTAAACCGCGGACGAAAAGGACGAAGGAATGACTTCCGGAATCGTCCCTGGTACTGGCGCAGAGACGGATTGAACTCCAGTTGCTCGGATGGCAATCCCATGTGGATATTGTCGTTGAAGATCTGGCTCATCCTGCGTCGGAACTCTTCGGACGATCGCCGGCGAGGACGTTCTATGAACGAGGCACATTAGTTTCTCTCTTCAATCTCTAGATCATGGCGCATTCGACTTACTCAGGGATCGTAAGCTCCGCTTGGTCTCCGACGAAAGACCAGAAGAGGACGAACTCAAGACCGGGACCTGGTCCGTATCTTCATCAGCGCCATCCAATCCTACTCGGTAGTCCTTCGAGTCAGGATGAGGCGTTGTTCGGGATAATCCGATAGGGAGGGTAGCACGCTTTCCGCCTGTTGTATCATTCATGCCGATCAGTGTCTCCTCCAGTGCAGGTGACATGCGTATCGCATTCGGGGTGGGCAGACTAGCTCGACTATAAAGTGCACCGGGTCTGTGGTTCTCATAGGTGAAGCCGGCGGAGGCTAGATCAAGCTCGGAAGCGACTGCACGTCGAGCAGCCGGTGGGATAGGCTGTGGGCTGATCATGGATCTCTGAGATGCCATTGAGGACCTGGGAGGGTCGACAGTGCTCTGCAGTGATCTCAGAGCTGGACTGACCGGCCGGCTTTCAACTGGAGTTGCGGGCTGGTACGGACTTTGTATGGGTGTGTTGGGATCTGAAACCCAAATTCCTTCAACTTCTATTCCTCTTTCCAACGCTCTGGCGCCGAACGGGATGTCATCCTTGTGCAGCATCGGGTACACCTCAGGTTCATCCTCTCGTTCTTTCGCCTCTGCTGCAGCGTATTTGCTCGTCATCCAGCGATCCCAGCCGAGAACGCAAAAGGCATAAAGGAGCACCAGACCCTGCGAAGCTTGTCAGTTGTGTTTTTGGCGCTACTATGGAGTCACGTACGATCAGCATGGCTAGTACCTGTCAATGAAAATGGTCAGTAGGGGTTCTCTGTGGTTATTCGCGGTGTACTTACCACGCTCAGCTTCTCCCATAGCTCCCAGTCCACCCAGAAAGTCATGGCTGGTTACTTTGAGATGTACTCGGGCTTTACCGAGATGGACATCCGAATAAAAGTATGAGGTTATCTGGCATGGATGAAAGATGATCAATAAAAAAGACACTGGAGTGGAAAGGGTTTGTTTCAGAGAGCGCAAAAGCGATCTGCTTGTGATTTTGAGGGAACAGGAAGAGGGCCGTAGATGGCAGGAACGCCTCAAGCTTGTATAGATCCAGACTCTCATTTATTTGGCTTTTTTTTCTGAACCATAGTTCTCCAAACATGCGAGCACAAGACTTTTTGCACGGTTCATTGTAAATTTTTCAATGATTACAGCCTACTACAACACTACAGAAGCACACCCTAATATTATTCCCAATGCCGTAGGAAAAAAACAAAGAAAAAAGAAATCTCTCCCTCGGGGAATCGAACCCCGGTCTCCCGCGCTTATCGGTATTAATGACAAGCGGAAATCATCACCACTAGACCAAGGAAGATGTGGCTGAGTTACTGCTCGGCCATTGGAATGGTTGATGAAAATACTTGTCTCTTTTAATATCATTAGCAAGAGGCAATATATACAGGAGAATGTTTACCTCTTCTTTCACACTGAATTCAAATTGCCTATTATTTGGAATTTCCTTTTCAATTTTCTCCAATTATTAACATTTAAATGAATTCTGAGCAAATTTGTTCTCGATTATATATTCTGAAGTCCACTTAAACAAAACTCATTTCGCCATTACCATTTAGGAGTATAGTAACACTGCATTGAACCCCAATCCCCTGCATTATCTTTCATGTATCCCGGGCGTTGAGGAGACATAGCTCCAGTGCTCTCAGACTCACATCCCTTAAAAGACCCATAGGTCTGTCCTAGATAGTCCTCTTCCTTGCACTGCTTGTTCCGATACATGACACACTGGCCTGCTGTGATAAACCATGACTTTGGAGATACGAGCTTACTGGTGGAGCATGTATGCCAGTGAAGCCCACCTTCAGTCCACCATCGACATGATGTGGTTGTATCCGAGATGTTGGTCTTTGTATTGTCCTTGAAAACCACGCAACCGGGACTGTTCATTGGTTCGTGTCCTTGAACAGAGAAGTAATCGCCGTTGCACTTGTCATCCTCGTAGATTGCAATCTGCCAAGTTGCTTGTGGGTCGAGACTACTGGTGGTTTTTTTGGATGTGTAGATTACCTTTATGCTGGTCATGGTTACCATCGCTTGCTTAGTGGTCTCCGGTTTTGTGGTAGTCGTAGTCTTTGACTTGGTCGTTGTAGTAGTAGTCTTTGGAGTAGTAGTCGTGGAAACAGCAGTTTTTGAAGTGGCTTTTGCGACGGTTGTTTTCGAACTTGTAGACTTCGCGATGGTCGCTTTCGAAGTAACTATCGAAGTAACTTTCTTGGTGGTGGTTTCCTTTGCTGCACTTTTCACTCCGCAGTTGGAGATACACCCCTTGTTTGCATCGCAAAAGCTCGAGCTAGTACCACATGTACCTAACGGGCCACACTGGAGATATACTTAGTAGGGATCACCGTGGAAATTGGAACAATTATAGTACTCACGCATTGGTTTGAAGGACATGGATTTAGAGAGCCGAGGTCTGAATATTCGCCAGGGCGTCTGGTTCCGGGAACCTGAGGACCGCAGGTAGCATGTGGGAGAGCAACTGGCATGGGAAGGGAACCGGAGGTCAGACAGACAAAATCGCCTTGCTTGACATTGGCACAACCTGACCAGTCCCAGGCTCCAGTGTTCCAAGTCTCGATATTACTAGTAGTGATTTGGTAGCGCTCGGCAAGCATTGCGCAGGTCTCACCACTTTGAATGGTATAGGTGTGGCAGATGCCATCAGGACCTGGTGCAAATGCAGCGCGCTTGGTGGGTGAATGGCCATGGGAGTTGCCAGCATGCCCGGACTGGGCTGCGGCTATGTGGACAAGCAGCAGAGAGAGGGGGATATGCATGGAAATAATTGCCTTGACCCTTGGATCCAATATTCCATTGAGGAGATCAGTCAATCCTTTATAAATAGTAGGATATCCAGGGGAAAAAAGAAATAATTCGAGAATACCTAGCTTGGCTAGGATGGGCACCTTCGGAATGCACTCGAAACCTTCGTTATCGAGTTAAGTTCATTGTTCGTTCAACTGCAGCCCTCAGGAATCTTGCGAGGTTCTGTCCTCTGGGCAAATATAAACAATGAATTTTCAACAAAGAACGATATCACCCCCCACATACCAACACCTTCGGTTCACTCTTTTTTCTCTTATACGAGATAGAGGCGGATTTGAAGAGCTAGAACCAAGACCTGATTCTCAAGAAATTCTGTTCAATTCTATCGGAATATAGATTTAACAAGAGCCAAAACAGGAGGAAATTAACGCAAAACTTGATACAGAATATGCGGGTGCGATTAAAAAGAAAAGAAAAAGAGTAAGACCCCAGATCCTCGAAAGAGCTGAAAGAAAACAGACCGACAATTGAGAGAAGTTCGAGAACAAAGATAAATAGACTTACTAGCACTCACGCCTCTGGGGGGCACAATTGAGACTCTATCCCTAAACAGTACTCAATAGTGCTTATGGGGTCATATATTTCCTATTCGAGCACCAGAGGCAAAAAACCTCTTTCAACCTCCAAGTCATGCCACATGCCAAGGTCCACGAGGAGGTGTCCTTTGCTATATTTATCCCGATGACACATTAGTATCGGGGATGCAGGTTCCCTTAAACCGAAAAGCCATTCAATAGTTACATGATTGATAGTTATGAGAGAGCGAAGACAAGTTGAAAGGAAAGTAGTTGAGAAGTCAAAATAGAACACTAATGACAGCTGCTAAAATAGGTACCTGGGCAAAGATTGGCTATAGGAGAATGGAGATATGCGAATATGTTAGTAATAGCTCAAAGTGGTTGGCAAAACTCCAGCAAATTGGAGCAAATCGTATTCATTCGATAAGACTCGCAAAGTCATTCTATCGCCTCCTAGCATGTTGGAAACATACCCCAAAAATTCAGGCGCTGTGGCTTGAGGGATCCCGGGGGCCCGAGGGAATTGTGCCGGACTCTTTATAGAGGCGTAATCTACTTCAAATCTGATAATTTGTTGATAAAGGAATTGCGGCATCACTATCCAATGATCTGACGCTGAGATTCGGAGATTATCATCGAATGGAGTTAGCGTGGACTAGCTTACCGGCACGTAAAGTCCGCACGAATCTGCACCGGGAAGGTGCGGGGATATTGTTTCTTCCCAGGTTGAATTTATGGGGAGCATATGATTATGTCTTGTTCCTGAAGATATTCTTTTAGTATAATGCTACTACACCAACCACCCGATGCAAAACTAGCGATATATTGTGAGTATTCATACTATCTAGGGGTAAATACTTGTATCCACATCATTCTACATTTATCCACCTCTCCCGTCTTCCCTCCTGGGCATCGTTGCTTGTCGAAAGCTTGGCACTCTTATCACTGACAGGCTAATGGCTAGGAAGCAAGCCTATCCTAGCTTCCAAGCCACAGTCACATCAAATTGCCATTGCTTACTGATAATTCTCGCCGATGCGCTTTGAACATAGCGATCACTTCCCAGTTAGTTCGGAATTATCACTTCTCCTCACTTCATCAGTCTAAGTTAAGATGGATTGTAACTTCTCTAGGCTCCGTCGGAAACCCGGAGGGTTGAGTTTGTATCATTTTAGCGTGGATGGAAAGCAGACATTACCATTGGACTCGTATCCTGGTCTTTGCTGAGTATCCGTGAATGTGTTGTACGAAATAGCTCCGAGCAATCGAGGTACCTCTGCCTTGAAGTTGCGAGCAGTTGTCCGGATAAAGTGAAATTCTTCAGCACATGGTCCATCATGTGTTTATGCATCGGTCTCCGACGGCATCAGAAGATATAGGCTTATTTCTTCTTTTTCAAGGATGGTGATGTTACATTGAAGGAGATACGTATTGAATATGCATTAGCTCGAGTACTTCGAGATGATTGTCTTGCATTTCTCAATGAAGCTGCAACTAGATATGACAGCTATATAAACCACAATCCCTCTGAGGTTATTTCGTTATTCACACAGTCCATCCACTTCTTCCCCTCAACCAGCTCAATCATCCAACTTGCACAATGAAATTCTCAGCTACCCTTCTCAGCGCAGCGTTGCTCACAACATCTGCCATTGCAGCTCCTCTCACCGAACGCCGCGCAGCTCGCAACGCTGCCCGAGCTGATGGCAGAGCTAGCCGAATCAGCCGCCCTCCTTATAAGCCCGACACCAAGGAGCTTCTCAAGGTGGATGGTACAAAGCACGAGGAGTACAGCACCAACTGGGCCGGTGCTGTCCTTATTGGCACCGGATACACCTCTGTCACCGGTCAATTCACCGTTCCCACCCCGAAGCTTCCTACCGGTGCTTCGTCTACCGAGCAGTACTGCGCCTCCGCTTGGGTCGGTATTGACGGTGATACTTGCAGCACCGCCATCCTCCAGACCGGAGTTGATTTCTGCATCCAAGGAAGCAAGGTCACTTACGATGCCTGGTACGAGTGGTACCCGGATTATGCCTACGACTTCACCGGCATCCCAATTTCCGCTGGAGATGTGATTGAGGTCACCGTGACCGCCTCGTCCAAGACTGCCGGTACTGCTGTCGTCAAGAACGTGACTACAGGCAAATCTGTCACCCATACTTTCACCGGTGGTGTTGATGGAGACCTCTGCGAGTACAATGCTGAGTGGATTGTCGAGGACTTTGAAAGCGGCGGCGAGTTGGTTCCCTTTGTCGACTTTGGAACTGTCACATTCTCGAACGCAAAGGCTACGACTGGTGGAAAGTCTGTCGGCCCAACTGGATCTACTCTCATGGACATTAAGCAGAGCAACGTCGTCTTGACCGAGTCTTCTATTACTAGCAACAGTGTTAGTGTGAGCTATATCTAAGCTCAGATAGAATGGTTCAATCAACCCACCTCGTAGCTTGGAAACGAGATACTGCACTGGTGGTTGAAGGAGGGATAGAGGGATGGAAAGGAAACGGAGATTTTGGCAAATAACGGGAAATGAATGTCTTATTTCTATTTCTGATACGTTCGTTGGAAGCAAATAAATACTCATTTTGCCTGGTTAAAACCATAACATTGTTCCATATACAGTGGGGAGTCAATTGGCTTGGTCGCGCAGTGGTGTAAACAACTCGACGAAGCCGGGTCTGACACAATGATCAATGTTTAGGGCTTTTGTCACAGTCTACAGCACCCTCCTGCTAAGTCGAATAGGCAGCGGAGGCAATTAGGTCGTACAAAATCACTTCTCTACCGGTGCGAGGAAATTAGGCAATATTATACCATGGTATTTCTTGTGTTGATAATGTCCTCCGAACTAATAATATAAATCAAACGAAGGTGGTGATGATATTTAAATCTTGTATAAACACTGCAATCAAATCAGATCCATTAGTATGACAATTGTCTTACTCATTCAGATTGAGTGGTGAGACACAGGAGAACGAGTTAAGCTGCGGGAGCTTGAAGGCATCAATCATCCCTAGGAGGGAAGTTAGTATGGAGTGAACCACAATATAGTAGGAATATTACTCACCAACGACGGCTGCCCACATGCCTAACCCACACATCGATAGTGATGCTAGGGAGAACAAGATATGCCAAATGTTGATTGCGACTTGGAAAGGGCCACCAGAGCAGAAACCACGGATCCATCTTGCTGTCGTTGATTCGGTCCGTAGCACCTCTCCAGTTATCGGGTTGAACCCTTCGCCAGTCTCCGTCCGAATGGCATTCTTCTGGATGTCAAATGCAAGGGCAAACACGGGAGGCATGGTAAATGTTAAGTTCAAAAGCATGGAAGCGGAAATTACGCTGACGAAGCCAACGTAATCTGGAACGCCAGCGGCGATAAGAAATGCGATTGTCCACCAAACTGGGACAAGAGAAGCATAGACTATCTTGCCAACTCGCGTGTCCAGAGGAGGGAAGCCGAAGATATCCATCAGGATGTTGTTGTAAACAATCTTGACTCCAATGTTCCCGTACAGACCTGCACAGATGAGAGCAGCGAGTAAAGAAACCATGTTCCCGACGGTCTGCCATGCGTATATGCTGATACCTTGATAACTCGGGCTATAACTGTACTGTCCCTGAAGATGATAGACCACACAGCCGTAAGTGAGATAGACACTGTAGATGAAGAATTGGGCTCCCCACATAGCCTTGATAAAGTCTCGGGGTCGCCGCATTTCGGCCATGAATTCAACAAACAGCTGTGCACCTGCATATGCCAACACACCGGAAAGCATGCCATTCACGGACCCAATGAGCCCACCTGCGGGGATACTGCTGTAATGCATGATTGGCGGGTAGTTACCATCACTGTCCGGTGTGATCGTACTTCTGTCAACCACACTGCCAGCAGACCCAAGTGTGGAGATTTTGTAATTCGGTTCAGACACCGCCATAACACCCATCGACATGAAGATGACAAACAGGTTCATCCACACTGCGAAATTTGCAACCCAGCCATATGCTTTGAGAGTTCTGATCTGAGAAATAAAGAAGCCAGCACAAGCAAATATGACCGGACAGGCAACATAGCATAGCCGGAATTGCGATACCTGAGATAGGTTTTGGCCAAATCCGATGGTGACTTGGCCCACGAGCAAGAGTAACGAAATCGCCTGGCAAACATTTGTAAGATGGCGACCGTAGCGACCAAGGGTCCTGAATCCGAGATCACCATAGTTCTTGGCTGGGAACTGATAGCTGTCGACGCCAAGGAAGACGCGCCAAAGGAGATATCCAGAGTAACCGGCCATGAAGCCGAAAACAGTGTAAAAGGCAATGCCTATATTCCAATCAGCTCAACTCAGTCTTTCAAGGGGCATAAGGATAAATGAAACTCACCTGCTCTCCAACCCAATGTGCCCATCGCATAGCCCGACCCGAAGGGGCCTAGGATATCCGTTGTAATCAAATAGAAACCTGAGGATATTATGAGCTTTGGATTCGAATGTAGGATAAGATATAAACTGCCGACTTACAGGCACCCCATGAAGCAGACCTAAGCGAACGGGATGCATTTGCCCATTCCTCGTCTGTTATCGCAAGTCTCCGCTCTCGATCCGAGAAGTCTTTCTCTGTGAGAGTCGTAGCCGGTTCCTCGCTTTTCTTCCCTTTGAAAAGCTGGAGCAAATTGAGCGCCGGAGCCTCCAGATGCTCTTCTTCTTCTCTTGTCTTCTTAGAATAGTAATGGTACTCCTCAAAGGTAACACTTGAATCATAAGCCTTGCGAGCCTGTGGTTTGATGAGGGTGCTTGTCGTCAATTCCCGGGGCGATTCGGGTATGAACGAGCCATTTTTTTCGTCCAAAGGGATTTCCATATTGGACAGTGAGTAAGTAGACTTTCAATGAGAGTGTACAATGTGAGACAGATGCGAAGATCGGTGCATTGAAAGTGGGTAATATTGACTCTTTTAATGTCATGCAAAACAAGCGCGGGGAATAAACATTGGTCGTAAAATTAATTTATTTTGTGTAGAACAAGCATTGTTTCGGAGTGTTCTCGGAGAGAGTCCCCCAATTCTCCTATCGCACTGTGGCTTGATACCTACCAGTTGGACGGGTTAATCTACCAATAAATCCTGCGTGCAGCGATTGGCGATTCATTGATAACAGTTTCTAATAATCTTCAGCCTGATTGGATGTCATTATGAAGAAAGGGTCATTGAGCGAGAGTTGATAAAAGGAGAAGATGAGTTTCGAACAAACCTCAGGCCTAAACACGGATGCCTGATTGGTGCCTAAGGTATTCTACGTTCTCACTAGCTCGGTCGGGACGCAGCTGGGTATAGGCCACGAGAGGTAAGGAAGGATTCGGTTGATAGAAGCATATGGTAGCTTATCTATGCTAACAGGTGCCTTAATTGGGGTTTTCCCATTGATGGCCGAACCACCAGTACCCGAAATATTCCAGAAATGATCCAGAACTCCTCTTTTTGCAGGCAGTTTCCCTCCTCACTGCTCCACCTTGACATAGTTTGGTTGGTTTGTGGGCCCTATCTAGAGCCCTACGAAAACCCTCTAGAGACGTACCCGTTTGTGTCTTGTGTGCTTTATTGGATAACTCATTTTGATTTCTAGTAGATCGGGGTAACGTGAGGGTGTAAGCATATATAATCTAACTTCGGCAGGTGCAGGTTCCCCGGATTTCCCGAATAGGTTTAGTACTTCCAAGGCTACCGTAACTTCACTGTTGCCCATATACCTAACCTACTACATTATATATGCCCACCTCTCTCTCTTAACTCCCGACTTGGACTGACTCCTTTACTTTCCTGTCGGAATTCTTGGTAATGCAGTCCCCTTCGTCCCATTCTCTCCTTCCCTGGAAGGGTTTATGGTACTGTTACGCGACAGTAGGTTTTATAAATGGTCTTAGGTAGGAATCATTCGGATTATGCAGCTTTAATTGAGATATCAACAAAAAGATTAAACAAAAACATACAACAGTGAGGATTCGCTGGTGGTCACCCACCCAACTACTAACTCACCGGCGTGTGGCTTAAGTACGGCTGAGCGGACGGGAAGCCCTGTTTTCCACACCCTATGGTCGTATGTGCTAGAATGGTAACAGGAGTGAATAGTGATGTGTAAGTGAAAGCCCCCAGGAATATTGAATGAGCAAGCAAGATATATGCAATGGTATAGGCGACAAATTCGAGACGTATGGCGGACTTGATATAGCCAGACGCACAGAAACATAATAAAAACAACAATGTGAAGAATGCAAGTAGAGCGACCGTACTATTCATACAAGTGCATGGTCATTATTCTCTTCTGTATAGAGGCAATCGGGAAAATTCGCCCTTTATAATTTTTAGCACCTAAATCACTAATTGATGGATTGTGCCAACATACCAAAAATCACCATCGAATCCACAATAATCCGGCACCATCCAGTCCGCGGAGGGCAGTTCGGTAGTTATCTGTGTAGATGACACCTCCATTCCAAGTGGATTCAGCGGCTGTAATAGCATGTCCACAACAGACTGGAGAGAGCGTTTGGCCTGGGAAAACAATTTGAAATTCCCGTCATTGGGGCTATGCAAAATATCCATGTGTGCGATCAGAACGGAGAGATTCTCAATTACCCGTCGTCGGGACGGTGGGTCTAGTTCCTTGAACCGACATCTGGACGATGGCTGCAGAAGATATAGTGCGAGGGCCCCGGCCGCTGGGAGAGCACATGATGCCACCTATGATATGTAGTCAGCTCCACAAGATTTCACGAGCTGTTCAGGGTACATACTCTCCAGGCTAGAGATATAAAACCCAAGTTTGGTAGTTGTTCCCGTCGGATCAAAGCGTCGTTGACTGAGCAAATCAGTTCCAATGCTGACCGAAATAGGCTTGACTGTTGAATCCCATGCCGCCACGCTGCCCATTCAATCAAGAATGCCGATTGTAAATATAAAATTCGAACCATATGTAAGCATTCCAATTCTGGGCGGGGCCTTTGGCTATCCCAAAGTTCGTGAGATGACACCCTTAGAACGGAGGGGAGGTTCTCCCATGCCTCATTGATCTCGTCGTGCAAGTCACTATAAACTATGAGATAATTGGTTGTATGAACCGAGACAAGTTACGTACATTATTCGCTGTTGCATATTAGATATATTACCTCCCAGAAGCAATTCCAAGGTCTCTTCTCGAATCATTGCGGTAATAGTTGACCATCGCATAACTGCGCTGGCTCGGATGTGACCCTGGGAGTTCCATCCGGCCTGGTCAAGCTTTTCCAGCTCTCTATTCAGAGTAGGGTCCGACAGGGAATAACATCTTTCGTCAATATCAAGGGGCAAGTTGATACAGCAAAACTTCTTGCTCATGCGTGGTGGTCGTCCGAGAAATGTTGCTAAGCTGATATCGATACTGTATAAGCGGGAAAAGATACGTTTTCGTACTTCACCCAGAAAGAACGGAATATCGCGTGCTTCTTGGATGCTCTCGTGAAGTCCAGCGGCGAGTAGAGCACAGGCTGCGTCGTTGAGTCGACGCCATGTTTTAAGACCTGCCAAATTGTCACTTTGATGCACATGAATGTGGGACTTGAGGTTTGTCACATACTTTGATCTCCGTAAAAAACAGATTGCACCTGGAAGGTCTGATATAGAAAGAGAATATGAACGTCATTAAGGACGTCCAATGCCTCGCAAAAGATTGCACATTTGTTTCCAAATTGAATCAGATTCATCCTGAGAGTCTGTCTTTCTTGTTCTGTTCGGTACAGAGGATATGGTGCACGAAACTCAGTTGCGGCAATACTGTGACCATTATCAGTCTCTATATCTCTCCGAAATAACAATCTTTTGAATTCTTCCTGTAACCATACCCAACAAGTGTGAGGATTACCCCCATTGTCTCCCAGCGGAGATTTGGACCCGTATACTGGTCGATGAAGCCCTGAAGCGTCATTAAACGATGTATATCCACAGCACGGCTGCTATTTTCAAACAAACGCTGGGACAAGGCTAACAGGTCGGATCGAAAATCTTGAGAGCGTTTTAGGGCGGCAATTTCTTCAATAACTGCATCAGCAAATGGCTGAATGAGGAAGGCGCCAACATGGGACTCGAGTCCGTTCCCCTTCCAGTCAGAGAAAAAGTGGTCGATGGTGTTATGTATCTTGGAGTTAGCAAGTGTTTCCAAAAACTGTGCTCCCTCGATTGTGGAAGCATTGTTCATGAAATGAGTCGCAGAGTAAGCTGGCCCCTCATCATCGTGCCCGACCGGAAGCAAGGTCGAACCAGCCTCCAAATCCCCAAGCAACATGGTTTGCTGCCGTACGTTGCCCAATAGTGAGTCCAAAGAAGAGGAGCCTTGATAGCCCGTATTTGGGTGGCTATTTGGTGGGAGAGTTGGCCTGATGGCTTCTAGCATGGATGGAGAATTAAAAGACAGCTGATGTCTGGAATTATCGTCAGAAAATACTTGGATGACGGCGATATTGGTGAAATCGGAACTACTCACTGCATCCCCGAGGATTGACCTGCAAAGGAGGGTCGACTCCGCTTAAATGCATTCTTCCTGTAGACACACTCATGGGGGATGTCTCGTCCAACACACCGAGCGCAAGGTTGCCGATGATCGCAAGCTAGTTTTGACAGTCGACATGGCTCACAGGATGCGACCCTTGGTGGTCGCTGTGCCCTACTTTTTGAACGAGCAGACATATTCAGACGTACATAGGGGAAGAAGATGGGGGCGGGATGAGAAGCGGGGATCACCCCTTATCGTGTGAATTCATCTCTGAAAGACAAAGTGAGAATTTATTACATATTTTATCTTTATTTGTTTTTCTTCAATGAAGGCAACGGGCCATTCCAAGTTGGCTGTGTTCTTCCCTCCCAATAACTTTCCACAGGTCGTGAACCTATCTCACCCTGTATTTGAGCCGACACCATCTCATTCTCCGCCCAAACACGTAGAATATTTAACCCCACTAGCTTTTTCACCTGCTCATCCGTTGCACCGCGTCGCATGACAGCTTCGATGAGCTTCGGGTATGCCGAGACATCATCAATTCCATTAGCAACGCTAGGTGTCCCATCAAAATCACTGCCTAGGTCAATTTAGTATGTGCTCTTATAATGATCGAGAACCCACTCACCAATTCCAACATGATCCCAGCCAGCAATGGAGGCAGCATGGAATATGTGATCCACCACGTCTTCTAAAGTGGCTTTTTGCGGGTTGTCAGGTCGAATGAACTTGTTCGCAAAAAAGATCATGATAAGGCCACCATTTTGCGGGAGCATTTGAAGAACGTCGTCAGGGGTGTTTCTCAAACTCTTCGCAATCGCATAGCAGGCCGAGTGGGAAAATATCACCGGTGCCCTAGTCACAGCGATGGTATCTCGCATTGTGCGGTGAGACGTGTGGGAGAGATCTATCATCATGCCTAGCCGGTTCATTTCACGAATCGCAGCGCGTCCAAAATCACTGAGTCCACTATCTTTACCTGTGTTCGTTACTGTAGTGGCCGCAGTAGCGAATGCATTGTCACAGTTATGAGTGAGAGTGATATAGCGCACTCCGAGGTCATACATTTGCCGAATCACGGCAATAGATGAACCGATCTGGTGAAGTCCTTCGGCGCCGAGCATGGAAGATATTTTCTTTGATTTGAAGGCTTTCCGAGCACATGCTGCTGTCTCGCAATACTGCAGCTCGCTGTATTCCGCTACCAAGCGCTTTGCGACATCAATCTGCTCGAGTGTGTCACGAACGCTATGCTATAATTCGGTTAACAGCGTTCATCAGCGGAAAGGACTTGAATTTGCGCTTACATTTGGATCGTCAAGATGAATTATTTGGGGACACTCGTCTCGATGTTAGTCCCATGGAAAAATGAATGCTCAATGATCAACAAACTTACCTCTACAAAGACCGACCAAAACTGCCCACCCACTTTGCCTTCCTGCATCCGTTTGAGATCCGTGTGAGACGCAAGTCCTTAAATACCGTCAATATCCGGCTTGCATTGAACAATCAGTAAATGTAGGATCCATACCATGGCCGAATGGAAGATTATCGCCATAAATCTGATTGTTGAGTTGTAGTCGAACAAGAAAGGGGAGATCATTATGTCCGTCTATGAGAGGTATCTCCGATAACACTTTGGTTGTTCGAGCCGCAAAGTCGAATGGGTCGATAGCTTGAGGCTGGATTAGGTCTCTTGCTCTTATCGCAGCCCATAGCGCTATAGAGATGGAGCTAATAGCAAGAAGCTTGAGAGGATTCCATGATTTTGTTTTTTGTGCCTTCAACACAATTGCTCGACTTTGGTTCTCATTCGTGTTATCCTCCCTCAATAATGACCCGGGTGGCCACTGTGGCTCAATTGCATCCAAGCGATTCATAGGGACGGGAAAGCGAAAGAGATGGCAACCGGGCCAAGAAAGTTTCAGATATCACCCGGAGTCATTGATAAGAGAGAAATAATTAAGCTATTCATCTAGTGGCCTTCCTTCGAAGCGAAATTTGTCAATGTTCGACAGCTGTTTCTCGGACAGGGTTCGGAGTGTTGCAGCTCGCCGACACAAATTTTGTTATCAGGAATAAATTGGACGATAAGCAACAGGCAATGCAGATAAAAGACCTCGGGATAGTCCTGCAGATAGTCCTGCAGATAGTCCAGGCATGATTGAACTAATCAGTTTCCTTTCATTATTGCGGGGAAGATCCCGCTTGAGGGGCCTTCGGAGAGAGAACGGAGAGAACAACATTCTCCGAGAGGGTACAACCGTCACTAAAGATATCAGTTGCAACGTTGTATCAAGCCCCATGTTCCATGCATAAAACTGACAAGGTAGCCTTATCGAATGCACCCAATCGATTTTCAGAACATCATGTTTTCATCCTTCGCAACAAAAGTCACCCTTGCGCTTATCTTGGGTGCTGCCAACGCTCTCCCAGGTTCTAATGCAGTTCCAAAACTCGATACTCGCACAACCGCGCAGCATGGCTACATAAATGTGGTTGCCGCAACATTATGGACCGACTCCAGCAAGCCACGCGCAATAGACGAGCCGGCACTGACACACCCGGTGCAACTGGAGAAATGGCTCAGCTCTATGAACGTTTCGGATTACCGCGACCTTACCAGCAATAGCCGGACTCAGACACAGGCGCTGTATGGTGCACGGGTGGAGATCCTCAACTATGAAAGCGGTTGGTACGAGGTGGCCGTACCCGGCCAAGCGACGCCAAAGAACAAGCTGGGATACCCTGGCTGGGTTCCTGCTTCACAAGTGTCGCTTGACCAGCACTATGGAAAGCTGCAATCAAGCAAGCCTTTTGCGACGATTGACAAGGCTGCCACAGTTTCGCTCTACCGCGATTCGAGCTTGAAGTCGAAGCTCATGGAAATCACCTACGACACAAGACTGCCGGTCCTGAAGGAGAAAGGATCAGTCATTGAAGTCGCAGTCCCCGACTCTGGGTCGGCTTATTTGTCCGCTCACGACGCTAGCATCTACAAGTCTGCTTCGGAGATCCCTTACCCGACGAGCCTTGATCTGATCAGCACAGCGAAATTGTTCCTTGGTCTTCCTTACCTCTGGGGTGGTATGTCAGGATATGCTTTCGACTGCTCGGGGTTCACGCACACCCTCTATCACTCGCATGGCATTTCTATTGCCCGTGATGCTGACGCGCAAGCCGACTTCACTGGACATGGCACTCGAGTCGAGCAGGCGGATCTGCAACCAGCTGATCTCATGTTCTACGCGAGTAACCTCAGCGACCCAAGCACCATTTATCACGTTGCGATGTATATTGGGGAGGGAGAAATGGTAGAGGCATATGATGCAGGGACACCGGTGAGAATCACACCGGCTCGTTTCGGAGATGAATTTTGGGGAGGAGAGCGGTTCCTAGCACACTGAAGGGTGTATTAGAATGATATTGTAGAAGATCGAACAGTGTTTATGGCTCGAATATGCAGAGATCTCTGGAATTCTTTACGAATGATTCATTGTAATACAGTTTTTCACTCAAATAGTATCAAGTGTTATTGTCTGATCATTCAATTTCCAGAGCCTAGTCTTATTTTTCCATTCCACATAATTGACAAGCGCGTGGCTCCTTTTTCGAAATGCAAGCATCGCAATATTTTGCCATGATGTCCTTCAGGAATACATTTGGTGTGGTAGTAGAGCAATTCGTGCAATAGAAAAAACACATGCTGTATTGAGGATATGGATCACAAAGATCAGACAGTGGTGACTGTAGGGTAGAAAAACACTGTATATTGTACAAGAGATCATCGTAATCTCCGCATTTTATTTTCAATAGATTGTGCAACGTCCACTGATCTCCATCATGTCTTCTTCTCTTGTATGACTTGACTGTGTTATTTTTTCCCCGCCGTGGTACGTACACCTTAATAGCTGTGTGCAAATGTCAAAGTCGAAGGGATCGAGCTTTTTAGTGCGCATGAATACGGCAAGCAAGGAGGTATTATGACTATCCGTGAATTGGGTCTCATTGGCTAATATTCTCATGAGAAAACCACACGGGTGGATGGATACATGTACTTACACTTCCGCGCGTTGATTCCTACGTGGTATCATACAATCACACCTATAAAATGGATCATTTTGCAGCAGCAACCTTTGAATGAAAGATGAGATTATGTAATTGAGATGAGCCATGCCAAATATAATACAAGAATGTCTAGTGATCTCCCCGCATAAAAAGAAGAAAGAACCAGATCTATAGATAGTGTACAAAGTCGTGCCTTAAGCTAAGCGCCGGTGATTCTCAGAACAAATTCATATACGCCAAGCGTAATGATAGCCGAAGGCAAAGAGCGGAGCATGTGAGGAGCTAGGCCTCCATACAAACCTGCCATACCTTCTTCTTTGGCGATGGTACGGAAGCATTGCAGCAGGCCTGTGTATTTGGCTTGGCCACGCTCCATAGGTGCCTGGCGCAGTCGTGTCCGGATAACCTAGGAATGTGAGTGAGTGTGAGACCTGGGAAATTGCCTCGAAATGACGTACCTCATGAGGATATGTGATAAGACCTGCGACAAGCTTAGCGGAAGACGCGGCACCACTCGTACTGACCCAATGGGAAACTTCATCCCAGAAGGCAGTCCTTGGCTTCCCCTCGGTGGCTTCTAATGACCGGTGGAACCTAGTTTTCAATTGCTCATAGAGCACCAAGTGTAGAGCCGTTTCAATCGAGCCGAGATAGCTTGCGCTCAATCCTCTGTAAAAGCCACCCAGTCCCTCATTTCGCATGACTTGCCGGATGCAATCTATGCTATTGCGATATCGTCGAGTCGAAGGGCCACCGGCATGTGTTTGTGTTTTGTCAAGTTGTAACCTTGTTTTAACAAGCCATATTGGATTTGTTGCGGTAGAAGTTGCGAGTCCTGCGCATATCGCAGCTTGTGCATGGACGATGGCAGAATCTTCCTTGTGTCCCATAAGCTGAGCTCCAACACGCTTGCAATTGCCGTATACGTAGAACTTGATTGCGGTCGCTGGAACTACACCAGCCATGCTTGGACCAAGGCCTCGGAAGAAAGCTCGCCAGCCTTCAGCACGATAGATGGAGCTGATAATCCGCAGCGTTTTATGATTTGATCGTTGAAGAGGTCGTGATGTTTGAGGATGCTGGTTTGATTGGGGGGAGGCGTCGGAGCCCCTATTTGGGGTTTGATAAAAGTCGGACTGAAGGCGTGTTCGCAAAACATCAAGGGGAGAGGTTACTATCGCAGTAGCCATTCCGCCGCTCCTAAATGGATGTCAGAAGGATCAAGGTGATACCAGCCGGAAAAGACATACGCGCCTGCAAGAAGGTGCACCCATGAGCTAACGGTCTTTTTTTCCGCGAAAGGAACAGATACACTCTGTTCCCCTCCATTTGTATGATCAAACCGAGCCTGAGTATTTCCCTCCATATTTGCGTTGTAGCTTGATGGAGATGGGATCGCGAAGGGCGGCCTGGTCTCGACACTTTTTTTCGGCGATATGCTTTTCCGCGATCTACTACGCCGGCCCCTGGTCACGTGCGTATGCTTATCATCACGTGGATAATCCTCTATGGTCGATAGTGCTAGGTCATCTGACCGCCTTAGTTAACTAACATTTCACATGCGAGTGACGAACACAAGCGAGTGACGCAGTTCGATACACATGTAAATGGGATAAATTACAACTTGATATCTCAACAACAGTGGTATATTGGGGTGTTTCCTTATAGGATAATTGGTATTATGTAATATCTGGCCTTACTAGTTATAGCGTTCAGAGAATTTTCATAATTTAGTGATAAAGATATATAACTAACTATATTATTCTTAGTAGAGCGATGTAATTTTCGATACCATCAAATTGCAACCTTTTAGTTGCCTTGACATTGATATATATTATTCAAACCCCTTATCAACAGCTATAAAGTAAGTTTGGAATCAATCAAGGACGTTGCTGTTGAGATAGAAGGTTGTAGTTTATCGGATTTACTATGTGTTTCGGACTGCGTCACTCGCTTGTGAGTTAACTAGTTAGTTAACAAACTCTTGAACTTCCTGGTTAGGTAGTGTAGGCCCTCAATTTCACCGTGTCTATAATATTCTCTCCTGTTCCTCTTACACTAGATCAGTCACGTGTCACAAAAATATACGTATTGTATTATTGTAGGCCTAGAGGAGCATCAACTTCGACAAAACGCACAAGTTCGACAAAACACACACGGTATGACCCATCCCGTCAAGGTTGACGGTCCCCCTTCTCTCTTTTATTCACAATTTCACAGTTATCACTACAATGAGACTAATTTGGATCAGTTCCGAGATGGCTACATTATCATAATATGATAGACCTCAAAAAAGGAAGAGAATCGTCATGTCCTGTACAGAATGCCATCGTGGCAAGCGAAAGGTAGGGCACCCAACGAAACTTCTAAACAGGAAAAGGAACGCTGATAAAGATAGAATAGTGTGACCGCCAGTATCCATGCTGCAACTGCATTAAACGAGAAAAGCAGGTATTTATACTTGTAGACACAATGTTTCTTTTAGTCTGATTGGTAACTGCAGGATCTTTGCCATTATGACGCTGTACCAAAGGACTGCCAAGCCACGCAAATCAGTTATGGTGTGAGTGGTGGCTCGGAAATCATCTCTGGTAGCAATAGGGTGAATTTGTACCCGCCTCCTAGGCCAGGACAGGCCTTGAGTGGGATAGCGAATTTCAGGACAAGATCAAAGATTTTGGATACTCCAGCCATGGAATTCACAACTCTATGAGCTTGTTGCAGACTGCAGAGCTAAATGGAGGCCAGGACACGAGCGTGGTTGGCTTCTCTGCGACAAACCAGTTCCCATTCCCAATCGATGCAGACTGCAAGTACAGGGAATTAATTCGCCAGCTACCTTCGCAGGCATGCATCAACAACTTGGTCCAAACCTTTTTCTCCGACATAAATTGGCAGTATGACCTGCTTGATGAGGCATCTTCAGAGAAGACTTGGCCGCATGGGGAAAGATCTCATACTCTGATCTTCGAACTGGCTTCGGAAGATTGGTACTGGGGACCATTGTGTTTCCAGCATTGTTAATCCAAGTCCTCGCACAGGCGCTTCTTTTTCACTCTCCTCATGACGATATGATCATTTCTCTCATTACCATCCCTGACATGACCTTCCATGATTTTGGGGCTGAATATAGTGATGCGGGTGCTGAGCTACTCGCAGTTCTAGGGGAAAAGGATATCATACTCGCCACGGCGCAAGCCGGTTTGCTTCGTGCCTCGTTTCTGAAAAGTAGTGACAAAGTTATTGAAGCTTGGCATGCACTTGGGGCAACAATCCGCGATGCACAGGAAATTGGTCTACATACTGGACGAAGTATCCCTGGACAATCTCTAGTTGGGCCCAGTCACGATAGACACAATATCAGTCTCGTCGGCCACAAAGTTTGGGTAGTTTTGCATATTTGGGACCTCCACATGGCTGTTGTTCTCGGTCGACTAATTGTCACCGATCTCCAAATAGATCGCTTCGCTCGAAGTATAGAGGATGAGGCAAAGCGGCGAGAATTATTCTCGCATTGGGGTGCCGCCCTCCAAGACTACCCCACAGTCGAGCGTATTCACGCTGCAATCAAAACGAATTTCGAACTTTTACCCTCTTGGTGTCGCCTGGAGAACCCAGATACGAAGTTGGATCGACTGCCCGGGTATCAATGGCTACCTGTGGCCAGAGAAGCACTGTCCTCGCTCATTAACCTTGTTCTTCTCGCACTTCATAGACCATACATATTCTCTGTTGCCAACAGTCAAACAGAAGCGGAACGACTATTCCAAAAGTCACAGCCGCACCAATGCAAGGTGTTTAATCCAGTCTACGCCTCTTTCGATGCGATTGTTCTCCTCGCAGCACTCTGTCTTGTCTTTCCGAATAAGGACCACGAACAAAGACCAGAGTGTATCGACGTTGTTCAAAGGGGGATGTAAAGGCTGGGGATCATTGGTCAATCTAATCCCATGGCAAAGTCAGCACATGGCGTTGTCTGCAGCTTGTATCGTCGATTAAGTCATCGGCTAGGCATCCCCGAAAACGCTGAGGGCAATAGAGCATCGTTCAACAACCCGGAATGGATATCTCCCGACAGCGATGTAAGTGTCTATTATGGGGCACCGTCAGAAATCTCGTTTGGCACCATTTTACCTCCGCGTCCAACCCATGACTTGTTCTATGATCATATCTCAAGTCCATAAATCCCCTTCACGACTACGTCGGATAGTTTGCCCTTTGATCCACATACTATGAGCGTTACAGATAGTTGGAATTTTGAAGGGGCCTTCTCAGATGCCAGCTTTTGGGATTTGATGAACCAGCCTAATCATTGATCTACCAATCGCGAATTGCATTCTTTTCAATCTCCACAAACCAGGCCTAAATGTCCCCCACATTACGATCAACAAAATCCGGCTAGTCATAGTACTGGAAGTTGGAAACCTCGTTGTTCCAGATCAACATCTTTTGACTAGTAGGAATTGACTCGTAGTGGCGCTTAGCAGCAGCTGCATTCATACAATTTTCACCGTGAATTACCAGCGCTGGCTTGTTCAGCTTCGCCACGCCAGGAACGGTGGTATAGCTAAAGTGGTCCAGGTCACTCATCGCCGCGTATCGGTTCTCAAATCCCTTCAATGTCCACGGCCCATACCACGACCAAACGACTGGTCCCGGAAGGCCGACCAGTGACTCAGTTTCAGGGTCAGCTGGGTTCGGATCAACCAACGGCTGGTACACCACTTCTCCGGTCTTGTCGTACAGTTCGCGGGCTTGTTGGGCTCGCTCAAGTCGTGCCTTGTACAGGGCTTCTCCCTGTTCAGGGGTCGACATTTTCATTGTCGCGATATATGCCGCAGGTGTACATGCAACACATCCAACGCAAATCATGTAGATGTCAGTTCCATGGTCTTGGTAGTATCCCGATACTGAGGCCACACCTGCGACCCGGCCATCGTAGGATGCCACTTCTAGGGATTCGGGGCCACCCTGGCAGATCCCAACTAAGAAGAACCGGGATTGATTAACATCGCTGCGTGTCGAGAGGTAGTCCAGTCCTGCGACCATGTCCTCATTTTTCATCTTGGGGTTTTCCAGTCGTCGGGGCTGGCCGGTGCTTTCCCGGACCGTGCGGGGGTCGAAGATCAAGGCTGCGTACCCTTCATCTGCTAGGCGGGTGGCATATTGCAGCGGAGCTTGTTCTTTCACAAAAGAATATGGACCGGTGATCACGACACCGGGTGGATTTGTGACATTTGTCGGACGAAAGAGCACTCCACTGACAGTCTCTCCGTGAGAAGATATGTGACCTCCTCGGTGGTGTACTGACCGTGGGAAGGCATTTCGAATTTATTTCAATGAATATTTGGCATAATGTATGACAAGATCTTGATGTTCTTAAGTGCCAGTTCTCATCAGGTTTAAATGATCTAAAGTCATCGGCGTTATGCCGCAACTACGACGGATATAGACGCCTCCGATGCATCACCGTAAGTCTATCCATGCATGGTAATGATAATAGATTGGATTTAATGGATATCTCAATCATCTTAGTACGTAATGTGTCGATGCTGTATCTCCATTTTCGTACTTCGCCCATGTCGAGTTATCGCCGATAAAAGCGGATCAGGACGTTAACGCCGATAGATCAATTGAAGGTACATTAACTGTGGATATCATGCAAGCTGACCCGGATCTGACAATATATATGTGATGTCCAAGCATTACACAGACCTTTCCATACACCTTAATCAATAACAACCACAGGTCTACGACTGTCCCCAAATTACCTCACCAGTCACTAGGTATATATCCTTGTAACACAGCCACGCCTCTATTACCCAAAAATAATAAGTAAAGTTATGTATAAGACCCCACACAATCTTCCTACCTAAACCTTTTGACATTCAAACTTGTAACTCGCCATATGCTAGTTCCCTCCCGATGCAGTTCCTTGGTCCCACTGAGAATGGCCGAAGGACGTCCCGATTGTCGGTATAGAAAGGCGAAGATTGATTGGCCCTGGCATTTTCTAGCCAGCGCTCGGGTATAAACTGATATGGGGCATGAAAGCTCAAGGGTGAGCGGTATGCAGCATATTAATGAACGGAGACTTTCGTCTGGTAAACATCAGCAATTGTTCGATTGAAAAAAGAAATAACATTGGTTGCTTACGTTTGGGGGGCATGGGGTAGCCCTAAATTCGAGTTAACTTGGGCCCAAGCGTCATCCGCTGCTGTACAGAGGGAGCAGGTGGATATATTTGAAATGCCTCCTTGAGACATGCGAGCATGTATGGCAGATTTGCAGTGTTTGAGATTGTGATATCATGATCAGTTTCTATCGCAGATCTTAATTATCGAGTGACTTCTTCCATGGAGTGCGGCGTTTACAGCAGCCAGTAGTAGCCCCAGAAAGTAAAGTAGTAGTCGTCTCGCTGCCAGCAATAACCAAAACATTAGAGTTCGCTTCTAACTCCTCATCGGTAATCTCTTTGCCCGATTCTCCGCGTTGTCGCAGAATGCTGCCAATGAAGTCTGTGCATTCTCTGGGATTTTGAATCTGGAGACGTTTCTGCACAATGGATCGGCTGAGAATAGTATAGCGAGCAGGAAAAGTGACAATATGATTGAGACGATTCTCGCTTCAGAAGATCAAAGATTGTCACACCGGACAGGTAGCTCACCAAAGGCAGTGTGTTACAAAATCCGAGATCGATGTATGAATATGTATGAATTTGCAGTTGCAATTTGTATAAAATGCTCTATAGAATGCTGGCTGCCAGAGCTTGTTTTGTGGAGAACAGAGCCGCAGGCCTCGGGACCGATCGGAGCCGCCTGAGCCGCAGGAACCGCAATCTTGGATATATCCTGCAGGAATAAACCATCTGCCACTTTCGGGAGTATCAGTGTCACTTACACTCTGAGATGTCCACTCCACCGACGCTATTATTTATACCTGGCTCCTGGCACAAACCTACATGTTACGATGAGGTTACCAAGCTGCTCCAAGGCCACAAGTTGAAATGCATCTCGATAACTTTGCCTTCGACCACGGGAAATCCAGCTGCGACCTTCAAAGATGACCTAGAGACTGCACGTGAAGCTATTTTGACCGAGACAATCAATGGACGCAATGTCGTAGTCATTGCACACTCCTACGGTGGCATGGTTGGCAACAGTGCCATCAAAGGTCTCACGGAGCCACGAGACTTCACCGAAAGCCAAAATCAAACCTCGACAACGGGCTACGTTATTGGCCTAATCCTCATAGCGTCTGGGTTTACACTGAGTGGACTTGCCTTCATGGACCCTTTTTTTCGGCCACCCCCCTTCCTGGCGGGTCAATAACGTGACCGGATATGCCGAACTTGTCGCTCCCCCACGTGAGATCTTCTATCACGACTTGCCAGCAGACGAGGCGGAGTTCTGGGTTTCGCAACTTACTACCCAGAGCCTCAAAGCATTGTTTGAGGGCGGGGAACACACATACGCCGGTTGGAAAGATGTGCCTGTTTGGTATATTGGCACCATCGAGGATCAGGGTTTGCCGGTGATAGTACAGCGCATACAGGTGGGCATGGCAAGGGAGATGGGTGGGAGTGTGGAGCACAGGGAGCTTCACACGAGTCATTCGCCCTTCCTGAGTCAACCAGGAATGACAGTCGAGATTATACTAGAGGCTGTTGAGGCGTTTATGGGGAAGCTACGTGGGGATGGGTCTACTAATCACTATAGTGATACAATAGTAGGACCGAAGGCCATAATGTTGCAGCCTTTGACGTGGTTTAAATTCGGACTCCCGCTGGTTTTTGGTCGCGTGATAGGAAGGTGTATACTTCTATTTACTTGGGGGAGGAGGTTATGGAGGTCTAGGGCTAATTAATGTAATTTTAATATCAGGTCAACTGAGGTTCATCGACAAGATTCAAGGCTTTCTGTGAGGTTTTAAAGTATGGGTATCCCTAGACCGGATATAAAAATTGTTCTCTCAACACTACAATCCCCCTGAATTGTAGGTATGATTACCTTTCACAACAAATATGATACATACGACCATAGGGTGTGGAAAACAGGGCTTCCCGTCCGCTCAGCCGTACTTAAGCCACACGCCGGTGAGTTAGTAGTTGGGTGGGTGACCACCAGCGAATCCTCACTGTTGTATGTTATTTTATTTTTTTACATTTGACATTATAATGTCAGCCAAAGTGATTGAGGTTTATTGTGCTTTGTTGCGGTCCGTTAGGTCCCACGCTGGCGGCCTGGCTTGACCATGTGCAACCCTTTCCCAGCCCCAGACCTAGTGCAGATCCCCATCTCCCGAATTTGCGGTTGGTTGTTTAATATTTTTTTTTGCATAGAGTACTATTAGGGGTCTAATTAGGTCTACTACACACTTGACCTCGGACATGTGTCACACGGATATGTGCATGGTTTGGAGAAATCGACTCACCCCCATCCATCTAGGCGACCTGATTCTCTATGCACCATGCCGGGCCAAAGCTAGGAGAGTAACATAGTTAATACATTAATACATGAGGAAATTATGTAATATCCCAAAAGTGACCAAATAAAGGAGTGAATTTAATGTACTAATATACAAGCCGAAGGAATGTGGACGCTCTGTGTATGCGCCTGAATTACAAACAATATCAACCAGATATGGCAATGTTCCCAATCGACTGCATCCATGATCAGAAAAAAAAAAATTAAAAACGTTCCAACGTGAGGCGTCAAGAGGAAAAAAAAAGGCAAGATAATAAACCTAGATATTTATGATCAAGGTGGGAGATCGCCAGTTTCACAAGTGCTTATTTAGCAGGTAGTGATGTACAGACCGAGACTGGAGAGATCGTTAGCTGATGTCCAAGTGGAGAGATAAGAGAAAGGAACATACGGAGAGGGGTTGTAGTCCTCGAAGAAGTTAAGGTCGGTGCTGCCAGAGTTCTCCATCTTATAGGATACTTTCTCGCCAGCGGGACAAGAGAAGGTGGAGACAACATAAGAGTTGCCGGGGGAAACGGTGATATCGCCGAAGTCCTGGGAGACGGAAGGCATATTGTTGAAGGTAGTAGACTCATCAACAGCGGAAGAGAGCTTGGCGAAGTCGATCTTGCCGTCACCACTGAAGCTGTAGGACGAAGTCTCAAGGTCCTGGAGCTCGGGGAAGAGGAAGACAAGGCTGCAAGTCTTGCCCTCATCGGAGGAGGGAATATCGAAGTTGAAGGCGCTCGAGATAGTGGAGCTCACGGTGCCATTGAAGGATGTACCAGCCGCATTATCAGGCGAGGAAGAGTCAACGGGGATAATCAGGTGGGGGTACTCGTAGCTGCCGGAGGTGAGTGTGGTGGGGCAGGAGCCACTGGAGGACTCAGTGGCTGAAGGAGTGGCAGAGGCAGAGCTGGCAGGGACAGATGCGCTACTGGAACCGCTGGGCTGCGAGCCACCACCGGAGGGGGCGGGCGCGGTACTGGACCCAGAGGGCTGGGATCCAGAGGGAGCAGGGGCAGAGCCAGTAGGCTGCGAGCCGCCCTCGCTACCGCCGCCGGAGGGAGCAGGCATGGTAGCGGAGGGGGAGGGCTGCGAGCCGGAATCGCCGCCGCCAATAGGGGCAGTGGCAGAGCAGCTGCAGTCGGTGACAGTAATAGTGTTCACGACAGTGATAGGAGAGCCAGGGAGATGAGACTCAGAGGGGGCGGAGGGAGCGAAACCAGAGCCCGAGGAGGCAGGGACAGAAGAGCCAGAGGAGGCAGGGGCAGAAGAGCCGGAGCCGGAGCCGGAGCCAGAGCCGGAACCAGGAGTGGACTCGGTGACGGGAGCAGAGCTAGCAGGGGTGGACTGAGGAACTGGAGTAGATGACACAGGAGCAGAGGGGATTGACTGAGCGCTAGAGGATCCGAAAGAAGAGGGAACAGCGCTGACAGATGAAGAGCTGCCATTGCCAGAGCCGGAGCTTGAGCAGGAGTCGGCAGTCAACTTGACGTTCACGCAACCGGTGACATCGGACTCGTTGGGGTGGGTGTAGACGTTCAGACCACCGTTCTGGCCCGTGGCACAGGCAACAAAGTCCTTGCTACCGTGGTACTCGAGCTCACCGTTAGTGCCGAGAGAGAAGCCGGGGGCAGGAGAAGCACCCTCGTCACACTGGAACTGAGTAGTGGGGGCTATTAAACAGTCAGACGTGTCTTGTATAAAATATAAATGTTGAATGTTGTCACTTACGAGTGAGAATGCAGCCACGGCCATTAGAGTCAGTGATAGCACCCTTGGAATCGATGCAGTACTGGGCAGGTGACAAGCTGTCATCGCCAATGCGGTTCTGGCCATCGCTCAGCTGGCCAAGCTTGCCGGACGCATCGCCGGAAGATGTGAGGTGGAAGCAGCAGCTGTCACCACGGCCAACGAGGGCGTTGGTGCCAGCAGCGAGCGCAGCGATAGTGATGAAATTCTTCATCATGATTTCTGGTCAGCGAATGTGGAGGGATTGATCAGCTAGCGAATGAAGACAATTAATTCCCTTTGAAAGAAAATCGATTTTAGTTTAAATATCTTCGAGCGTGAAGTCCACTGGCAGAGTTGCAGCAGCAGGCGGATCTTTATAACATTGCGTAAAATTAAAGCTCCGCAGTATGAATCAAGGAAATATGTAGCAGGTACCGAAATTCCCCGAGGCCAAAACAACCAAAAATAGAAACCGCGTGTTGTCAGGTATTCTACGATTATCCATGGATGAGACCCGGTGGAATAATGCCCTAGTATTGGATAGTCATTGCAGGTCCGAACTAGCCGGCAGTGACGTAGTAGACGCCTATTGACCAGAGATTCATTTCATTCAATTGTGGAGTAAAAGACCATTCTTGATGCTCCACTCACAAACCAGATTTGAACATGGACAACGATCACTGGCTGAGACTAAGGCTGTGGGCCCTTACTCAAGGCCTCTTTTAATCTTCTATCCACGCAGGCTAGCCGGTTATTGGAGGTGGCAAAACACCTCTTCCATGGATCATTCCCTAATTCCATTTTCTGAGAGGCTCAGATCGTTCTGCCTTCGGATGGAACGGATGAAAGTTAGACCTTCTTCCCATCAAAGGCCATGGGACTTCGCAACTTTGATTGAATGCCATTGTTACCAGCCCGGCGGGGAGTATACGAAATGAGGTACCTAGGTACGGGGTACTGTCCTCCTATTTTTGGACAGCAATAGTGAAGCTTGAACTCTGCTATGCTTGGTATACTGCAACGTCGCTGACTTCCAGATAAGCGTATAGAAATCGCTACATGAAGGGCGTAGGAGGGTTAAACCACCTTATCAATAATGGCCAATCTCCAAACAGCCTTGTCTCTCGATAGAATTAGACTAAGAGATTGATGGGTTGCTCTAGTGGAGCCTGCGAGATGGTAATGGCCCTAAGCCTTGTGCATCATATGTAATTAGACATGGATAAGTGTATGACCTCAAGACTAGAGTAAAGCATAAATAAACAGAAAACAAAAACAGAAATAAACAAGATTAGATGCGAAGCAGTTTTTACCAAGTGGAGCCCTTCTCTAACCAACAATAGTCTCCAACTATTTTTGTTCCTTATTCGACCACGGAATGGCCACGCAGCTTTACAATTCAACAACCACGCCAAGACTGCTATATAATATACTAATGTTCTCAAGTACAGGTAGCTACTCGTACAATGTACATTGTGGGTAACAGTTTACGCCCCACGATGCGTTTTTACCATTGGACCTATGTTTTATTCCTTGTACCGACGATCCATAGGGTGCATCTCTTTCGATCGATCGGGAACATCCCCATTGGACTGGTTTAGATCAAATGACATCAATTGGATATTTCGGAAATTAGTATTATGCATTTTGGGTCTCGCTAGTAAGCCTTACAAAGCCACTAGTTAAGGGCTCTCATAGACCCCATTTTTATATTACTAGTGTGCATTTTTTTAGCTCAGACAGTGTATATGACATATAACTTTACAAGAAATGAATTGACATGCGTCATACATATGTAATGTTGATTCTAAATATCCAATAATAATACCCCAATACCCCCCGCATTCCCTGCCCTGGCCAACGCCGTGAAAGAGAAACATTTTTATAAGTCCCTTCAAAACACGCTATGTATACATACAATGTATTGGTATCCAAATAGTGCGTCTTTTCGATGTTCCGACTTTGCTCCCGATTCCAAATAACTCTATTTGGCCAGTAGTCTCGATGTATACCAAAATATATCGGGCTTTTGAATACAGAATAGCTATGGATGATATAACTTATTCCAATCCCTCGCCATGTCTATCGATTAGTTAGGGCGTTACATCACCACTGAAAATACTATAAATTGTTGTACTGCTAGATTGCTGCCACAATTCGTTTCCCTAGCTAGGTTTGATCACGGAGCGTCAAAACATCAACGCCGAAGTTTTCTTCTCCAACTAACTTCTTCGTCTCACACAACAATCCTTTCAGATCATCTGCCAAAAGGGTATTTGCTACTTGTATCACGGCAAATGCCGCGTAGCCCGGCTCACACACTCTCGCCGAACTAAGGATGTGACGGTCGCTCTTCTTGAGAAGCTGATCCAGGTTTACCGGCTCTGGAGCTGTAAGGAACGGAGGTAATGGTCGGCCTGTTGTGATGGCTGTAGCGACCATAGAGAGTGTTGTAGATATATCTCGAGAACTGAGCTCTAAAGAAATGACGAGCTGCTTAAAATCGTTCAACCAGGCATCTGAACTGCTTTTTTCGATGCCAGTAGGAGTAGGGAAATTTTGAAACGATTCAGCAACGTGGTATATCATGGTTGTGAAATGAAGCATGCTGGGTTGTGTCAGTGTCAAGAAGGGGTTGGTTGACGCTTTGTAGGTATGAAACTGACCGTTGGGTATGATCAATGAGTTTGTCATAGGACGCTTGCGGGAACTTCCCACCTAAAACAGGTTCCCAAGCCATGAATTTCCTGTGCTTCTTGATGCCTTCAAGAATGATGATTTGTTTGGTGAAGAGTCGGCTTCGAGCTTTGTGAAGTCTTTTACCCGGGCTCCTTTTGTCACCTGTATCTCTTTCTGCCCCTCTGATCTTGAGTGAAACTGTTTGATGCACAGAGCAATAGTAATTGCTTAACAGATAGAGAGAAGTCCCTAAGTCTTCTCGGAGTAGGTGTCGAACAGTGACGACTGACGGAAAGTAGGTAAAGATGAATGCGACGCCTAGACCACCAAGAACTGTGGCTAGCCTGTACGGAGCAAGCTCATAAAGAGGATGGAAGACTTGGCCGTTGGAAATTGAGAGAGGAATGCCGATTTTCTTGACTTGGAGTTCATACCCCACTATCAGGATGACTGTGACCATTCCAATCATAGGAACGACGATGGTGTCATGGTGTTTGACCAATGGGTAGTGATAGAAGAACATTGAGATGGCGAAAAAGACGATAATGCCTGCGGTGTGCTGATCGACAATGTACCAAATAATGTAGGATGCGACCATCGCGACTGCCGTCCCCCCAAATCGCAGGAATTGTCCATAAATACCTGAACCCGCTGTTCTCGTCATGCTGATGGCGACCATAATTGAGCCCCAGATGATGCGTTGCTTAATGAAGAACTGCTGAGAATTCCTCAAATAACAAGTGATTGCAATTACCATGGTGGCTGTTGCCACCCGGAAGCCAAATGCTGACTCCGGGGACCCAAAAATATTCATGAAGATGCGAAACTTGTCTGATATCTTTTCCCAAGCTGACGCCGGGGGAGCGTGCTCAGGATTTTTGCTTGCTGGGAGAATGCCGCTAAGACTGACCGTGACAGTCCCAGACCGGGTGCTGTAATCCTGATAATCAAAATTGCTGTCTTCCCGAGATACTGCGTCTCGAGCCCATTTTCTAAGTCGTTTCCAGGTTGGGAAGATGAGCCTGCTCCTCTTCATTGTTCCGTCGTTCACTTTGGATTCAGCAAATTTGACCAGGTCTAGGATAGCTTGCGCAGTTGTAATGCACAGATATTCTAGCTGTGACGTCGTCAGTAAGTCTTATGGTTAAAATGGTGAAACTCAATAAGAGGAGACTCACGTTGAGTACCAGGTATAGCTGAGCCAAATGCTGTTGGTATATAGCATCGCCCATTTGCGTCGCGTCGTTCTGTTGCGAGGGATTATCCAAGCCATTGAATGCACACCACTCTTTCAGGATGTTTTCTCGCTCTGCAAGATATTGCTGTATCATGCTCTCAAGGTGCGCGACCGAGTCCTTCTCCTTGGGTGTGTGATTGACACCATTTGCTTCAATATCAGTTGTCACAGTTGATACTGGCCGTTTCCCGAGGCCGAGTTTATACAAAGACTCCTCAAGCCCTATTATCATTGCTTCCTGAAGCTGTTGGGTAGAACGACACACATTCTCAAGTATCCAATACCACTGCTCTCTCTCTCTGTCCTGGAGCTGTGAAAGCTCAGATTCGGCCAAACCACGACCAGTCTTTAGACGACTCACGGCATCCCAACCGCCGCGTTTCTGGATCCGATTTGTGGCATGACTGAGGGACTTTATGCCTAGAATGGGGTGCAAGATCTTTCTTTCCAAATGACATATAGTCTCCAAATCCTTCGCATTTAATCTGTCCCATGTCGTCTCAACCTTTGCGTAGCGAAGTTCCGCTTCTGACTTTGCATGGAGTGTGGTAATCTCACTTAAGATCTTCTCCAAAGCGTCAGCCTCAGCCCACGGGGTGATTCCCGAGGAAGAGTTGCAGGTGTCATCTCTTCTATCAAGGTCGTTTAGTGCATGCGCACTGCCAAACCAATTACGCATAGACAGTGACGTCATATATCGACTCTGCGCTTCCAAAGCGGACTTGAATCCCAGGATCTCTCCGGCCATTACCTTCATGACAATTTTTCGAGAGTTTAATGGAACAATGAGGAGGTTTGTGGCTGCTGAGATTCCGAACCCAACAAAAAAGCTTTCAAGTAAAATAGTTACTGCCAAATGTTAAGATTAGTGCGTTTTCTATAGTAACAAAGGGAACCAACCTAGAGATTCAGCTTGCTTCATAGTTGCATATTGCGTTCCATACGTTGCCGTCACGTTGATAAAAATTGAGAAAATGATAGAAGGAAGGAAATATTGAGGGAGATAGGCACGGAATCTGTTCAGTGATTAATAAAGTGACGGGAGTTTGATTGTGATGACTGACGTGTTGGCTAGCCATACTTCGAAGAAAAGCCAAACCCCCATGTTGGCACTGGCTGCCGCATTGTATGGACTGACAGCAGAACCAGGAACTGGACCTCTAGAATTCGCTTCGGGCAGGTGAGTTGTGTTTTCTCGTGCTTTGACTGCACACCACATTGCAAGTAACGAGATTGCGGCTGCTAAACAAGTCAGAAGCTATCAAAGCATTACCGATTAGTTCATAGTAGTTTTCAGAGGTGTAATGGAGGCCTTACGGATGTTACCAGAAGATTTTGAATAAATCGTGCCCGAGGCAGTACTGGTATGGATAGGATGGACATTATTGGGATGAGATAGCCAATTGTTGAGAAATGTCTTGCAACGGAGTCGGCCTGATATCTCCCAGGCGTTAGTTTAATCTGAAGTAGATGGGAATAGTACATACATAGCAAGACCAACTGTAGGTGCAACGGTTCCCCTTTGATTAAGCTGTTAGCCTTTCTTTTTGCAATCGAAGATGTAGGTAGGAGGACGCGTGTAATGCCAGAATCTCCTCCAGGGCTAAGTTGAGTAGAACAAACACATAAGTCAAAACGATATGCAATAACATACTTAAGCATCAGAATCAAAAGTGGAGCATCGATTCCACATTTAGCTACCATCCTCTTCCATCTGGAGGGCCTCTCTTGAGCTGCAGTGGTATCATTTTGAACCAACCCATCGGACATATTTTTGAGTTGAGCTAATAATTGAACAAGCACTTGGATTTGTCGCTGTAATTAGTTAGCCTTTTCTCGGGAGGCTGCCCCGAAATCTCTCCTTCCATACCTCACGATTCGCCCGTTAATTCAACCCAGTACTCGCGGAGGGTTATATATTTGATGCACTCGAACTTATTGGAAATGACATACAAGTGCTAAGTATGTCGGAGGATCTCGAATATAAGTGAAGGAGAAGAGAAATGGGACAGTCCATGTTTACTAACGTGAGCTATGTAATAACCCACATATATCAGCCCATATCAGAATTGGATGGACAGTAGTCGGGTAGACCGGAAACTTAAATGTGATGTGACTTCATCCTAAACCTTCCCGAGGTACAGTTAACGCAACGCTATGTATCAACTTAGCAAACTGATAAACACAGATAGTGACATAGTATGAATGCAACATGAAACATATCGGCACACTCTAAAACCCGGACTGTATCGTCCGCAACTGTATTATCTTTTTTTTGATATTCTCGACATAAGTCAAAAAGAAACCTCGGGATCATTACTATAGCGCAAATGGTACCATGTATTTGAATACGTCATCATTTCATGGGCATATTAATATGTTCTCTAAGAGGCAACTAACACAAAGGGCGGCCAGTGTATAACATCACAAAACAGATGGCTAATAAGTGATCCATTTATTGACTATATTGAGTGAAGCATTATAACTCCTCGAATATAATTTTGAGCCGGATTGAATGAGCGGGTCCACAGTCGCCGGAAAACGGCGCCCCTGCTCAACCGGGCGACACCTATTGCTGGCAGCATGCTGGTGGGTTAGTATTTAGAGTCACCCCCAGTTTTTATTTTGTCTTTATTTTATTATTTTATCCCATACATCTAGTCAAATAGTGGAACCAGAAAGAGAAATTGTTATACGGTACCATCTTCGCAGCTCGCGAATAGAACAAGACATCTCACGTCCATTCTGTAGATACAACCCCATCCACTGTCTTAGCAATAATCGATATAATAATAAAACAGTGTACATTTAATACGATGATGATTATAGAGTTAGGGGAAAGAAGAGATGTGATCAAACAGAACAATATATATTTGCACACATGGTTAAAACAGCATAACCAACGAAAGGCGATAGGCAATCCATGGCAGATCAAAGTTTGCTCGAGACAAGGTAGGGAATGTTCTTAGCCTCGTATAGATCCTTGTGCCCGGCTTTGATGATATCCGCGCCCTATACTATGTGTTAGTCTTATTCCAGTAGCCTGTATATTTGTTACTAACCTTCTCGCCAATCATGTAGACCGAGTTTTGAATACGGCAATCAGGGATCACGGGGATGACAGAGGCATCCGCGATTCTGAGATTGCGGACTCCATGAACTCGCAGCTTTGAGTCAACAACACCCTGGTGGATGCTCTTCGAGAGACGTGCCGTACCACATGGATCTGGATAGTAAATCATTAGCCTTGTTTCGAGACATTTGAGGGGGTCATCTTACGGAATCCAGTCTGGCTGCGATCCAGGACAGCCCGATTCATATCGTCATCGGAATGAAGGGGCATCTTCCAAGGGTATTCAGAGAGAACAATGTCCTTGAATCCAGCACCCTTGGTCAAAAGATCATATGTCCAACGTACACCTTCCCGCATGGCTAGAATGTCCAAGTCATTGGCAAAGAAGTTGAGGTTGATATTCGGTTGAACCTGTGCGTTCGAGCTGTTCAGGGTGACTTTACCCTCGGAAAGGGGCCGCAGCAGATCAACAATGACGGTCATGTAGCTGCCCTTCTCGGGCATAGGGAAATGCCACTGGAATGCGGTGCTAAACAAGCCGACAAAGTCCAGCTCAAAGTGAGGTTGTCCCGCCGGGCCGAAAGGGTCAAGACCTCCGTTGGCAGCCTTAGCTTCCTGGTAGGCAGGATACTTATCCAGGCGTTCGTCAATTCGGGGGAATCCCACAAGTTCCAGGAATCCGGAGCTTGCAGGGCCAGTCTTATCCTTCTGGTAGGTGGACAGCGCCTTGTCGTTGAGAGGACCGGGACGGAGGACATGGGCATCCAAACTGTACCCATCCTTGACCTCGAGAACGAAAGGCACAATTGGGTGGTCAAGAAGATGTTGGCCGACGTGAGGAGATTCCACAATAGGAGTGATTCCATGTTTGGCCAGTTCCGCTGCTGGGCCGACTCCACTCAGCATGAGAAGCTTGGGAGTCTCAAAGACACCCTGAGACAGGATGACCTCTCGGCTGGCGTAGACGCTGATCTCCTGCTCAAAGGCATCGCTGATCACAGTGACACCTGAACAGATGCGTGTGACAGGATCGATAAGCAGCTTCTTCGACTGAACGCCATAGAGAATTGTCACATTCGGCTTGTTCTTTAGGTAAAGGAAGCTACCTTGGCGCTCACCCTGGTAGATGGTATCAACACAGTGGGTGAGACCCTTCATCTCGCCAGAGTAGATGTCCTCGCTCAGAGGTTCGCCCTTGGAAACCCAGGCCTCGGTGAGTGCATCACGGAATGGCTGCATCTCCGGCACCAAGTCGGCATGGGAGATCTGCACAGGACCCCCGGTTCCAATCTTGCTTAGTTCGGCCGGGTACAGCTTCTCGTCATCATGATAGGTGGCACATTTGCGGAGGTACTCCACACATGAGTCCCAGTTCCAGTCGCGGCCACCGAAGGCCTCCCAGTCGTCAAAGGTGGGCTTCGAGCCCGGAATCCAGGTGAAGTAGTTGGCACACGAGCTGCCGCCAAGGGCCTTTCCGCGGGTGTTGGGCTTTTCAACACGCTCGTAATCATCACGCTTGATCATGGTGGTCTTGTAAGACCAGTCGTACTTGCTTCCGCGAAGGGTGAAAGCCTTCGACGGGGTGGTGATTTGCTCGATTTGATCAGGGTTGGGGATGCCGGCTTCAACAACCAGAATGCGGACGGTGGGGTTCTCAGCGAGGCGGCCAGCGATGGCATTGCCAGCGGTACCACCGCCAACAATGATGAAGTCGTACTCAGAGCCGTTGGATACGAAAGCCATGGTTTGAATTTTGTTGTTGATGAGAAAATATTTGAGAGTGAGGTTTGTTCAGTGTCTGTGAGACCGTGAGAGGGTGATATTGTGTGTGTAGAGGGCAACAATTGACGAGCCATCGTGTGGACTTTATATTCCATTCATTCATTGTATTCCAGTCATGGCGACAATATCTCCAAATACACTTGCCGCTTTTTCCGGACTAAAAACATGTTGACAAGAATAAGGCTATGGTAAAAGCTTGAATGTACGCCCACAGGGTTGCAGATGTTCTAGAAGGGAGGTAAAAACTACCAGTGACGAGTGTGCTCTTCCATTTTCGACCCCTCATGAGGGGAACCCCCTTCTCCGCACAAGGCTGCAAATTATTCTGACCAATCAGAGTGGCTGGTGAGTTTGCCGGGATTTAGCCGGGGACGGAAATAGCTCGGCCATTCCATGACCGCCTTTTTCTAAATCTTTATCTTGTCAAATACATTGGTCTCAAACTACATGATTTTTACAACTTTAGTTTTCTCCTCAGGCCCCTCACGTCAAGATGAATATCTCGGAGATTTGGAGTCTCCCTCATGGGGGGTGATAGTAGTAGGGCCTTGATTTAACATGGAGATACAATACAACAAAAGCCAGGCTGTTTCCCACAAAATAGACAATTCATAACATACCAATTCAAATCCCTAGACAAACAATTCATAATGCCGAACCACAATTTCACGTTGGCAGAAGGTAAGTACTAAAGATATCAAAACGACCGTTTCCATTCTGACACCAGATAGGCCAGCCAGTTGCAGACCCATCTGTTAGCACCACATTGCCTACTATTGGCGGTGGTAGCCTCACGACACTGGGTGACACGATTCTCCTAGAGACGCTTGCACATTTCAACCGCGAACGTATTCCTGAAAGGTTCGAGGCCGTTCGATCTGACAGTTCATAGGAAAAGATGCCCTAACGCTAAACAGAGTTGTCCATGCTAAAGCTGCGGGTGCTTGGGGAGAATTCGAGGTTACAAATGACATCTCGTCCCTCACCTCTGCTAAGTTCCTGAATGGTGTTGGAAAGAAAACCCCCGTTCTATTCCGTCTCAGCACCACTGGTGGTGAAAAGGGCAGCGCAGACACTGTTCGTGATGTGCGCGGCTTTTCTGTCAAGTTCTTCACGGAGGAAGGTAACCATGACATAGTCGGGAACCACATTGTAAGTATTCGCCCTCGACTGTCCCATTTTATATTCTAATGTCCCCGAAGCCAGTGTTCTTTGTTCGCGATCCTATCAGATTTCCCTCTCTCAACAGAAGTCACAAGAGACATCCTGCCACAAACCGACCGGATTGGACCATGGTCAGTCCCTGTCCAGATTTTATATTTCCGATGAAGCTAACCGTTCAGTTCTGGGATTTCCATGCGAACCAACAGGAAAGTGTTCATGCTTTGATGCACCTTTTCGGCACTCGCGGTATTCCTGATTCGATCCGTCGAGTGACAGGTTTCGGCGTACATACCTTCAAAATGGTGTCAGCTGATGGTAGGTTCCGCTACTGCAAGTTCCACTTCCGGCCCACCCAGGGTATCACACACTTCACGGAACAGCAAGCTACCCGCATGGCTGGCGCAAATGCCGACTTCCACAATCAGGATTTGTGGGATGCTATTGCTCGGGAAGACTTGCCGGCCTGGAAACTTTATGTGCAGGTCATGGAGCCAGAGCAGGCTGAAACCTACGGCCGTGCTCTGTTTGATATAACCAAAGTGTGGCCGCACAAGGACTTTCCCTTGATCGAAGTTGGTCAGATGACTCTAAACAAGAATGTGGGTGGCTCTTTATCTAGGCTAAGAAGCAATCGCTAATAAAAGCCACCAGCCCGAGAACTATTTTGCCGAGATCGAGCAAGCAGCATTTTCGCCTTCTAACATGGTCCCTGGGATTGCAATGACACCTGATCCTAGTAAGTTTACACTAATGTTGTTCTCACGGTGGGACAACACAATGCTAATCATTTTGTCCGTACAGTGTTGCAGGCACGCATGTTCGCTTACCCCGATGCCCAACGATACCGTCTGGGAGTGAACTACACCCAGCTTCCTTCAAACCGTGCAATCTGCCCTGTGTTCGCGCCATTTGAACGCGACGGCATGGGAACAATGACCCGAAACTACGGTGGCGAGCCAAACTATGTACGGAACTCATTGGGCACTGGCATTCCCAGTCAGGTTATTTCCGACGTACGACACACTGAGCGCATCGCGCATAATGCTATTCTCGGCCAGAATGAGGTCGTGGTTGATGATGAGGATTTCCTTCAGCCACGGGAGCTGTGGAACAGGGTCTTCGATGAGCCGGAGAGAAGGCAGTGGGTGTCAAATGTGTCGGAGACTTTGGAAGGAGTACCTGATCAGCTCAAGGATGCTGTCATTGCTATGTTTAGCAAGGTTGATCCCCGTATTGGTCAATTGTTAGATGCTAAGGCTAAGAACAGTTCGCGTCTTTAGTTAGCTCTTCAATTCTTTAGTTTTAGGAGACTCGTTCTATTATATGAACTGATAGTGCCAATAGATATATTTCATTACTTTAAAATATTAATAAAGATATTATAGTTGATCCTATGCAGTATGTTGGCCGATAGTCTCTAATAAAACTACTCTTCGTCCCCTTTCCTCTGCGGTTTCATTGCATGTCTCCGGATAATCACACCAGGACCACCCAGTGCTACGTTAGCTATATCTTCGTCCAAGTCCGCCAAGTCGTCGATTTTATTTAATTTTGTCTAATTTATCTTGTCTTCATGCTCTAATTCTCGCATCACAGGATCCTTCAGTCCGATACTCATCCAAGCAGCTGCCACGGTATCCAGGTACATACGTCCAACGTAAGCAGCCGGTAGATATAATATGTTAAAACGGAAAGCCCCAGAAGCTGCAGAAAGATCAGGATGGTAACGTGAATTGATCTCAGTCAGCCTCATTCACTGACACCAAGATGGGGCCAGGATCAACAAGGCTGTGTACCGCTTTGACCAATGAATGAAGCTCGGTTACACGATTATGTAGTTGCTTGTTAATCGTTAACAGATAAAACCTGCCGTAAACAGATGCGGTATAAGGCCCGCGCTCAGGCACAATTAGTGTTACATAACATCCCGACTCATTAGGGCCCCACCCGCAATGTGTCGGACAAGACCCCGTATTTAGCATTTCATTCTCCCACAGTCCAATGAGAATCAACACCCGAATTAACATGGCTGCCACTACCATGTGGCTGATTATGTTGTACTTGGGCCTCGTCAGGGCTGGATAGTTAAGCCACTTGTTTCAGAAATTTTCAAGGCTGACTACAAGGTTATTGCGACCACGATCCTACCTCATTATACTGCTATTCACATGACACTATCGGTTATTTGAGACCTTCCACTTCTGCGACAATGATTTGTCCATCTATGGAAAATAGCTTATACATTGATGCTTTCCATGAAACTTCATAACTCAATTACAGTGATATTTCAATAGCTGGTCACAGTTGGCTAAGTTACTAACCCTGCACAAATGGACACTTGCTACTACCACTCTCACTGCTAATCTGACTCTCTCTGCTAATTTGACGAAACATTGCCATAGGGTCATACCAGACATCAAGGCTCTGCACCTGTAGCTTATCATTGACCTTGGCAACTATAAGTCCTTCAATATCAATAGGGCCACCGTGCGCTTCAATCTTGACCTTTTCACCAGAGCTAGGATTGTAAGCATAAAACCAAATGATCGTGGAGAGTAAGTGATCAGATACCTATTGAATCCCACGTAATCATTCTGCATTTCTCCCCAATGTCTCCACCGAAAGACAACAGTGGGAGGACCAGAGTATACTTCAAGTACCTCCCAAGCAAAGGTTGGCATCATCCGCTTGAACGACTTGTGCGAATCGTTGAAACTGTTCTGTGCAGGATCATAATACTGACTCGCAGTCAGGAGAGCATTATAAGTCCCCACTTCTAACATATGGTGACCTGTTCGCCGTTCACCACCATTCATGGAAACTGTGTATACATCCGGATCGATGGTACGCCAGTCGGATAGGTTTGTCTTGAAGGAGGCTTCAATTTCCCAGTTCTTCACGAGATTTTCAACTAAGAAAGGGAGACTGCCGGGTTCGTGGGTCTTTGTCTTGGCTACATGATGTTAGTAATAGAATTCAGATGACTAGAAAAAAGAGAGAGGTACTTTTTTCATAGAAGGCTCTTGTCTTGGAATAATCCGGAGCACGGCCATAGCGCCAGGCACTGGTGTCTTTAAGGACAGCATCGGGATCAAGCACGTAGTCAGGTAATTCGCTCATTGTGTAGCTTACTAGGGTGAGGGCCAAATAAGGAAATAAGACAGAAAAGAATGAAACTGGGAAGGACGATTTTATATGGCCCCTCTCGCATGAACCTCTTCCATTGCCCCTCGTCACCCCTGACCCATGGCCCCCAGTCAACGAGTACGAGTATCCATGGGTGTAACCCACAATGTAGGAACATGTTCTTGGTACACCACGCTTTTGGCAAGTAAGATCTCGAAATGAACCAATCATGTTGAATCTGACGCAAGTAATATATTGGCTATTTGGAACATAATATCTCCGATTGACCCGCCCCATTTTATATATTAAATTTCATATCAGCCCCTATTACCCCGTTCCTGCCCCGTGCTTAATTGATTCTCACTGTTAGTCGATCTTCAGAATTCAGATCTAGATCACCAACAAGAACCATACAGATTTCGTCGCAGATTTCTTCGCCACTTAGTCTTCAAGCCGCCTCGAGAATTAACCTTGTAGAATTATAAACTTACATGCGACCAGTAGTCAGGTCAGCGCAGGCGAGAGAGATGCCGCTTGGCGGCGAGCAGGTCAATGAAGTGGCCTCGCGATTGGGTAATTGCCACCATAATTCTCACTCTATCTATAGCGGACTCACCAAAATCACCCCGCCCCGCGCAATCCTAAACACCTAGTTAAGCCTCTTTTACGCAAATTCTTGTACATACGACCATAGGGTGTGGAAAACAGGGCTTCCCGTCCGCTCAGCCGTACTTAAGCCACACGCCGGTGAGTTAGTAGTTGGGTGGGTGACCACCAGCGAATCCTCACTGTTGTATGTTTTTATATTCTTTTTGTATATATTGCTTTTTTGCCATAGAGAGAGAACCTCGACAACAAAGAATTTGATATAGACAACTACAATTGTGTAACAGCGTCAGCTGTACGAACTTGAATCGCCTTCGCTAATATATATTGCGACCACTCATGATGTTCACATTTGAATTATAGGAAGTCTCAGGTTCATAAGCAGCTCTTCCAGCGTGATAGAAAAATGCTGCACAGAATGTGCCCTTATATTTGGCTTGAATTTTTTGTTCTTGAAGTCGACGGTGTGCTTCATTGTGTTATAGATCCTCACTGTCTCTCCCTCTTGGCCTTTTGTTAATGAACATGATAGAACTTCGTTCCTATTAGATTTCTCCGACAACCCCTGTGAATTTAGCCATCTAAGCACCGGCCCTGGTTCACCTCCTGGGCACTGAAGTTCGCTCGCGTACATGAGCTTCAAAAATTAACATCAGAAAATGTTAATTCTTCTAGTGATAGACCTGTTCGAAGCTTAGATCATAAATAGGAATGTCGGTTCCGACTCGCTCAACGAAAAGTCATATTAAATGGTGAGGGAAAGGTCTCTAGTAAGTTGGACATCTAGCTGAATGTTAGTAAGGGCGAAAGAAATAGGTCCCCTTGAATAGGCCATTGCCAAATGATTCAAGGTTAGATAATTTAAGTTGCATATGTAGGATTTCAGGGCTTCGTAAAAATACCTCGATATATGAAGCGCCATGTCGAGCAGCAGAAAGGAATAACCATTCCCAATAGTATGTTGATGAGGTTTAGGGGTACGAGTAGATTCATATATCTCTATAGTATTCTCACTCAGCTGAAGGTGGCTGTGACTAGGGGTGTTTTGACCAAGTCCTTTCTGATGTTAGCGATACTGAATCTCAAGGGATGGATTCCCGATTCAATGAAGTAGATACCTCTATAACTGTCTAGTTTCTCTCCACATTCCCTAAAAATATCCCAGAAACCCAACCGAAGTTCATTTTAGTATCTTATTCTGATTTGACGTTTGGTCTCCAACGCACTATCGTTCATGCTGTTGTCACATGCTCCTAGGAACAAGACTTCAGCTCTAGCGACCCAGGCATTCGCATAAGTATTCTAGGCCTATCGATCATGTCCAGCTGCCTATAACGATATTTGCGGCCCCCCATTTGCCTGACATAATTCCGAACATCCCTCAGAAAACACGCCATCCCAACCCAACGAAGTCTAACAAGACTCCCTAGGAGCTCTTAGACTCTTCGTGACAGTTTAAAATGTGATCGGAGAGACCGAAATAGATCCTAGGAGCTCATGTGCTGGTACCCATTGACAAGAATTGTGGCTGCTAATGCTGAGAATTAATGCATACAAAAGAGACACTGATCCCGCCTGGAACGAAAGTACACAAGGCTCAAGCAATTCTCCTCGGCTGAATACGTTATCCCGCCCAAATTCGTTGCTTCCCTTATTTTTATGATTAGTGATCAACATAGCCTCGGTGCTTTTCTATCTGAAATAAATAGGTACATAAGTAAACTGATGTCGGTATGCTGGTAGAAATATTCAAAGTCACAACTCGTTGTGCTTAATTTGCTTAAAAGTTACCTACCTTGCCACTATTTGACAATGTCCGAACTCCGCTCTGCTGTTTACATCGCACCCCCAGTCCCCTTCAAAAGCCCAGGCAAGGGAAGCGGCGGAGGTATTTGGTCACCCATCTCCTGCACCCTCATTTATTCAGCCACAGAGGCAATTCTGGTGGACACACCCATCACCATCCAGCAAACCCAAGGACTCATCGCATGGATCGAGCGCATCGCCCCCAAACGAAAGCTATCCTACATTTACATCACACACGGACACGGCGACCACTTTTTCGGGCTGCCACTCTTGGTGCAGCGATTCCCCGAGGCCAAAGCCCTTGCTACGGAGGCCACTTTGCGCCATATGGAACAGCAGATTGAAGAGAAGAATTTTGAGGCACAGTGGGGGTCCCGGTTCCCCGGGGAGATCCAGCTACCGTTTGTTTTGGCCCAGGCCCTCCCATCAAGCAATCAATTCACTCTTCAGAATACGTGGTTGTTCCAGGCAGTCGAGGTAGGCCACTCTGATACCTATGATTCCACTGCGTTATGGGTTCCGGACCTCCGGCTGGCAGTTTGTGGAGACATAGTGTACGGGCAAGTACACCAGATGCTGTTTGAAGCCAACACAGCCACGAAGCGTGAGGAGTGGATCCAGGCAGTGGAGAAGATTGAGGCTCTAGACCCTTTGTATGTCGTCCCGGGTCATTGCCAGGAAGGGGAGATCATGGGCCGCTGGCATCTGACGAATACCAAGCAATACATAAGAGATTTTGGGAAGGTATTGGAAAATAAATTGAATTCCACAAGAGATATCGTGGAAGCCATGACGAAGTTGTATCCGGATCGATACAATACTGGTGCACTTGTCATGACTGCTATGGGCGTTATTCAGGCTGCGAAGAAATCTCGAATTTAGGGATGTTGATGAGTATGCAATGAGTATATTAAACCATTTTCAATTGAATCTATTTACGTTGAGGGATTATAATCCGTTTGTTTATAGTCTTGGCGATTTCTGCCCTGGGCTCATCAGCAGCTCCAGACCGAGTAACTTTTTACTGTGAAAAAATTAGAGTGTTCAAAGCAGGCCTTTGCTCGAATACATTAGCATGGAATAATAGAATAGGACGTGTGGTTCTATTTTGTTGGTTTCTAGGACCGCCGTAATGATTAATAGGGATAGTCGGGGGCGTCAGTATTCAGCTGTCAGAGGTGAAATTCTTGGATTTGCTGAAGACTAACTACTGCGAAAGCATTCGCCAAGGATGTTTTCATTAATCAGGGAACGAAAGTTAGGGGATCGAAGACGATCAGATACCGTCGTAGTCTTAACCATAAACTATGCCGACTAGGGATCGGACGGGATTCTATAATGACCCGTTCGGCACCTTACGAGAAATCAAAGTTTTTGGGTTCTGGGGGGAGTATGGTCGCAAGGCTGAATGCACGTCATAGATTTCTTATTTTTTCTACAGGGAAGTAGATATAATCCTGAAGACGATACAAAATAAATCTAGCTATATGCTTTCATTTGCGTTCTAGTTATCTGTTATTCTTGGTGAGAGTTACAAAATACTTTTGCGGAACTTTTTCGAATACGAGTGTCACATTGCATGTAGGTGAGCAACTGTGTGTGATCACACCAAAGATGCACCGTTTTGACTGTTTTTTTAGGATTTCAGACAAAAAAAATGTTGTCAGCTCAAGACCTTTGATCAGATAAATAAATGAAAGTTCAAAGTAAACGTGTTATTGCCGAGATAGGAACATGATTTGGTAGCAATGGTGCCAACTTACTTTACTTTCTTTTAGTGCGAACGAATAAGAGGTAACAGATACCAGGGTCCTTGAATGGTAGCCAATATTCCCACTACGGTGGGCGCTTTGGAAAAGCTTACGAGGGCCCGTTCACGTCAACAATGAACCCACGGATCTCAAGTTCGGGCTTCTCCATATCTCCGTGCTCATCAAAAGTCTAGCATTCCTACCCTAAACCAAGGTTTCAACAATCTCATATCTCTTGCAGTAAGCGAATAAAAATGTACTTGAAACTAAAGACATTGTTTGTCGCCGTCGGCTGTCGCGCTTGAAGAATGTCAATTTCCAGGGTACATTTAACAAAGCCGACTGCAGGTTCTTCAGTAGGATATCAGAACGGTGTACTTTATGCTTTGTGTTTCAACCTCCTATGCCGACCGAGTTAAACTCCTATATTTTAGGATAACAATTTGAAGTTTGCTGGCTTCTAAATAGGTAGGATATGACAAATATCCGTTTAGCCATCGGGGGGGGGGGGGACCGACGGAGCCAAAGCTTGACTAGACTCCTCTTTTGATTTTTTCAAAATTGAATCGGTCGTTATATGGTAAGCGGCTCTTGCAGATGAGCTCTGGTTTTGTGATGTGACGAACAGCTGCCGGAGAGAGGCAACACAGGAGACAATAATCGCTACAAAGCTAAGGTCAGTATTAGGATAACGTGATAGAAATGCAGACAACGTACCAACATCCACCTCAACAAAGCTCCAGAAACACAACCAGTCAATATTTAGCTGACTGTCATAGGTCATCCCGACGGCCACCCGAATGACTGCGACGATCATAATGAAGACAGTTGCAGAGAAAATGCTGAGCAGAACAAGCTTTTTGCGAAGGGAAATCTTTGTTTTCCATAGCACAAGGAAGGGAATAGACAGGACTAGATTGAAGAATATCATTAGGTTGGAATGACAGACATAATAGTCCGGTGTATTTGAAATATACTCACTCATCAAGTCCGTAATAATATCTCCAGCGCAGTTGGCCCAGAACATGCGATTCTCATAATGAACATGGTGAGGATGGGGACATTGGGCTGTAGAGTTCAGTGTCAGAATAAATAAATCGTATTAGAGCTCGTTTGTTCTCACTGATGATATACTCCATCCCTCCAAAGCTACATTTGTATTCGATATCGGCAACCGATGCAATATAGACACTCGCTGTGCAGAAAAGAACCACAAACCACCAAATTCGTAGAGGCTTCACCTTGGCACTAATTCGATAAAAGAGTGCCATGAATGAGAATTTGATACACCACAGCGCGGAGTAAAACAATATCTCAAATGGAGCGTTAAAGCGCATAAACGTGTTGTATCTCGGGAGAAATTCAAGAGTGAAGGGCTTTTCCCCGGCGCTGATTGCGTATAACTCGTAAAGGACTTTCCCCTCGACTTGCCAAATGACTGCTGCTGTGAGCATAATGACCCACGCGAAGACAACGAGGAAGTCATCTAGGAACAATCGACGGAACGAGGCAGCTTGGGCATAGATGCGGAATACAACGAATATAAGCGATACGCCTGTGAGAGTCCATAGTACTGCCTGTTATACAAGGTTAGTTAAATTTACTGGTTCAATCCAGGCATCTGTATACCCACCAAAAATACTGACTCAGGAACTCTGCTGTCCTGTCCATCAAAATCTACCATTGTTGTTATATGCTCAGTTTCAAAGTTTAAGATAGAGGTCAACCGACGAGTCGCGAGGAATATATGGACTGTAAAACTATATCGCCAAGAGAGATATATACGATTCTTTGTTGACTCCTAGCCAATGCTGATCTAGCCAGCTCCACATAAATATCGCCCAGCTTAGTCCTATTGGCGCTGCTAAAGAAAAACATCAGCTAAGTTCTTTGAGGACATCAAGTCAGATACCATGGGCCATATGCAGTCTACTGAAAAGGAAGGATCTCGGCCTTTAATCTTGACGCCACCCTAACTCACACCATGACCACGTCACGACTCCGGCCAAGCGAATGGGGTTGTTGAGTTTTCTGAGAGAAATTATAGTTGCCGAACAATCATCATCGTGCAGTTGTGCCTGAAGAGAACAATAAGTACTCTCATTAAGACACTGTAAATAAGGTGGAGACCATGTGTGTTCGCCACTCAGTATATTCTCGATACAACCCATTTGATCTCTGTTTAGCGGGCCGCAGCCATGAAGCCCAGAAGCCCGATTTCTGTCAATGCGGTGGGCCAATAAAAATGTAGTGGGTGAGAAAAATACTGACGATGATTGCACAGTTAACGGAAAGGTCAAGGGTATCAAAGAAACCACATTCCCCTTCGATATACCCGAGAGACAAAGAACGAAAACTTCCATCGAGCTAGTACCCCAACAAGATGTATTTAGGCCTCGATAGTGTGGATCCCTTGGTAAATAAAAATAGCTCTGTATATTTATTGGCTAATTTCGTCATGTGCGTATGAGCATAGTGATAACGCATTCTTCCAAGTGATGGCGCCTCAAGTACGCCATGCTCATCGCCGTTGGTGAGTGGCGTACACCGGCCTTATTATGGGCTCTCAATTCTCCGTTTTTGATAGACGTGCCGAAAGAACTGTTTAAGCTTTCTTTCAGAGGGAGCGAGATTGATAATACCGAGATTTCTTTTGTTCTCGGCAGCAAGTAAAATATTGATTAATCGCATCACCAATTCACCGGATCTTGCGTAATAATTTTAGCCAGGATAACAGTGATCGGCAAGTTAGTAACCAGACGGAGCAAGATCCCCAACGCGCTTTTATAGAAACCACATTGATATTTGACCTTAGATGTGATCCAACCATCACAATTTGGGCTGCTTTTATCGAGATCACACAGAATACGATAAACCTAAAATTGGCACCTGTTTTCTTTCAAAATCGCAAGAAGACAGGGGTCCTAGAGTTTGAATGTTAGAATTGATTCCCTGAGCAGCATGGAGGCATAGACGGCTTTGAACTGAAGGCGCAGTCTTAAGCGAGAGGTATCCCCTTTGGGCGCACCACAACGTCGTTACAGAGAAGCCCGATATGACAAAGAAAGTCATGCATGTTGCACAGATTCCAGAACCTCGCCGAGTCCTTCGTCACCCACCCAGCACCTTTTTCTCTCAAGTTTGCGGGGATGTCAATTCCTGCGGTGTTTGCTATGACTAACTGGCATAATGTTTTACCGGACACCGATAGAATTGATCTAGTTTCAAACAGGGAGGGGTGGAAGTTGGCATCGCATGTCAAGTCCAAAGTGGTCAACGGAAGTGGCTAGGGTTAACACCGCGCTGCGCGCTTTCTATCTCTCGGGTGTGCGCGATTAATACTGATTCCGTCATAATTTTGGTAATCTGTGGCAGGTGTTGAGCCGAGCTGCCCTGTTTCGAAGAGACAACGGCTCGAACAATGGTGATAACTTTACGATCAATGAACTATCTCGCCGTCACATCAGAGTTTTCCTTTGGTCTATATTTGATCACAATCTATAGGCAAGAGGTCTTTACTGCGGCACGAGGGCGAACTCTTGACCCATTATCGGATGACCTTTCTCATTAAGTTCTGTGAACTCGAAAGCTGAATATTAGGAGGGAAGGGCAACAGATCAGAAATATATTTGAAGCAACTACAGAGAAATCAAGTGACAGTATCAGATGAAATAGGCGCACTCGAGGGGTATAAATTTCCGACGGTAGGGAAAAATGGCAAGAGATTGGACGGTCGATCACGCATATACGCGATGCTTGCATCGGAAGGTGAATTTCAAAACTAGATAAGCATAAAGCCATCTTACTTAACGAAAGTGGAAAGGCCCAATGACATGACATTCGTCCCAATGGCGTGTCTAAATTTCCAAATGATGCAAGTCGCTTGGACCCCCGCATTTACAACCACCCCGACATATCTGAGTATTATCCCGCGAATGATACTCAGTCATTACGGATAGGACATGATAGTATTGCTAATGCTAGTTGTCAGATTCAGTCGTCCTTCTTGCACTAGTTCGTTTCTTTTGCGATTGTCTCATTCACCCCTCCGCGCACAACATAACAACTCTTCCTAGGGCAGAATTACGTGACAGCCATTGCGACCACGCGTACTTCCTCTAGCAATAAAAGACGGAAGTATTCCATTTAACTATGCTTGTCATAATCATTTTCATGAAGATCTTGCCTTTGTCTCCCCCTGCAATTCCAAAATATGTCTATAGAGGGAATAAAGACAGCGCAGATTTCTGCCAGTAGTACAGATGGCTCGGACGAAGAGTGGCAGAAGAGTGAAAATCCCAAATTAAAAGGTACTTTTGAGGCTGGGGAGGGCCATCATTTCTACAGGCCGATTGACAGCTATGAGGGCTTGCATCGCTGGGATCCAAATTTTGAATGGACAGAACAGGAAGAAAAGAGGATTGTCAGGAAGGTTGGTCAATCATTCCCTTTTACTATCCCACTGACAACTAACAGAATTTGAATAGATTGATGCTCGGGTCTGCACGTTTGCCTGTGTGACCTTCTTTGCACTGCAACTGGATCGAGGAAACATCAGCCAGGCACTTGCAAGTACACTGCTGGAAGATCTACGGATGACTAGTAACGATTACAACTTGGGTCAGACGGTATTTCTCGTCTGCTTCTTGTTAGCTGAGATGCCCTCTCAGTTACTTTCCAAGCGAATCGGCCCAGATCGTTGGATTCCCATTCAAATGGTCTCTTGGAGTCTGATTGCGGCTTGCCAGGCCTTCCTGAAAGGGCGGGGATCATATTTGGCATGTCGCGCCCTACTGGGATTGCTAGAAGGCGGCTTGTGAGTATTGATATTTCACACAATCTGAACATAGGGCTAACATCGCTTTTCAGTATACCTGATACAATTCTCTTCTTGTCATTTTTCTACAAATCCAGTGAGCTTCCAAACAGACTTACCTGGTTCTGGATTTCATACACCGTTGCTGGAATCATTGGTTCATTCCTAGCCTTTGGTTTCCTACACATCACCGATGCCAATGGTGGTGGTGCCTGGAGATATCTCTTCGCATATGAGGGTTTGATAACTGGTGTGATTGGTATCGTCGCTGCATTCTGGATGCCAGCTTCACCCGTACAGACCAAGGGAGGCTTACGCGGAAAGAACGGATGGTTTACAGAACATGAAGAAAAGATTATCGTCAACCGCGTCATTCGGGATGATCCTAGTAAAGGCAGCATGCACAATCGACAAGCAGTCACCCCACATCGTCTTTGGGAGTCGCTCAAGGATTATCATATGTGGCCAATATATGCTCTCGGTCTAATCTGGATGATCCCTTCCAACCCGGCCCAAAACTACCTCACACTACAACTGCGATCCCAGGGGTTTACAACCTTCCAAACAAATTTGTTGACCATTCCAGCAGCTGTCATTACGATTATCACCATGATATCCATTACCTGGGTTGCAGAGCGTACAAACCAACGCTTCCTCTGGGGTGTAGTAGTGGAGATCTGGAACCTAGCCCTGTTGATTGCACTGGAGTTACTTCCCCAGAAAAGCATGCCATGGCCCCGTTGGGTGATCCTTACACTTCTTGTCGGTGGGCCGAACATTCATCCTGTTATAGTGGCGTTGACTTCACGGAATGCTGGATCTGTGCGGACTCGGACTGTTGCCTCTGCGTTGTATAACATGTCTATACAAGTGAGCAGCATTGCTAGTGCTAATGTGAGTTCCAGTCCTTACTTTTGGCTACATTGGCCTGGAGATAGATTGATTCATTGGGATACTAACAATGCTCAACAGGTGTACCAGGCAAAGGATGCGCCATACTACAGAAATGGAAACAAAGTTCTCATCGCACTGGCCGTCGTCAGTGGGTTCCTTTTCATCTTCAGCAAGTTTTACTACGATTATTGGAATAAGTACGATTCCAGAACTCGCAGACTTAAGTCTACAGGATGCTTGCTAACCTTTCTACAGAAAGAATTCTACAAAATGGGACGCTATGACAAGCGAGCAACGAGAGCTTTACTTGCGTGAAAACCCGGTATTGACTAACAAAAGGTGCGTCGGTGCTGTAGAATATAACTACCGACAGTACTTGTCAACTGACATTTTTTTTACAGAATCGATTTTCGGTTTGCTCGCTAGAGTTGTATGTCGGCTGAGAAAATTGGATAATTTGAAGAGTATCAGACATTTTTGTCGTGATGGAATAAACATCGAATTTGGCCCATAGAAATAGTGATGAACTTACAGATTCCAATTATTCATATAAGGTTGATTAGAACATATCGGATTTATCAAAGAAATCAATTCATTCACGTCACATTTATAACTGAGATTAGTCTCGACCATAGGCAGGCTTTTGCTGAGGTCAGTCGGAAATTGCACCATTAAGGCTTAAATGAGGTTATGCGTGGCAATGTCAGCACCATGCATTAATGTTGCAATATGTCATCAATGCAAGGTTTGCATACGTCTTCTTTCTCAAAAGTCTAATGTTGTATACTCCCTAATTAAATTGAAATTTATTTGAAGTGGATAAGTCAGATTTGCGTCCATAATTCTGTATACTGGGACTACGGAGATGAAGCAAGAATCATTATACGAGCCCTTCGTTCTTCCGAAGCATACTGTTATCCATATTACAGAATCTCAAGCCTTAGTTTCGGTCTGCTCTGGAACATAAGGCGTCTCATAAGGACGCTCGGCCTGTGGAGTAATGCGCGCCAAGTGGCGACGCTCACCAGTCGTCCAGTCAACAATCACAGAATGACCTGTGACGCGGTTCTATATTGCAAATACACATTAGTATTGGGACTGCTGATCAATCAACCAAAGCTTCACTCACATCCCAGACAACAACAGTCCCTGGAGCCCATCGAATACGAGTTTGGAAGTCAATACCGCGACCAATATGATTGAGCAGGAACCCCAGAAGGGCATCGCTCTCCTCCTTTTTCAGTCCAACGATACTGCGAGTAACTAGTTTTGGTGTAAGTGGTGCCTTTTTTTTTTTAATAATCGTGGGATAATACTTACAGCCACCATTAACAAAAAGTGCTTTCTCGCCAGTCACCGGATGGGTTCGAATGAGAGGATGCTCGGTCTTCACCGGCTCCCGTCGAGCAACACCCCCGCGCTTCAGGCTGAACTCAACCTGCTCAACGCCGGAATGCACAGCCTTCAACCCATGCAGACGCTCCTTGAGCGCCGGCGAAAGCCGGTTATAGGCCTCAACTTGGTCGACGAATGCAGTGTCACCGCCCACTTCAGGGGTGTCAAGGATGTACAAAAACGTAGTGCCGGGTGGCTGCTCCTCATACGTGATATCGGAGTGCCATGCAACACTGCTGTTCCTGGTAGCGAGGAATTCATCATACTCCCACGCATTGCTGCTCCGGTGGACAAGATGAATTTCAGGGTACCCCTCTGGAGCTCCGCTAGTTGGGTGAATATGGTGACGGCCAAAGTAGCCCCCAAAGTCGAGGGCCTCTTGGATTGGCAGATCGGCGAGGTCTTGATCTCTGAATGCGACAACTTTACGTTGAGCGACGAGAAGAGCGAGCTGGTCCTTTCCGGCGGGTGTAAGCTTGCTCAGCTGAATGCCTGTAACCTCAGAGCCGATGGTTGGAGTCAACTTTTGGATCTTGGAGCCTTCGGTGAGCAGGTCTTTGAAGGAGGGGTCGGCATCTTTCCCGTGATCGATGTGGGTGAAGGGCTGTAGAGGTGGGTATTTCTCGTCGTAGTCGTAGACTGGCAAGTAGTGTGGATACTGCATCATTGTTAGTCCAGCTATATGTAGAGAGCCTCATATACCTAGACATGACTTACACTAGCAGTAGTCTTTCCTCCTTCCTCGTCAATGATTCTTCTCACTCTGGGTTTGATTTCGGTGGTTCCAGGAGTTGCCTTTACAGGAACCACGACTTCCGCAGTGGAGGTTTGGACAATAGATGGTGCCATGTTGTACGTCCCTTGAGATCGGCAGATAAGATACTGGCTTTGATCAAGTTTGAGCAATTATCCTTTGGAAGCTGTGAACACCCACTGAGTTAAATATACATGATTCTCAATTCCTACTTGCTTCGCGCCATTTTACAAAGAATCACGTATAATTCCTCCGTGTCCGATATAAGCGACAGTGACAAGCATCATGCGAAAGGATCGGGTACACAAAGGACATATGTATTGCTGATCACCACAAGCAGTGATATCCGTTATCAAATTCATTCGGTAATGTCCCCTTCCGGATGCCACACACTCTCGTGATAGGCATGTGCATAATATCTATGCACAAGATTACTGGAGATAGAAGGTGTTGTCGACCGCTCTAGCCACAGGCACGGACGGTATATTTTTATGAAGACAATTTTAGATCGCATAGCGGAAAATCAATCAATGGTGACGTGCTATATCTGAAAATAGCATCATGCGCTTGCCAATGATTGGGGTTGTTATATAGTGCTATTGGGTGCATTGGTAATGTTGACATGGCGTGATATGATGCAAGTGCTAACCTCGCAAACGACCAGGGGTCCATAACATATGCATATCAGAGCTCCATGACATCAATGATAGATGTACAACATAGCACTCAAATAGATACGGCAAATACATGAGAGTATGTACTTTATCTACCAAATTGTTCCGCAAAGCCGGCGGGGTTGCCGGTGATGATGCAATTTACCTTAGGATATACCACTTTTTCCTAATTCTGTAGTTTCTTTAAAGAGAAACTTGCGAAATGGGAGAAATGATGCCTAGTAGGAGGCCTTAGCACTTAGACTCAACGACCGCGCAGCCATGACCACTACGATGTTACCCGATGTTTTGGCTTATACATTGGAGGTAGGTCAGGTTGCCAACGTGTTAATGGTTGTCATGATCAAGTTACATTGAATTATGAGCGGTCATCGGCCTACACAGAACCCACAAGAAGAAATATTGAAAATCAGTTTGGTCGCACCGCAGGTTTCATTCTTGACAGGATTCGCTCAACTGTGGAAGTTGCTGTGACAAAATGCTGGAAGGCCCACGTGAAGCACTCAAAATTTCACAATTGCATCAAGAGGGGAAGTCGGCAGAGCGACTTGAGAATTGACAGGAGCGAAGGAATTAACATCATCGACCCGGCGGGAAAGTCCTGTTTTATGTTTTATATATAGTCACGTGACCTCTCCTTTCTTTACCCTTTGTTTAGAAAGAAAGGAAACTATTTGGATTTTTATCAGGCTACCCAATTTTCAAAGAGATCGGTCTTATGGGGTATAAGTTTCCATGCTGATTTGATTGAGGGGTTGTTAAAATTGGAATCGTAGTCAATCAATCCTTGGCTCGCTTCAACGGTCTAAATATATCTTTCGGGAGTTTTCTCTCTCTGGTCGTATGTTAGCTCCCAACTTTTCTTTTGTTCTTTGATTTGGGGAGAGAATCTCCAAGCTGAGAATCAAAGGTTTTTGTCAATTATTCTATTTTCTCTAGTTTTTCCGTGACAAAGAAAGCGAACGAAAAGAGTAGGGGATATATATAGTCGCAAGAGACCGAGTTTTACGGCTTGTAGCCATTTGTTTCGAGAGGATATCCTTTGTTATAGCTGTGTCGTGACTTTGAACCTTTGAAACCAAAATTGATCGAACTCAAGGTTAGTATTCTATCTTATTGTGTAGCATCTCTTTATTTTCACAGATAGGTTTTTCCTGTTGATTTAGGTAGCTTTATCCTACGGGTCGCAAGCCCATTCATATTGAGGGTGATCTCAATTGAGACACAACGGTTTCTGACCTATATTTTGCTCAACATGTCAGACAACTTTAGACGCAGTACTTGGAGCCAGCAAGTACCGCCCCAGGCCCCTCTGGGCTCACCAAGTGATCCAACTCGACGCATAAGGCTGAAGGTAGAAGACCTAGACCTTGATAATTCTTACAGTGGCGTTTTAGTACCACCTAAACTACCAGCGAGGCCGAAGAAAAGCAGACCATGGGCCAAATGGGAAGGACATAAGCCTCTTACTGACCCAGCTCAACTTCCCCGCGACTAGCATATGAATGAGGATGACCTTCACCCTGGGTAAGGTGACATCGAATCTAAATGTTGGATGCAAACAACGAGCTAATCGGAACTGAATAGCGATATCGATGGCCAGATCGAAAGATGTCTTGAGAGAATTGCCGAAAACATAATGCCCCAAGTCTTTGAGCAAAGGCTGGAGGAATACATGGCTTCAAGAGCCGAGCTTGAGTGAGTCTGCTATATTTGTATTGCCATGAAGAGATGCTCACCTCGTTATACTTCAGAGCGATGACCTTCCCGGGGTCCGAAGAGCTCAGCTGGGAGACCATTCGACGAGTGGATGAATTGGAGGGCATGAACACGAGCAGCTTCCAAACATTGAGGCCCTTTTGACAGCATGTAAGTCCGGTGAGCTTGAATGGCATACTGGGCTTGTTACCTATTGGTCGAGAGGTGTCCAGATCTGTCAACCAAGACGATTCGATCGGGATGAATTCGAAGCGATTAACCTCCACCTCCATGGTGGGAAAGGATTTTGGACAGAAGGGGTAATTACTTTCCCGAGGTTTCCAAAATGACTTGCTAATGAATGATATTAGCTTGATGGCCCTGAACCTGACACCTCCTATGCAGTAATCATCACAGGTCCAGCTGTAGGCCGTCCAACGCTGGCTGGGGTAAAATCCATCTGACTCAAACCTGTTCGACCTTTCTCTAACTTTCTCTTTTTTATCCAGGTATAACTGGCGCTTCGTCTTCCAGAAATGATGTGGTTTGCTGAGTTAGATTTTATCCACGATACCGGGGCTAGTATGATGGGCGTTTATCAGGGAGATCTTAAAACGCTGCTTGGTCCTTTTGCTGCGACTGCTGGGCCAACAATACCGGTCGTGGGCATGGTAAGATCCCGTGTTGCAAGTGGTGACTACACCACCAGGCAAGTCATTGAGGTGGAAGTAACAATTCTCGATGGCAATCGTCAGAGAATGACTGCTTGGACTAGAACCAGGTGCTGTCTCAATCCAGGAAGCTGGACATTAAGTACGGTTCCCCGATTAGATGGCCAAGTTATGCGAGATTTTTTATATTTAGCAACCTCACCTGCTAGCGGCCGTGGTTTACACATCTCAAACACGAGATCAGACCTTAACCTGCCAGACCTGGACTTGGCTAGCAACCCGCCAGTGCACAATCTGCAATATAGATCCCCCTTCCAGTGCCACCACCAGGAACATTCGCCCAGGGGTATGGTGGGTGGGTAGTGCCACTAGCAGGACCCTTGCTGATGCTGAAGGCAGCACCTGGAGCTCCTCCTTAAGAAACCGAAAAACCTGTCATTCTTTTTTTGATCTGGCGCTTGTGCTTGAACCTATTCCCCCCTGGCCTTTTGATTTCTTCATTTTGTTCGTTGTTGCTTAGAGTGTATCATTGTCTCGATTGAACATGTTTTTGAATTTTTCCATATTCAATTTTGCGCCTTTGTCTATAAAAACTAGACTTGTAAATTCTAACAAGATCTTATATCAATGTGATACGTTGTGGGTTTGGATGGTCGACGTCCTATCCAGACCCGCATGCTTATTTCAACACTTCATTTTTTGCTCTCACGCATCTCAGGTTTTATGCTCTTTCATGGCTCGGTCTTGCATGGTAATAATGGTTGCCGATCCAATATTCAGGGGGGTGTGGGGGGCGTAGATCGTAGCCGAGCGTTCACCCTTTTTCTCTCTTTCCTTTTCTCCACTTATGCCGTATCTCATAATAAAATACTTCTAAGCCAGAAGGGAAGTTGGGCAGAAAGATATCACTAGGTAAATAAATATATAATAAAGTGTTG